>JAMXBD010000753.1:0-674177 GCA_024138025.1 Combretum micranthum | reverse complement strand
CAATTCATCCAATGATCCCTACATCTATTTCAAGAAAGAAGTAAAACAACACAACAACCTTAATTAAATTAATTCAAGCATATATATATACCTTGCCTTGGGAGTAACTTGATTTTCAAACTTGATATAAACCTTGTCTTAAGCTTGGAAATGGAGATGGAAATGGAGGAAGAAAGAAGAAGAAGAGAAAAGAAGAAAGAAAAAGGAAATTCGGATAAAATTTGGCTGCCTTCAAAAAAAATTAAATTAGCTTAATTTTGACTTTTTCACCTTCCAAATTTACCCCTTAATGCCTCTATAACTTTAGGTTGCATTTAGCTTTAATTTGAACTTCATTGGCTTGTATTTAGGGCATAAATGTTACTTAACTACAAGAGACTCAATCAACTAACTTAGTGAAAAAAAGTTGATTTATTAATCTAACTTAACTTAACCTTTTAATGTACAAAAACAACATTGATAATTTCATTACTCACACATTAATGCATATAAAACAAACTATTAATATTAACATATACACATACAAAATCATATATCTTAGACTACTAACAACTTAAACATACTCATTCAATTCAACTCCTCAAAATAAATTAATAAACACATGGATTTGAATAAAATGTAAATCTAGGTCATTTCAATTAAATTTTATTCTTTTTGTTTCACACCGTTAATTTTTAAATCTTTTGAAAATTGATTTGAGTTATCATGGAGTTATTGAAATTTAATGTTTGAATTGAAATTAGTCAAATGGTGGAGTTTTTAAGTCTAGATTTGTTTTTTACTTTTATTTACTTATTTATTTTTTCTTGATAGGAACACTTAACGTAATTTGACACAATGAATATGAGGCGACAAAAGACATAACCAACAAGACAAGTTATATTGACAAGCATGGGATGTTTTTATTGTGGGAAATAACTCCTCAGACTATAGCTTGAAGAAATAGTGTTTCAAGTTCCATGTCAAAGTTACCAGATGCAAGTTTCAGAATTTTTTATCTTTTTTTTTCTTTATTTTTAAGAGAATATTGTAATTAATAACAATGTAACTAGTTATCATTGTTTATAGAATGAAGACAAGATCTTTCTTAAACTTTCCTCTCCTTCAACTTTCTCTCCTCCCTTATTCTCTACTTAGATCTTTATTGCCCCTTGTTCACAAAACAATGTTATTACTCAATTTAATATAAATATTAAATATAATACATGTTTTATTGGTATTATCTACATAAGTATTTTATGACATGGATTAAATGTAATATTAATTATTTAATTAATTTTTTTCCTAAGAAAATGTCATTTATAAAATGGATAGTGTTGCTGTCACAAATGACATATGGCAGGGACATACGTCCTTTCCATAGCATTAACACATATGTTAAAATATTTAGAAGGGATATATGTCCCTGCCATAAGGAGCTATGGAAGGGATGCCATCCCTGCCCCCGTTTTTTCGCAGGGACAGTAACTTAATAGCGCCAAGAATTGGAAGCGAGATTTACCTCCCTGCTATAACTTATGGAAGGGAATTTTTTCTCTTTCGAAGGGACTAACAATCCCTACCATAAATCAAATTTTTTGTTGTAAATTTTAAGTATACCATAGTGTTCAAAATATTTAATATAGTAGGTACGTAAATTTTTGTAAAGACCGTTCCTCTAAATCCCGAGATTTAGAGTAACGAATCCCCAACCACATATAACGTTTTCACATTATATGTAAGGTTGTCCTAAAACTAACAGTTTATGAAAATTGTTTGATCAAAACACCAACTTTTAAAGAACTTTTTAAATAAAACAAGATTGCTAACAAAAGCAATCTTACATATATTTACATCAAATAACCATTGCTTTGTGTCAATACATGACACAACAAAACAATTACATGATTTCTCAAAACATGAGAAATCCTAATGGATCTTAAGGTCATTACAAAAGAACTTGGCTTAACTAACAAGCCTTCTATACAAAGCTGGTCCTTAGCAAAAAGTCTTCTAAAAGTCCCGGGTCATCGGATCCTATTCCCCCACTCGTCCAGAAACCTTTCGAAATCGGACCCATAGCCCAAGTCATCGTAATACTCATCTCCATGACCTGCAAAGTAGCAAAAGTGAGCCAGAGGCCCAGTACACAATAACCAATGCAAAACAAGTCATCCAATTGATGTAAATGCATCATAAAACAAGTGGTTATCTTTATTACATTTTGATTCACAAATCAACAAGAGGGTATTCAAACCCCGGTCACACTCGGGAATCCAGGGATCCTGAGTAACAGCAGCTGCTCAGGGGGTTGATATAAGCAGTCCGAATACTTATATCTCCTATATCTATTTCATAAAGATAATAGCTTCATCTAGGGTTTAAAAGCCGTTGCCCGACTCTACTTAAACTCAGTCCATAACATGAGCCTAGTTCACAAGTTCCCATAAACCTTGAACTAAATCATGGTATTTCCCCCTAAGTTTAAGCAAACGTTACACAGATACAATTCCCCCTATCGGCTACCCACTTAACCAAAAGAATCGCTATTGCATCATAGCGTACCATTGCATCATGGTAAGTCATTGCATCATGACTTGGTTAAGCGCCTAGCTAACATGTCATTGCATCATGACAGGTTTGCTGCTCCTCGGACCAGATTAAACAGCGTAATAGACATCCAATTCATCCAAATGTTAAATCGGATCAATTTAAGTCAAATTAGAAATGTCTGGTCCTAGCAATCATCAGACAAGTTATTGCGTACCTGAACTCGTTAGAATAGAACTAGGATCTCTCGGTGATAGATTAACCGAAGAATCCTTAACTGTAATAGAAATGTCACAATAATTAATAAATCAACATTTATAAATTTCATTCTCACAAATATATACATATTATATCCATATATCACAAATTATCAAAGAAATTCACATAATTGGATATACAGTCACGACTAGGCATTTAAACGTCCTAATATATCCCAAATTGCTTACCAAAAACTCAAATACTCAAATAACAACTTTGGAAACTTTTTAGAAAAAGTTCTCAAAATTCAAAAACTCAGGGGATACGCCGGCACTCAACGCCGGCGGCGTTGGGCCGGTGTTAACTGTTCTGAAAATGTACACTGTCAACGCTGGCAGCCGTTCAAAGCGTACGCCGTCAGCCTTTGTAACTACGCCGGCGGCCTTGATTCCCAAAAGCCAGCGTACAAGTTAGAAGAAAGAACGCCGGCTGACTTCCTAACGAAAGCCGGCGGCGTTCAGTCGGCTTTAAGAAATTTGGTTCTGTGAACTTTCAACACCGCCTCTACGCCGGCGGCGTAGAATTCAAATTGCCGGCGTACGTTCTGAAGAACAGACGCTGGCAAATCTTCGGCATATAAGCCGGCGGCGTTGCAAACAGCGTTAGGGAAAATCATTCTGTGGGCTTTCTACACCGCCTCTACGCCGGCGGCGTAGAATCCCCAGATGCCGGCGTACGTTACAAAAACAAGCTTATACGAAAATTCAAATCCCCTGTTTTCACTTTGTAAAATTACATCTTAAAACACTTCAAAAACTTTCCTCAACTACACTTCAAACTTCATATACTCACTTCAACATACACTACTCAATTCTAGCAACCCAAGGCATGAATTCAACATCACTAAACACTTCAAATTCCATTTTCATCAATCTCCACTCTAACTACTTAAACTATCTTTGTTTCATCAAGACACTTCATATCAATACAACAATACATGCATACTTTCACACACTCATATAACACATACATAACTCATTCCATGCATGAACAACAATTTGATCAATCTTAAACTCAATTCATCCAACTATCTATACATCTATCTCAAGAAGGGAAACAAAACAATAATCACAACAACCTAAACTAAACCAATTCAAATACATACATATATATACCTTGTCTTGAGAATAACTTTGATTTTCAACTTGATATAACCCTAACTTGAGCTTGGAAATGAAGATGGAAATGGAGAAGAAGAAGAAGAGAAAAAGGAGAAAGAAAAGGAAAATTCGGATAAAATTTGAGCTGCCTCAAAAAGTAATCAAATTAGCTTAATTTTGACTTTTTCACTTCCAAATTTACCCCTTAATGCATCTATAACTTTAGGTTGCATTTACTTTAATTTGACTCCATTTAGCTTATTTAGGGCATAAATGCTACTTAATTACAAGAACTCTATCAATTAATCTTAACAAAATTGGAGTTGATTAAAATCTAACTAATTTAACATCTTAATGCACAAGACAACATTAATAATTTCATTACTCACACATTAATGCATATAGAACAAAATATTAATATCCACATATACACATACAAAATCTTATATATTAAACTACTAACAACACAAACATACTCATTCAATTCATCTCCTTAAAATAAATTAATAAACACATGAGATTTGATTAAAATATAAATCTAGGTCATTTCATTCTTCCCTTCTTCAAGAAGTTTCGTCCCCGAAACTTAACTTACCTTCTTACTCAAAAAGTTCCGGATATTTCTGTCTCATTGCACTAGCTACTTCCCAAACCGCTTCTCTCTCGGATTGGTTACTCCATTGGACCTTTACCATTGGTATGACTTTATTTCTCAATTCTTTGTCCATTTTTCCCAAAATTCTAATTGGCTTTTCTTCAGTAGTTAAATCTGGTAGTATCTCTGGTTGATTGGTATCCAATATTGCATCGGAATCGGATATACACTTTCTAAGCTGAGATACATGAAAAACATCATGAACGCCAGACAAACTTGGTGGTAACGCCAATCTATAAGCCAATGGTCCGATCTTTTCCAATATTTCATACGGCCCAATGTATCTTGGATTCAATTTACTCCTCACACCAAATCTGAAAACTCCTTTAGTCGGGGATATCTTGAGAAACACATGATCTCCAAGTTCAAACTCCAAAGGTCTTCTTTTCAAATCGGCATAACTTTTATATCGGTCTTGAGCAGCTTTCAACTTCTGTTTGATCATTTGAATTTTATCAACAGCTTGTTGTACCAAATCGGGTCCAATCAACACTCTCTCGCCCACTTCATCCCAATGCAAAGGGGATCTACATTTTCTTCCATATAACGCTTCATACGGAGCCATCTGAATTGATGCTTGATAACTGTTATTGTAAGCAAATTCCACTAAAGATAAGTGTTCATCCCAATTCTTTCCAAAATCCAATGCACAAGCTCTAAGCATATCTTCAAGAATTTGAATTGTCCTTTCCGATTGCCCGTGTTTGTGGATGAAATGCCGTACTAAATTGTAACTTTGTTCCAAGAGCTTCATGAAGACTTTTCCAGAATCGACTGACAAATCTCGTATCTCTATCTGAAGTGATGGTCATTGGTATACCATGTAATCTCACTATCTCTCGAATGTAAATCTGAGCCAATCTTTCAAGTGAACACCCGACTCTCAGTGGAATGAAATGTGACGATTTCGTGAGTCGATCCACAATAATCCAAATCATCTCGTTCTTGGCTATTGTTTTTGGTAAAGCAGTCACAAAATCCATAGTTATCTCATCCCATTTCCATTCCGGAATCTTCAATGGTTGTAATTCTCCCCCAGGCCGTTGATGTTCGATCTTCACTTGTTGACATACCAAACACTTAGAAACAAATCTTGCAATGTCCTTTTTCATTCCTTCCCACCAAAAATGTCGCTTCAAGTCTCGATACATCTTCGTGTTTCCCGGATGAATGGAATATGAGGAGGAATGTGCTTCCTTCATAATTTGATGTCTCAAATCATGGATCTCAGGTACATAAATTCTATCTTTGAATCTGATAATTCCTTTATCATCAATTTCCATCTCTTTTCTTCTCTTTTGATTTATCTCATTTCTCAACTTTTGGCTACCAGGTTCTTCAAGTTGTCCTTGCTTGATTTGGTCTAGAATCATCGGTTGTAATGATAAACTTGCTAGCATAAGGTCAACATTTTCTATTGTTACCTCAATATTCATCCTTTGAAGATCTTCTTGTAATTCCCCTTGATTAGTAACCAGAGATTCCACATTCATCGATTTCTTTCTACTGAGCGCATCGGCTACCACATTAGCTTTTCCTGGGTGATATAGAATTTCAACATCATAATCTTTAATTAATTCCAACCACCTTCGTTGTCGCATGTTCAATTCCTTTTGAGTGAAAATGTATTTCAAACTCTTATGATCCGTGAATATCTTACACTTTTCACCAAACAGATAATGTCTCCAAAGCTTCAATGCTAATACCACTGCGGCTAGCTCGAGATCATGAATTGGGTAATTCTCTCATGGGACTTCAATTGTCTTGAGGCATAAGCTATGACTCGATTATCTTGCATCAAACACATCCGAGTCCTTGAAGTGAAGCATCACTATAAATTACAAACTCTTCTCCACTAATTGGTAAAGCCAAAATCGGTGCAGAAATCAATCGTTCCTTCAGCTCAAGAAAACTCCGATCACAATCTTCATCCCAATCAAACTTCACATATTTCCTCGTCAACTTAGTTAATGGTGAAGCGATTTTGGAAAAACCTTGTACAAATCTTCTATAATAACTTGCCAACCCCAGAAAACTTCGCACTTCCGTGACACTTGTCGGTGGTGGCCAGTCCAATACTGCTCTAATCTTCTCCGGATCAACAGATATTCCTTCCTTTGTAATGATATGTCCCAAGAATGCAACTTCTCTCAACCAAAACTTGCACTTGCTAAACTTAGCATAAAGCTTCCTCTCTCTCAATCGTTGCAATACAAGTCTCAAGTGTTTTTCATGATCTTCCTCATTCTTTGAATATACCAATATCATCAATGAAGACTATCACAAATTGATCCAAATAATCCTTAAATACCCTATTCATCAAATCCATAAAAGCAGCAGGGGCATTTGTTAAACCGAAAGGCATAACCATAAACTCAAAATGTCCATATCTTGTTCTGAAAGCCGTCTTGGATATATCTTGTTGCTTAATCTTGAGTTGATGATATCCGGATCTCAAATCTATCTTGGAAAACAATGCCGCATCTCTCAATTGATCAAATAAATCATCAATTCGTGGAAGTGGATACTTGTTCTTGATTGTCACTTGATTCAATTCTCTATAGTCTATACACATCCTTAGACTTCCATCCTTCTTCTTAACAAACAATACCGGAGCACCCCAAGGAGAAATACTTGGACGGATAAACCCGAGGTGTTGCAATTCTTCTAACTGACTTTTCAATTCTTTCAACTCAGCCGGAGCCATACGATATGGAGCTTTAGAAATAGGTGTAGTTCCAGGTATCAAATCAATCCCAAAATCAATCTCCCTATCCGGTGGCAAACCGGGTAATTCATCAGGAAAAACATCAACAAATTCCCTTACTACTGGCACCATATCAACTCGGAGTTCTTCACTACCCATTGTAGTTCCCATATCCTTCTCCCACAATTCCATAGAATACATACTTCCGGGTCTCCTTCTTTCCAACACATGAAATAATCTTCTACCTTCCAACTCAAAACTCACTTCCGCTTTACTACAATCTATTGTTGCTTTGTAAAGATTCAACCAATTCATTCCAAGAATAACATCAAAATCAATTAAAGGTAGAACTAACATATCTATTGGCATGCTTTCATCAGAAATCACAACATCAACATTCCTACATACACATGGCTCTTTGGATTGCACACCAAAAGGAGTATTCACACTCATCACTCTATCATACAACACTTCAGAAGACAAACCACACTCATTCACAAAGCTTTCAGCAATACATGCATGAGTAGCACCAGTATCAATTAAAGTATATGCAGGATGTCTTGCAATCTGTATTATACCTGCCAGGGTATCAACCGAAGGAGCTTTCTCACATTGTTGCAAAGCAAACACCCTAGTAGCTGTCATTCCCTTTCCAAAGTTCGGTCCTTCATTCCTCGGCTTTTCTTTACAATTTGCCACATGATGACCCCTTTGTTGACAATGAGCACAAAAGATGGGCTTCAATTTAGGATCAGGACAATCAAAGCTTTATGACCAACTTTCCCACATGCAAAACAAGCCAGGAGTCCATTTACATTGAAACGATTCGTGAGGCCCAAAACATATAGGGCATCGCCTATCAAATGGTATAGATGGCATAGAGCTTTCACCACTTGTCCCGAGCTTGATTTCTTACCCAAATATGGTCGCTTGCCTTTGTTAACATTACCAAATCTTGAATAAGGGGTGTAGGATGTCACCGATCTCTTGCCCATAAATGTCGCACGTCTATCCCTCTGAGCTTTATTTTCATTATTAATTTGTTCCACTAACTTCGCCTTGATTACTGTTTCCGATAATGTTGATAATTGAAACTTTTTAACCTCACTCTTAATCTCCATGTTCAAGCCATCTTGGAACTTTTGAACCTTCATGCTCTCATCATTGTAACTCGTACCCGCAAATCGAAGCAATCTACAATATTCTGCATGATATTCTTCAACAGTTTTATTTCCCTGCCTTAAACTCAACCAACTCGATATCATTTGTTCCCGTACTGTGGATGGAATGTATTGTAAGAAAAAGGCTTCCTTGAATCTGTTCCATGGTATCGGTCTCACATATCCTTCACTATTCAATCTCCACCAATTATATGCATCTCCCTTCAACATATATATAGCTAAATCAACTTTTCTATGCTCAGGCACCTCACAGGCTGCAAACGCTTTCTCTAACTCCACTATCCAACCTTCCGTTCGAGTCGGATCCAAAACAGTTCCATCAAAATCAGGTACCAGTCTAACAAAATCATGCAACTTGACTTGTTCGTTCCGGTCTCCCATTGGTACTTGTGGCTCTTCTCTCACATTTGGAGGATGATATTGCTGCATAAATTGTTGTTGTTGTTGATACATCATTTGTTGGTACTGCTGAACGATTGCAAACATATCCCGAAACATAGTGAGCACATTATTCGGATCTCCCGTAGACATCTGAGGCATAGCTGGGTATGCTGGCATTTGAGGAGGCTGTGGATTCGGTGCAGTAGAAGCCGAAGCCGGTGATGGAGTCGAAGTAGAAGCGGGAATACTAGCTGATGCAGAAGCTGAAATAGTAGACTGAGAAGGAGGTGGCATACTTTCTCTTTCCGAAGATTGTCGGGTTACTCTTCGTGACCTATCCATCTTTTAAACAAACATGCAACATGTATGACATATAATAATTTTACAAGGTCAAATCAATATCAAAACAATTAGTAAACTAATTAGAAAATTAAGCATAAAACTTAATATAAACAAGTCCTATATATGTCTAACTAACTCACCGTATCTAAGGTCAAGTCACCACTATTTAATCAAACAATTTCATAAACAAGGCTCTGATACCATCTGTAAAGACCCGTTCCTCTAAATCCCGAGATTTAGAGTAACGAATCCCCAACCACATATAACGTTTTCACATTATATGTAAGGTTGTCCTAAAACTAACAGTTTATGAAAATTGTTTGATCAAAACACCATACTTTATAAAGAACTTTTTAAATAAAACAAGATTGCTAACAAAAGCAATCTTTACATATATTTACATCAAATAACCATTGCTTTGTGTCAATACATGACACAACAAAACAATTACATGATTTCTCAAAACATGAGAAATCCTAATGGATCTTAAGGTCATTACAAAAGAACTTGGCTTAACTAACAAGCCTTCTATACAAAGCTGGTCCTTAGCAAAAAGTCTTCTAAAAGTCCCGGGTCATCGGATCCTATTCCTCCCACTCGTCCAGAAACCTTTCGAAATCGGACCCATAGCCCAAGTCATCATAATACTCATCTCCATGACCTGCAAAGTAGCAAAAGTGAGCCAGAGGCCCAGTACACAATAACCAATGCAAAACAAGTCATCCAATTGATGTAAATGCATCATAAAACAAGTGGTTATCTTTATTACATTTTGATTCACAAATCAACAAGAGGGTATTCAAACCCCGGTCACGCTCCGGGAATCCAGGGATCCTGAGTAACAGCAGCTGCTCAGGGGGTTGATATAAGCAGTCCTAATACTTATATCTCCTATATCTATTTCATAAAGATAATAGCTTCATCTAGGGTTTAAAAGCCGTTGCCCGACTCTACTTAAACTCAGTCCATAACATGAGCCTAGTTCACAAGTTCCCATAAACCTTGAACTAAATCATGGTATTTCCCCCTAAGTTTAAGCAAACGTTACACAGATACAATTCCCCCTATCGGCTACCCACTTAACCAAAAGAATCGCTATTGCATCATAGCGTACCATTGCATCATGGTATAGTCATTGCATCATGACTTGGTTAAGCGCCTAGCTAACATGTCATTGCATCATGACAGGTTTGCTGCTCCTCGGACCAGATTAAACAGCGTAATAGACATCCAATTCATCCAAATGTTAAATCGGATCAATTTAAGTCAAATTAGAAATGTCTGGTCCTAGCAATCATCAAACAAGTTATTGCGTACCTGAACTCGTTAGAATAGAACTAGGATCTCTCGGTGATAGATTAACCGAAGAATCCTTAACTGTAATAGAAATGTCACAATAATTAATAAATCAACATTTATAAATTTCATTCTCACAAATATATACATATTATATCCATATATCACAAATTATCAAAGAAATTCACATAATTGGATATACAGTCACGACTAGGCATTTAAACGTTCTAATATATCCCAAATTGCTTACCAAAAACTCAAATACTCAAATAACAACTTTGGAAATTTTTTAGAAAAAGTTCTTAAAATTCAAAAACTCAGGGGATACGCCGGCACTCAACGCCGGCGGCGTTGGGCCGGTGTTAACTGTTCTGAAAATGTACACTGTCAACGCTGGCAGCGTTCAAAGCGTACGCCGTCAGCCTTTGTAATCTACGCCGGCGGCCTTGATTCCCAAAAGCCAGCGTACAAGTTAGAAGAAAGAACGCCGGCTGACTTCCTAACGAAAGCCGGCGGCGTTCAGTCGGCTTTAAGAAATTTGGTTCTGTGAACTTTCAACACCGCCTCTATGCCGGCGGCGTAGAAATTCAAATTGCCGGCGTACGTTCTGAAGAACAGACGCTGGCAAATCTTCGGCATATAAGCCGGCGGCGTTGCAAACAGCGTTAGGGAAAATCATTCTGTGGGCTTTCTACACCGCCTCTACGCCGGCGGCGTAGAATCCCCAGATGCCGGCGTACGTTACAAAAACAAGCTTATACGAAAATTCAAATCCCCTGTTTTCACTTTGTAAAATTACATCTTAAAACACTTCAAAAACTTTCCTCAACTACACTTCAAACTTCATATACTCACTTCAACCTACACTACTCAATTCTAGCAACCCAAGGCATGAATTCAACATCACTAAACACTTCAAATTCCATTTTCATCAATCTCCACTCTAACTACTTAAACTATCTTTGTTTCATCAAGACACTTCATATCAATACAACAATACATGCATACTTTCACACACTCATATAACACATACATAACTCATTCCATGCATGAACAACAATTTGATCAATCTTAAACTCAATTCATCCAACTATCTATACATCTATCTCAAGAGAGGGAAACAAAACAATAATCACAACAACCTAAACTAAACCAATTCAAATACATACATATATATACCTTGTCTTGAGAATAACTTTGATTTTCAACTTGATATAACCCTAACTTGAGCTTGGAAATGAAGATGGAAATGGAGAAAGAAGAAGAAGAGAAAAAGGAGAAAGAAAAGGAAAATTCGGATAAAATTTGGCTGCCTTCAAAAAGTAAGTTAAATTAGCTTAGTTTTGACTTTTTCACCTTCCAAATTTACCCCTTAATGCCTCTATAACTTTAGGTTGCATTTAGCTTTAATTTGAACTTCATTTGGCTTGTATTTAGGGCATAAATGCTACTTAATTACCAAGAACTCTATCAATTAATCTTTAACAAAATTGGAGTTGATTTAATAATCTAACCTAATTTAACATCTTAATGTGCACAAGACAACATTAATAATTTCATTACTCACACATTAATGCATATAGAACAAAAATAATATCCACATATACACATACAAAATCTTATATATTAGACTATAACAACCCAAACATACTCATTCAATTCATCTCCTTAAAATAAACTAATAAACACATGAGATTTGATTAAAATATAAATCTAGGTCATTTCAGATGGATTGTCTGATAAATTGATTGATCGCCTAAGTGAAATTGGCTTAATCAACTACTTGGACTAATGATAAATTGACACGTGCATATCACAAGGGATGGAGCATGAGCATTTGTAGGTTAGTCGTGAACCATAAACGACATCGAATAATTATAGGTTAGTCGTGAACCATAAACGACATCGAATAATCGTAGGTTAGTCGTGAACCATAAACGACATCGAATAATCGTAGGTTAGCCGTGATCCATAAACGGGATATTGTTAGTACCGCAGGATTCGTTAATCTGCTAACCCGGGATGGAGGGCGCAAATCTATCCACATATGATTTCCGGTTGGTCATATGTATGTTGAACTCATGTGTTTGATGCATACACTTGCTTGATTAATAACTTGATTGAATTGTTGTGACATAAATGTTTTTGTGGGAGATTACACTCACTAAGCTAGTTAGCTTACGTCCCTACAGTCCATTCCTTTTGCAGCTTACACATTTATGGCTTAGGCGAAGAGACCCGGCTGAACAGGTACAGAAGCTAGGAGTTTTCCCTAGAAGTTGTAATTTCTATATTAGACTTCCATAGAAAACTTCTAAGACTTGGATGACTGTAATGGATCGTTAAATATTCTTTTGCGGGGGAATGCCCCTTAGAATTTTGTAATATTTATTTATATTCATGAATTATATCCTATTGCCCATGCATGCCAAATTAAGCTTTTATCTCCATTCGGGCTTGTACTCTATTGTGTAAAGGTACGCCTTACATCTATATGAGACTCTCGAAAAACTAAGGTGGTAATTCGGGAATCTTATATGGTATGTGGCGGACTGTTACGTTTAGGGTATCCTATGGGGCATGACAATACGACTATCCGGTTTCGTATGTATGATGGATTTACCTCTCTATCGGTGGTTAGGGAATGATTTGAACTGGGTCCCAAACGATTTCCTTAAAAGTTTACGAGGGTTTTGGGGTTCCAACGAACCGTACTACTAGTCCCTGGGCTTTCCTTACCCAAATCGATCAATCCGGCTCGGCTACAACTTGAGGTCGTATTTCCGGAATGTCCTAACCCTCAAGATGTAGCTAGGCAGCTTACCTTTTCGGTCCCACGCGAGGAGCAGTAGCAAAAATTTCAAAATGATATTCTAAGTGATATGCATGAGCAATTTACTATATGGGGATTCCAATATGAAATTAAATCATTTAAAGTAATCAAGCAATAATTGCACACATAGCAATACATACATAGAAACAATTATATCAATCACAAGTCAGGTTCTGATATAATTTATCGTTCATTGATCACACATAACAATTCACATACATGATTCCCACGATATCCCACAAGTATATCAATTTTATCTTTTCCCTAACATCTAGTGCTCTATTCTACAAGCACATGTGCGAATACATAAACGTAAAGGAAACTCACTCGTCCATAGCGATCTTTTATGAGTCGAAGTAATTCTCGGGGAATAGAAGATCTTAGTCCTCAACACCTAATCAAAAGAAATACCCGAAGTGAGTATTTAATCCAAGATCTACTCAATTTCTCTAATTCTATATTATTGAACTCGTAAAAAATCGTATGAATGGAAATCCCAATTTAAAATGGTCATAACTTACTCATTTTAACTCGGAATTTCGCATATTATATACCGATTTCTACCTTCTCGAAAAGATATAACCATGTCTAAGGTTATTTTTATCAAAAGAAGTTATTTTGGTCTCGGAATAGTGACGTACATAATTGATATGAAAATTTAAGATTTCAAAACTAGAATTTTCAAACTTTTCTTCATTCAAGGGCTCTTATACAAAAATATAGACATTTTTTATGGTTGAAAAATCCTTTGAATATATATATATATATACTCAAACTATATGCATGAATTTAGTGGTGTTGTTTTAACAATGATCTTGCAAAACAATGTGTCTTAAAACTGAGAAAAGCTAAGACTTGAAAATCTCCTTTTTAGTTTTGTTGGGAAAATTTTATAAGTGAGTATTTCCTTCTTTTAACTCCATTTCTTAATGTAATTAAATTTTCAAAAAGTAATATTAGTCTTTTATGATTCTTACAACTTTATTTCTAGTGGTTGAAAAATGTAGTTTTTCTATATATTTCTTGGTTATGTGTTCTAAAGTTTTTCTAAAGTTTGATCCCAAGAATAATATCAATGATCTTATAAGTTATTTATTATTTTTATTTCCTAAGTAAAGCTTATCCTTAGAAAGGTTATTCTTTGATAATTTTGTAAAACTTACCTAAACCTTAGTGTGTTGATGAAAACTTTACATATGAGTTTAAGAAAACTTTTGTTGAAACAAAGAATGTTTAAAGAATCTTTCTTATTTCATTGGTTTGAAAAGAGAGTTTGTGATAACTTTATTTTATATATTCTTTGATAAAATCCCATATAGTATTATTACTAAAACTTGAGCTAAACTTATCTAATTTTAGAAAATATTTGTTAAGATAAACTTTAAGTCTTTATGGAAAAATAATTTCATGTGTGACAAAATTTATTTTTAAAGAGAGTTTCTATATTTATTACTTAAGAAAACTCATTTTCATTATGGTTGAGACAATATCAACATGTTCATGCATGAATGAGAATATATAACTATGAGAAATATAATAAAAACAACATAACAAGATAAATATAATAAGAGCATAAAGGTAAAGTTAAGTATTGGGAACCTTAGCTTCATCAAGGTATCCCGGGACTAAGAATAGACTAGTCCTAAAAAGAAAGGAAAAGAAAAGAAAGAAATTGTTTTGTCTTGATATGGACAAGTCTAAGACTAGAAAGACTAGTTTTTATAATTTGCATAAAACAAGTAAATAAATAAAATTGCAAAGCATATAAATAAATAAATAAATAAATAAATAACAAGTGAGTTTATATGCTCTAAAGAAATATATATACATAATATGCATAATACTATATAGAAGTTAGATTAGAACAAATAATAACAATAATAACAACATAATAGAAGACATGAACAAAAACAAAACATGAACATATTGTTGCTTCTTTAAGAAACATACATTAAGTTCATGTTAAGTAAAATGAACATAATGAGTGAATAAGATAAATTTTTACCTAAGGTTTATATGTTTGTTGAAGAGGAATGGAATGGTTTGTAGTAATATGTGGGAATTTGTTTTATGGAGGGAAGAGAGAACTTGAGAGAGATTTTGAGAGAGGGATTTTATGGAGTGATTTTGATAGAGTTTTAGTAGGAAATGAATTGTGTGAAAGAATGAAGGAGGAAGGGGGTATTTGTCACGCCCCGAGGGGTACCCTAAACGTGGCAGTCCGCCACAATACTAAAGCCTAGGAATGACTACCTTAGTCACGCAAAGGCTTCCATATCATGTACAAGGCATACATCACAACCAAGGGAACGCATCGAAGTAGCGCAATTTATATTGATAATAAATAAGTAACAAGGCAAAGAGAATACTTATCATAAAATATACGCATATTTCATTTCAATTCTTAGGGGCATATCCATCTATTATCTTCAAATAAATATACATCACTAATCATATAAGTCATTATATATAAAGAACCTTACAAAATTACTTCATCTTATGATTCCATTTCCTTCATAGAAGCTTAATCATCCTTCCATGACTTCCTTAATTTCATGATCCTCAAATTAAACCATAGGTATAACTGTTTCAACAAAATCTATAAGGGTATAAGCTACAACTAGCTTAGTGAGATATTCCATTTCATTCACACCATATTTTCAAACAAGTTTATTTATTTATTCACACATATGTTATGCATACAATGCAACAATCACATGATTACGCAAATATATATAGTTGTCTGGAAACCATATATAGAATGGATTTACCCCTCCGTATCAAAGGTTAGGGAATCGGGGTTGAAGGTCCTCGACCTTCTACTGCTAGTCCCCAGGTCCTCACCCACAGCGTTCGGTTGGCTCTGCTCCAAACCTAGAGTCACTTTTCCCGAGCGATTTGGATTCTCCAGGAAGGAACATGGCCCGTGGCACCACACGATTACAGCCAATCCAACTCTACGCGTAGGAGTAGTAGCCTTCCGAAATAAATATGACTCGGTGGATGCTATGCGTGAGCGTATTAGTTTTCTTAAGTCAAGCCTTAATAAGGTTTATTAGGGGCGATCAATCAATTTAGCAAACAATAAACAATCATACAAGTAAGTAAACAAAATTATTTAAACAAGCAGTTTGAAGTTGCGATATTCTTAATTCCCATTTCACGCATAAACATAAAATCACATATATACACATAATCCCGAATTCCCCCAAACATATCAATTTTTATCTTTTCTTAGTATACTAATGCTACTACTTTACAAGCACAAGCAAGGTAACGAAATTAGGAGGAATAACTCACTCGTCTATTTTGCAATCTTCCTAGTCATAGTAATCCTCGGGTAGGGTATTCTCGTATCCTTCGTTATCTAGACAATAGAAATACCTAGGATGAGTCTTTCATGGAATTTCTATTCTTGAAGATTCTAAACTTTTTTTTTTAAAATTGCGGTAAAATCGTATAAGAAGAAATTCCAACTTAAAATGGCCATAACTTGCTCATTTAACTCGGAATTCCACATATAATATATCGTTTTCTACCTATTCGAAAAGACCTATCCATTTCTAAGCTTATCTTAGTCATAAAAGGTCATTTGGGCTCCAAAAACATCGGGTACAGATTTAAAACGAAAATTACCAAACTTTTGCAAACCCGTTTTCTAACTTAACTTTATTTTAAATAAAATTCTTTTGTAACAATATATATATAATATATATATAAATATGAACATATATTTGATAAATACTTTGAGTATATAGATAAGCTCACTTTATATGCAAAATTCCTAATGGTAGTGTCTCAACAATTTATTTTTATAAAACAATTCTTTTTAAAGTGTTAAAACTTATCTTGATAAATTCCTTTTCAAGTATTTGGAAGAAACTTCATATTTTCATTATAAATGAGTATATTCTTATTTTATTTCCTTCATTCCTTTTTCCAAAACAAGTAATTTTTCCTTTCAACTTAGTCTTTCATAAATTTCACTTTTAGTGACTAAAAGATCAATTTTATCAAAAAGTATATTTAGGTTGTGGAAAACCTTTTTATAATTTTGTATTTAAGATGGTTTTAGAAAGTGAATCTTGTCTTCTTATATCTATTTCTAAAATATATGTTTTTGCTTTCTAAAACTTGTTCTATTATTTCTTTTGAAAAGAATCATTTTTATTGATAAAATCCATTATTGTTAATCTTACTTTATTTATATTATTTTGAAAATGAGTTTCTTCTTTTTAGAAATTTGAAAATCATTACTTTTTCTAAGTGGGTTCATAACTTTATGAGTTGATTGTTATTTTAAATTTGAAAACTAGTTTGTTTCTTAATTTTGTTATGAAGTTAAAAAGAGTTTATTCTTAAGCTTTTTGTGAAAGCTTTGAAAACTAACAAATTATTTTACTAAAACTTAGGTTAACATAATATAATGAAAATATCTATTTCTTAAGTTTCCTGTGGAAAAAACATCATTGTTATTTAAGGAAATGTTTGAGAAAAAACTCTATTATAGTGTTGTTGATAATAACTCATTATTTTGTGACAAGTCACATAATGGAAAATTTAGTTTTAAGTTCCTTTAATATAATAGAATTCTATTTTCAAATTAGTTGAGACATTAACATTATGTAGATACAAGAATTATGAGCATGTAAAATAATAAGAACATCAGAAAATACTTAGAAATAAGCAAGAAAATAAATATCAAGTATGGGAACCTTAGCTTCATCAAGGTATCCCGATCAAGTATTGGAGCCTTAGCTTTATCAAGGCATCCCGGGACTAAGAATGGACTAGTCTCAAAAGATTAAAGAAAATAAACAAAAGATTGTTTTGACTTGATATGGACAAGTCTAAGACTAGAAAGACTAGTCTTAATAATAACATGAAATAAATAAATTGCATAACTTGAAAATAAATGAATAACAAATGAGCTTATATTATCTAATAAATATATTAATACATATATACATAATACTATATATAAGTTAGATTATAGAAGTAGATAATAACAATAATAATAACAACATAATAAAATAGGAAGCTTATGTACAAGACAAAACATGAACATGTTGTTGCTTTTACTACTCATATAAGTTTCAAAACAACACCATAGTCATGCTAAGTTACATGACATGGATAAATAGAAGGTTGGAAGAAATTCTTACCTAAGGTATTTTTGTGGTATAGAGATGGTAGTGAATGTATGGTTATGTGGTTATGGAGAAATGGTAGTTGTATTGTATAAAGGGAAATTCTTGTGAGTATTTGGTGAAAGAGAGTTTTAGTAGAGGAAAAGTTTATGGAGAGAGTTTATATAGTGAATTTGAGAGAGTTTTGGTAGTAGAATGAATTGTGTAAAAGAATGAAAGAGGAATGGGGTATTTATAGAATTTTTGGAGTGATTTTTGGATGTAATAAAATAATTTGAAAAAGAAAAATAAATTATTGGAAGAGAGAGAGGGGGGCACCGGCCATGATGTATTAGAGGAGGAGTGAGTTGATTTTTGAGTGAATTTTGTAAGAAAATAATTAATATGTAAGATATGATTTGATATAAGGTGTATTGGAAATATAAAAAGTAAGAAAATGGATATGTAGGTGTAAGAAGTAGGTGTAAGAAAAAGTAGAGATAGTGAAATAGTAAAATAGTAATGAATAGTAGAAAAGTACTATGAATAGTAGACTAGACAATTAAAGTACCGGTAGTAATAAAAATACGCGTAATAATGCGATATATGTAATTTTTAGCTACCGAAAAATTCTAAAATTGATATTTTTGGAATCCTTGTATTTTTACTAGTCTATTGGTATAAACGGAATATTTTTAATATTCCGAGCTCCGGGACACGCTTTTTGGGCACTGATCCCGTTTGAGTCCTAAGGACACTCAAAATTCGCGAATCTGATAATTTTATGTTATCCTATATTATTACGAACTATTTTAAGCTATTGGCTTAATTTCATTTTCTAAAGTTTGAAAACACGGGATTGCCGGATCTTAAACACTAGGGTTCGTTATAGGCTTTGTTGATTTTAGGGTTTTGGTTTGACTTCCGATTTCGTCGAGATATTCGTAAGATCGTATAATTTTCGAGTTTTGATCATTTTATATTTTTAGCTCGACATCTATGTTTTATCTTATTTTAATTGTGATTATTTAATAGTCTTTAGTTCTCGGGATCGTTTAAACCGAGTCTAGAGTTATGAGTTGACTCAGTTTGACTTTTGGTGAAAATTGAAAATTGTGATTCTAAAATTTTACCGAAGGATTTAAGATTTTATCATTTCGTTGTTAAGCGTATTTGGATCTATCGTTTTGATTCACGTTTTAGGAATTGAGGAGATGATTTAATTGGCTTACATACGTTGATTATACCAGTAATTGGACTTTATATTTTGTTTCAAGGGTTCTCGTTTTCTCAAGATTTAAAAAAATTGTTTTTGATCTTATTTGGAATTAAGTTTTAACTTTATTTGATTTTTAGGGTTTCGTTTCCGATGTTTTGACTCGGTCTAGAATTTGGTTTTTATCTTGAGTCGATTTTCGGGATTTAAATTTTTGATACTTAGACTTCTAAGATTATTTTCTAAGAATTATGAAAATTTTTGGGGGTTTACAATAATAGCAAGTAAAATAACATAAGTAATAAAGTCAAGTATTGGAGTCTTAGCTTTTTTAAGGCTCTCGGGACTAAGAAGTAGACTAGTCCCAAAATAAAATAAAATGAAAGAAAGAAAAACTTGTTTTGACTTGATGAGGACAAGTTTAAGACTAGAGACTAGTCTTAAAATAACAATGAATAAATAAATAAATTACAGTGGAATAAATAAATTGCATTGCATAAAATAAATAAATTGCAAGTGAGCTTATATGCTCTAAAGAATATGTACATAAATATATAAATGATAATACTTAGATATAGTAACAATGATATGAACAAAAATATAATAATATGAACATAAATAGATTTTTCATGAACAAGAACAATACATGAACATAATGTAGCTTCCATAACTTTTAGTCTTTGGAAACTCACACTATGGTCATGTAAAGTTACATGACATGAAGAAGAAGAAAATAATAGAAGATGGTTACCTAAAGATGATTTTGGTAGTAGTATTTGGTTATGGGTTTTTGTTGTAGGTAGAAGTTATTTTGGAATGAATTGGAGAGAGTTTTGGGATGGGAGTTGAAGAGAGTTTGAGAGGAGAATTTGAGAGAGTTTTAGTATAAAATTTGTGGGTAGTAAATGTGTGAAAGAAGTGAAAGAGGAGGGGGGGGGTATTTATAAGAAAATGTGGAGTGATTTTGTGTGATTAAAATAAATAAAAATTGAAACAAATTTGAGGAGAGAGGGGACAAGGGGGTGCCGGCCACATGCATAGAAGGGGGAAAGAGATTTTATTTTGTTGCTTTTTGTTAATTAAAAGAAGTAATATGTAAGATAGATGTGAAATAAAGTTATGGGAAAGGTAAAAAGTAAAGGTTATAGGTTATGGAATGTGTAAGAGTAGGTGTAAGAAAAAGTAGAGATAAAAGAATAGTGTAGAATAGTAATGAATAGTGTAATGTAAGATAGATATGACTAATAAAGTACCAGTAATAAGAAAATACGCGTATAAATGCAATATCTGTTATTTTTACTTATCGAAAAATTACGAAATTGATATTTTTGAAATCCTTATATTTTTACGAGTCTAATAGTGTATTCGGAATATTTTTACTATTCCGGGGTCCTGGACACGTTTTTCAAGGATCATGTCTGATCGGGTTCGAAACGAGTTGCGGTTTCACTAATCTGATCTTTTTATGTTGCCTTAGATAATTCCGCACTACTCT
This sequence comes from Combretum micranthum, assembly GCA_024138025.1. Lineage (NCBI taxonomy): Eukaryota > Viridiplantae > Streptophyta > Magnoliopsida > Myrtales > Combretaceae > Combretum > Combretum micranthum. The sequence continues at coordinate 653,055 of JAMXBD010000753.1, read as the reverse complement.
ACATTCTAAACTTCTACTTATCCTCACCGAGTTTCTTATTCGGAGTGCCGGACTTAAGCTATTACATCTAACTAGGATTTTGTTGACCATTAGAGCTCCGGTTGACTTCCGGTTTAGGGTTTTAGGCTTAAACTAATTCCAAAAATTTGGGGGTTTACAGTAAGAAATCAAAATCATGCATCTTACTCACAAAAAGAAATAATATAAATGTCGTAAAAAAAAAAAAAACAAAGGAATCACATTATTAAGAAATCATTAAGTCACTTATTGCCTTTTAAACACTTTACTACATCTTTTAATTAATTGCGATTTAATACTAAGGCGTTACGTCTTGGGTGAACGTGATGCTTTCTTCTCATCGTGGCTCCTTACTTCTTTTCTCGATCCTTCCTTTGAGACTTGTTTGGTTTCGCCTTCTTCCCGCTTTCGATTTCTTGAAAGAATATCCTTGCTTTTGATCCTTTGATGACGTCTACGAGAATCGTTTCCGACGTTACCTAAGGTTGGTTGTATAGTCTTTTACATAAGCATATTCTTCTTTTAGTTTCATTATCAAAAAGCAAGTTAACTCTGTTTTCTCACTAGCTACAAATTACGAGGTTTGTGTTTTCTTAAGGCTTAAAACGGTTTGGAAATCCACCTATTCTTCTTAAGGGTATAAAGTAGTTCTAGGGCCATCTACATCTCTTAGGTATGGTCATAAAATATTGTGGTTTCCCATTATACCCCTACTTTCTAATTCTAGGATTCTTCCTAAAATTCTTATGGCTTAATCTTAAACTTATCCTATTCTAAGACTCCTACTTCTAAACTTTCTTTCCCTAATATTGATGCTCTGATACCAACTTAAACGGTCACACCCCAACGGGTACCCTAAATGTGACAGCCCACCGTACACAATATTAAAACTTAAGAATGACTACTTCAGTCACTCAAAAGCTTCCATATAGATACAAGGCGTACATTCACATCAAAGGGAGATCTGTGGAGTAATGCATTTTAAGATATTGGGCATTCCTTATATAATTTCCATAACAACATGGTCTTACTAAGATAAATAACTAAGCTAGAAGATTTTAGAAGAAATCTACTCTATGACTTCAAAATAGAGTTCCTCCAAAAGCTTCCCAAAATATAGATTCTACCCAGATGATCAAGATGGTCTCGAGTGCAAAATAACGATCCTGCAACATCAAAAGTATATAGGAGTATAAGCATAACTAGCTTAGTGAGATATTCCTTACACAAAAGTACTCATAACAAGCAATCAAACAAGTTTATTAATCAAGCATATGAAATGCAACAACCATATGATCAAACATTACATACGACTATCCGGTTTTGTATGCATGATGGATTTACCCCTCAATCGGTGGTTAGGGAATGATTTGAACTGGGCCCCAAACGACCTCCTTAAAAGTTTGCGCGCGTCTTGGGGTTCCAACGAACTGTACAACTAGTCCCCGGGCTTTTCTTATCCAAGGCGATCAATCCAGCTCGGCTACAACTTGAGGACGTATTCCCAAAATGTCCTAACCTTCAAGATGTAGCTAGGCAGCTTACCTTTCCGGTCCCACGCTGAGGAGTAGTAGCAAAATTTTCAAAATGATATTCTAAGTGATATGCATGAGCAATTTACTGTATGTGGATTCCAATATGATATTAAATCATTTAAAGAGATCAAGCAATAATTGCACACATAGCAATACATACATAGAAACAATTATATCAATCACAAGTCGGGTTCTGATATACTTTATCGTTTATTGATTGCACATAACAATTCACATACATGATTCCCATGATATCCCACATGCATATCAATTTTATCTTTTCCCTAACATCTAGTGCTCTATTCTACAAGCACATGCGCGAATACATAAACGTAACGGAAACTTACTCGTCTATAGCGATCTTTTATGAGTCGAAGTAATCCTTGGGGAAGAGAAGATCTTGGTCCTCAACACCTAATCAAAAGAAATACCCGAAGTGAGTATTTCATCCAAGATCTACTCAATTTCTCTAATTCTATTTTATTGAGCTCCTCAAAAATCTTATGAACGAAAATCTCAATTTTAAATGGCCATAACTTGCTCATTTTAACTTGGAATTTCGCATTATTAATAACGATTTCTACTACTCGAAAAGATATAACCATATCTAAGGTTATTTTTATCAAAAGAATTTATTTGGCCTCGGAATAATGACGTACATAATTGATATGAAAATTTAAGATTTCAAACTAGAATTTCAAAACTTTCTTCATTCAAGGGCTCTTATTCAAAAATATAGATTTTTTATTTGAAAAAATCCTTTGAATATATATATATACACTCAAACTATATGCATGAATTTAGTGGTGTTGTCTCAATAATGATCTTTAAAACAATGTGTCTTAAAAGTGAGAAAAGCTAAGACTTGAAAATCTCCTTTTTAGTTTTGTTGGGAAAATTTTATAAGTGAGTATTTCCTTCTTTTAACTCCATTTCTTAATGTAATTAAATTTTCAAAAGTAATTTTAGTCTTTTATGATTCCTACAACTTTATTTCTAGTGGTTGAAAAATGTAGTTTTTCTAAATATTCTTGGTTATATGTTCTAAAGGTTTTCTACAGTTTGATCCCAAGAATAATATCAATGATCTTATAAGTTATTTATATATTTTTATTTCCTAAGTAAGCTTCTTTAGAAAGGTTATTCTTTGATAATTTATAAAACTTACTCTAAACCTTAGTTGTTGATGAAAACTTTATATATGAGTTTAAGAAAACTTTGTTGAAACAAAGAATGTTTAAAGAATCTTTCTTATTTCATTGGTTTGAAAAGAGAGTTTGTGATAACTTTATTTTATGTATTCATTGATAAAAATCCATATAGTATTATTACTAAAAACTTGACCTAAACTTATCTAATTTTGGAAAACATTTGTTAAGATAAACTTTAAGTCTTTATGGAAAAATAATTTCTTGTGTTACAAAATTATTTTTAAAGAGAGTTCCTGTATTTATTACTTAAGAAAACTCATTTTCATTATGGTTGAGACAACTATCAATATGTTCATGCATGAATGAGAAATATGTAACTTGAGAAATATAATAAAAATAATATAATAAGAGCGTAAAAGTAAAGTCAAATATTGGGAATCTTTACATTCATCAAGGTATCCTGAGACTAAGAATAGACTAGTCCCAAAAAGAAAGGAAAAGAAAAGGAAAGAAAGAAAATTGTTTTGAGTTAATATGGACAAGTTTAAGACTAGAAAGACTAGCCTTAATAATTTGCATAAAACAAGTAAATAAATAAATTGCAAAGCATAGAACTAAATAAATAACAAGTGAGTTATATGCTCTAAATAAATATATATACATAATATACATAATACTATATAGAAGTTAGATTAACAAATAATAACAATAATAACAACAGCACAATAGAAGACATGAACAAAAACAAAACATAAACATATTGTTGTTCTTTAAGAAATATACACTAAGCTCATATTAAGTTAAATGATCATGTTAAGTGAATAAGATAAATTTTACCTAAGGTTTATATGTTTGTTTGAAGAGGTTGGAATGGTTTGTAGTAATATTGTGGGGAATTTGTTTTTGGAGGGAAGAGAGAACTTTGGAGAGATTTTGAGAGAGGATTTTATAGAGTAATTTTGATAGAGTTTTAGTAGGAAATGAATTGTGTGAAAGAATGAAGGAGGAATGGCGGTATTTATAGAGTTTTTTGTGTGGGAAATTAGATGTAATTAAATAAATTGAAAAAGAAATAAAATGGATAGAGATGAGAGGGGGAGAGGCCTCGGTTTTGGCTTTGTAGAGGAGGGGAAATTGATTTATTTTGTTGTTTTGTAATAAAAGAAGTAATGTGTAAAGTGTGATGTGATTAAAGTTGTATGGGGAAGGTAATTGTAAGGTATAGGTATGGTTGTGTGTAAGAATAGAGTGGAAGAAAAAGTAAAGATAGATGAATAGTAACGAATAGTAAAAAAGTACTATGAATAGTATACTAGACAATTAAAATACTAGTAGTAAAGAAAATACGTGTAAATAAGCTATATCTGATATTTTTAAGTTTTCATATGTTATTACGAACCATACTCCACAATTATCTTAATTTCGTTGTCTAGGGTTTAAGAACATGGGATTGCTGGATCTAGATTCACTAGACTAAACATAAAACTAGGTTAACTTTAGGGTTCTAGTTTGACTTTCGATTCTTAGGGTTTGCTTCTATTATCGAAAAATCTAGGGCTTATAGTTCTAGTCTTTATTTAATTTATTTGATATCTCAGGGCGATTGAATCTTTATTTGATCCCATTTATGGTTCCTAAGGTTTTTCATTTTTGGAAATCTAAGTTTAGTTTAATTTATATGATATTATAGGACAATAAAATTTAATTGATTCGATCCAAGATTTATGAGATTTTTGGTCTGATCTAATATGGTTTAGGATTTGAATTCCAATTCAAATTTTAGGATTCATGATGTGTTTTATATATTTACTAAAATTCCAATAAATTTTCTGGTATAGTTTTAATTAATGTGATATTATCATATCTCTTGATTTGCTTGCAATTATAACTATATGGTATTTGTCATATCAAATGATTTGTCAGATATATAGTTCGTGCCAATAATTGTAAGTTTCCTTAATTAATCTTAGGATCTTGTTATATTATAGATTGTATCGACATTATGATTATGTATAAAGTATTTAAATTATATTGGTGTCTATCACAACTACAAAGTTGAAAGTTGGATATGAATTATATAATATTGTTATAGGGGGGAAAAAAAAAACTGATCGAACCGAATCGAATTTTCGATTATTTTTTAAATGGTTCGATTTGGTAGCGGAAATTCGGTTCGTGTTTCGGTTGGGAGTCATGAACCGAACTGAACCGTTTCATCTTTAAAAAAAAAATCCTCTTAATATTATTTTATTTTTATAGTTTATTGTGTTTTGGGGTAAAATTTTTAATTTTTTATATTTATAATTAATACTTTTAGAGTTTCAATGGTTAAAAAATAGTTGTAGTTTAATCTTATTAGAAATTAAAAATATTATATTGGTTATCTCTTTCATTAATAAAGGAAATCTAATCTTGCTCCTTCCCTCACACACACACACACACACACACACACACACACACACATATTTGTAATGGCACTTGACTAGTTTGTGTCTTAAAAAAAATGACTACACCACCAATTTATTCTTGTGTTTAATTATTCTCATTTTAGCAATGTATACTAATGATGTGAAAAAAAACACAAAATATCCATAAGATCATGAATGTCAAGTATAATATGAACATCTAAATGCTAGATCTACTACTTATGATGCATGAAATAGAGTTTGAAAACATGAACATGGATTTTTATGCAAGATCTCTACTTTACTCTACTATTATATGCATGAACATGAAGATAATCCAACAAAAACACATTTAAACACAAGATCTACTCTTATGATGGCTTAATATTCATGTAGTAACATTTTCTTGTCCCTAGTAAGTACTCATGGGGACTTAAATGTGAAAATAATCATGAATAATCTTGCCATTACAAAATTTAATGTAGAAAAGGTTTAGGATGCATCACCTAAACCTTGAAATAAGTGAGAAATGAAGAGTAAATGAATTTGTGTGTGTGTGTGCGGTAGAGGGTCACGGTAAAGAGAGGGTAAAAGGAGAGAGTTTGTGTAATTTTTGAAACAAATGAAGTGAATGAAGAGAAAGAAAAGTAAAGAATATATATAGTAAGGTAAATTTGGGTTTGTTTAATTATAATAAATGAAGAAAATAAAACAAATTAAGGAAAAATGTGGGGGGGGGGGGGGCAGGGAAGGGGGTGCTCCTGTTCAAAGAGAGGGAGAGAAGGGAGAAGTTGAATTTATTTTGTTTAATAATATGTAATAATAAGTCTTAAATGTAATAATTTTTAAGAGAAATTATTCTTGGAAAAGAAAATATAATTGAGTATTTGTAAGGATGTAAGAGTAGGGAGTGACTTGTGAGTGTAGTAGGTTGTACTTGTGAATAGTAATGAATAGTAAACAAGACAATTACTTTACTGGTAGTAAAGAAAATACGAGAAAAATGTTATATATGTAATTTTTATAAACCGAAAAATTATAAAATTTATTTTTGAAATCCTTATTAAATTTCGGTTCTAAAAAGTATTCCATAATATTTTTCGAATTTCGAGTTCCGAGTTCTGGGGCTCGCTTTTCTGTAATGGATCTCGAGAAAGCCTGGAATGAAAATTTTTTCAAATCATATCTTTTTATGGTTTAAAATATACTTTAAAAAAATATTCCACATTAAATTAATTTACAAAAGTTCTTTTAGTTTGAAATCGAAAGAAAGCCAGATCCAGGGTTCCTAAGTTTTTCTCTCAATCTTAAGCTAATCCGGTTTAGGGTTTTGGTTCCCGATTTTCGAAGTTTAGTCGGTTACTAGGAAAACCCAGGTTTATAGTAGATGGAGAGAGTGTTGAGAGGAACATTTTGGTAGATAATTTGTGGATAGTAATTATGTGAAAAATGTGAAAGAAGAGGAGGGTATTTATAGGAAATGATGAGTGAATTTTTGTGTGATATAAATAAAGAAAAATTAAAAGAAAATTGAGAGGGAGATGAAGGGGGGGCAGGGGGCGCTGCCACATTAAGAGAGAGGGGAGAGAGAGATTTTATTTGTATTTTTGTTGATTAAATATAATAATAAGTATGGTAGATGTGAAATAAAGTTATGGAAAAGGTAAAAAGTAAAGGTAATAGGTGTATAGGTGTAATATAGGTGTTAGAAAAAGTAGAGATAAAAGAATAGTGTAGAATAGTAGTGAATAGTATAATTTAAAATAGATATGATTAATAAAGTACTGGTGGTAAAAAAATACACATATAATTGCAATATCTGTTATTTTTACTTATCGAAATATTATAAAACTGATATTTTTGAAAACCTTATATTTTTATGAGTCTGATGGTATATCCGGAATATTTTTACTATTCCGAGCCTGGGACACTTTTTTCAAGAGCTGTATCTATTCGGGTTCAAAATGATTTGCGATTTTACTAATATAATAAATGAAGAAAAATTAAAAGAAAATTGAGAGGGAGATGAAGAGGGGGGGGGGGGGGAGGGGGGGGGGGGCGCTGCCACATTAAGAGAGGGGAGAGAGAATTTTATTTTGTATTTTTGTTGATTAAATATAATAATAAGTATGGTAGATGTGAAATAAAGTTATGGAAAAGGTAAAAGTAAAGGTAATAGATGTATAGGTGTAATAATAGGTGTTAGAAAAAGTAGAGATAAAAGAATATTGTAGAATAGTAGTGAATAGTATAATTTAAAGTAGATATGATTAATAAAGTACCGGTGGTAAAAAAATACGCATATAATTGCAATATCTGTTATTTTTACTTATCAAAATATTATAAAACTGATATTTTTTAAAATCTTATATTTTTATGAGTCTAATGGTATATCCGGAATATTTTTACTATTTCGAGCCTGGGACACTTTTTTCAAGAGCTGTATCTGTTCGGGTTCAAAATGATTTGCGATTTTACTAATATGATCTTTTTAAGCTTTCTTATGTAGTTATAAACTATTCTATATACTAATCTCTTACTTACTTTCTTAGGATTGCTAATATGGGATTGCCAGACTTAAACCATTACGTCTAAATAGGGTTTTGTTGACTTTAGGATTTCTGTTTGACTTTCCACTTAGGGTTTAAGCTAAATCGATCACAAAACTTTGGAGGTTTACAACATATGTGTGAACCAAATCCAGTACATGATATTTCCTAGCAGGTAGATTTATCTAAAAAGCAACTCTATGTTGTTTACTAACAAGACAATAAGTGCAAGTTTTCAGAGGAGTACCTTTTATAGCTAGTAGAAGCTGTTTCTCGACAAGCATTTGGAGCCCTTTCTCACTCATGTGGCCAAACCGCTTATGCCATAGCTCCATAGAAGTATCATCAATCAAATTCACATCTCCTTTACTTAGTTTTGCTAACATTAAGTAAAGGGTATTACTTTTCTTTTCATTTGCCACAATGAGAGAAATGTTGGTGAGCTTCCATCTACCTTCACCAAAGTGACTGTAATAACTTTCATCATCAAGTTTCCCTATAGATATAAAGTTCAAGTGGATATCTAGAACATGTTTGATGTCTCTAAGAATGAGTCTGCAACCAATGTTAGTCTCTAAAGTAACATTTCCAATGCCCATAATTTTAGATGTTTCATTGTTTCCCTTCCTAACATTGACATAATCACTAGCAACATAAGATGAGAAAAATCCACCATGTGCTATCACATGAAAGGGGGCACCAAAATATATAACCTAGTCACTATTATGACCTACAAGTCTAGCACAATCCTCATCTAAGGTAACATTAATCTCACCACTTGTTGCTGCAATAGTTCTGTCTTCATCTTTTTCTTCCCCTTTACCTTTACCCTGCTCTCTCTTTCATAGTCTGCATTCTCTCTTGAAATGCCCTAGCTTGTCATAGTAAAAGCATTTGACATTTTTCCCTCCTCTTGATTTGGATCTTCCCTGGATTTATCATATCTAGCAGATTTATCATTTGACCCCTTAGTCCTGCTTCTACCATGCCTTTCGTGCTTATCTATAACACGTGCCCATGTATCAGAACTCATGCCAAGATCTTTCCTCCTGACTTTTTCATTCATTGGGCTATCCTTCACCATTTCAATGGTAAGCTTTCTATAAACCCCCAAAATTTTTGGAATCGGTTTAGCCTAAAAACCCTAATCTGGAAGTCAACCGGAACTCTAAAGTCAACCAAACCCTAGTTAGACGTAATAGCTTAAGTCCTGCAATCCCGAATAAGCAACTCGGTGAAAGAAAGTAGGAGTTTAGAATGTAGAATAGTGCGTAACTACCTAAGGAAGCTTAAAAAGATCAGATTAGTAAAATGGCAAACTGTCTTGAACTCGATCGGACACAGTTCTTGAAAAAAATGTCCCAGGGCTCGGAATAGTAAAAATATTCTGAATATACCGTTAGACTCGTAAAAATATAAGGTTTTCAAATATATTAGTTTTATAATTTTTTGGTAAGTAAAAATAACAGATATCGTAATTATACGTGTATTTTCTTACTACAGGTACTTAAATTGTCATGTCCACTTTATATTACACTATTCATTACTACTCTACCCTATTCTTTTATCTCTATTTTTTTTACACCTACTCTTACACACACCATAACCTGTAACCTTTACTTTTTACCTTTCTTATAACTTTATTTTGCATCTACCTTAATTTATTTTTTAATCAACAAAAATACAAAAAAAAAAAAAAAAAATCTCTCCCTCTCCTACACTCTTGCGCCCCCCCCCACCCCCCCCCCCCCCCCCCCCCCCCCCCCCCCCCCCCGCCCTCTCATGCATCTCTCAATTTATTTCAATTTTCTTTTATTTTAATCACTTAAAAATCACTCCACATTTTCTTATAAATATCCCCCCTCCTCTTTCACTTCTTTCACACAATTACTACTCACAAATTTCCTACAAAATATTCTCTCAAATTCTCCTCTCAAAACTCTCTCAAAATAATTCCAAAACCACTTTCTACTACAACAAAACCCATAACCACATAACACTACGAAAACCTTCTTTAGGTAAACCTTCTTATTATTTTCTTCTCCTCATGTCATGTAACTTTACATGACCATGGTGTGAGTTTCCAAAGACTAAGTGTTATGGAAGCTACACTATGTTCATATATTGTTCTTGTTCATAAAAATCCATTTATGTTTTTATTGTTTTATTTTGTTCTTGTTATTATTATTGCATCTAAGTATTATTATGTATATATATATATACATATTCTTTAGAGCATATAATCTCACTTGCAATTTATTTATTTTCATGCAATGTAATTTATTTATTTATTCCATTGCAATTTATTTAAATTTTTGCTATTTTAAGACTAGCCTCTAGTTTTAGACTTGTCCTCATCAAGTCAAAACAAATTCTTCTTTCTTTCATTGCATTTTTTTTAGACTAGTCTACTACTTAGTCCCGGGAGCCTTGAAGAAGCTAAGACCCCCAATACTTGACTTTATTTATTATTTATGTTATTTTGCTTGCTATTATCACTCATAAACCATGTTCATTAAGATTGTTGTCCAAATTTTTCAAGCTCTAAAAATAATTGATAAAAAGAAGATTTTATCACTTAGGAATAAGTTATATGAAATATAACATCTATGGTTTAACAAAAGTAAAAGTTATTCCTTTCCAAGTTTTAAGAGGAACTCACTACAATTTTTGAAATTATTTTTGTTTTGAAAAGCCTTTCTATGTCACTTTGTTATTCAAAAAGAAAAATGAGTTTTATAGAAATGACTTTTATAAGAGCCTAACATAACGAAAACCTTAGGAGCAAGAAGTAGGAATTTTTGAATTTAGATATTTTCAAATAAATAGTCAGAGAAATATTTTATAGAACATAAATGGGAAAAGTAGCACTTAGAAGAAGAAGAAAATTTCTTTTCGAAAAGTCATAACAAGTCAATTATAAAGCAATTCTTTGAAAACAAAAAGAATCAAAATATTCATTTCAAAGTAATTTCCAAAATGAATTTCTTGTAAACTATAGTTTTCAAAACTCCTAATTTGACATTGTTTAAGAACCATAAATGGACAACAAACACTTGAGCATGAATAAATATGAGCTAAGTAGTTATAAAAAGAGAATTTTTCAACTGTATAGAGAACTGAGTATTTATCAAACAAATTTTGAATGATTTAATATTTGAACCAAAATTATTTTTTGAGTTGGAAAATTCGTGGTGAATTTTTTCGCCACTGTTTCGAAGCCTATATGATCTTGTTTGTTAAAAATAGTTTTAGAAATGGGTAGATCTTTTCGAGTAGGTAGAAATCGATATATTATATTCGCAATTCCGAGTTAAAATGACCAAGTTACGGCCATTTTAAATTGGAATTCTCCTTTATACGAACTTTAACTTTCTCGTGACATTGTTTTGTCAAAATTCAAGAAAATCATCAAGAAATACTCATCTTGGGTATTTTCTTTGGCTAGGTGATTCCAAGGAAGAATACCTATATCTCGAAGACTATTTCGATTAAGTGGAGTGTGTGAGCGACTCATCCGCTAGAGAAATCGTCATCATGGCATCATGAGTTTATTTCCTTAAAATGCTTTACTTGTTTGTGCTTGTAATTTAGTGGCATTAGAATTAAGAAAAGACAAATGGATATGTTGTAAAGATAATTCTTTGAAAGAACCCTAAGAATATCGAGGCCGGAATTGATTAAATGCTTGTTTTAGTATAACACTTGATTTGTATGAAATTCTTTGATCACCTTAAATATGATATAATAATGTTATGACATTATAAATAAATGGATTCATGCATACCATGAAGTGAGTCACATTGCATTGGGTTATTATCCTTGGATGAGAAGGATTGTAGCTCAGGTCGAAAGCAACACTTGGCGGAGTGACCGAAAGCGATTGCTTGGCGACATTAAGGAAATGCTTGGCGGAAGATCCGAAAGCAAGGCTCAATTCAAGTAAACTTCATATGCTTGGCGATATTGGTCGAAAGCATAAATCTTTTAAACAAAAACTACTTGTTTTGAGGTTATGTATCACTAAACCCCAAATGGAGGGCGCAAATCTATTCTACATATAGTTCCCGGAAAACTATATGCTTTGTTTGCCTACGTGTATGTTGCATTCCATTTGTTTGATTAAACAACTTGTTTGAAATTTTTTTATAAGAAGTTATTTATGGAAATAGTTCTTACTAAGCCTATTAGCTTATACTCCTATAGATATCTTTTGCAGTTCCCTTTTTTGTGGTTGAGGCCACGAGGACCTTGCAGCCAGGTACCTTCTTTTTGGGTTAAGGAATTTCCTAGAATAAAGTTTAGTAGATAAGATGTAGAAATACTCCTGTAATAGATTTGTGAATAAGGGAAATGTCCCTATGTTTTGTAAGAACATCGTTATGAATAAAAGAATATTATGAATCCTCTTTTCTTAATATGTTATTATATCTTCTTAAGCTTCATAGTTCCATGTATGCTTCTCTAAAATTGTGAAAGCACGTCTTACACTTAATATCAAAGCTTTTAGGAATGGCTAAGGTTGTCATACTTAAGCTTTAATATTGAGTGTGGCGGACTATTACGTTTAGGGTACCCCTTGGGGCGTGACAGTTTAAGTTGGTATCAGAGGATGGTTAAGAACCTCGGAATCATAATTATAGAATTTGACTTAAGAAGAATATAAACTAGAATAGAAATAAGAAAGACTTAGATACGATAGAATGGGTAGAATAAGCTTTCTAACTTCTGCCTCTTTTGCGTAGATTGCCATAGATGAAGCCCGTTTGTAGGCTAAGAACTTCCGAAAAGGACCCTTTGAGAACCTGGAAAATTTCCGCCTAAGACTTAGGGTGTTATGCGAAGAATTCGCCTTAGCTAGACAACCTAAGACCGTCCGGGAAATGTTCCTGATTTGGAAAAAGGGAATGATGCAAACCGAATGGAAGGGAGTAGTACAGACTATCCACAACTGCCTTATAAGAAAGAAAATGACCGAGTTAGAGATGATGTATGTTGTGGAACGAATCGTTGCCATCGCGAAAGACCGACTGATGCTGATGGAAGCAACTTTCGTCTTTAGAGAAGATGGAGGTTGAACTTTACGAGATTTTCGAACTTGGACCCGAATTGGACCAATGTTTGTTTATGCCTATGACAACTTGATGGACCATCTCGAATGGATGAAAGCTGACCTCAATGATGTTTTCCACTGGCATGGAGTGTACCAAGAAGTTTTGTAGCCACCAACTTAAGTGTCCACTGAGCCATCCGCCTTCACCGGAATCCAGCTAAGAAGGAACGAGGCCTTACGTTTGTGCAGGGATGGGACGGTAATAAGAGAAGAGCCAATGGAAGAAGAAAATGAAGATTCCGAGGAAGATTCGGAAGAAGACAATGAAGGAGGTCCGGAACAAGAATAAGAAGACCAGACTGCTATTGGAGTCGACGTGCCTTGGAATAGCGAGGAGGCAAGAATCATCCGCTATTTAGAGGAACAATAGGCTCGAAGAAAACAAGGAGCGGACTCAACCATGAACACAGACAATGCTCCATCCAATAGGAATGATAGCATGGAAATAGAAGGGGCTGTTACTTAGAGGACCATTCATGACATTGTGCTAGAGCTGACTGGAGAGGAGCTTACCAATATACATGAAAGGTCTAGGGAGGCAGCCAGAAAAAGGAAGAAATACTTTGAGCAGTTTATGAGGAAGAGAAACCTACGGTCATCCAACAGTAATCCTGGAGATGTGCCAAAAGAATGAAGGAAGAAAGGATGAAGCCGAACATTTCCCTCATAGTCCAACTTAGATTTTGTGATCAAAGACTAGATCTGTCATTTTAAGTATATCTTTCTAGCTTTGGAACTGTGTTTGTTATTTTCTTCAAAATTGTTGTAATGCACCTTGTTATTTATTTCCATGTAAGGGTCCTATACTCGTTAATTTCAATTTCCTAAATAAACTTATGTTTTATGAATGATTTCAAAATTTATCTTGATTTGAATTTTATTTCAGTAACTATTTATGCATGGAAAATTTCCGTTATATCCGCAAATTTCTAGCAAGTTTAATTAAGATATCAAAACAATAAAACCTGACTTAGGAAAGTTTAAAACAGTTGAGGTTGAAGAGGACGTAGGGAAGAACAAAGTGCCTCCAACCAACCAGATATTGAAGCCAAGCAATCTGCCGCTCAAGGAGCCGCTGCACTTCAGATAGACTTGCATGCCACATTAGGACATCTGACCCACGTGTTAGAAGTGATTAGACAGAACATGCCTGCACCCGCACCCATACCTGAAACCACGCCAGCACCGGCACTTGCACCAACACCACCGCAACAACAAGTATCAACTGAGGCATCTATGCAAAGGAACATGCACTCCCAAAGTGCGCCATTACCTCCACCCCTACCGCTAAGGCTATATAAGAGAAAGTTGCCTAATTTCATCAAAAGTAACCGCTACTTTGAGGGAGCTTATGATAAGCCGGAGGAGGCCGAAGATTAGCTGGCCTAAATCAAGATGTCTTTTGATGCATATGAGGTTCCGCACCACCTACAAATTAAGTATGGGACATTCATGCTTCGTCTAAATGCTAGAATATGGTGGGAGTCAAAGAAAAGAGAGCTGATAACTCCAATCACTTGAGAAATGTTCAAGCACGAGTTCTTGGAAAATTATTTCCCAGGAAGTTTACAAGTAAGGTATAGTACAGACTTCTTATAAATCGCTCAGAAAGGAAGAACTATCGAGCAATATGAGACTGAGTTCAGTAGATTGTTGCAGTATGCCCCCGACTCCTATAAGTACAGCGAGAAATTGAAAAGACAAGTCTTTATAAGAGGATTGGATGAAGACTTGAAATGAGGTTTGAAGAATTTGATATAAGAAGTTATCGAGAATTGGTGGAAAGAGCTCGGATTGTAGAAGGAGCAAGGAAAAGGAGAAAAAGATTGGAAGAAGAGAAAGCCCTGATTTGTGAGGAGAAGGTTTATGATGGATCTAGTTACATACCCCCACAAAAGAGATTCAAATTCTCCAATAATTATAAGAACAATGATGACAGTGGGAGATTCGCACCGAAAAACTTCAAGTGCTGAAAAGTGCAGTAGAGCACACTATCCAAAGAAGTGCCCTCGGGTGTTTGGAAAGTGTTTCTATTGTGGAGATACAGACCATAAGATGTCAAAATGTCCAAAGAAAGGAAATTATACTTGCTATTTCTGCAACCAAAGTGGGCATTTCGCCAATGACTGTCCACAGGAAAGGAATATTTTGACAAAGCCTTCTGGAAGAGTTGTGCCTATAAGGACAGAGAAGAGAAATGGATGTAGAAGTGAAGGAAGATTGGGATCCATTACTTCAGGAATCAGAATCTACAACATGGAGGGACAATGGATGAGTGAAGAAATAAGAAAAGGAGATGGAAACTTGGCTGTCTTGGATTGCAATAGAGGCTATAACTGCAACTGGGGAAACGGTAAGCCTTGAACCTTCTTTGTTATTCCTTTATTTTAAGCAATGCAAGAGTTTAAAGTTTTATAGATAAGTAGATATGCGAATAGAAGTAATAATCCCCCTGTTGTTCACGCTAGAAGCTTACAATTAAGAACCCATGATGTTTTTGCTCTTTTGGATCTCAGAGCAACACATTCTTTTGTTATACCTAGTCTAGATATGAAGTTGAGACCATCATTAAACAAACGTCAACCCTTAGTTTTAAGATTTAAAATCCCCACGAAAGGATGATGAAACCCAAGAAGTATTGAAGGATCATCTAATAAGGATATAAGGACATACAGTCGCTTGTGACTTTAAAAGTAATGGAATGAAGAATTAATCCTTGGTATGAGATGTTTACCTCTCAGTAAGTCCCCAAGAGATGGTTAAAGAACATAGAACTCATAAACCATAAGAAAAGAAGATAACGTTGGTAAAGAACTGCTATGGTAAGGAAAAGAGGATGATATTCCTACAAGTTGATAGATAAAGTCCTAAATGAGAATGGATGACTACTAGATGACACAGAAGGAAATAAAGAGAAACCTATCCTTGAAGTGATTCACGATTTTCAATAAGTTTTTCAAGAAGCTTTCGGATGAATGGCTTGGATCACATCCAAAGGGATGGATCATGTCACGCCCCGTAGGGTATCCTAAACGTAAAGCCCGCCACATTACTAAGAAGACTCTTGAGTTCCCTACCCGGGGCCTTCGGAAGTCTTAAGTAGATGTAAAGCGTTCCTTTACGACAATAGAATACTTCAACAAATGGAGTTAAACAGTTTAATGGTGCATGCATTAGCCATAGATAATAAATCAAAACGCATAATGTTAAAGTTTACAAATCTAAGGGGCATTCCCCGCAAAAGAATAACAGTCTATTACAGTCATCAGAGTCCTTAGTTTCCATGGAAGTCTATACAAAAAGGAATGAATTTAAACTTCTACGGGAAATCCTATCTCCGGTACCTGCGCTGTAGCTTGTCTTGGCCTAAGCCATATAAAGTCGTGCTGCAAAAGATAGAAACTATGGGGGGTAAGCTAACTAGCTTAGTGAGCAATACTTCCATAACGCAATTAAACATACTTCAGTCAAACAAGTAATTATTCAGGCAAGTGTATGCATCAAACAAATGTATTCAGCAAACATATGACCAATCGGAAATCATATGTGGATGGACTTGCGCCCTCCATCCCGGGTTAGCAGATTAACGAATCCTGCGGTACGACGCCGTTTAAGCTCACGGTCAACTAATAATAACTCGTTTTATGGATCACGATTAAAACAGGTCGTTTTATGGATCATGATTAATCAACAAGTCGTTTTATGGATCACGATTAACCAACAATGCAAATGCTCCAACCCCATCGTGACATGAATGAATTCAATTATAGTCGGAGTCGAATAGTCATTAATTCAGTTCTTTTAAGTGACCAACAAGTATTCGCAGACATTCATCATGAGATTCTAGTAAAGCAGTCAATATCTAACACCGGTTCCGATATACCTTAAGCTCCATTTCACATAACAATCAATAACATAAATATTCCCATGTACCCCAGCATGCTTATACAACTTCTTTTATCTTTGCCTATAGCACTAATGCCACTACATTACAATCACATGCTTAATTGAGAATGGAAGTAAACTCACTCGGCATTGGACACCAAACTTCTTAATAATAATAATCGGGAGAGTGTCGTCCTGCTCGGATCACCTCAATCAAGAATAATCCTAATGAGATTCTTACCATGTAATTAAATCAAACTATATCTAGACTAGTTGAATTCGGATTTCTCGCTATTTTCGGAAGTCCCGACTTAAAACGGCCATAACTTGGTCATTTTAACTCGGAATTTCGCAAACTTTATATCGATCTTCATCTACTTCGAAAGATCTATCTATTTCAAGTATTAAATCCAAGTTTTGAAAATAATAGGGTCACGGAACAGTGGGATCAGTTCTGTTCCGCAATTGATCCAACTTTGAAAATGTGCTTTGCTTTTGATAAGAAATGTTCCTAGTTGGTGATTCATGCATGAATGATTTAGGAATGAACTACTAATGTGTATGCTATGTAATGAACTCAATATGTGCATGGTCATGATGATTTTTGTAGTAATAAACTCTTAGGAACTCCTAAGTGTTGGGGAAAGTTTCATAAAGACTAATTCTAAGAAGTTATTTTCCCACATTATACTCCTTAGGGTTTCTTTGGTTTTTAATCTTGTAATCTACTTATTATAACTAAAAATAGGTTCTCAAAGTCTATAATAGTCATGGCTCCATTCATGCATAAAAATTCACATTTTTCATTTGGTAAACATGTTTTCAAATAAGCTATTTGTAAAAATCCGAATTTTCCAAATTTCCTTTTCTTACATTTTTCTTAAGGGAAATCTTGTCTAATGCATTAAAAATTGGAGCTTCAATGTATACATTATCTAAGGACTTCATTTAGCTTATAAACATCCATTTTAGACTTAAATACTAAGTGTTTATTTAGCATTACACAAAGTTACGAATTTGACTACACATTTAAAGTCAACATTTTTCATTCTAACTTCACCTCTTGTTTTCCTTATTTTTATTATGCCTAAACTCATCTAAACTCATGAAAATAATTCCTTTAACATGTCTATTACACATACCCTCCATTTTTCTTATGAAATATGAGTTTAAAGTTGATTTGGGGTCTTTAAGGTTGGTTTCCATTTCATCCGAATTTTCAACTTTCCATATCTAACAAAGTCCTTCCTTTTTCAATGTTCTTGCCATCTATATGTGGAGAATACTATCTAACATCTATATACATGAACAAGACTTCATTTTATGATCATCAAAGCATATAGAACAAAATGAACCTATGATCATGCATGTACATGAAGTTGTGAATGTCTAAACCTTAGATCTACTACATATGTATATAAAAGCATGGATCTCTGGCATGAACAACAATATATGAGCAAGATCTCTACTTTACATGCATGAACAAGTTGATATTTTAACATAAGCTCATCTAAACATTAGATCCACTTCTTGAGATGGCTTGAGATTCTTGTAGTAGTGTTTTCATGTCCCTTGCTCATGCTCATTGGGATTTAGATGAGAAAACACACAAGAATACTCTTGCCATAACAAGATTTAGGATGACAAGGCCTAAATATACATACCAAAGAGGTCTTGAAGAAGGAAAGAAGAGAAACAAAGTTGAAATTGCAAGAGGAAGGGGAGGGAGTGCTCGGCACTTTGAGAGGAGAAGAAGAGAGGTTTTGATCCTTTTGAAAAATTAAAATGAAAGAAATGAAGAGAGAGAGAGAACATTTAGTATATATATCAAATAAATTAGGGTTTAGCTTTATTAAATGGAGTAAAAATAATTAAATGAGAGGGAAAATTAGAGGGAGGGGCGCCGGCCTGGATGTGTGTGTGTGAGTTTTGAAAAATGAAATTTGTAATTTAGTAAATGAAAATGTAATAAATGTATAATAATTATTAAGACAAAATTTCTTGGAAAAGAAAATTGAAATGAGTAGTTGTAAGGATGTAAGAATAGGGTATGGGTAGTGTGTAGTGTAGGTTGTACTTGTGAATAGTAGACAAGACATCTACTTTACCGGTTGTTCCGAAAACACGGGAAAAGCTATAACTGTAATTTTTATAGCTCGGAAAATTATGAAATTGATATTTTTGGAATCCTTATAAAATTACGGTTCTAATGAATATTCCGGAATTTTTCTGAATCCGTGGCCCGGGGCACGCTTTTCCGTAATTGGGCTCGGGAAGGCCCGGAATTGAAAAATTCCCGAATTTAAAACTTTCAAAGGTTTGAAATGTACTTTGGAACAACAATTCAAATTCATTCACTTTAATATTTATTTTACTATGAAACCGAAGGAAAGCCGGATTTAGGGTTCCTAGGCTCATTCACTAAACTCAATCTGATCGGATTAGGGTTTCGTTCCAACTCCTGGGGTTTTCTAGCTACTGAGAATTTCCGGGGTTTACAACCTCCCCACCTTAAATAAAGTTTTGTCCTCAAAACGGAACTGACGTACCTTGTCCTTCAAATATCTCGGGGTACTTTCTCCGGATTTCATCTTCCGCTTCCCAGGTTGCTTCTTCAAAGGCATGATTCCTCCATAACACTTTCACGTAGTGAATGTCTTTGTTTCGTAGCCTTTGAGTTTTCTTATCCAATATCTTTACTGGGTGTTCTTCATATGTCAGGTTTTCCTTCAACTGGATTGGTTCCAATTCCAGAATCCTCTCTGGGTCGGCAACATATCTCCTCAAAACTGACACATGGAACACATTGTGAATCCCGGACAAATTAGGTGGTAGGGCTAGCCGATACGCCAGGTCTCCGACTCTTTCTAAGATCTCAAAAGGTCCAATGTATCTCGGGCTTAACTTCCCTTGGTACGCATCCTCTTGATACTTTTAATCGGGTTTATCTTCAGGTACACATGATCACCCACTTTAAATTCAAGCTCCCGTCTTTTCAAGTCTGCCCAGCTCTTTTGTCGATCCTGGGCTTCCTTCATTTTCCGCTGAATCAACCTCACCTTATCCGCGGCTTCCTGTACCAATTCCGGCCCAATTGCTACCTTTTCCACCTCATCCCAAAACAAAGGGGACCTACAACGCCGTCCATACAAAGCTTCATACGGGGCATCTGGATAGTGGAGTGATAGCTGTTATTATAGGCAAACTCGATTAGGTGTACATGACTATCCCAATTCCCTTTGAATTCCAGGGCACACGCCCTTAACATGTCTTCAAGGGTTTGGATCGTCCGCTCAGACTGTCCGTCGGTCTGGGATGGTAAGCCGTACTGAAATGCAATTTAGTACCCAAGCTCTTCTGCAAGCTCGTCCAAAACTTGGACACAAATCTCGGGTCTCTATCGAGATGATCCCTGCAGGTATGCCATGTAATCTTACGATCTCTCTGATATAAATCTTGGCTAACCTTTCCATTGAATAGGTCATATTTATGGGTAGGAAATGCGCCGACTTAGTTAACCGATCCACTATTACCCATATTGCATCACAACCCGATGGAGTCTTGGGAAAGCCACAAACAAAATCCATGGATATTTGATCCCACTTCCATTCAGGAATGGGTAAGGGCTTTAGCAATCCGCCCGGTCTCTGGTGCTCCTTCCACTGTTGGCATACTGCGCACTTCATTACATAATCTGCCACATCTCGCTTCATCCCATTCCACCAATAGCAACTTTTCAAATCTGGTACATTTTGGTGCCTCCCGGATGCATGGTATACCCGGAGTTATGTGCCTCACTCATTATTTCCTTCTTCAACTCCTCCTCTGGTACGCACAGCCTTCCGTTCATCCGGATCACGTCTTCCTCATCCACGGCAAAGTCAAGGTACTTTCCCCTTGGGTTTCCCTTTTTATCTTTTGTATCACTTCGTCATACCTTTGTTCTCTTGATTCTTTCTACGAGGGTTGGTTCCAGCACCAAGTTAGATATCTCAAGCTCAGCACTTCGATCTATGAACTCGATCCTTAATTTCTCAAATTCCTTAATCAACTCCTTCTGGCTTGTAATCAAAGCGGCTACCTCCCCGTGATTCTTCCGACTTAGGGTCCGCGACTGCATTTACTCTCCCTGGACAGTAATTTATCCCCAGGTCATAATCTTTTATTTCAATTCCAGCCACCTCCTTTGCCGCATGTTCAACTCCTTCTGTGTGAACAGGTATTTAAGGCTTTTATGATCTGTGTATATCTCACACCGTTGTCCATACAGATAATGTCGCCATAACTTCAAGGCAAAGACAACTGCAGCTAGTTCCAAATCATGCGTAGGGTAATGTTCATGCGGTCTCAATTGCCGAGAAGCATACGCAATGACCTTCCGTTCTTGCATCAAGACGCATCCAAGACCATTTCTCGAAGCATCACTATGTACCGTGTAAGACTTTTCCGGATCTGGTAAAACCAAAATCGGTGCCGAGACCAGTCGTCGCTTTAGTTCCTGAAAACTTTGTTCTCTCTTGTCTGTCCAAATGAATTTTTCGTTCTTTTGAGTCAATTGAGTCAGCGGCTTAGCTATCTTTGAAAAATCCTTCACAAATTTGCGATAGTAGCCAGCCAATCCCAAGAAACTCCTTACTTCAGTAACTGTTTGTGGTGGCTTCCAATCCACTATCGCCTTGATCTTTTCGGGATCAACTGATATCCCATCACCCGTTACCACATGTCCGAGGAAGGATATCCTGTCTAACCAAAAGTCACACTTGGACAGCTTGGCGTACAGCTTGTTATCTCGTAAGGTTTGCAATGCCAAACGGAGATGCTCCTCATGTTGCTCTCTGGTCTTTGAATATATGAGGATGTCGTCTATAAAGACTATCACACATTTATCCAAAAGCGGCTTATAGACTCTATTCATTAAGTCCATAAATGCAGCCGGTGCATTAGTCAGTCCAAATGACATTACCAGAAACTCGTAGTGCCCATAACGAGTACGAAAAGCTGTCTTAGGCACATCCTCAGGCTTAATCCTTAGCTGATGATACCCCGAACGTAAGTCAATACGTGAGAACACACAAGCTCCTTGCAGCTGGTCAAACAAATCATCGATTCTTGGTAAGGGATATCGATTTTTGACAGTCACCTTATTCAATTCCCGGTAGTCGATACACAACCTCATCGATCCGTCCTTCTTCTTCACAAACAACGGGTGCGCCCCATGGCGATACACTTGGTCTTATAAATTTCTGGTCCAGAAGTTCTTGTAACTGCGTCTTTAGCTCCTTCAACTCAGCCGGTGCCATCCGGTATGGCGCTTTAGATATCGGTTCGGTATTTGGAGCCAACACAATCTCAAAGTCGATCTCTCTCTTCTTGGCGGTAATCCCGGCAAAATTTCTGGGAACACATCCAAGTATTCATTCACCACTGGAATATTCTTTTCCTCACGGTTTTCCCCTTCATCCAAGACATCCTCAATCGGTATCATTCCTCATCCTCCATCATCAACTCGAACGAGCTTAGATCAATCCTTCTTGGGACTAAGGCCTCTCCCATAAATTCTACTTTTTCTCCCGATTGATCATAAAAACATACAGTCCTCTTTGGCAATCCACTATTGCCTTTACTTACTTAGCCAATTCATCCCGAGGATAACTTCGTATTTATTCATTTCCAACAATTAATCACTTTTGGAGTGGTGATCATGGATTTCCAATGGACAGTCTTTTATCAGATCTCGGGTCGACACACACTCCCCGTGGGGGTCTTAATCCTCAAGCTAACCGTGGTTGTGGCTATGGGCAATCCGAGTCGGTTGGCCAAACTATAGTGATGAACGAGTGGGTCGCTCCCGTGTCAAACAAAGCATAGGCTTCCACGCTATTTACTTGTATGTGTCCTGAGGTCAACAAACACCCATCACATATGAACCTTAAAATATTCTTAAGGCTATCCACATAGGGTCTCTACTTCCAGCTTTCCATAATATATACAATTTCATTTAAACAATAATCAATTTAAACAACTTAATTTCAACTTAGGAGGGGTTTCGTTACTAACCTGTCACCAGGCCACCATCAGTATTCTCGCTTGATCCAAAGCTGCCAACTCTACTCCTCATCTTCGTCTTCTTCCACCATCCATTGGCCCTCTAATTGTACAGCCTCATCCCGTGCATCGCGGAAGCTGCTCGACTTCCGCTCTTGTTACCAGACCTCAAGGGGTTGGTATTACTCGAGGCTCCGAAGGGTCGGGTGGCCACGCTCTTTCGTTGTGAACATTCGGAAGCTAAGTGCCCTTTTTCCTTGCAAATGAAGCAAGTTACTGCCAGTTTCTTCGGGCACGTAAAAACCATGTGGCCAGCATCGCCACAAAAATAACACTTGTTCCTCAACTGCGGGCATTGCCTAGGTGCATGTGTCCCCTTACATTTCCAACATGTGACATTGGTCTTGAACTGGGTCGGCTTGCTGCTAGACTCCTCTTTAAACCCTTGGTACGGCCTGTACCGTTTACCTTTGAACCCTGAGCTCGAGGCATCAAACGGCCTCTTCCCGAATACTCTCTTTTCGGGCTCCTGATACTTCCTTTTCCTAGCCCCTTCAATGACCCGAGCCTTTTCTACCATCTCGGGATAGGTTCTTACTCCGAACTCTTCCAGCTTGATCCGCAGTTCCTCGTCCAAGCCTCCCAGAAATACCTGCTTCTTTAATTCCTCACTATCCCTGAAAGATTCAGGGGCATACTGCAGCAGGTGAACAAACTCAGTTTCATATTGCTCTACCGTTCTCCCTTTCTGCTTTACATGAAGGAAATCCGCACTATACTTCACCCTCAAGCTAGAGGGAAAATAATTATTCAAGAATTCCCGGCGAAAGGTTTCCCAGGTGGCCGGGGATGTCAAATTCCTTCTCTTGGAGTCCCACCAGACTCGTGCATTGTATCTTAACATATACGTCCCATACTCTAGCTGCAAGTAAGGTGGAATCTCGTATGCAGCAAAAGAACGTTCCACTTGAGCCAACCAATCCTCAGCTTCATCCGGCTTGCCGAATGCCCCATCAAAGTACCGGTTGCTCTTAATGAAGTCCGGTAAGGAGCTTCGGTGGGGTCTCCTGTATGGCGGGGGTGGCGGCAACCGCACATTATAGGAATGCTCCTCCTGTGGAGCAGGTGCCTCCGCAGTCATTTCCCGATGATCTGCGGGCGGCGGATGTGGTGCTGAATCCCGAGCACTTTGACCTGGGTGTGGGTTCTGTACTGGATTTTGATTCTGAATGAAGGTGTTCAGGAGATTGGCCAATTGCCCAATCGCATTCAGTACATCACCCTGTTGGTTTTGGGGTGCTACTCCTTGGGGGTCAGGTTGTTGTATAGCCGGTTGATCGGCTTCATTAGGATTAGACCCTTGTCCTTGGTTCCGAGTTCGTCGGTTACGTCTGTTTACACAATGTTTAATGGATTTTTAGTACATTTAGGGTTTTTAGGTTTCAAAGGAATAAGATTAATAACAAGCTCAGAAGTTGCGAGAATCTGGAATTTAAACTTAGAAGGAAAAAGGAATACATAACTCCATAAAGTCATAAGATGAGTCATAATATCAATCCATAAAAGAAAATAAGGAATAATTAAAAGAATCACAAAGGAAATAGAAGAATCCACACATAGTGTAACCAATTGATATTTCACAACAATAATGCGAATGAGTGAATGCTTATGCAATCTATATGCAGTTAATGTTCTCTTATGTATCACGACTAGAATGCGTACTTTTCACAACTCCATTTCTTTAAAACAAAAGTGACCCTTTTCATTTCTTTAGCGAGCCATACAAATATTACATCAACTTTTAGTTCCCAAAATTTGGCTAGCTAAGCTCCTTTCCTATTCTAATCAATTTCCCTATTCCCGAAAACATGACAAAATACAGGGAAAAAGAACAAATAAAATACTCACTATCCTGAAATCCTAAGGCAAATTGGCATCCCGCATTGCCTACTACAAAAATAAGAAAATCAGGACTCCGCTTGGACTTTATGGGTTAGCTAACATCCCGGTCCCTACTCATCACTAGAGTCGTCGGGGGTCGGGCTAGGGGGTCGTCTCCTGCTGGTAGAACCACCATCGTCCTGTCGGACGAACAAGCTAAGATACTCCCTGGTGGTCATCCTCCGCTTCCTAGCGGGTCGGACTAGAGGCTCCGGATCCTCACTTTCTCTCTTTTCCTTCTTCTTCTTCTTCTTCAGTCCCTTGCCCCTCTTGCGGGCTTACTTCCTCCTCCTCACCTCTATCTCGGGCTCACCTAGGCGGTTCACCTCTACTTCAGGCTCTCTCACGGCTCATCTGCCACATTTTCAGTCTCCATAGGCACTGGGGCCTCAGGTTCTACTACTGCCAGGTCAAGCACAGGTGGGTTCTCACCCTCCACATACACATCTCTCCATACCCTGGAATCTACCTCGGGTTCTACCCTCCCACTCTCTGGTATCTCCAACATCCGGTTAAAATCCCATATAATTTGATCGGGTTCTGGGTTTACCTGCACTTCTGGTTCAACAGGCGGGGTAGGGGTCCTAGGTACCTCATTTTGTTCCCAGTTCGGATCCTCCTCGGGATCCTCCTCCTCCTTCTTCCTCTTCTCTTCATCCTCTCCAATCACAGGCGCTCCATTCAGCTGCATACCTATATCAATAGCTGGAGGTGGAGCTATTACAGGGGGGGGAGGATGTCCAAATAGATTGCATGCCAGGTGATGTGATTCCATGCATCAGCTATATTCCAGTCAGGGTGATCATATAAGTTATCATGAGCATAAACATATAAGGGCCCTATGGGGATCCATACCCTAAAATCTGGAGGGGTTCGGGTTCCTCCACCTTTCAAAATAAATGTGGCTTCTCTCGTCATGGGCTCACGCCCGTAATCAACCATGATCCTCTCTAGAGTATAGATTGTCTCCAACTTTGTCCAGCTCCTCTTCCCATAGGATCATAACTCAATTGATCCACTACCGAAGCCCATCTGGTATATCTCAGCCCATCCTTCCATAACCTGTACATTTCCCCTAGGGTCCGGGGATGTCAGGCTAGGGCAAAATCCTCACACAATTCTCTTAGCCTCAGTCTATATTCTACCATCGTTTCATCATTTCTCTTTGTAAAATTCCTTGCCCTTTCCCTAGTCTCACCAAGAGAGACCTACATCAAACAATACTACCAATTAGACTTAGCAAGAAAACGTTTTTAACTCCATATAACCTAGTAGTTAGATTTCTAGGTCCTGTTCCTTGGTATGAGATGTTTACCTCTTAGTAAGTCCCCAAGAGATGGTTAAAGAACATAGAACTCATAAACCCATAAGAAAAGAAGATAACGTTGGTAAAGAACCTGCTATGGTAAGGAAAGAGGAATGATATTCCTACAAGTTGATAGATAAAGTCCTAAATGAGAATGGATGACTACCTAGATGACACAGAAGGAAATAAAGAGAAACCTATCCTTGAAGATATTCACGATTTTCAATAAGTTTTTCAAGAAGTTTTCGGATGAATGGCTTGGATCACATCCAAAGGGATGGATCATGTCACGCCGTAGGGTATCCTAAACGTAACAGCCCGCCACATACTAAGTAAGACTCTCGAGTTCCCTACCCGGGGCCTTCGGAAGTCTTAAGTAGATGTAAAGCGTTCCTTTACGACAATAGAATACTTCAACAAATGGAGTTAAACAGTTTAATGAGGCATGCATTAGCCATAGATAATAAATCAAAACGCATAATGTTAAAGTTTACAAAATCTAAGGGGCATTCCCCGCAAAAGAATAACAGTCTATTACAGTCATCCAGAGTCCTTAGTTTCCAATGGAAGTCTATACAAAAAGGAATGAATTAAACTTCTACGGGAAACTCCTATCTCCGGTACCTGCGCTGTAGCTGTCTTGGCCTAAGCCATATAAAGTCGTGCTGCAAAAGATAGAAACTATGGGGGCGTAAGCTAACTAGCTTAGTGAGCAATACTTCCATAACGCAATTAAACATACTTCAGTCAAACAAGTAATTATTCAGGCAAGTGTATGCATCAAACAAATGTATTCAGCAAACATATGACCAACCGGAAATCATATGTGGATGGACTTGCGCCCTCCATCCCGGGTTAGCAGATTAACGAATCCTGCGGTACGACGCCGTTTAAGCTCACGGTCAACTAATAATAACTCGTTTTATGGATCACGATTAACCAACAGTCGTTTTATGGATCACGATTAACCAACAAGTCGTTTTATGGATCACGATTAACCAACAATGCAAATGCTCCAACCCCATCGTGACATGAATGAATTCAATTTATAGTCGGAGTCGAATAGTCATTAATTCAGTTCTTTTAAGTGACCAACAAGTATTCGCAGACATTCATCATGAGATTCTAGTAAAGCAGTCAATATCTTAACACCCGGTTCCGATATACCTTAAGCTCCATTTCACATATCAACAATCAATAACATAAATAATTCCCATGTACCCCAGCATGCTTATACAACTTCTTTTATCTTTGCCTATCACTAATGCCACTACATTACAATCACATGCATTAATTGAGAATGGAAGTAAACTCACTCGGCCATTGGACACCAAACTTCTTAATAATAATAATCGGGAGGTAGAGTGTCGTCCTGCTCGGAATCACCTACCAATCAAGAATAATCCTAATGAGATTCTTACCATGTAATTAAATCAAACTATATATCTAGACTAGTTGAATTCGGATTTCTCGCTATTTTCGGAAGTCCCGACTTAAAACGGCCATAACTTGGTCATTTTAACTCGGAATTTCGCAAACTTTATATCGATCTTCATCTACTTCGAAAGATCTATCTATTTCAAGTATTAAATCCAAGTTTTGAAAATAATAGGGTCACGGAACAGTGGGATCAGTTCTGTTCCGCAATTGATCCAACTTTGAAAATGTGCTTTGCTTTTGATAAGAAATGTTCCTAGTTGGTGATTCATGCATGAATGATTTAGGAATGAACTACTAATGTGTATGCTATGTAATGAACTCAATATGTGCATGGTCATGATGATTTTTGTAGTAATAAACTCTTAGGAACTCCTAAGTGTTGGGGAAAGTTTCATAAAGACTAATTCTAAGAAGTTATTTTCCCACATTATACTCCTTAGGGTTTCTTTGGTTTTTAATCTTGTAATCTACTTATTATTTAACTAAAAATAGGTTCTCAAAGTCTATAATAGTCATGGCCTCCATTCATGCATAAAAATTCACATTTTTCATTTGGTAAACATGTTTTCAAATAAGCTATTTGTAAAAATCCGAATTTTCCAAATTTCCTTTTCTTACATTTTTCTTAAGGGAAATCTTGTCTAATGCATTAAAAATTGGAGCTTCAATGTATACATTATCTAAGGACTTCATTTAGCTTATAAAACATCCATTTTAGACTTAAATACTAAGTGTTTATTTAGGCATTACACAAAGTTACGAATTTGACTACACATTTAAAGTCAACATTTTTCATTCTAACTTCACCTCTTGTTTTCCTTATTTTTATTATGCCTAAACTCATCTAAACTCATGAAAATAATTCCTTTAACATGTCTATTACACATACCCTCCATTTTTCTTATGAAATATGAGTTTAAAGTTGATTTTGGAGGTCTTTAAGGTAGGGTTTCCATTTCATCCGAATTTTCAACTTTCATATCTAACAAAGTCCTTCCTTTTTCAATGTTCTTGCCATCTATATGTGGAGATATACTATCTAACATCTATATACATGAACAAGACTTCATTTTTATGATCATCAAAGCATATAAACAAAATGAACCTATGATCATGCATGTACATGAAGTTGTGAATGTCTAAACCTTAGATCTACTACATATGATATATAAAGCATGGATCTCATGGCATGAACAACAATATATGAGCAAGATCTCTACTTTACATGCATGAACAAGTTGATATTTTAACATAAGCTCATCTAAACATTAGATCCACTTCTTGAGATGGCTTGAGATTCTTGTAGTAGTGTTTTCATGTCCCTTGCTCATGCTCATTGGGATTTAGATGAGAAAACACACAAGAATACTCTTGCCATAACAAGATTTAGGATGAACAAAGCCTAAATATACATACCAAAGAGGTCTTGAAGAAGGAAAGAAGAGGAAACAAAGTTGAAATTGCAAGAGGAAGGGGGAGGGGAGTGCTCGGCACTTTGAGAGGAGAAGAAGAGAGGGTTTTGATCCTTTTGAAAAATTAAAATGAAAGAAATGAAGAGAGAGAGAGAACATTTAGTAATATATCAAATAAATTAGGGTTTAGCTTTATTAAATGGAGTAAAAATAATTAAATGAGAGGGAAAATTAGAGGGAGGGGCGGCCACGGGCTATGGTGTGTGTGTGTGTGAGTTTTGAAAAATTGAATTTTGTAATTTAGTAAATGAAAATGTAATAAATGTGATAATTGATTTAGAGACAAAATTTTCTTGGAAAAGAAAATTGAAATGAGTAGTTGTAAGGATGTAAGAATAGGGTATGGGTAGTGTGTAGTGTAGGTTGTACTTGTGAATAGTAGACAAGACATCTACTTTATCGATTGTTCCGAAAATACGAGAAAAGCTATAACTGTAATTTTTATAGCTCGAAAATTATGAAATTGATATTTTTGGAATCCTTATAAAATTACGGTTCTAATGAATATTCCGGAATATTTTTTTGAATCGTGGCCCGGGGCACGCTTTTCCGTAATTGGGCTTTGGAAGTCCCGGAATTGAAAAATTCCCGAATTTAATACTCTCAAGGGTTTGAAATGTACCTTGGAACAATAATTTGAATTCATTCACTTTGTAATATTTATTTTACTATGAAACCGAAGGAAAGCCGGATTTAGGGTTCCTAGGCTTCATTTACTAAACTCAATTTGATCGGATTAGGGTTTTGATCCCAACTCCCGGGGTTTTCTAGCTATTGAGAATTTCCGGGGTTTACAGATCAACTTTGAGATTAGACTAGTAGGCCCCTAAACAATCTTAAAAGAGTCAAAAGAAGTTGGGAAAACAACTATAAAGATCTTTAGATCAATGCTTTACGCAGTCATGTATGCCACCCTAGAATATGCCAGTTTGACTTGTAATGGGAGAAAAGGATAAACCTCTAAGTTTATGTGTTGGCTTTCGGAGATGAACAAAGTCACAATCAAGAGTGAATACCCTCTCCCTAGAGTTAAAGATCTTTTGCCCAACTACAAGGAGAAGATCAACGTACCACCAATTAGGAATCAAATCCAAAGATGATTCGAAAGAATGCTTTTGAACCCAATATACAACACCACAAGTTTCTAGTAATACTTTTTGGATTATTCGAATCGAACCAAGAATATAGGTCTCTATTGGATAAGTAAGAAATTGATGAAATCATAGTCTGTTCTAAAACAAAAAGGGGAAAGAAATAGCTAGAGTTAATCCAGGATTATGATCTTAGGTATAAAGAATTGATTAAAGGAATTGAGAAGCTAAGTCTCGAGATTTCGAAACAAGGTATGAAAGAGAAAATAGCTAATACGATGTTGAAACCAACTTTGATGGGAAAGAATAAAGAAGCTTAAATGCTCAGATAAGAAGATACAAGGGATAAAGAGGTAATATAGGAAGAAAAGTGTATTGAAAGACAACGAAGACAATATTAAGGAAACTAAAGGATGATTTTGTGTGAATAGAGAAGAAGGCATTAAGTAAAGAAAAATCAGGAGTACAATCCATAAACTTGGGATTGACGGCACATTTTTCAAAGAATGTTAGTAATAATATAAGGAGAAACAAAGTGTTGACAAGAAAGTGAGAACTCCAAAGGACAGAAGATCTATAAAACCTTTGCTGATACCAGAATAAGAATAGAATTAGACTTCCCGAGATTGTGGATTTCCAACAGTACCAACAGGAAGGTAAGGACATTTATGATCGATTAACCAAGTTGGCTCATTTCTTAATCGATCAATATAACGTTTTCCATGAACAAGCTGTCAAAGCCTTATAAAAGAAACTAATATGAAAGCAATGAGTCCTAGTCAGAATCATAACAACTCAGGACATAAGAATGGTACCTGAGTGTTGAGTTAACAAGAAATTTTGAAGAAAACGATACCCTTTGATGCTATATAACAGACGATCAAAGAGAACAGTTCAAACTTTGAAGAAGAGTGTGTATCACAGATTTCAAAGAATGAGAAAGATACAAGATAAACAAAAAGGGTGAGACTGATAAGAAAATGAGGACCCTAGAAATTAGAACGAAAATCAAGTGCACTTAAGAATAAAGAATGTATGTCATGTGCACTCATTCGATCTTTTGGAAATAATAAAACAAGTTGGAAGTTTATCTTGTCATTTAAACCTATTAGAAGTATGCGACATAATCCAAATCTCTATACAACAATTGACCGAGGGATCAGTTTTGGATATAAAGTTAGTACTCTTAAAGAAGGATCTCCCCTATAAAGAATGCCTAATACAAATCTTTAGCCAAAAAGTTGAAAAGGTGGGAAATAAGAAAATCAAGTAAGAGAAATCTCTTCCACGAAGAAGCAACATAAGGTACTTTGGATGAGATGTAACCTAAGTACCTAAGTTGTTTGCAGCTGCAGATATGAATTTCTAAGTTTTAAGGACAAAACTTTCTTTAAGGGGGTAGGTTGTAAACCCCCAAAATTTTTGGAATTGGTTTAGCCTAAAAACCCTAATCTGGAAGTCAACCGAAACTCTAAAGTCAACCAAACCCTAGTTAGACGTAATAGCTTAAGTCCCGCAATCTCGAATAAGCAACTTGGTGAAAGTAAGTAAGAGTCTAGAATGTAGAATAGTGCGTAACTACCTGAGAAAGCTTAAAAAGATCAGATTAGTAAAATGGCAAACTGTCTTGAACTCGATCGGACACAGTTCTTGAAAAAAATGTCCCAGGGCACGAAATAGTAAAAATATTCTGAATATACCATCAGACTCGTAAAAATATAAGGTTTTTAAAAATATTAGTTTTATAATTTTTTGGTAAGTAAAAATAATAGATATCGTAATTATATGCTATTTTCTTACTACAGGTACTTAAATTGTCATGTCCACTTTACATTACACTATTCATTACTACTCTACCCAATTCTTTTATCTCTATTTTTTCTTACACCTACTCTTACACACACAATAACCTATAACCTTTACTTTTTACCTTTCTCATAACTTTATTTCACATCTACCTTATTTATTATTTCATTTAATCAACAAAAATACAAAAAAAAAAAAATCTCTCCCTCTCTCCTACACTCTTGGCCCGCGCCCCCTTCTCTCATGCATCTCTCAATTTGTTTCAATTTTCTTTTATTTTAATCACTCAAAAATTTACTCTACATTTTCCTATAAATTCCCCCCTCCTCTTTCACTTTTTTCATATAATTACTACTCACAAATTTCCTACAACAAATTTCTCTCAAATTCTCCTCTCAAAACTCTTTCAAAATAATACCAAAACCACTTTCTACCTACAACAAAACCCATAACCACATAATACTACCAAAACCTTCTTTAGGTAAACCTTCTTATTATTTTCTTCTCCTCATGTCATGTAACTTTACAAGATCATGGTGTGAGTTTCCAAAGACTAAGTGTTATAGAAGCTACACTATGTTCATGTATTGTTCTTGTTCATAAAAATCCATTTATGTTTATATTGTTTTATTTTGTTCTTGTTATTATTATTGCATCTAAGGATTATTATGTATATATATATACATATTCTTTAGAGCATATAATCTCACTTGCAATTTATTTATTTTCATGCAATGTAATTTATTTATTTATTCCATTGCAATTTATTTAAATTCTTGCTATTTTAAGACTAGCCTCTAGTTTTAGACTTGTCCTCATCAAGTCAAAACAAATTCTTCTTTCTTTCATTGCATTTTTTTTAGACTAGTCTACTACTTAGTCCCGGGAGCCTTGAAGAAGCTAAGACCCCCAATACTTGACTTTATTTATTATTTATGTTATTTTGCTTGCTATTATCACTCATAAACCATGTTCATTAAGATTGTTGTCCAAATTTTTCAAGCTCTAAAAATAATTAATAAAAAGGAGATTTTATCATTTAGGAATAAGTTATATGAAATACAAAATCTATGGTTTAACAAAAGTAAAAGTTATTCCTTTCCAAGTTTTAAGAGGAACTCACTACAATTTTTGAAACTATTTTTGTTTTGAAAAGCCTTTCTATGTCACTTTGTTATTCAAAGAGAAAAATGATTTTTATAGAAATGACTTTTATAAAAGCCTAACTTAACGAAAACCT
Organism: Combretum micranthum; assembly: GCA_024138025.1. Taxonomy (NCBI): domain Eukaryota; kingdom Viridiplantae; phylum Streptophyta; class Magnoliopsida; order Myrtales; family Combretaceae; genus Combretum; species Combretum micranthum. The sequence continues at coordinate 620,058 of JAMXBD010000753.1, read as the reverse complement.
TAGGAGTAAGAAGTAGGAATTTTTGAATTTAGATATTTTCAAATAAATAGTCAGAGAAAGATTTTATAAAACATAAATGGGAAAAGTAGCACTTAGAAGAAGAAGAAAATTTCTTTTCGAAAAGTCATAACAAGTCAATTATAAAGCAATTCTTTGAAAAAAAAAAGAATCAAAATATTCATTTCAAAATAATTTCCAAAATGAATTTCTTGTAAACTATAGTTTTTGAAACTCCTAATTTGACATTGTTTAAGAACCATAAATGGACAATAAACACTTGAGCATGAATAAATATGAGCTAAGTAGCTATAAAAAGAGAACTTCTCAACTGTATAGATAACTAAGTATTTATCAAACAAATTTTGAATGATTTAATATTTGAACCAAAATTATTTTTTGAGTTGGAAAATTCGTGGTGAATTTTTTTGCCACTGTTTCGGAGCCTATATGATCTTGTTTGTTAAGAATAGTTTTAGAAATGGGTAGATCTTTTCGAGTAGATAGAAATCGATATATTATATGCATAATTCCGAGTTAAAATGACCAAGTTATGGCCATTTTAAATTGGAATTCTCCTTTATACGAACTTTAACTTTTTCGTGACATTGTTTTGTCAAAATTCAAGAAAATCATCAAGAAATACTCATCTTGGGTTTTTTCTTTGGCTAGGTGATTCCGAGGAAGAATACCTATATCCCGAAGACTATTTCGATTAAGTGGAGTATGTGAGCGACTCATCCCCTAGAGAAATCGTCGTCATGGCATCGTGAGTTTATTTCCTTAAAATGCTTTACTTGTTTGTGCTTGTAATTTAGTGGCATTAGAATTAAGAAAAGACAAATGGATATGTTGTGAAGATAATTCTTTGAAAGAACCCTAAGAATATCGAGGCCGAAATTAATTTAATGTTTGTTTTAATATAACACTTGATTTGTATGAAATTCCTTGATCACCTTAAATATGATAATAATAATGTTATGACATCATAAATAAATGGATTTATGCATACCATGAAGTGAGTCACATTGCATTGGGTTATTATCCTTGGATGAGAAGGATTGTAGCTCAGGTCGAAAGCAACAGTTGGCGAAGTGACCGAAAGCGATTGCTTGGCGACATTAAGGAAATGCTTGGCGGAAGATCCGAAAGCAAGGCTCAATTCAAGTAGACTTCATATGCTTGGCGATATTGGTCAAAAGCATAAATCTTTTTAACAAAAACTACTTGTTTTGAGGTTATGTATCACCAAACCCTAAATGGAGGGCGCAAATCCATTCAACATATAGTTCTCGGAAAACTATATGCTTTGTTTGCCTACGTGTATGTTGCATTCCATTTGTTTGATTAAACAACTTGTTTGAAATTTTGTTACAAGAAGTTATTTATGGAAATAGTTCTCACTAAGCCTATTAGCTTATACTTCTATAGATATCTTTTGCAGTTCCCTTATTTGTGGTTGAGGCCACGAGGACCTTGCAGCCAGGTACCTTCTTTTTGGGTTAAGGAATTTCCTAAAATAAAGTTTAGTAGATAAGATGTAGAAATACTCCTGTAATAGATTTGTGAATAAGGGAAATGTCCCTATGTTTTGTAAGAACACCGTTATGAATAAAAGAATATTATGAATCCTCTTTTCTTAATATGCTATTATATCTTCTTAAGCTTCATAGTTCCATGTATGGTCCTCTAAAATTGTGGAAGCATACCTTACACTTAATATCAAAGCTTTTGGGAATGGTTAAGGTTGTCATACTTAAACTTTAATATTAAGTATGACGGACTGTTACGTTTAGGGTACCCCTTGGGGTGTGACACTTTACGTCTGCAGCTGAATTACTAACAGACACCACAAATGTCTCCTAACTTTCAGGCAGTGAACTCAACAATAAGAGTGCCCAAATCTCATCATCAAGCACAAGCTTCATAGTAGTCACTTGATTCACAAGCTCTTGAAAATCATTCAAGTGCTCAGTCATATTGAATCCATCCTTATATTTTGTACTTACAACTCTCCTAATTAAGGAGGTTTTATTCAAGACAGTCTGCCTCTCATACATGGACTCTAATTTCCTCCATAGAAGGTCAGCTCTGGTTTCCTAAGCAAGATGATGATATATGCTTTGATTAACCCATTTTTGAATATATCTGATAGTCTTTCTATGCATGGTTGCCCAATCTACATAAGATTTATTTGTTGGCTTTGCAATATCACCACCCAAAGGCAAATACAAATCTTTACAATACAGTAAATCTTCCATCACAAACTTCCAGATAGAGTAATTTGAGGAATTTAATTTAACCATCGAACCTGATGATTCGACTATGTTTGCAATTCAAGAACAAACCCTAATTTCTTTTTCAACCTGGTGCTCTGATACTACTTTGTTAGGAAAAATCAACCAATAAACCTGGAAGCAATCTAAATGATTTTTCCTCTTGCCTGTAGCGATTACAACACAATAAACAAAAGTAACAAAAATAAAAACAACAAACTACGATTTACATGGAAAACCCCAATTTAGGGAAAAACATGGGACTACAGCACAAATAATCTTCCACTATCAACAACAATAGGATACAATAGTTTTTTTCACTAGATAACACTAATAGATCACACAAAGCCTCACTACAATAGTGGATTTCAACAACAATAGGCTTCTCTCTCTCTCTAGGACTTACGAATAGTCTCTCAAAACCTGGAAGCAATCTGTGGCTAGTGTAAAACAATCAACTCCTTTGTTTTGCAAAAAAATATCCTTATTTTCCTAGTCTTCTTCCAAGTATACGTAATATACTTAGAATGTCCTTGATTATAGACTCATATGGGTTGGATCTATAACGTAGCAAAATTCAATTATGGCATTAACATTTCAAGTGGATAAAAAAAAAGAATAAACAATTTGCAAAATGAGTTGAATAAGGCATTGACAAAAATTAAGAATCTTAATTGAAAGTCAACCCAAAAGTTGATATATTAAATAAACTTTGCAATGTTGATACCTCATTTGATTTACTTTATGAAATGTTGATTCCTCTTTAGCCACTTGAAATGTCAATACCTATTGTAGGTGGTGAATTGCCGGTAGAGGAAGAGTGTTGGAGCACAGTAGACCTCCATATAGAACACAGTTAGTGAAGCGTTAGGAATAGTTCGGTGGTGCTATTTTGATGTTTAAGTCAATTGATGGGCTCAAGAGACTAAAACACTATGTGAATGTAAGATCAAATAAAAATAAGATACCTATACCATTGAGGGAGAGAGTCTATTTATTGTCTTTGATCATTCTTCGATTGGGGCCACAGGATCTTGTACCATGTGAACTTGGGCCCATAAGGAGGCAAGTAACCTCGGACCCAATTTAGTCCTCATATGGAGTGGAGGTGAACGAGCCAAGAGTTGTTCCTCAAGAAGATTGGAGTAAGAAGCGAAGGTATGAACCCCAGTGTGTAATGTTGGGACAATAGCAAGCAAAGAGCCAAGTTCTTCACTAGATTGAAACCCTTATGGGGCTTCACATGAGGCTAAAGCCCTCGTATGGTCATGATATTGTGGGTTGGGGACCTTATAGAGCTTCTTGGCCCAAGGATTCAAGAGGCTCTTTGAGGGCCCATTAGCTTATAAGGATGATGTTAGGTCTGCTATGCTATTACCAAAAATTCTCTATCAACAACACTTTTAATGAACTTATACCAAAATGTTGATACCATCTAATGTAATTTACTATTTTATATGTAATTGTTTGTTAAAATAATTTAAAAAGAAAAAAAGAAATATAACTAAAGCACGGAAAGTAAGCATACAAGGAAAAAGCCTAAAAGTAGAATAAATGTAAAGAAAAACCAAAAAATATAAAAAAACGAATTTAAAAAAAAATCAATGTGAATGAGTAAATAAATAAACAATAAAGTTAGAAAGAGAAAATTCTGTGTAAACAAAAATATTTTCTAAGTCTCATAGCTTGAATCACTTCAATCAATTTTTGTGTGCATAAAGCTATACAGAAGACTTATAGTCATGATTATCAAACTCATGATTTTACTATTTATTAGAAGGTATAGAATTGATAATTACGAACAAAATTGGTAAAATCACAAATTAATAAAATCATATGTTTAAATTCATTATTCTATCTAAAATCTATACAAAGATAAATTTTTTTATATTTTAATTAACTCAAAATGTATAAAATTATAAATTTATAGAATTGCATTCCAAACTCACGATTTCTACGATCATGTTTATAGCATAATGGGAAGTGTGCAAGGCACAAGTTTCTGTTTTGATATATGGCTAAGAAACAATAAGGTTTAAGAAATGATTCAGGGTCCTATTGATGGACAGCCGATGTATATCATATTCGACGAAGCATGGATAAATAAGACTATTTGGCATGGGAAAAGGCTTTTGTAATCTCGTATTTGATAAAACATAGTATAGGGTGAGCAGTTCTAAATCAAGAAGCAATAGACCAATGTGGAATATCAGTAAATGCAAGAATACAACCAATGGCTGGGGAGATATATTCCTCACTGCAAGCAAGAACAAACGGATATAGGAAATAATTGGGCATTGGTAATGGAAATCATCATTTCCACAGAAAGCGAAACTATTGTTGCGGCGAATATGTACTGATCAAGGGGTAATCATCATGTAGAAATTACCAATGATTCCATTGCTGCAATTTCTTTGCCAACAAATAGTGCTAATCATATTTGGATAGTTCTCATATTTGATACCTGTTTTTTTTACTAATTATTTAAAGTTTAAAATAATTAATTTGATATATAAATTTTATTAATTTTTTTTTTATGATTAACTACTTAAACTTTACTAACTTTAACAATTAATTATTTAAACTTTATTTATTTTTATATTTAACTACCTAATAAACTTAAAAGTGTATATGTGATAAAGTGATATTTTTAATCTTCGAGTAGTTAATTAATAAAATTTAAATACCAAATATAATATTTACCTATCATATTTTTACATATCAACATGTGCTAATGGCTAGCAAGACAAAACGTTGCCAACTTTACAAGATGATGATTGATGCAATGTCTAGAGAGTTGAACTATGTTGCAGACAAACTGGCAAGTAAGATCCATCAGATAGTAGATAATGTTCTCCTTTTTAACTTGAGTAGCCTTCGATTTGGATAAGTCTCTTTTGCAAAATGATGCACCCGCATGTAACTATTGTAAGCGGTAAGCCCGTTAAGGAATATGGCATAGAGTCTCTTTTCTAACGGTTAAATTAACGAGCAGATATTAATTTTTGTAGCTAAGTTTATTTAAGATATTAATATTTAATTAATTAAAAAATAAATAAATATTTTATAAATTGAATCAAACGAAAACTTTTTTAAAAAAATTAAAAAAATTAATATTAAAAAAATTATCTAGATGTTGATTCCTTGAATGTATAATATGAAACACTGATATCTTTGCTTGACTCAATTTACAAAATATGAATTTTTTCTATTTTTTAACTACTTAAAATATAATACTTTAAATAAATTTACTAAAAACATAATTATTTCTTCGGATGTAATGTAATTTTCCAATTTCGTAATCCCGTTTGGACTTTGTTTTGCTATGTGAATATAGTGTTTTATTTCGACGAAAATGAAAGTCCTCCACCGTCCACATGATATGAGAGCTCCCGTCCACCTGGCAAAATGGATTAAGATGGACGGCCTGTGACTGCTCGCACCGAAAACAAAAAAGCCATTGATCTGTCCTTTGTTTATGTTCTTTTTCCACACAACAATGGACCCCCAAGGTGTCATGCATTACACAAAAACGTGGAAGTCCCTCATTAGTCATTATAACGTAAATTGATGAAAGAGAAATGAACAATGAAGAAATGAATTCTTCTTGTTCCACATGTTGGATCACGTTGGTAGTTGAAATGAAAATCAATAAATAAATATATATATATGTCCCTCTGTCTAAGCGATCGAGCTCTCAGTTTCCGTACCTGTGTACTAATTATGTTTTCAAATGGATTTTTGTGTAATTCGTTATTGGCTTGCTCTTGAAATTGGTCTTCCTTTTTCTTCGGATATTCTTATATTTGTAATAGATTATATGTATCTTTCTCGATTCTACACAGTAATTTAGACATCTTCAAGGATTAGTCCGAATCAGGAACCAACCCAGCTTCTGAACCCATCGTATTTTAAAGTATAAAAGAAAAAATTAGGGACAAGAAAGTTCGATGAAAAAATATCGCTTCAATTTGATGTTATAAAAATAAGTTAGGATATGAGTGTGGTCCATGGGTTCTGTCCGCATTTACCAACTAGACCTATGTCGAGACAGATCCAACCAATTTCTATTTCAAAAAAAACTAAAATAAATATTTTATTTATTATCCAAATAACAGGTAAATATAAATGTGTTAATTATTATCAAAATAAAAATATAAAAATAAATATAGAATACAAACAGAAAAGTTAGAAGAAAAAGTAACTATGTTTAGACCATTTTCTATGTGAATAGAAATTATTAGTTATCTATTAACAATCTTTAATGCATTGTTGATAATAACACATTTGAAAAATACAATTCAAAAAACCATGTCTCATGCTTTATATAGAATTTTACTAAGAGTAATCTTATATCTAAACAATGTGAGATTTTTTTTTTTTCATAAACTCTATTCTTTTAGTAGTACTCTAATACCATATTGTTAATAATCCAAATTAGTGGGAATGTGCTTTCATGTAAATAATTGCACATCCTTTATAGTATTAAATAAATACAAGTTAAACAGTAATATTTTCTTAAGCTCATTTTATATATTTAAAGTTTAAAATTTTATTTTAATTCAAGAAATTTTCTTTCTTTACTATTATTTTTTTTAAAGGGATGAGTCAGACCTATCTCGACTTGCCCTAGATCCAATGGGTCTACGGGCTTGGACTTGCCTTATGCCAATGTAGGATAGTTCCAAGGTCTAGATTTTTGAACCTGACCTGGCCTATGGAGATGTCTACAATAATTCTATTACAAGTATACAAATGATACACATATAATAACATAATTCAGTGTTTAAAACATGTTATTTGTATATTTATATATGATCCATTTCATAATGACTCTTGATCCTTTTTCTAAATAACATACATTTGATCTATTGTGAGTGTATTTTACTACTTTAAAGATTTCATCTATTTTTCTCATCTAATTTCTTTTTTTTTAATAATCTTGAACTTTGAAAAATATATAAAATAAGACTTCATCATTTTATTTGATCTTTCATAGCAGAAACCAACTAGACTTCTTCAACAAAACTTTAAAAGGCTCCCTATAGGAGGCTCATCCTTCCCGCCTCCCTTGTTTTATCGGAAGAATCGAAATTCACCCAAATAAGAACATTCAAACATAATGAAATACCAACAAACAGCTAAAAAGATGGGGTTAGATGATTTAATTTACAATGGACACATCTCTTTTTAAAATCAAGAAGTAAAACATCTAGTTTAACAAATAAATTTTCTTGTTGAGTATTAAAATCAACTTTGGATTGAGACAAATCTCTAATAAGAGTTAAAACAACTAAACAAAGTAAGAAAAATAAAAAGAAAACAAAATAAACAAGCTCGTCCACCCATTTATATACTAATTAGTGGTGATGGGGTGATGTATAGCAACAACGATTGTAAAACTCTAAGTAACAGTGATATTTAAAGCTGCAAATAAGTCAAGCAGTGACAAGCTTTTAAAAGTTTAGGTTTGACCTGTTTAAAATATTATTGAGCTTGTGATAGGAATCATGATGAGGAGACGACATGTTGATAGCCACTACCTATATCAAGGACGGTACTACTAGTACATATCCCATATCTAAGGATGTATTCACCTAGGAAGGATAAGAGTCAAGATCAAAGAAGACCAACACCTAAATTATGGGCCGTATCTACGGTGGCGCAAGCCCAAAATTTAATGAAGGAGAGATTCAAAAGAGCCACATCTTATTCCATCGCCCATATCCTAGACCCTATTCATGAGATCCATAAACGCAATTGGTGCATTGGTCAGTACAAACGGCATCACCAGGAATTCATAATGTCCATAACAGGTACAGAAAGCCATCTTTGGTACATCTTCAGGCTTTATTCTTAGTTGGTGATACCCTGAGCGTAAATCAATGTGTGAAAACACACACACACACACACACACACTCCTTGAAGCTGATCAAACAGATCATCAATCCTAGGTAAGGGGTATCGATTCTTGATTGTAACCTTGTTTAGCTAAAGACAATCGATACATAATCTCATAGACCCGTCCTTTTTCTTCACAAACAGAATAGGTGCGCCCCATAGCGACACGCTCGTTCTTATGAATTTATGATCTAAGAATTCTTGTAACTAGGTTTTTAGCTCTTTAACTCAGCCGATGCCATCCGGTATGATACCTTAGATATTGGTTCGGTATCTGGAGCCAAAACAATTTCAAAATCAATTTCTCTTTTCGGAGGTAACCCAGGTAATACTTCTGGAAATACATCCAAATACTCATTCACAACAGGTATATCCTTTTCTTCCCGAGTTTCCTCGTCATCCAGAATACCCTCAATAGGCACTACTTCTTCATCTTTCATCATCAACTCGAAAGAGTTTAACCCATGTTTTCTCGAGACTATGGTCTCTCCAACAAACTCTACTCCTTTCCCTGATTGATCATTGAAGTTTACCACTTTCTTTTGGCAATCCACTATAGCTTTAACCTCGCTTAACCAGTTCATGCCGAGTATGACTTTATACTTATTCATCTCCAATACTATCATATCACTTTTGGAGTGGTGTCTTTGAATCCCCAATGGACAATCCTTTAACATTTCTCGGGTCAACATGACACTTCCTGTGGGTGTCTTAATCCTTAGGCTAGCGGTGGCCGTGGCTATTGGTAACCCAAGTCATCTAGCTAAACTAGTGGTGACGAACGAGTGGATTGCCTCCGTGTTAAACAAAACATAAGCCTCACTCTCATTCACCCATATGTGTCCTGTGTTCAACAAATGTCCATCACTTCTCAATCCTACATCACTCTCGCAATTTATTTATCCTATGCTTAGAGTTTTTAAATTATTTTTACAAGTTTTAAGTTTTTACAAAAACTGGCAATTAAAGAAATTTAAACTTTAAAAAGGGTTTCGCGACTAACCTGTGACTAAGCCGACATCATCACTGCTACCATAGTTCATAGTTGCTAGTTCCATTTCTTCATCATTGTCTTCTTTAACCATCCACTGACCTTCAAAATTGTAGAGCCTTATCTCGTGCATGGTTGATGCTGCACGACTTACATTCTTACTTTTAGATCTCATAGTGCTTGTATTGCCCGGTGTTCCAAAAGATTGGGCTACCATGCTCTTTCTCTGTGAGCATTTTGTAATCTCCTTAATTTTACATAATCCGATTATAATAAATATTATAAATAAAATGTAGAATTATAAAAGAACTCTATTAAAAATATCAGAATCACTCCAAATTTTTTTTTTGTGATTTAAATTTTTTGAGTATAAACAAATTAGAATAAATAATATTTATCACTAAGACTTTAAAAAGTTTATAACGTTCGAAATAAAGAATAAAGAAAACTATTTAATATTTAAGAACCTAAGTTTTAATGTTTGAAAAATATTAATACTTTCAAGTTAAATAATTCTGAGTCTATAGAAACTAAATTCCGATTTAACTCAGTAACTTATAATTAGTAGAAGGAACCAAGCAATAAATATAAAATAAAAACTAAATTTCTAATCTAGTAAAAACTTTGGAATAAATCTATAAATAAAAAAATGAATTCTTATATAAATTCAAACCTTATAAATTTATAATAAAGTCAAATTAAGGGCAATATAATTATTAATTTATCAAAATATCACCAAACAAAACTTTTAAACATATAAAATAATTTACTATAGCAAGTATAAAAACTAAAAAGTAAAAGCATTAAACTAAAGATTCTATGTATACTATAATATTCATAATATTTAATATCGTTAATATGAAAATTTTAATCCGAAAATATTATCAAATCAATATTTATATTTATTGGTTACAAATTTATCATATTCTTTTTGTTTTTGTATTTCCAATCATCCTAACTCGCTTACATTTTTATATGTCGTTTTACGTTACAAATTCCTTCAAGTTTTGAACTTCTCCTTACGTGAACAATTCCAACAAAAAGCAAAAAATTAAACACATATACACATATTTTTAATAGAAATTCTATGTATACCATAATGTTTAGAATATTTAGTAACGAGAATATGGAATTTTTCATCTAAAAATATTACCGAATCAGTATTTAACATACTTATCACTTATACCAGCAAAATTGATTTTTTTCACAAGTTTATATTTTTCCTCACTCCTTACACAGTTGTTGGTTATAAATATATCATATTCTCTTTGTTTTTGTATTTTCATTTCATCCTATTCTCCTTAAATTTTTTTATTCCTTTTCCAAGTTCTTTTCTCTCCTAATTCTATGCAAATAGAGGATAATCTACAGCAGGAAGTATCTTGATTTTTGCCATCCGAATTTGTACGCAATTTGCTAAAATAATTCACAAAGAAAGTCAACAATTTACACATTTGAGCTAACCAAAATTTCTCAACTCAGCAACTTAATAAATACACAAATTTCACACACAAACAAATCCAATTTGGTGGAGATTATGGACCAAACATGGCTGCTATGTTCTTCCTTTTCTTCTCCTATTTAAATCCTTCATTTGCAAGAGAACAAGGACATTTACTTGCCACAAACAAAGCTCAAACTCTCTCCAAAATTTGTTCTTCCTATAACCATTAAAACATACTCAAACCACACGTAAATAACATCTAAAACAAGCTTCAACAAGGATTACTAAAACAAGCTTAAGGAAACAAGGAACAAAAGTAAGTTAATTTAGTTTAAGTTAGTTTCTTGTTAAAGTAATGATCCAAAACGAATTTTGATATTCCTAGGATTCAAACCAACACAAAAGAAAGCTCCAAAAACTCCTGGAATTGGATTGAACAAGGTAAGATCCGAAAATCTTTAGTTACACCATTTTGATTAAAAAATCATAGATTAAGGATGAGTTTCTCTTAGACAAGTTTATAAGAAAAGCTTTCTTAATAAAGAATTACTAACATTAGAGCTTAGCAAAATTTCATTTTAAATTTTGAAAAGAGAATAACAACATATAAAAATTAACTTTTGAAGAGGCTTTCTTAGTAGGTGATTTTCAAAGTCTATAACGAACCTACTTAAGTTTTGTAAAAGATATGGTTAGGTTAAAATCCTTCAATGCTTAAAATCCTTTCTTTATGAAGTATTAAGTTTCGATTTATAAGAAATGAGTTCCTTTTATTATTTTGAAGAAATCTATATTACTAATTCTTTTAGAATTTATGGTTAGCTTTAAAAGTTAAAACAAAACTTAGATCTTTTTGTTGAAAATTCCTTTTGTTAAGAAATCTAGTTTACTTTTCTTTATTTAAGAAAGAACCCATTTTATTTTTGTTTAAGACAACAACATTCTTAATCATGTATGAATATGAATTATGTAGTAATGTAAAAGTAAAGACAATACATAAAGAAATACTTGTAAGTAAATAAACATAATAAAATAGTCAAGCATTGGAAACCTTAGTTTCATCAAGGTATCCCAATCATGTATTGGGAGCCTTAGCTTCATCAAGGCAACCTGGGACTAAGAATAGACTAGTCCCAAAAGAAAAGAAAAGAAATTTGTTTTGACTTGATGTGGACAAGTCTAAGACTACAAAGACTAGTCTTAATAAATTGCATAAAACAAGTAAATAAATAAATTGCAAGACATGAAAATAAATAAATAACAAATGAGCTTATATGCTCTAAATAAATACATATACATAGTATACATAATATTATACAAGTTAGATTAGAGCAAAAATAATAATAACAATAATAACAACATAATAACATAATGTAAAATAGGAACATGAACAAAAACAAAACATGAACATATTGTTGCTTCTTTAACTCATATGAGTCTAAGAAACATATATTAAGCTCATGCTAAGTTGTATGAACATGATAAAGAGTATAGGTAGGATTTTTACCTAAGGTTTAATGGAAGGTTTGAAAAGATATGAATGGATTTTCTGTTTTGTTATTCTCTTCTTGAAGAGTAGAAATTGGTAAAGAGTATTTTGAGAGGGAATGGTTGGAGAGAGATTTTGAGAAAGTATTTTGGTAGAGTTTTGTTATGTAAAATGAGTGTATGAAAGAATGAAGGAGGAATGGGGTAATTATAGAATTTTTGATGTAATAAAATAATTAAAAAGAAAAATAAATAAGAGGAAGAGAGGAAGAGGTAGCGCTGGCCATAAGGAAGAAAGAGAGAGAGTGAGTTGATTTTGTTTGTATTTTGTAAGAAAATAATTAATATGTAATATATGATTTGATATAAGATGTATTGAAAATGTAAAAGTGTAAGAAAATAGGTATATAGGTAGTAAGAAATACGTGTAAAAAAAGTAGAGATAGTGAAATAGTAATGAATAGTAGACTAGACATATAAAATACCGATAGTAATAAAAATACGCGTAAACGAGCCATATTTGTTGTTTTTAGTTACCGAAAAATTCTAAAACTGATATTTTTGAAATTCATTTTTAATTATAGTCTTTTGGTGTTATTGGAATATTTTTAATATTTCGAGCTCCAAGACACGCTTTTCGAGAATTAATCTCGTTTGAGTCCGAAGGACACTCGAAATTCGCGAATCTGATATTTTTATGTTACCCTAATTTATTACAAACTATTTTAAGCTATTAACTTAATTTCATTTTCTAGGGTTTGAGAACGCGGGATTGCCGGAGTTGAAATTGCTTGATTGTCTTGGTTTTTGTTGACTTTTGAAGTTTCGGTTTGACTAAGGTTAGGGTTCAATCCAACTTTGCCCTAGAAATTGAGAGGTTTAACTCAGGGATCGGATAGACGGATCTTTTCATGTTTAGATTTTCGAATTGAACGATTATTGAACTTTCCTTTTTTTTTTTTTTTGTTTTTGAAAAATTTTCTTATGAAATCTTGTGATTGAAATTTGTTTAAGGTTCGGTTTCAACCTAGGTCAAACTTTGGGGTTTCAATTCGATATTCCAAAACCATTGTCGAAAAATTTGAGGGTTTACATTGATAATAGATGAAATGTGAGTACGCTAGTTGCCTATGATCCCTTAGGATCCGACCTAATATTTTGTATGTTACTTCGATAGGTGTGTTTGCCTAGGTATCGGTAATTACTATCTGAAGTTGAACAGAACCTATTAGTTTTACAAATTTTCAAAAATTTCAACTTCATAGTCTTTTAAAATGGTTTCAAATGTCGATAGATAAAATACCATATCACTAGGCTATGATTAGTTGATATGCACATGCTTTCAAGGAAAAATTAAGGATGAGTTTGTAAAAATGCAAGATGGAAGCCTAGGGTTTACTTCACCAATTCCTTATATGTGATTTCTTGCTAAACTCAAAGAAAGAGTTGTTTACTGGTGTATTTGCACTATCGGATTCACTAAGGTAAGTTAAAGGGTCTCTTAAGGTTAGTAAATCTAAATCTAGACCAGACCACTAGAATCTCTTCTCAAGTTATCAGTGGTCTAGATCTGCATAAAGCTTAAGAATTATTTGTTTCAAAACCAACCTAATGAAATTCAAAAACAAGTGATAGAAAGATTCATCATCCCTCTCTTAAGGTGATTATGAGCAACTCCATTAGTAGCCCCAGATCTTTTCAAAAGAATGATATCTCAATCAATTCAGTTGAAATCAAACATGAATCTAATCGGTACACCACACATTTAGACTCATGAAAATAAGTTCAACCTACTAATTATAAATACCCAGTCAATGTTTACTTGAAAGCGCATTTGAAATCCCATGAATCACGATTTAGGTTCACAAACCCTATGTTGTAGGAGATTATTTCTCCATGGATGTAAGCATTAAGTACGAATTATGAAGAAATAATATGGAATTAACAAAGAATATTACTAATTAAGTTTAGAGTCTTGCGAAAATACAAACAATGGGTTAAAATTATTTTGCTAGAAAACTTGAGATTTCTCAGCAAGAAGAAATAGTCTTTTGCTAAAGAGTTCCCTCTCTACACTACTTTAGGAATTTATTACATATGCTATATGTTATTATCACATGCCTTTGCATGTTTATTTATCGATTAGAGGCACATAAATCATGACGATTTTATTCGTTGACGTGGCAAATTCTTCATAAACGAATTTGTTCTCTATTTCACTCATGTATCGTAAATGCTAGCTCATAAAGTCACTTGTTGCATAGTAAATTGAGTGCTTGGATGTTGCATGAAAGTCAAGGCTCGACCTAATTTGGGCATTCTACTAAAACGCTTAAGTTTTTGTCCATTCTTCAACCGATGGGTATATTGAGTACGTCAAGGGCTCGACACTTGAGCTCGACTCAAGTTGTACTCCTAAGAAGAGGTCTAATCTTTAACTACCATTTGTCGTGGGTCGAATATGGTGTAACAAAAGTTATTCTTTAAGTCCAAGGCTCGATCACCTCAAACATATGTCGAGCTTCATGTTAAGGGCACGATGTAGGTGTAATAGACCAATTTGTTTTGTTTTGCCTTAATATTTAGGCCTCGACAGGAACTTTGGCAGGGCCCGATAGAAATCTGTCTTTGAGTTCTATTGTTGCTTTTCTCCAAATCTGATTCAAAACACTTTAATTCTTCTTCCTTTGATTTTAGGAGCTGAAAAAAACAACATTTAAACATTAAAAGCACCAGATTCATAGGAATTTATCCAAAATGCATGAAATTAAGCATAAACTCCTATGAATAGAATAAAGTGAAAAGGAGTTATCACAATCTTTGAAAATTCCTTAATGGGCCGTCGGTAAAAACCAGCATATCCTAAGAAACTCCTAATTGCCTTAACCATAGTTAGTGGAGGTAACTTCTCAATGACTTCCACTTTGGCTGCATTAACTTCAATTTCTTGACTAGAGATTTTGTGCCCTAAAACAATACCTTCATTCACTGATAAAATGGAACTTTTCCCATTTCAACATAAGGTTCGTTTCTTCATACTACTATAGAACTTTCTTTAAGTTGAGGAGGCATCCATCAAAAGAATCGCCAAAAACTAAAAAATTATCAATGAATACCCCCATTACATTCTCCACCAAATCTTCAAAGATGGCTATCATGCAACGTTGAAAAGTAACTAAAGCATTACATAGACCAAAAGGCATTCTCCTATAAGTGAATGTTCATAGGGACATGTTAATATAGTCTCCCCTACTGTTGGTCAATGAAAGGTAATAGGATGTGGTTTTTTCTTGTGGCATCATTGAGTTTCCTATAGTCAATACATACATGCCAACAAGTAACAATGCGCATAAGAATTAGTTTATTCTTTTTATTTGGGACAACTATCATCCCTCCCTTCTTTTAAACTACTTGAGTTGGACTCACCCAAGCACCATCTAAAATTGGATAAATGATTTTAGCATCTGACAACTTCACCACTTCTTTCTTCACTACTTCTCTCATGTTTAGATTCAACCGTCTCTATGGTTGTACTACCAACTTGAAGTCAACTTCCATAAGAATCTTATGGATGATGTAACGCCCTAAAATAAGGCATTACAACCAGCTACGTGTCCTCTCTTGAAATAGAACATGCTAAGGCTCTAATATCTACAACTTTTTCAAATATCACCTATAAACACACACATAAGATATCTCATAGGATATTCAAAGCAACATGTATAATCTAGAAACACAAGTAATTTCATAACATTCCCGTTTAATCAAGCAAACATCCTAGTTGGCATATCCATAAGCCAACAATCCAACATAAAAATTGAAATTGTTTACAAAAGAAAAACTTTCATTTACAACTTAGTCTTTCAACAATAAATGATCTAAACACTGTTCATAAAACATAATAATAAGCCCAATACAGCAAAATCAAGTCTTCAACATAACTAGGCAATTCTTTTCTCCCAAAATCCTATAATCAAAAGTCTAACTCTCAACTGGGTAGTTAGGTCCACTATCGCCATCCCCCTGATCAAAGATCAGATCATAACCTGAAAGATCATACACAATGTCTTCATCACCTGTACCTGAAATTTTAAAAAGTGAGCTGTGAAAACCAGTACGATAATTGCAATCCTTAAAAGCAAATGCAAATGCACATGCAACAAGGATATATATTAAATGCACTTAGTCTAATGCAAGCAATCAGTTTGTTATCTTTTTATAGTCAGCAAATCAACACAGTTAAGAACTATGTATACTTTAGTCCCAAACTCGAAGTAACTCAGACTCCTCTTTAAAAACAA
Organism: Combretum micranthum; assembly: GCA_024138025.1. NCBI lineage: Eukaryota > Viridiplantae > Streptophyta > Magnoliopsida > Myrtales > Combretaceae > Combretum > Combretum micranthum. Next base: position 603,660 of record JAMXBD010000753.1, on the reverse strand, counting down.
CCAACTCGTTAAAAATAATGTAATTATATACATATATGGATGAGTGGGTACTCCCCAAACATCTCCATTTCCCCCTAATTCTACCGGAATCATCTCTATGCATAAGTCCAATCGGGACAACCTCACACATAGATCATTAGGATGCCTCACCAATTTCACTGTCTACCAGGTCTTTACTGGTCGAAGCTAAACACAACCAAGCAGACAATTATTAAGCCAAATAAAATTAGTATAAAGTTCTATCCCACACCAATCAAACAATACTAATCTCACAAGCAAAAACAGTAAGCAGGGATTGGTCGTACCTTTTCCAATTCCATAAATACTAATCCAAATTCACCAAACCTAATATCGACAACAACAACAACACAACACTAACATGAATCTCTATAACTCCTCGTCAATACCAACAATCAAACACCAAAATCTCTAATTATCCTGTCAATAGCATATATACATAAACAAATGTATAAAACATGGTATAAGGAACAAACCCTAATATATCATAATCTCCTAAAACTCTAACCTGATAATGAGTCTCCAAAAATTTACACCGTCTTCTCCGATCATAACCCGCAACAAGTCCACAATACCAATAGTCCACCAAAACCCTAATATTACATGACAACAAGAGTATATAAAGATCATCCAACTACAACATTGTTTAAATCCATCAACGAAAAAACGAAACTTATTGATCTGGATTACCAAAACCCGACTCATACTCACAAATTCAGATTCCCAACCAAAGCTAGGGTTTCCTTCATGCAAACAACCACAAAGTCCTTAGAACTTGCATGAAATTCACATAAATCTTGTATGAGAACATTATACTTCTTGTTTAAATCACAAAACTCACTCTTTATCCAACTGAGACAGATTAAACCCGAGATCTTAATCCCTCCCACGTTTTCCTTCAAGAATACAAAAAAAAACCCCTAAAAAATCATGCATAAATCCATAGAAAAACATGTTGTACATGGATTAGGATCACTCACATTTGATTAAACTCGCCTTAGGATGAAGATTTCACAAAAAAAACTAAGCTTCTCTCACACGAAGGAAAAAGGATGAAATAATTTTTGTTGAAAAACCCTCGGACAAATGTGTAAAATTGCACATACCCAACAAATTTAATTCCTACGCTGGTAGTGTAGAATCCCCAGGAGGCGGTGTTCATCGTGCAACAAAATCCTTTGCGTTGTTCCGAACATCAAATGCTAGCAAAACCTAACTCAATGCCGGCGGCGTTCGACTCCGGAGTTAAACAATAACGCTTCTTATCCAACTTCAACACCGGCAAAAACACACACACACTCTCCGGCGTTAAAGAATTTGATACTGTACACAACCTATGCTACCTCTACGCCGGCAGTGTTCCTTTTCTAGATGCCGGCGTTGCATCTGTCAAAAATTGAAAAGTTCCAAATTTTCACAATTTTTTCACAAAACAAGATTGACCAAAATTAACTTGTTTTGTGGCTTTGATATAAGCTTATATGTATATATATCATGACCCATTTATCTTCATTTTATCTTACTTTTCTATGTGTTACAGATGTTATATGAGGGACTTATGCCCTTAATATTAGTGATTTTCCAAGCTATTTCCCTCTTATGTTCCTTCAAGACTTTCAACAACTTTTCGTTTTGTCTATCATCAAGTTCCAAAGATACAATAACAGGTAACTTAGAATTTCCTCCAAGAAAAGCATACTCCAAGTAATCAAGTAACTCTTCAGCTCTAGATCAAGTGGTTCTTCAACAGAAAGTCTTAGTCTCTTGATATCCTCCTTAGTCATATCTTCCTTCAACTAATCTTTTACAACTTCCCCATTCACTTTAACATGTGCAATCATTTCTTTTTCATGAATTGAATATGAATTTTTTGCACTTCCTTTGCTCAAACATATTTCTAGAGTGTCCTCACAAGTTATGTCCCTCTTCAATCTAATTACTTCCGAATCCAAGAATCTACAATAAAACAATCATCATCATTATTCATCCCTTGTTTGGCACTCTTTGATAATTTGATAACCATCTCTTCATCCCTTACTCTTGTGCTAATTTTCCATCCTTCACATTTATAATAGCTCCTGCAGTTGCCAAGAACAATCTTCCTAAAATAATGGGGACTTCCACATTCTTATCCATATCTAAAATGAAAAAATCAGTAGGGAGTGTAAAACTCTTCACTTTTACTAAGACATCCTTAATAATCCTCTTTGGATATCTGGTAGATCTATTAGCCAACTATAAACTCATTCTAATGGCCCTTGGTTATGCTAATCTTAGTTTCTTGAACATGCTATAGGGCATCAAATTTATGTTTGTCCTTCAATCCGCTAAAGCTCCTTTAACAGGTAAGTTTCCTATTAGATAGAGTATAGTGAAACTACCTGCATCTTTTCTTTTTCTTGGGAGTTGATTAAGGAGAACAGCTAAGCATTCTTTCCCTAGTGTAACAATAGATATCTTCTCAAGTTTCTTTTTGTTCAAGAGTAACTCCTTTAAAAATTTTGCATATTTTGGCTTATGAGAAGCAATCCACCAGACGTAGATTGATGTGAAGCTATTTGAAGAGTTCCAAGAATTTGTTGAGCTGCTCTTCATCTCTTCTTCTTTTTGCCCTAGCTAGATAAGGAAGTTATGGTTTATAGGGCATCATAAGGAGTGTATTCCTTCTTTCTTCTTTCTTCTTTCTTCTATTCCTCAACTACTTCATGCATTTCTTGTTTCTCAACTTTCTTCTATACCACAACTTGTTCTTCATCATTAGAAACCTCCCTTTCTTTCTCCTCAATCTTCTCCTCCCTTTCTAGGTTTTGGAGTTGTTTTCCACTTCTCAAAGCAACGGCATAAACCCTTATTTGAATTCTTTCATGAAGTATCTTAACTACATGGTTTATTTGCCCCTCCAAATTCTTAAGAGAATTGACATGACTTTATATAACCAGCTATGTCTGTTAATAATGATACTTAGAGTTCTTAAGAAATGACAAGAATAACTCCTCCATGCAAAAATCCTGCTAATAAAAACTAAAATAGAGGTATCCTACTGCAGCACTGGGTTTAGATAATGATGATGGTAGTTTTGTTGATGGTTTCATATCTCATTAGGGTAACAAAGCATGTAAAAAATCTCCACATAAATTAGAATGAAGGTTTTCTTCGATCTTCACATGGTTCCTTAATGAGGTTTCCTCCATCTCCTTAATTAATTGTGTGATTGCCATACCTAACTAAAGTAACAAAAGCAATAAACAAAAAGAAGATCAAATAGAAAAAAGAGGACTAAACCAAGTGAAAAGATATTATGCAAGAACTGTGATAATAATAGAGTCAAAACTTTCAGGTAGTGCTCTTGTAAGCTCCGAAAAATTTCAGTAAATAATTTCATGATGAACTTCGAAAATAAAACCTAAAAATCACTCCAAATTAAAACCGAATTTCAACTAGTCCAAAAACATGAACGAATTCAGAAACTTCTTAATCTTGAGAAAATGGAAATCTTTAAAAATAAAATAAGAACACAGTGGTCTTCAAATTCAAAATCACGACGTATGAAAAATTCCATATTTAACTCCGACTTATAAAATCGGGTATTATAAAGCCCAAAAACAAACTATTAAAAAGTAAATAATGATTGATCTTCAAAATAAACTCAATTCAAGAATTCCGAAAACATTAAGAGATATTAAATACTTACAAAAAAAAATTTAAAATAAATTTCTCAAGTTAATATGTTGTATAAACATAAATATCAGTTTCCAAATTGGCAAAGGCCTAAACCGAAAAATCACCCGGAAACCCTAACCGGAATACAATAGTGTAAGTCCGGCAATCTAGCGCCCCTAACCCTAGAAGCCGAGGCATAGCTAAATATGTAGAATAGCTCATAGTAATATGAGTTTGTTTAAAAATATCAGATTAAATTTTTTACCTATTTCGAACCCGTTCGGACACAAACTTCGAAAAGCGTGTCCTGGGGCTCGAGATATCAAAAATATACCAATAGTACCGTTAGACTCGTAATTCTATAAGATTTCTAAATATATCAGTTATATAATTTTTCGAGTTATAAAAGTTACAGTTATAACCTTTTTATCGTATTTCCATTATTACCGGTAATTGATTAATCTTTTACACTATTCATTTTTATTTCATTACAAAATTTTATTATTCTTATAAAGTCTTATATTTTTAGATAAATATTTTATATGTTATAGAAAATTTTGTTTTTCTAAAATTTAGTTCGTTTCGGGTTTTTACGGGATCAGATTCTATTTAAGACCCGATACTAAAAATAAAATAAATTAATTTAATAATTGAAAAATATTTTAAAAATATTTTTATTTTCATAAAATAATTTTTTTAGAATTTTTCGGGTTATAAAAATATTATTTATAGCCCATATTCGCGTATTTTGATCATACCGGTAACATATTTGTTAAAATACTAAAATAATTCAAATAATTATTTAAATTTAATTATGAAAAATCTGCTACAAATATTTGGAATAAATTTTCTAATTTTATTTTATTTTATTAATAAAGTACTTTTACAACCCATACCTTCAAGTACACTTTACACATATCACTTCCTTTTCACTTCAATCTTTCTACACATTATCCCACAATTGATGGCAGATTTTTGACTCATTTATGGCTGCCATTGTCCTTTATTTATTCATATTTTGACTAAATTAATTATTTTCTACTCCTTCTTAAAAAGTTACATTATACATTAATTATACAATTCAAATTTGAGTCAAATTTCAACAAAATTCACTCTCTCTCCTCACCATCATTCACGTGCAGCTCTCCCTCCTTGGCTGCCCTTGTTTTATTTTTCTCTCATTTATTCAATTAAAACACTCATTTTCTCTCTCTCCTTCATTTACTCACTTTCCCTCTTTCATTCTTTAGCTTTTTCTCTCTCATTTTCCTCTCTTTTCTTCTTCATATTGTTCTTGTTTCCTCAAGAACACATGCTGCCCCCACATCTTCCATTAGTTCCACCCATATTTCTTGAAGATTTCTAAGCAAATCTTCATCTCAAAGCTTCCATAGGGTATAGGTAAAGTAATGAAGGTTTCATGCATCAAATGACTTCCATAAGCTTAAAAGCTTAGGATGATGATGCCAAAAATGAATCACCTCTCTCCACTTTTATTATCTTGTATTATAATTATTTTCTTGTTTAAAGTTGATATATATTGTAGATCTAACTTTTGTAGCTTTGATTTTTGTTTATGCCATAGATCTTGTATTTAAGTTGTTATTTTTGTTATTCCTTATGATTATGCATAGATCTAGCATCTACATGTCTATCTAGTGATTCATGCATGTAAAACTAGTTTAGAAAACTAGATCTAAAGTTTTGAGTTCATAGATGCATTAGATCTTTGTTTATGTTCATGAACAACTTGCTATAGCTTGATGATGGTAGGAAAGTTGTAGGAAACCAAGATCTATTTTGTTTTCAACAAAAATCAATTTGAAAATTCGGATGAAAATGGACCATAGTTAGAAAAGTGGTTTTTCAACTTCAAAATGTGTATTTTTCATTTAAAATGAAGGGCTTAGGGTATAGATACATAAATGAAGATTTTGATAAGTGAAGTTTAGATCCATGATGTTTATAGCTTATTACCATGCATTTGTTTTATGTTTATGTTCATATTAAGTATATCTTAGTTATGAACTCAAACAAAATTGTGAAATTCGTATTTTGGCAAGACCCCATTTAAAAACCACTTTCCGTGTCAAAATGTAATTTTTACTTAAGAAAATGAAGGCTTAATATATGTATATCATCAAGGCTTCTTTTTACAAGAATCAAAAGTGATTTCCAAAAGTTATTTTCAAAATAAAAATTCTATTTTCGGATTTTGGCCAAGGCCTATTTTAAAAACATGTTTTCCAACTCAAAAATGAAGTTTTTATTTAAGAAATGAAAGGCTCTTAGGATAGGATATGTAAGGAATAGATTTTCATAAGTTTAGATAGATTTTATCAAAAGATATGTCCAAAAATGAATTTTGTAAATTCGGATCCCAATCAAAACCAATTTTTAAAACCCATTTATCAACTTCAAAACTCATGTTTTATGTGAAAAATGAAGTATATAGGTAATAGATATCATTAAGCAATGATTTCTACAAGTTAAAATGAGTTTAGGCATGAGTAATGTGTAAAACAAGTAATGGAATTACAATGGAAAATTTTGAGTTAGTGATCAAATTGTCAAATTCGTAATTTGAGATGCATATGTAATCACTTAGTACTTGAGCTCAAATTGCAAGTTTTATGTGTTAAATGAAGTTCTTAGACAATAGATGTAGTGAAGCTTCAAATTTTAATGCATTAAACAAGTTTTTCCCAAGGAAATCATTCAAAAAGTGGATTTTCTAAAATTCGGATTTTTGAGTAAATCATATTGGAAAATGTATTTGCAAAGTGTAAAATGCAAATTTTTGTGTAAGAATGAGTTCCTTAATAGTTATGTATGATTGAGCCTTAATTTTCTAAATATCAAATGATTTTTACTTGAAGGAATCACTCAAAAACCAATTTTTGTAAAATTCGGATTTTGGAATCAACACCACTTGAAAACATGTTTATAAAGTGCAAAATGGAAATTTTTATGTAGAAATGAAAGTCATAAGTAATAGATATAATGAAGACTCAATTTTAACAAGAATAATTATATTTTCTTAAGTAACAAATCCAAAACAAATGGAAATGATCAAAGTTAGAAAACTAGATTTTTCATAAGTAGTTGATATTATGGTCTTGCAAAATAAAAAGTTATAAAATTTCTTTTTAGCAAAATCATCAAGATCATGTACACTAAGCTCATCTCATGTCATTCATGTTAGGAAATCATTTATATTGCATGTATAGCTAATCTATAAGATAGGAACATTACAAACGTTTACAAAACTATTTTTCGGAATCGAAACCGTTACTGATCAGATCTGATCCTCCGTTCGAGACCTAAATGTTTTCAAATCTTGAAAATAATATTATAAATAGATAGATCTTTCGAAGTAGATAGAAATCGATATATAATTTGCGAGATTCCGAGTTAAAATGACCAAGTTATGGCCGTTTTAAGTTGGAATTCCCGCTTAGGACGAGAATTACGAATTTGATAGTTCGTATGAAATTGTTTGGATTAGTTTGAGTTGAAATACTTATTAAAGTATTTCTTCCTTTTTAGGAGATCCCGAAATCGACGATTCCCTACCACCGGATTACTATTACTAGAAGACCGGTGATCCAATGGCCGAGTGAGTTTTCTCCTTGTTTTGTTACCTTGATTGTGATTGTAGTTAGTTGCATTAGAATTATAGGAACAAGATAAAAATCGATATGAATGGGGATGGGATATATGATGAGACTGTGATGAATGTGTGCCAAAGAATACTAAAGCATATCGAAACCATATTTGATTGGATAACTGCACCGTTCATATTATTTCTGTTATATGTGTGATATGGATTGGTCACTCTAAAGAATGTATAAATATTTTTGACCTAAGCAAAAATTAAATTGGTCATGCATCGCATTGGACATATTGCATTTGGTAGCATGCTACTCCTACGCAGGTCGATCGGTATGGTCCGTGGATGACTCGTTTGGATAACGAACCCGGTGCCAGAGCTCATTCAGGGGTACTAAGGCGCATGTGGATGCATTCTTGGATGAGCCTAGCCGAGTCGAGTGCTAAGAGCCGAGGGCTTGGGGACTAGATGCGGTCGTGTAGACTCAATACCATTCCTAACCCAAGATACGGAGGGCGTAAATCCGTTCTGTGTGTGGGTTCCGGATCCCATGCATAATTGCTTGCTCACGTGTTTGTTCATGCATAGCATATGACTGATTTTAACTTGTTTGTTATGGTACGGAATTAAGGGAATTCTCACTAAGCTAGTGTAGCTTATACCCCAATAGTTGTTTAAATGAACAGGTTATCAAGAATGCAAGTGGGGACCAATTGGTTGGAGCCGGGAATGACTTGAGATTTCGGCAAAGAATACGAATGTTTGAAGTTATCAGCTAGTTTTATGATTTGTCTTGTAATAGTTTATGTAGGGAAGTCTGTGGATGAATGTAATTGGAGTTGAATGATTTGTATTTTGAAGTGTAGTGATTTGTATCTGAAGTATAGTAAATTTATTTCCTTTACATTGTTACTCAAGTATCAACATAAAATGTATCATCCGATGTGTCTCCTTTATGTGTTAGACGCTTGTACATAGTATGAAAGCCTTCGCGTGACTGAGGTGGTCATTCTTAGGCTTTAATATTGTTCGGCGGACTGCCACGTTTAGGGTACCCTTCGGGGCGTGACAGCTCTATTGAGCTTCATTTTCATGAATTCAAAACCATCCCTGGCAATGGCACTAGAAAACTTGTTGGTGTTGGATCATTTTGCAAAAAATGAAGTTGAAGTTTTCAAAAGTTTATAAAATGCTAATAAATTCTGTTCAACTTTAGTTGCATTCACTAATGTAGGTAAGTGCACCTACCGAAGTAGCATAGAATATTAGATCGTATTCCTTAGGGAACATTAGCATCTACTGTACTCACTTTTTTATTTATTATCTAGCTAGAAGAATTTAAAAGGACATGACGAAGAACAAAAAGCTAAGATAAGGTTTAAAACTAATTATATTCATGTTTCCAAGGCAAATTAATAGGATAGGTTTATTAATGCATGACAGATCTTAGGATTTCGTTCACTAATTTCTTATCATGTGATTTCTTAATAAACTCATAGAGTTGTTCACTAGTATATTTGTATCTTCGAATTTACTAAAGTAAGCTAAAGCCTTTCTCAAAGTTGGTAGCTCTAGATCTAGGTCATACCATTAGAATCTCTTCACAAGCTATCAGTAACCTAAATTTGCATAAAGATTAAGAATCCCTTGATTAAACCCATTTTATGAATTTAAAACCAAGTGCTAGAAAGTTCCACCATCTTTATCTCTAGATGATTATAAGCAAGCTCATTAGTAGCCTAGATCTGTTCCGAAGAATGATCTCTCGATTTATTCAGTTAAAATCAAACATGGATTTTAAAGGTACACCATGCAATCAGACCCACGAAATTACGTTCAAGCTTCTAATTACAAATACCTAGTCGATATTCAATAAAATACATTAAAATCACATCAATCAGGTCTTGGATTCACAAACCCTAAGTTAAGATAATTATTCCTCCATAGAATTAAGAATTAAGCACATATTCATAAGAAATAATATGAAATTAAAGATGAATATTACAAATTAAGCACAAAAATATTAAAAAGCATAAACATTGGGTTTAAAAATGAATTTACCGAGAAAACCCGAATTCTTTGCAAAAGAAGGATTTCTCTCACTAAGAATTCTCTCGCTACTCTATTCTACTTTAGTAATTTGCAACATATACTAATCTTTTTTGCAATGGCTCTGCACATTTATTTATAGGTGACAAGGCACAGAAATTGTGAAGATTTTATTCGCAGACGTAACAGACTCTCCATAGCAGAAATCACTCTTATTCCCACATGCACTTGTAGGGCATCTTTTATGACAACGTGGATAGGGTCACTTTTCACAAATCTAATCACGGGCTTAAAGGTTGGTCATGATATTAGCAGTGTCTTTTCTTTAGAGGCATGGTTATTGTTTAGCTTTAACCGCAAGTCGAACTGTAAGCTTGATTCTTGGGCACAATTGGAGTTGTATCATTCATTACAAGGCGCGATTGTCTTAGTGTAAACCATGGGTATAGTTAAGGGCGCAGTTGGAGTTAAACAATAAACATGCCTCCAAAGAACAGGCACATCTTATATCATGGCCAACCTTCGAGCCCACGTTTAGAGCTGTGAAAGGTGACCCTATCCACGTTTGTCATGAAAGATGCCCACCACGCACTCATGGGAATAAGGATGATTTTCGTTATAGAGAATCTACTATATCAACAAATAAAATTTTCATGATTTTTGTGTCTTGTCACCTATAAATAAATGTGCGGAGTCATTGTGAAAAAAGAGTACCATATATAACAAATTACTAACATAGAATAGAGTAGTGAAAAAAATTTTGAGTGAGAGAAACACTTCTTTTACAAAGAATTCAAGTTTTCTGAGTAAATTCATTTTAAACTTGATGTTTGTTCTTGCAAAATTTTTGTAAATAATTTGTAATATTCATCTTTGGTTTCATATTATTTCTTTCGAATCTATGCTTAATGCTTAATTCTATGGACGAATAATCATCTTAACTTAGGGTTTGTGAATCTAAGACCTAGTTCATGTGATTTTAACATCTTTTATTAAATATCACTAGGTATTTGTAATTAGTAGCTCGAACTTAATTTTGTGGGGCTAATCATGTGGTACACCTTTTAGATCCATGTTTGATTTCAACTGAATAAATCAAGAGATCATTCTTTTGAACAGCTCTAGGCTATTAATGAGGTTGCTCATAATCACCTAGAGATAGGGATGGTAAAACTTTTTTTTCACTTGGTTTTAAATTCATAAAATGGTTTTAACCATAGGATTCTCAATCTTTATGTGGATCTATGTAACTAATAACTTGTAAAGAGATTCTAGTGGTCTGACCTAAATCTAGGGCTATTGACCTTAACCTTAGTAAATTCGACGGTATAAATATACTAGTGAATAACTCTTTGAGCTTTTAAGAAATCACATAATGAGAAATGGCGAAGCAAATCCTAAGATCTATTTGCATTAATAAACCTATCCTAGTAATTTGCCTTAAAATGTGTGTATAGAATTAGTTTTAACCTTTGCTTAGCTTTTTAATTTGTATCATGTTCTTTTGAATCTTTTTGTAGCTAGATAATAGATAAAAAAAGTGAGTACGGTAGATGCTAATGGTCCCCAAAGAATACGAACTAATACTTTCTATGTTACTTTGATAGGTGTACTTACCTATATTGGTGATTGCAACTTAAGCTAAGTAGAACTTATTAACATTTTATAAACTTTCAAAAACTTTAACTTTATGTTTTGTAAAATGATCTGACACCAACCACATCACACCATCTTTATGGAGAAATTCTATGAGTACACTGGCCTTTACTCCCCTGAGTACATGCAATTAGATGGATTCAAGTCTACTTACTTGTTGGCTAATGGACATAACTTACGATCAATTCTAGGCCTCCATTGTCAGGAGAACCCCTTATAAGGCGTCACTTTCAAGGGGGTCTCAACTAAAAACAAAAGAGTTATAAGATTCTTCAGTCGCTGCTAATCCATTCACTGAATGGAAAGATGAATAGTGTTGGAGTAGCAAGTCAGGTTGATCTATTTCCCATGTGGAGTATGATTAGGGGCTAAAGAATTAATGTAGCTATGGAGTTAGCCTTTACACTTAAACAACAAGCTCAAGTTTCAAAGAAGGGCCTTTTCTATGGTGCTTATATCACCCGAATTCTCAAGAATATGAAAGAATTCCCTAATTAGGAACTTAAGGATGAAGTGGGAGAGTCATATCCTATGACTAATTATGCCCTTAAGCAATGGGGTATGTCCAAGACAGAAGCTGAAGATGATTCTTCCTAGGATGATGCTAAGGACGAAAACACTAGAAAGATAGAGGAGCTAACTAAGGAAGTGAGAAAGCCTAAGAAAAAGAACAAGGGCCTCATGCTATATAGTTTCTCTCATAGAGGCTTTTGCAAAAAATTAAAGGTTAAGCTTCATATTGCCTTAGCTCTTCTTCCAGTAGTGTGAGGAAGAGGGATATAAGCATTAAGCTGATCAGGAGGGATTCCATCAAATTCCAACAGTTGGAGCCTTTAAGGCTAGTGAGGTGATGAGCTTGAGAGAGAGATTGATGCATAGGTGCTAGGGATGGCATAAAGATTTTACAGTAGAGTCCACACACAGATGATGCAAGCATACGTACCCCTACGTGAATATGGAGATAGATATCGAGCCATAGGAGGAAGATGATGACTAATCCTCCTAATGCTCTTTTTTTCCCCTCCCATTTCCTTATCTTCTATTTTGATGTGTTGGGTGTGAGAGAGAGACCTTTATGTCTATACCCAATCAATGTACTCTTACTCTTCTTTATCTTTCTTTTTTCTTCCTTTTAGGCTAACTTCTTGGCCTTTTTCTTTGTTGGTTGCAGTATTCTTAAAGTCTAAAAGAATCATGATTATAGAACCCTTTGCCAACACTTGACTTGTTTGTGATATCCATTTATGCAATCTAACCATTAGGGAGTACTAGTTCTTCTCTTTCCTTTTGGCCTTTAATTTTGCATTTATCTCTGTGAGAGTTTTTTAGTAGTTCAATGAGAGCCTTTAGTTTCAAATATTTGTAAAGCACTACTCTAGGCAAATTTTGAGTATTGGAGTGAAAATACATGTTATGCCTTAAGCTTGTTATTGTGATTAGCTAAGAGGCACAACTTATGATTGTTGTGAGTATATTTTTTTGTGTTTTATTGGTGGTGTCATGGTGTAGCCCTTAAGAATATTTTATTTGAAATAAAATAAAGTGTTATGTGAATCCATTAAGAGGCAATTGTGTGAACATGAAGATAGGGGAGAACAGAACTTCAGATTAAAATCCAAGCTCAATTCTCCCAAACCCCCATCTCTATATTTATCACATTTTGCTTATATATTGTTTTTGTTTGTTAAAATTACATTTTTACACGAGATAAAATTTGTGTCTTCTCTCCCCCACCCCCCCCTTCTCCTTCTGAGTTTTGAGCTTAGGTGTTAATTTTCACATCATGAAATCTCTTAGCGATGAATAGATGAGATAGAGTAAGCTCGTTTCATGAATATCCTCAATGGGATTACTATAGATTAACACCAGAAGCCTTTCTCCTAAATGTATAAGCTTACATGATCAATGTTGGATGTGAATGGACTAGTCCAATAATCCTGGTTGTATCTTTCTCTATTGGATTTGTTGTATAACACACATTTTCTAAATGACAACTCAAAGTTGAAGTTTTCAAAATTTATAAAACTAATTGGATCTTTTCAACTTTAGTTTAACAACTTCCAACATCTATGGTAAGCGCTACTAAAATAGTATAGAAATAATTAGGTCGGATTCCAAGGGAACTATGGCAACTATCACACTCACATTCCATTTATTATCTAGCCAAGAAAAATTCAGCAAAATATAATGAAAAATAGAAGTTATGCTTAGGTCAGAGATATTCACAAATGCTTTCAGGGCAAAATTAAAGATAGCTTTGTAAAAAATGCAAGACCAAAGCCTAGGGTTTGCTTTACGGATTCCTTATCTTGTGATTTCAAATCAAAACTGTAAGAGAGTTGTTGTTAGTATATTTATACTATCAGATTTACTGAGGTATATTAAAGCCCCTCTCAAGGTCAGTAATTCTAAATCTAAACCAGACCACCAGAATCTCTTCTCATGCTATCAACGATCTAGACCCGCATAAGGTTTATGAATCCTTTGTTTAAAAAAATAAACTTAATGCATTTTATAAATAAGAGATAGAAAGCCTCACAACCCCTCTTTCAAGGGAATTATGAATAACTCCACTAGTGGCCGAAGATCTATCCAAAAGAACAACCTCTCAGCCTATTTGGTTGAAATTGAATATGGGTCTAACATGTGCACCACACAATCAAACCCACACAAACAGATCTAAGCTACTAGTCACAAATACCAATCAATTGACTTGGAAGCGCATATGATTTCACATGAATCAAGAATTGGATTTGCAAACCCTAAGCTGTGGGAGATTATTTCTCCATGGGTTTAGAAATTAAGAACATGATATGAAGAAATGATATGAGATTAATTGAAGAATATTACAATTTGAAACAATGTCTTGCAGAAATTACAAACGATGGGTTAAAATGATTTTACCTAGAAAACTACGAGATCTCCAAAGCAAGAAGGAATATAATTCTTTTGCTCTAGAAATTCTCTCTCTACACTACTTTAGTACTATTGTATCGTATGTACACTGTACACAACCCTATTCGCTTGCCTTTGCACGTTTATTTATAGGCTCAAGGCACATAAATCATGAAGATTTTATTGCTGACGTGGTAGATTCTATGCAACGAAAAGCAAATTCTTTATTCACGTGTGTGTCTAAATCACTACTCAAACAATCGCTCATTGAGGGTAAGTCGAGTGCTTGAGGGCTACATCGAGGATAAGGCTCGACTTGAACATATAAAATGCAGTGTTTCTGTCCATTCTTCAATCGAGGGCTAATATTGAGGCTGTCGAGGGCTCGATTCTCTGCTGGTTTAAGGCGCGACAAAGTGAGGCAAAGGTCTATACTTTACTTCAGCAACTGTCACAGGTCAAGTTTAGGGTATGACATTGAGCACAACGGAGCTTTCTTCAAGTTTGGGTTCGATCTCTTCAAAACAAGTGTCGAGGTCACATCAAGGGCTAAATTTAAGGTGCGATAGACTAATTTGCTTGTTTTGCCTGCATTTTGACCTAGATTGATGTAATTCAAGGAGCGACAGATCTATTCCTTACTTTTGCTGTTGATTTTGCTCCAATATGGTTAAAAACACTTTGATTCTTCTTCTTTTGGTCTAAGGAGCTGAAAACCAATATTTTAACATTAAAATCACCAAATTCATATAAATTTAACTAAAAACTTATAAAAAAGGCTCGAATTCCTATGAAAAAAATAGAATAAAATTAACTTATGAAATCCCTCCATACTTAAGCCTTTGCTTGTCCTTAAGCAAACATCAACTCAATCAAGTAAGGCTTTTTAAAATAAGAAGACAAATTACAAATGAAAACTTTGACTAGATCTGGTGAGGCTCATAATTACCTTAGCACTTAATCATTACAAGTACCTGTGCTAAATTTACTTTTACTAAAATCATAGAGTTTTATCTAACTAGATCAGCTTTTACCCTTATTGTTTAATAAAGAATCTTAAAGCAAAAATTATTCAAAAGATTAATCTAAGTAAGAAGGAAACTCAATCAACTTTTATCCCTTTACACAAATAAGTATTTAGTTCCTTAATCACTTCTCTAGGCAGAATAATCAGAGACAAAGGCATATGCATCAGATCATACCTTGAATCTTTTTCCTTACGTGTGATTTTATTTCATTTTTACTTTGAAGCTTCAAAGGGGAAGATTTTTGCCTTCTTCTTTTCATTTCCTCTGGACTGGTTTTTACTCACTTCTTTTCACTTTTCTATGGCTTATTTAAAATTGAAAAAGGGGACAGGAAGCTGCTCTTCTGAGGGACCAACTCATGCCCATTTCAACTCTAAGCACATTGGTTTTTCATTTTTTCTAATTTTTGTTTTGTTTTGATCATATAGAGCACATGGGAAAATTATCAAGTTATGATCATCATTTGTTCCTTTATCAATGATTACACAACTCTCAAAATAACTAAATTTGAAAAACATACATATCATTTAAGCATTTATAAGGAAATTAAGTAACCTTATTGGGGACTTTAAGCAATTATAGCTCAAAAGTTTCAGAATAAATAATAAGTAAAACTACTCAATATGAATATATGCAAAGTGATTAAAGCAAAGTAAAGATAACTCAATCTTATTATGATTCTTATAAACTTCTCTTTTAAGTTCACTAGTGATCTCATTACAGATTTTCGAAAATTTTTTGTTTAAATTACCATTTTTGTCATGCCCCAAAGGGTACCCTAAATGCGGCAATTCGCCACACTCAATATTAAGCCTTAAGTATGAAAACCTTAATCATCCCGAAAGTCTCGATATCATGTGTAAGGCATACTTTCATGATCGCAGTGGACCAAACTTTAGATCGTGTCGTTTAAGCAAGTATACACAATAGAAATTAAGAAAATAAATCATAACAATAAAACCAAGGTTCATAGAAACTATAAGGAGTCTTTAAAATATTAAGAGGCATTCCCCTATTAAAGATAACTAAGTCTAATAAAGAGTTTATCATGAAACAATTTACAATTTTGAAACTTCTCTTGGAATCCATATCTACTTCTAGCTTACACTTCTATCCATAAGATCTCGGCTTGAAGCATTACCTGGGTAAAATAACCTCTTGGTTCCAACCAAAGGTATGAGAACTGCAAAAGATATCTAAGAGGATATAAGCTACATGCTTCATAAGATTTATTTCCACAACTAAATACTCGACATTCAATAATCAAAACAAGTTTATTTAAGCAACCATATGAGATGCACAAGCATGTGGGCGAACAATACATATGATTTTCTAGGAATCATATGGTGAATGGATTGACCTCTCTATTCGGGGTTAGGTGTTTCAGACCGTATAAGCCGCTATTATACAACATAATTTCATGATAGTTCTGGTTTTAACAACTTCCTTGCTTTGAAAAAAATATAATCCAACTTATTTGTAGTTTATTTCCAAGCCACTACATAGCTGCCAGATATGTTTTAGTCAGATGTTTTCTCACCGCTACTTGATTCAGACGATGCCTCACCACTTTATAAATTTATAGAATCTATGAATCTCCTTAATAAGCCTTTGTCCCACCAAAGGTATAGTAATAAATGCAATAAATTCACTCGATGATATGCATGAATCAATTTAAATAAGTACTCATGGCATAATTAAATATTTTACGGGTGATTATAAATTTGCAGACAATCATTCTTACACTAGGTCAAACATATATTATAAACAATTCCTATCTCGATATACTTACGCATATTTTCAACTAAGTTTATAAAGGACATGCATTTTTCCATTTTGTCTTTTTCTAATCTTAATGTTGGTAATTTTACAAGGAAATTCATCAGTGCATAATGTAAGAAATAAACTCACTTGGCCCTTTGTGCGAATACTTCCAGTCAAGAAAATCCTCAGGACATGGGAACTCAGTCTCCACGTTCACCTAAACAAGAGAAATATCTAAAATGAATATTTCTTGGAAGTTCTACTTAAACTTGTATTTCTATTTTACTATGTTCGTCAAAATTCGCATAAACTGAAATTCTAACTTAAAATGGCCATAACTTGCTCATTTTAACTCGGAATTTGCATATTATATACCTATTTCTATTTACTCAAAAAGATATATATATATATATATTTCTAAGGTTATTTTCTACATAAAAGTTCATTTGGCTTTCTAAAAGTTATGGTACATAATCAAAACGAAAATCCCAGCTTTTGAAAACAATCTTCTAAACTCATCTTTATTCAAAAATCCTTTTAACAAAAACATATATATGTATATAGTTGAAACATCCTTTGAGTATTTATATAGACTCATATTATATGCAAGATTCTAATGGTGTTGTCTTAATGATTATTTTTTGTAAAACAATTTATCTTAAGGTGTTGAAAACTTGAATTTTAACAATTCATTTTCTAAAGTATTTTGAAAGAACTTTATTATCTTTCGAATTATTATGAATGAGTATATCCTAATTTTTTTTTTCCAATTTCTTCTTTAAAACAAGTTAATTTTTCTTAACTTTGAATTTCCACAAAATTTTACTTCTATTGATAAGAAACGAATTTTTCCAAAAATTTTTATTAAGTTGTTGATACCCTATTTTGAGTTATACATTTGTCCTTAAAATAGTTTTGATAAATAAGTCTCTTTCCTCTTATGTTTTTATTTATTAACTTTCTTTAAAAATAAATTTTATTTTTAAAACTTCTTCTTTTAATTTCCTTTACTGATTTTTATTTGACAAGGAATCATCTTTTTAAGTTGTTGATAAAATCCATGGTTTTTGAACTTATCATATTTATATTCTTTGTTATTTCTTTGAAAATAGGTTCCTCTTTTAGAAACTTGAAAATCATTATAATGGGCTTATAGATTAGTGAGTTGATTTTATCTTGACTTTGAAAACTAGCTTACTTCTTGGTTTTTATTATGAAGTTGAAAAGACTTCCATCTTAAGCTTCGTATAAAAAATTATATACCAACAAATTATTTTTACTAAACCATAGATTTAAATTGTTACGAAAAGTGTTTATTTTCTCTATTTTTCTTGGTAAAAATTATTCTTGTTGTTATTTAAGAAAACTTTGAGAAAGCTTGAGAAGATGTTGCAAAAATCCATTTTCTAAGTTGTTGATGATAACTCCTTAGTGACTAGTTACATAATAAAAGCTTTGGTTTCAAGTTCTTCTATTAAAGAAAAGTTCCACTTTAATTGTTGTTGAGACAATATTATTATGATGATGCATGTATATGAGCATGTAATATGAAAATGATGAAAATATAAGATAAGGAGCAAGATAATATGGTCAAGTATTAGGAACCTTAGCTTCATCAAGGTACCTGGTCAAGTATCGGAAGCCTTAGCTTCATCAAGGCATCCAGGACTAAGTCTCTTAAAAAAAAAAAGAAAAGCAATAAAAGTAAATATAGTAATAAGCTTGTTAGTGAGTTAGTGAGCATTTAGGCTCTAAAATATGTAGATATACATACTTAATAAGATATAGAGTTAGATTAGAAGCATAATAATCAACAATAATAACATTAATAACAACATATATGTTCATAATAACAAAGTAATAAAATCAGAATTTCTTGGCATGTACAAGAACAAAACATGAACATGTTGTTGCTTCTACAACTCATTTGACTTTCAAGAAACAACACCATGGTCATGCTAAGTTACATGACATGGGTAAATAGATAGTGATAGAAGTTTACCTAGAATTTTTTTGTAGTAGGAAGAAGACAATGGTTGTAGGTCTATGTGGTTGGTGATATGTGGTAGATAGTTTGTGTATAGAGGAGGATTTTTGTGAGAAATTTGTGAAAGAGAGTTTTGGTAGTGAAGAATTTCATAGAGAGAATTTGTTGAGTGATTTTAGGAGAGTTTTGTTATATGAAATGAAGGTGTGAAACAAGTGGAGGAGATGGGTATTTATAGTTGAAGATGGAGGGAAATTAAGTATAATAAAATAAATTGAAAAGAAAATAAATAGAGATGGGGGAGGAATGGTGCCGATTCTAGGGAAATAATAGAGAGAGAGAGTTGATTTTGTTTGTATTTTTGTAAGAAAATAATTAATATGTAAGATATGATTTGATATAAGATGTATTAGAAAGGTAAAAAGTAAAAAAAATAGTGTACAGTGGTAAGAATAGGTAGTAAGAAAAAGTAAAGATGGGTGAATAATAATGAATAGTAGAGAAGTACAATGAATAGTAAACAAAACTAATAAGTTAATAGTAGTAAAGAAAATACACATATAATTGCAATATCTGTAACTTTTAGATACCAAAAAATTACGAAATAGATATTTTTGTATTTCTTATATTATTACGAGCCTAACGGTATAAACGGAATATTTTTACCATCCGGTGTTCCCGAGCACGGTTTTCAAAAACTGATCCCTTTCAGATGCGAAAAATACTAGAAATTGGCGAATCTAATATTTTTATACTTTCCTATATTATTACGAACCATTATAGATCATTAACTCAACTTCATTGTCGAGGGTTTGAGAGTGCGAGATTGTCGGATCTAAACTCTAGGATTTTTGCATAGGTTTTTGTTGACTAGGGTTTCCGGTAGACTTTGGTTCTAGGGTTTGAACTTAAGAATCGTTGTAAAATCTAAGTTTACAATTTCGTTAATTTCCTGTTATTAAGTGTGAGAAAAAATAATCATTCAGCGAACATGTACTCTATTCTATACAAATCTCATATTCATAATTAATCATCCCAAATCAAATCTTGTTAAGTCATCTTGTTAAGTCCTTTCCCCCACACTTAAATTAAACATTATCCTCAATGTTTAAAAAGGAAACAGAAAAACAAGATAGGAGAAATTAAACAGTTCAAATTAAAGCAAGAATTAGAAGTTTAGAAGTTATCAGAAAAACTTCTCTATTAAGAAGCTAAAGGGGATGATTTTTATCGCATGCTATATTGCCCTGCTTATTTCTACTTTAAAACAGATCATGAACAAACATTAGTAAAAAAACATAAGGCTCAATTACAGCCTTGATGGAAATATGGACAAAAATTTTAAGAAAAGAAATTTGTATTTATTAAAAGAATCAAAAGAATCAAAAGAGAAATGGGTTTCCTTCCATCCAATGCTTGTTTAACGTCTTAAGCTCGACAACCTTTCCTTCTTTAGCTCTTTGAGGCTGCACTAGGCTCAATTCTTCTATTTTTTGGGATCATGAGATAGTTCTTTGTACAATTTTAGCCTCTGCCCATTAACCTTGAAGATCTCTCTATCTTTACCCTCAATCTCTACAGCACCATGAGAGAACATGTTAGATTCTCTTAAAATAGGTTTTGATGATAACAAAATAGTAAAAATGATTACTAATGAGTTTATTAAGTGTGTAGTATCAAGTTAAAGAGCAATAAGAAAAATGATGAAGAGTATTCGAAATCCATAATGTTTTCCATAAGGTTACTTTAAGGATAAAGAATTTTTCTAGAAAACTAAAACCTTTCACTGCACTTTTGACAATAGTTGTACATCACGTGATTTCACTATTCATCTTGTCCAACTTGATACAAATCATTCCAGTTAATATAAAAATGAATCTTGAAGACCTATCTTCGAGTACATAAGTTTAATTGAGTAATATACTCATTTGTTCCACTTAAGTTGGTTTAATCCAAGGGATTTAATTTTTCATCAAAGTTTCTCTCTCTTCAATAATGGAAATCTTCATGAACAGTACCAAACCTTATTCGAACAACTGCTGCACTTTTTCTCCTTCAAGACAAGTGAAATATCAGTATCTACAATGTTTCAAGAGAATGATAAGTCCATCACTGTAAAACCCTAATTTTTAAGGTAATATCAAGTTCAAACCCTAAACCGAAAAGTCAACCGAAAACCTTAAGTCAACAAATCCCTAAGAAACCTTAGCATTTTAGATCCGGCAACCCCGTATTCTTAAGCCAAGAAGCCAAAATACGAGTAAAGAGTGTAGATTGGTTCATAATAATATTAGGATACTTAAAAATATCATATTAGCAAATTTTTGACCTATTTCAAGCCCAATCAGATACAAACTTTGAAAAGCGTGTCAGGGGCTTGAGATATTAAAAATATGTTATTAGTACCTTTAGATTCGTAATTTTATAAGATTTCCAAATATATCAGTTATATAATTTTTCAGGTTATAAAAGTTACAATTATAGCCTTTATCATATTTTTTTTTACTACCGGTACTCTAATTATCTAATCTACTTTTTGATTTCTATTCAACTATTCATCTAGTACAACTATCTATACCCTATTCTTACATCCTTACAACCTATTCTTACAATATTTCATCATTTTCCTTACATTTACTTTTCCAATACAACTTTTACTACTTAATTACTTAATTTAATTTTAAAACTTACGCAACACAACACATAGATTTCTCTCTCTCTCTCTCCTTTATGGAACTGGCGCCTATAAACCCCTAAAATTTTGATTAATTTTAAGTTTAATCTCATAATTAAAAGTCAACAGGAAACCCTAAAGGTCAACAAAAGATTAGTACAAACCCTAGAAATTAGATCTGGCATTCCCGTATTCTTTAGCCGTAGAAAACGAAGTTGAAATAATTAGTGATAATAGTTTGTAATAACATAAGAAAATGTAAAAATATCATATTCGCGAATTTCGAGTGTTTTTCGGACTCAAACGGGATCAATTCTCAAAAGTGTGTCCCGGAGCTTGGAATAGTAAAAATATTCCGATGAGACTGTTAGGACCGATTTAATACAATGATTTCAAAAATATCAGTTTTGTAATTTTTTGTAACTAAAAATAACAAATATCACAATTATACGCATATTTTCTTACTATTGATATTTTACTAATCACATCTACTTTACATTACACTGTTCATTTATCTCTATTTTTTCTAATACCTACTCTTACAACTCCATACACCTATTATCTTTATATTTTATTTTTCTCATAACATTATATTATATCTACCTTACATATTATTACTTTTAATACATAAAATTACAAAAAAATAAATCTCTCCCTCTCTTTACCACCCTTGTGGCCAGCGCCCCCTACCCCCTTAAACTCTCTCTTTTTTTTTTTCAATTTTCATGATTTAAATCACTCAAAATTTAGTCCCCATTTTCCTATAAATACGCCCCCTCCTCTTTCACTTCATTTACACATCTACTACCCACGAAATTACTCTAGAAAATTTCTCCAAATCCCTCTCAAATACTCTCTCAAAATTTCTTCTCAAAACTCTCTTCTACTACAACACTACTACCATTCTTACTTTAGGTAAGAAATCTCCTCAAATCTCTCTTACCATGTCATGTAACTTTACATGACCATGGTGTGAGTTTCCTAAAATTAATGTTATGGAAGCTACACTATGTTCATGTATTGTTCTTGTTCATGAATATGTATTTATATATTTTTATGTTGTTATTTTATTTTGTTCATATTATTTTTGATATTATGTTAACCTCTTATATATATTTAACTAAATATAATTATGTATTTATATATAATCTTTAGAACATATAAGCTCATTCTTATTTATTTACTTCCAAGTTATACAATTTTTTTACTTATTTCATGTTGTTTTAAGACTAGTCTCTAGTCTTAGACTTGTCCTCATAAAGTCAAAACAATCTTTTCTTTCTCTCTTTTTTTTTTATTTCTTTTAGGACTAGTCTGCTCTTAATCCCGGGATATCTTGATGGAGCTAAGGTTTCCAATACTTGACATTTCTATTACCTTGCTCATTTTATTACTTATTATGCCTTTCTTATGTTTTAATAATTTCATATTCATGATCATGTATGAACATATTGATTTTTTGTCTCACAAGATAAAAGGTTTTTTTAAATAGAAGTTCTTTTGCAAAATAAATGTTGTCATGAAAGAAATGATTTTTCATAAAAACTTAGAAATCTATCTTAACAAATCTTTTCTAAAAATCTAGAGTTCATCATAAATTTTAGTAACCAAAGAACATAGTAATTTTTAGACAATACGTACATAACTTTACAAAGTCATAAAATGGAAAAGTATTCTTTAAAATTAAAATTTCAAATTCTTGTTTTACTAAACTTCATTTTTCCACCAATACTTTGGAATACAAAGGAATAGACTAGTTTGACAAAACACCAAGAAAATTTCTTTTATAAGAATAGAATATCTTAAGGAATAGAATTAATGAACAACTTAGGAAATCATTTTCTTCTTTTTAAGTGAAATAAATTTTAGGAAAGGTTAAGAAAGTATAGAGTTTGATAGATTTTTAACTACTTTCAAAAAGTATTTAAAAACTACCCTCCCAATCCCTAGAAATTAAGCTATAAGAAACTTAGAAAAGCAAAAAATGTTCTTTTGAAATTTAAAAGACTAAGGAAATGGAATTAAGAAGGAGAAAATACTCATTTAAAATAACTTAAGAAATTTTTTAACAAGCTAAGTAGAAATTTTCAAAAGTTTTGCTTTTCCAAATTTTTAGAAGACCTTGCTTTTACAAAAAATTCATGGTTGAGACAACTTCATTAAATTCATGCATTGGATATGAGTCGATATATATATATATATATATATACATTTTAAAGGTTTTTCCAACCATTATAGTATCTATATCTTTGATACAAGTATTTGTAAGGTGAAGAAAAGTTTACAAAAATTAAGTTTTGTAAACAAGAAAATTCATGATGAATTTGATTGCCACTATTTCGGAGCACAAATGACTTAGATTGGTGAAAATAGCTTTAGAAATAGATATATCTTTCCAAGTAGGTAGAAAAAGGTATATTATATGCCCAATTCCGAGTTAAAATGACTAAGTTATGGTTATATTAAATTGGAATTGTCTTTTATACGAATTTTGACGATCGTATGACATAGTTTTTGATAAGAATAATAGAATCAACAAGAAATACTCATTATGGGTATGCTTCTCGATTAGGTGATCCCAAGGAGGAGTATCCATACCTGGAGGATTACTTTGATTAGTGGATTGACTGATCAACTCATCCATAACAGAGAAGTATTGACATGGCCGAGTGAGTCTACTCTCCTTATTTTTTATGCTTATGTTTGTGCTTGTAAAATTAGTTGCATTAGACTTAAGGAAAGATAAAATTGAAGATGTATGATAATATGTTGAAAGAATATTAAGTATATCGAAGCATGAAATGCTTGTAATAAATTGTATGCTTATTATCACGTTGAAGTGTTTGAAATTGGTTGATCACTTGTAAGAAATTAAAATATAACAGCTAGGTTTTAAATAAAAGTTGATGCATGCACTTTATATGTTGAGTCACATTGCATTCACTATTATACAATTGGTAGGACAAGTATATGATAGTGGTGGTAGACATAACCGGTATATTATGTATGTGGCGAGTAGGAGCCGTAAAAACTACATAAATTGATGGCTAGTAGGAGCCGGCAATAACTACATGGTTTTTATGATGTATAAGAGCCGGTAAGATCTATAAAAATGGTTTTTAAATGAAGTAGTGGCCATAATGGGCCGGAATACTTGACCCCGAATGAAGGGCGTAATTTATTCAACATATGATTCTCGAAAAATCATGTCTTGCATGCTTATGTGCTTGTTACATTCCATTTGGTTGTTTAATAAACTTAGTTGATATTTTGTTTCAAGTATGAATTTTGGGATTTACTTACTAATCCTGTAAGCTTATGCCCCTATAAATATTTGTATTCATAGGAGCACTTTTTTTGTACATGAGGTCTCCTCTTATCCGCATAATTTTTCTTTTGGGAGCTTTTGAAGGAAATCTACTTGAAGGGATAGATTAAAATTCCTTTAAAATTTTTTGATGTAATATTTAAATTATTGTAAGGAAAATTAGTTATTTCGATCGTTGGAATTTTAGCGGGGATATGCCCCTAAGAATCATGTAATAGACCTTCAATTGTTAATATTATGATTCATGTTATTTCTAGATTCTTGAATGCTCATTTTCACTTACTTAAACCATACTTCCAAAAAGCATCTCCTATTACCGTATTAGACGCCTTACATGTAATACCGAGACTTTCGCATAATTAAGATAGTCATTCTTAAGTCTTAATATTATATGTGGCAGACTGCCACGTTTAGGGTATCCTTTGGGGCGTGACAGTGACCCTCCTCCCTCTATTCTCTCTCAATTTGTTTTATTTCTTCATTTTATTTATCACACAAATCCTAATCCACTTTTCTATATAAACTCCTTTATGCCTTCACCTTTTCATTTTCTTTCTTTCCTCATTTTCACTTTTAGAAAATTTTGCAAAACTCTCTCTTCTGTCCTCTCTCATTGTCGTGACCCTCCCCCCTCACACACACACACACACACACACACATTTTTCTTCTTCAAATTTTCTTGTTCCAAACCACTAATAGGTAATAGATCTGCTGTCACGCCCCATACGGTACCCTAGATGTAATAGTCCACCACATGCCATATAAGACCCACAAATTACCACCTTAATCCTTGAGAGTCTTGTATAGATGTAAGGCGTACCTTTACGACAATAGAATACTTGAACCAATGGAGATAAAGAGTTTAAATCGACATTCAATCATTAGAATATAAATCAAAACACATATACAAATGATTACAAAGACTAAGGGGCATTCCCCCGCAAAAGAATATTATTAAGAGGTTTATTACAGTCATCCAGAGTCCTTTGGTTTCATACGGAAGTCTAAATAGAATTGAATATAACTTCTAAAGGAAACGCATAGCTTTTGTACTTGAGTTGTCGGGTGCCTCTGTCTAAGCCAGACAAACGAGTGCTGCAGCAAATAAAAACTGTAGGGACGTAAGCTACACTAACTTAGTGAGTGAGAACTTCCAAGATTACATTCATAACACATCATATAAGCAAGTGATTAATCAGGCAAGTGATATGCATCAAACATATGGAAATCAACAGACATATAACTAGTCGGAAATCATATGTGAATGGAATTTCGCCCTCCATTCCAGGTTAGCAGATTAACGAATACTACAGTACTACTAAAATATGCCGTTTTGTGTTCACGGTCAATCAACTTATAAATTCGTTTGTGGATCATGATTAACCAACTCATTATTTCGTTTATGGATCATGATTAACCAACTTTTACTCTGTTTTTGGATCATGGCAACCAATCAATACTAATGCTCAATCCCCATTTACGACATGAATGAGTCCATATAACTTATCAATTCCGAATAGTCAATTATGCCAATTCATTAGGTGATCAATCAATAATTGCAGACAATCAATCCTAATTCATCTATACTGTAAGCCCCGAAAAATTTCAATAAATAATTCCAAAATAAACAATGAAAATAACTCTAAAAATGACTCCAAATTAAAACCGAACTTCAACTAGTTCTAAATCACGAACGAATCCAGAAATTTCTTAATCTTAAGAGAATGAGATTCTTTAAAAATAAAATAAGAACTCAACAATCTTCAGATTCAAAATCATTACGTATGACAAATTCTATACTTAACTCTGACTTATAAAATCGGGTAATATAGAACCCAAAAACAAATTATTAAAAAATAAACAACGATAAACCTTCGAAAATAAAACTCAATCCAAGGATTCCGAAAACATTGAGAGATATTAAATACTTACAAAAATAAAATTTAAAATAAATTTCTCAAATTAAATATGTTGTATAAATATAAAACATCAGTTTTCAAATTGGCAAAGATCTAAACCAGAAAATCACCCGAGAACCTAAGTGGAATATAGTAGTTCAAGTCCGGCAATCTTGCACTCTTAACCATAGAGGCCGAGGTGTAGTTTAAGTGTGTAGAATAGCTCGTAGTAATATAAGGTCGCTTAAAAATATTAGATTAGTAAATTTTTGGCTTATTTCGAACCCGTTCGGATACAGACTTTAAAAAGCGTGTCCCGAGGCTTGAGATATAAAAATATACCATTAATACCATTAGACTCATATTTTCACAAGGATTTCAAAAATATCAGTTTTATAATTTTTCAATAACTAGAAATATCTGATTTCGTGATTACATTCCTATTTCATTATTACTGGTAATTAACTAGTCTTTTGCACCATTTACTACTATTGATTACACAATTTTACTATTCTTATAAACCCTTATATTTATAGATAAATATTTTATATATCATAGAAAATTTTGTTTTTCTAAAATTTAGTTAGTTTTGGGTTCTTACGGGATCAGTTTCTATTTAAGACCCAATACTAAAAATAAAATAAATTAATTTAATAATTGAAAAATATTTTTATTTTCATAAAAATAATTTTTATAATTTTTCAGGTTATAAAAATATCATTTATAGCCCATATTCGCGTAATTTGATCATACCGGTAACCTACTTGTTGAAATATTAAATAATTCAATTGATTATTTAATTTTATTTATGAAATTTCTGCCACTCATTTATAAATATTTTTCTTAATTTTATTTTATATATTTTCTTAATAAAAAGTTCTTTTTCAACCCATACTTCAAGTATACTTCAATTGTCACTTCTACACATTAATCATGTTTTCTTTCACTCTTTCTTCACTCCATCTCCCATGCATGGCAACTGACCATACTCCCAAAATCATCCACTTTTCTTTTTATTTTAATGGTTATTTAATGATTTAAAGTCTCTTTTAGTTAGCAAATTAAGTAACATAAGTTACACTTTCAAAATTTAAGTTATAAACTAACTACACTCTCTCTCTCTCCCTTGTAAAATCACGTCCAGCCCCCCCACAATTTCTACCATTGTTTTATTTTTTTTCTTTCAATTATTTGACACACATTAACATACTCCTCTCTCTATTTAAAACCTCTTACTTACTCACTTTCCTTCTTTACAACCCTACATCATTTACTCTCTTTTTTTCCTCTCTTTAACTCTTTCTTAACCTTGTTCTTGCAAGGAAACCAAGCTGCCCCCATTTCAAATTCTTGCTTCCACATTTCATTCTTGAAGATTCATTAAATAAACCTTCTTCTTAAGCTTCCATAGATACTATAGGTTGATTATATGGAGGTTTCATGCATCAAAGGACTCTCCATAATGCCTAAATGCTAGAAATGATGATGCCAAAATTTGAAACACTCCTCTTGTTTATGATCTATAATGATATTACTATATTTGTTGTCTTTAAGACTTTATTATCTTCATATTTATATTATACATTGTAGATCTAAATTTTTACGAAGCTTTGGTTATGTTTATGTTTAGATCTATAGGTTTAGGGCTTACTACCATGCATTTCTTTTATATTTATATTCATATTATGTGTAGATCTTGGATTTGAACTTGAATAAAAATAGTGAAATTCGTATCTAGGCAAGACTCATTTTTAAAAACTACTTTTCAAGTGTCAAAATGAAATTTTTACTTGAGATAATGAAGGCTTAATGCATATCTATGTCACGCCCTGAAGGTATCCTAATAATAGTAATCAAGAAACACTTGATTTCCATTACTAGTTTACCTTCCAAGAATGACATGATTTCAATAAACAGGATTTTTTAGTTGCTTGGATAGGATGAACAAACACATATAAGGCATAAATTAGTAAACAATTATCACGAAGTAAGATATTACAAACCATGTGCTTTATAAATCCTTACAATCCTTAGCTAATGATTCTAATGCACCTTACCTGCATCAAAACGACAAATAGAGATACAGATATTCTAATTCTATACTAGTCTTTAAGCTTCTGGCTTCTAATCTCTTACCGGGACCATGTTCCTGCTAGTAATGAGCCAGGGTCGTAGAGTAAACCTGAAAGGACTGTTGGAGTGTGAGCTAAAACACAAGCTTAGTGAATAACTAGAACTTACCACATATTACATACAAGTTATTTATCAATCATATGAAATGCACCAATCAAACATATGAACATTACAAGCTTGGATAACCCGGAATCCAAACAGGATGAAGATTTACGCCCTCTCATCGGGGTTGAAGGATCACGATCTATGGTCCATCTACCCAGGAGAGACTACGCTTTCAGGAAATAATAATGTTCAATTTAGTTATCTCTTTAAACTTATCATGTTTTATCATCTATTTCCTGTTTTAGCTTTAGAAACTCCACTAAGTGTTAGCTATTTCCATGTAATACCATAGGCGGCGTCCTTCATTTACCATTTAGTTCCTATGGTATTAACAGAACAAAGGTAATCTTGTAATTAACTAATAACTCTCTTGCCTAGATAATTCAAGCATTACCAGAGATCTGAAAAACTAACATGTAGTAGGCTACCACTTACTCAAATGCTATTGATGCAAAACATGTAATGCATGACAAATTTCCTTTATGGTACCAGTAGTTTTTAATCAATTTAGAGGTAATCAAGCATTACAAACTCTCAATCATGTTATATAGACACTACAGGTATATACAACTCTGTCATCACTTATAATAGAGTGACTTGGCAATCAATGTAATACCATACACAATTTTCACAACCAAACAGTACACCAAATTTTTATTATCTTTTATTTAAGATTCACTAACTTTACAAGCACAACCAATGTAATAAGACTGAGTTACTCACCTGCCCATGCTATTCAGTCGTAGTAATCGTCAGGAAAGTCCTCTCCAATACCCGGGTTACCTATTGAGATAAGTAATATAGTCATTAATCATACAAGACTATATAACCTAGCTCCTATGAATACTTAGGTGTCCTAATGGTTGGCTGGGCTTTTGTTTTGTTATTAACTAATTCTTTGAGGATAACCTTAAGTTCTAAAACATTGTTATCTCAGTTTATTTAATTGATTTTGGTTTGATACTTGAATCTATTGATTGGGTACTCGGGAAGTTTAATAATTTAGTTAATTCATTTTCATTATCTAAAACTATAAGTTTTCTTTTTATTTACTTAATAAATTTTTCTTGTAAAATATAGATATCTCTATATTCACAAATTTGGATTATTTATTTTTTCATTGTTATCTAATCATCTACAATTATTTATTTAAATACATATTTAGTATTCACTATGCTTGTAAAATTTTTCTTATAAACTAATTAAATATACTCTTAATGAAATTAAATTTATTAATATAAGGATTTATTAATTTAATTACAATTATTTTCGAAAATTTTCTTCTTACCATAATTAGTAAGAATATTAATAACTATTATCAATACTAATAATAACAATAATAATACAATAATAACAATAATAATAATATTAATAATAATAATAACAATAATAATTTTGAAAAAGATAATAAAATAAAATATAGTAAAATAATTTACTTTTCATAATAGTAATACTTATATTATTTGTTTTATATTTTAATATACACTAATAATATTACTAGAATAATTTTAATTTCAACTTTTGAGTCTTTTTTCAAAATTTACATACAAAATTATTTCAGAAATAATAATTTTAAAAATTCTAAAAATTCTCTTAATAATATAAGAATATTAACAATTATAATTAGAAAACTTATTATCCCTAAATTAATTAATAAGGGTGATTTATATTTCTAAAAATTCTTTTCTGATTATTGTCAACAGGTTAAATATTTAAATATCATATATAAATAATACTAGAAAAATATTTTATTATTTTTAAATTTAAATATTTAAGAAAAAAATTGAGGTTATATTACTAAATACTAATATTACTTATAATTCTTCCAGAAAAATAAATAAATACAGGAATAATAATAATAATTCTAAAATTATTTATATTATTAATTATTCTATAATTAAATTTAAATAACTTCGTTTTTTTTTTTTCGAATTTTTCCGAGAGGTACACGGGTGGAACACGTCCCGTGTTCCTCCCCGTGCTCATCAAGGAACACTGTTCCTTGTCTTCCCTGATGAGATCCGATCGATTCCGACGTTAGAAAGTCTGTTTTCTGGATCATATGAGCTCCTGAAACATCAAACTACTTAAATATCTCCATAAAACAACAGAACAGCAACATGTTACAAGCTTTTTCGAATCATCAAGATAGGTTAAGGTTTTCGAAAATCACCTTCGTCGTGGCTCCTCGATGAAATCCGAAGCTTCTAATGGACTTGGTTAGGTTCCTAAGATGTTCAGAAGTCAATACCAATCCTTAGATTCGAAAGAAAACACATGGAATTATATCAACTTACCTTGAGCTATTTTTAAGCGTTTTTCCCAATTTTTTGTTCTTAATTTCGAACTGGGTTGGTTGATGCGTTTCAAACCTAATTTCCAAGCCGATTCGACTACTAATATTGAGGGGTTTGATTCTGGAAATTTTGAGGGAGGTTGAGGTCCGTTTGCTTAACCTTTGAATACTCTTGGTATATGTATATATAGAGAAAAAAATAAACGTTGGCTACTTGTTTTCTCCTTCATTATTGATCCGAACTGCCTCTATTCGTTGATAATTCCTCTATTTGTTTTGTTGTCATAAATGTAAGGATGATTTGGCATGTTTATATTGGTTTAGAATGAGATTTGGATTGACTTTAGCTTGAATTATTGGAGAAATTCGGCTCACAATTTTTAAGAAGATCAAAGCCCTTAAAACAATTTGGAAACGTCTCCAGCAAGTGTTTATAATATATATATATATATATTATTTAGATATTATTTAGTTAAATTTTCGGGTAATTTATTACACTAATAGGGTATAATTTAGCTAATATATGTAAGTTTATATGCAAAAATATTTTCAAAGAATCCTGTAAGATGTTTAGTTTATCAAACAGTACAAATTTAAGTTTTAATTGTACGTATCTATTTGTTTAAGAAAGATTTATCCCCGCGATTTAGGATTTCTAAGCTGGTTAGGTCAATTTTCGTTTCAGGCTTCAAGGGCTTAAGAAAACCCTAATTTGAATACTATGTATTCAAATCTTTGTTTGAAGTCTAGATCTTGAGTTATATATCAGTTTATATTTTTATTGTATTTATAATTCTAACGGTTTATCTTAAGGTCCATTTTCAACTATAAACATATTGGGTCGTTTACTTAATATTACTACTGATATATAAGCTAAATTAGTTATATATTAGATTTGGATACCCACTATGAAATCTTATCAATATAGTTTATTACTAACTAGGAA
This sequence comes from Combretum micranthum, assembly GCA_024138025.1. Lineage (NCBI taxonomy): Eukaryota > Viridiplantae > Streptophyta > Magnoliopsida > Myrtales > Combretaceae > Combretum > Combretum micranthum. Next base: position 571,610 of record JAMXBD010000753.1, on the reverse strand, counting down.
TCTCGAATTTTAGGGTTCAAGTCCAAGTATAGGTTCATTACTATTCCTTGTTTTAATCTCAGGTCTTTGTTGAATACAAAAGTGGTCACTTAATTTCTATATTTAGGTTTTCCTATTTAATCTATCTTTTGACAAGGATTCGGGTTTGGGATTTGAAGTTTCCTTTAATCATATCTTGAATTATCAATTCAGATACGAAATCTCGTTTTTGGTATCAGTTGGAGTCAAAGAAGTTCTTTATTTAATTTATGGATCCTAATCCGGCCAAATTTAAATTATGTATCTAATCTTGGGTTTTTGTTAACTTCTAGGTTTACTAGTTAGTTCATAACTTCTAATCTAGAGTCATCTCATACTGTGGAAGTTTCAGGGTTTACATTCTCCCCCTTAAAATAAGCTTTGTCCTCAAAGCTTGAGTGCGTACCTGAATTTTCAACAGTTGTGGATAATTTTCTTGATCTCTCTTCCAACTCCAAGTTACTTCTTCAGTCCGGAGATCCCATAGTACTTTGACGTAGTGGATTTCTTTATTTCTGAGAACTTGTACCTTTTTGTCCAGGATTCTATAGGGTGCTTTTCATAAGTCAAATTCTCTTTCAGATCAATTGGTTCCAGTTCAACAACTTTATCTGGGTCTGGTACATACTTCCTTAGTACCGATACATGAAAAACATTATGTATACCAGATAATTTGGGTGGCAATGCAAGGCGATATGCTAGATTTCCAACTCGTTCCAATATTTCAAATGGTCCTACATATCTAGGACTCAGCTTTCCTTTTACTTGTCTGCTATGAAGACTTTTGATTGGACTTACTTTCAGGTAAACATGTTCTCCTTCCTTAAATTCCAGTTCTCGTCTCTTCAAATCTGCCCAGCTTTTCTGTCTATCTTGGGCTTCTTTCATTCTTCGCTTTATCACTGAAACTTTGTTAATTGTTTCCTGAACCAGTTCGGGTCCAACTAATATCTTTCCAAATTATCCCAAATAATGGAGATCGACACTTTCTACCATATAAAGCTTCATAGGTGGCATCCTATACTCGAATGGTAACTGTTATTATATGCAAATTCCACCAGTGGTAAATGTTGATCCCAATTTCCTTTAAATTCCAAGATACATGATCTTAACATATCTTCCATTGTCTGAATGGTTCTTTCTGTTTGTCCATCGGTTTGAGGATGATAGGCCGTACTAAACTTCAATTGAGTTCCCAATGCCTTTTGTAATCCTTGCCAGAATCTAGAAACAAACCGCGGATCTCGATCTGACACTATATTAGCTGGTACCCCATGTAGTCTCACAATTTCTTTCAAATACAACCGTGCCAACTTCTCCAAGGAATAGGTCATGTTGATTGGTAAGAAATGGGCTGACTTAGTGAGTCTATCCACAATAACCCAAATAGCATCATGACCTGCACTTGTTTTAGGTAGCGAACTTACAAAATCCATAGATATTTGATCCCATTTCCATTCTGGAATAGGCAATGGTTTTAACAATCCACCTGGTTTTTGATGTTCCGCTTTTACTCTCTGGCATACCTCACATCTGGCCACAAATTGAGCAATATCATTTTTCATTCCATTCCACCAATATGCACTTCTCAGCTCTTGGTAGGTCTTTGTTTCGCCTGGATGTACGGTATATCCTGAATAATGTGCTTCATGCATTAATTCTTTCCTCAGACTTTCATCATGTGGTACACACAATCTTTTATTCATCTTTAACACTCCATCCTCATCTATTTGAAAATCCTTATATTTCCCTTGTGATGCTCTTTTGATGATTGCCTGGAATTCTTCGTCCTTTCTTTGAGCTTCCTTTATCCGTTGTAGCAAAGTGGGTTCCAAGGTTAAACTGCCAAGTTCTGTGTCCAGACCTTGTATTGAAAATTCCAGCTTTAGATTTTCAAATTCTCTGATGAGTTCTTTCTGCTCCGTCAATATTGAGGCTACTTCTTTGTAATTTTTACGGCTTAAAGCATCGGCTACATCATTTAGCTTGCCGAGATGGTAATTGATGGTTAAATCGTAATCTTTAATTAATTCCAACCATCTACGTTGCCTCATATTCAATTCCTTCTGGGTAAATATATATTTCAAGCTTTGGTGATCTGTATATATTTCACACTTCTGCCCATACAAATAATGACGCCAAATTTTAAGTGCAAAGACAATAGCAGCTAATTCCAGGTCATGAGTAGGATAATTCATCTCATGGGGTTTTAACTGTCTAGAAGCATAAGCTATCACTTTCCCATTCTGCATTAGTACACATCCTAAACCATTCCTGGATGCATCACTATAAATAGTGTAAGGATCCTGGTCATTGGGCAGAACCAATATTGGTGCGGAAACCAATCTCTTTTTCAACTCCTGGAAACTCATTCACGTTTCTCATTCCACTCAAATTTTTCATTCTTTTTGGTCAATTGTGTCAGTGGTCGTGCAATTCTTGAAAAATCTTGTACGAATTTCCGATAATATCCTAATCCTAAGAAGCTTCTTACTTCTGTAACAGTTCCAGGTCTTTTCCATTCCACAATAGCCTTAACTTAGCAGGATCAACTGAGATTCCATCTCCTGACACAATGTGTCCTAGAAAGGATATACTTTTGAGCCAAAACTCACATTTAGACAATTTGGCATAAAGCTGATTGCTTTGTAATATTTGTAACACGGTTCTTAAATGTTCATCATGTTGCTCATCTGTAACCGAGTATACTAATATGTCGTCTATGAAGACAATCACACAAACATCCAATAAAGGTTTAAAGATGCGGTTCATCAAGTCCATGAAAACAGCAGGTGCATTCGTCAATCCAAAAGGCATGACTAAATTCAAATGGCCATACCTAGTCCGAAATGTTTGTTTTTGGTATATCTTCTGCCTTGATTCGGATTTGATGATAACCAGATTTCAAATCAATTCGAGAAAATACTTTTTGCTCCCTTTAATTGATCAAAAAGATCATCAATTCTGGGTAAAGGGTATTTGTTTTTAATAGTCACTCGATTTAATTCTCTGTAATCAATACAGAGCCTCATTGAACCATCTTTCTTCTTGACAAACAATACTGGTGCTTTCCATGGTGATACACTAGGTATAATAAACCTTTTCCATTAATTCCTGTAATTGCACTTTAATTCTTTTAATTCCACCGGTGCCATGCGATACGGAGTTTTTGACACTAGTTCTGCTCCAGGTATCAAATCAATTGAAAGCTCCACCTCTCTATGCGGGGGTAATCCTTGTAATTCATCAGGAATACTTCGGGATAGTTGCATACTGTTCTGATAGTATGAACATCTATCTCTTTGGATTCGTCCTCAATTGTCCCATGTATATCTTCATTCTGTTCCATTCCATTTCATTTTCTCCCTTTAAGGTCATTATCGACGTCCAACTTTCTTGAGAACTTCCCCTTAAATTCTTTTCTTTCTCCTTGGTTATTCATAAAAGATATTATCTTAAGACGACAATCGACTTTTGTTTTGATAGTAGTCAACCATGTCATTCCTAAAATAATATCATATTTTTGAATGTCTACCAAGATTAAGTCAGCAAAGGATTTTTGTCCCCCAATTTCTAATGGGTATCCCTTCATTATTTCACGAGTCATCACTAGATCTCCCTATTGGTGTAGTAACTCCTAATTCCTTGGTCATGGTCTCAACGGAATATTCCAGCTTTCTTGCTAATCCAGTATTGATAAAAGAATTGTTGCTCCCGTATCAAATAAAGCATATGCAAGTTGACCATTCAGTTGGATTGTTCCTATTTATTAAATATAGGTATTTTTTTCTCTACAAGATGTTTGATCTAAGTGTGGTTATACCAGCTAAATTACTCAAATAATAGATTAGTTATCAGATTAAGTACCTATAATGAGACCGTAGTCGTCCGGATCAGCTTCATTCCATCATTTTCTTCATCCTCCTCTTCAAATCCTACATCCTCAATTGAGGCTCCCTGCATAGCATATACCCTAGCTGTTGTCATAGCTTTGCTAGCATTACACTCTCATTTTTGGGTCCAGTTGTATTAATAATGCCTTTAGAGTGGGAAGGACCAGCAACTGCATTCACCTGCTGTGGACAATGATTTTATTGTCCAACCTTTTTACAGATAAAACAGGTTGCAAGACCATTTTTCTTTGGGCATGTAGAAACCATATGTCCACTTTCACCACAGTAGTAGCATTTTTGTTGTAGCTGTGGACAATTTCTCGGGTAATGGCCTCCCTTGCATTTCCAGCACGAAACATTATTCCTTTCAACATTCTTATTTTTCATATTTCCCGTGGGTTTAAAGAATCTCTTTTTCTTAGGGGCAAAAGTTGTCCCTGTTTCCTCAAATGTTCTTTTCCCAAATGTCAGCCCACGTTTCCTATATCTTTCAACTTCATATTTCTTGGCACATTCAATTATTCTTGCTTTTTCAACCATAGCTGCGAAATTTGCAATTTCAAACTCAGCCAGTCTCCTTTGGAAATTTGGTTCTAATCTTGCCATGAAAGTTTGCCTCTTTAATTCATCACTGTCTCTGTAGGCATCTGGTGCAAATTGTAGTAACCGGTTGAATTTGTGCTCATATTTGTCAATTGTCTTACTGCCTTGTGTTAGATTCATCAGGTCAGTACTATACTTTGCCTTTAAATTGCTTGGAAAGTACTCTTTTAAAAATTCCTGCTTGAATGTCTCCCACTTGATGGGTTGAGGCAATATCCTTTGTTTAGAATTCCACCACAATCTTGCTCTTAGCCGGAGCAAATAAGTTCCATATGGTACTTTTTAAAGCTTCTAGTACCTGGAAGACATCAAGAGATCGCTCAATTTGAGCTAGCTAATCCTCAGCTTCTTCTTGTTTTCCAGGTAATCCTTCAAAATACCTATTGCATTTGATAAATTCAGGTAATAAATTTCTTTGAGGACGCAATGGTGGTGGCGGTGGTAATTCTTGTTCATGTTGTATTAGTCCATAACATCAGCTGCCAATTTATTTGGATTTACATGTCCATTTTCTTGAAATTGAGTAGGTGTAGTATATCTTTCATTTCTTCCATTATTTATAGGAGGAGCTTCTGGTACTCCCGCTGGGGGTACAACATGTGTTGCTCGCATATTTTGTAAAGCTTGTGAAATTAGTACATTTTGTTGTTGAAGGTCTTTCAATACATCCTCTAGTTGGTTCTGAGGTGGTGCAGGAGTATTTGTTGGTGGATTTTTAGATATTCTGACATTTCTACTTCTGCCCCTTCCTCTTGGCATTCTATTATCATAGAACATAATATCCAAATTAGTTCAAAATTCATACTTAATAAAAGACTACAAACAATCATACATATATCACACATATATTTCATAATCCCAACACACATAATATTATATAGTTAGTGCTTTATATACATTCCAAAATTTGCATTAACACTAGTTCTATTCCTCTATGATCACATCAAGGATCATCATTCTTCACACTACATACCATATTCTATACATATAGCAAGAAGTCCATCAAAACATTACATTAGTTATATTATCTATCAAAACATATCATAATCTAAGTTTAACTCTAACTCTATGGGTTAAGGTACAAAGGTCCTTTGCACTTTTCCTGAGGGCCTAACTGTGGATAGTAATCCTCTTCCTCAGAGCTGCTGTCATCACTCTCAATTTTCCATTTACACCCCGGTGGTGCTAAAGTTAGGTTGGTATCCATCATTCGGATACCTTTAGAAGCAGGTTTCTCCATGATACAAGGCGGTGGTATATCTTTCTCGATCCATCCACCCTGGGTAGTCCCAATCCAGTGGGCATAATTATAATTGGAGACAAATTTTTCAACTTCCTTTCTCCTCTTTTTGCCCTCTTTTTCGTCTATCATAGCTGTAGTCACACTCTGCATAACAGCTGTGGCCTGCGTAGCTGCTTGTCTTCTTTTACCAGATGATCTCATGATAGGCTGGGTCTCACTTTCATCCTCTGGTATAATAGAAGGCCTGTTTGTCAAAACATTCTACGAAAACGCTTCTGATCACATGTGTCAGCATCCAATCGTCATCAGGAGCAGCATCCCCCCGAACTAAAGCATGATCATATCTAATGTCATGTGCATACAGCCAATCACCTCCAATAGGAATCTAAATCCTAAAATCTGGAAGATCAGGTCTCCCTGATCGGGTTGATACAATGAAGGCTATATTATCAATTTCTATGCCTCCACCCTTTGGTTGATTAATCTTTCAAACCTGTATATGGTCTCTACTACTGTGCCATTATTTGGAAAAGCTCTTTCCACCAAGAACAACCAAGTTTTAACAGTGTTGTAAACCTTTCTTCCAGGTGCTGAAAATTTCATCCAAAGTCTTTGTAATGCCTGACAATGCCAAATCTTCCGCTAAGACTCGGAGTCGACGCCTATAATCAGTAAGGGTTTCTTCCTCCATCATGCTAAAAATTTTCCATTTAATATGACAAACAGCGGGATTGGTCTGCACACAATAAATTTGTATGATTAGTAATCACACAGATTTTATCCCTAATTGTGCATCTATACTAATGATAACTACCCCACTAACTTAAATGATTCTATTTGGATCTAAACTGATGTTTTTAATTTCACATTTACTAATTTACTTCCTTACATATATTTGTCATTCCTATATCAGCAACCATGCTCTGATACCAACTTAAATTTGTCATGCCACGAGGGTATCCTAATAATAGTAATTAAGAAACACTTGATTTCCATTACTAGTTTACCTTCTAGGAATGACATGATTTCAATAAACAGGATCTTTTAGTTGCTTGGATAGGATGAACAAACATATATAAGGCATAAATTAGTAAACAATTATCACAAAATAAGATATTACAAACCATATGCTTCATAAATCCTTACAATCCTTAGCTAATGATTCTAATGTACCTTACTTGCATCAAAAAGACTAATAGAGATATAGATATTCTAATTCTATACTAGTCTTTAAGCTTCTGGCTTCTAATCACTTACAGGGACCATGCTCCTGCTAGTAATGAGCCAGGGTCGTAGAGTAAACCTAAAAGGACTGTTGGAGTGTGAGCTAAAACACAAGCTCAGTGAATAACTAGAACTTACCACATATTACATACAAGTTATTTATCAATCATATGAAATGCACTAATCAAACATATGAACATTACAATCTTGGATAACCCAGAATCCAAACAGGATGAAGATTTATGCCCACTCATCGGGGTTGAAGGATCACGATCTATGGTCCACCTACCCAAGAGAGACTAAGCTTTCAGGAAATAATAATGTTCAATTTAGTTATCTCTTTAAACTTATCATGTTTTATCATCTATTTCCTGTTTTAGCTTTAGAAACTCCACTAAGTGTTAGCTATTTCCATGTAATACCATAAGCAGCGTCCTTCATTTACCATTTAGTTCCTATGGTATTAACAGAACAAAGGTAATCTTGTAATTAACTAATAGCTCTCTTGCCTAGATAATTCAAGCATTACCAAAGATCTGAAAAACTAACACGTAGTAGGCTACCACTTACTCAAATGCTATTTATACAAAATATGTAATGCATGACAAATTTCCTTTATGGTACTAGTAGTTTTTAATCAATTTAGAGGTAATCAAGCATTACAAACTCTCAATCATGTTATATAGACAATACAGGTATATACAACTCTGTTATCACTTATAACAGAGTGACTTGGCAATCAATGTAATACCATACACAGTTTTCACAACCAAACAGTATACCAAATTTTTATTATCTTTTATTTAAGATTCACTAACTTTACAAGCACAACCAATGTAATAAGACTGAGTTACTCACTTGCCCATTCTATTCAGTCATAGTAATCGTCAGGAAAGTCCTCTCCAATACCCGGGTTACTTATTGAGATAAGTAATATAGTTATTAATTATACAAGACTGTATAACCTAGCTCCTATGAATACTTAGGTGTCCTAATGGTAAGCTGGGCTTCTATTTTGTTATTAACTAATTCTTTGAGGATAACCTTAAGTTCTAAAACATTGTTATCTCAGTTTATTTAATTGATTTTGGTTTGATACTTGAATCTATTGATTGGGTACTCGGGAAGTTTAATAATTTAGTTAATTCATTTTCATTGTCTAAAACTATAAGTTTTCTTTTCATTTACTTAATAAATTTTTCTTGTAAAATATAGATATCTCTATATTCACAAATTTGGATTATTTAATTTTTCATTGTTATCTAATCATCTACAATTATTTATTTAAATACATATTTAGTATTCACTAGGCTCGTAAAAATTTTCCTATAAACTAATTAAATGTACTCTTAATGAAATTAAATTTATTAATATAAGGATTTATTAATTTAATTACAATTATTTTCGAAAATTTTCTTCTTACTGTAATTAGTAAGAATATTAATAACTATTATCAATACTAATAATAACAATAATAATACAATAATAACAATAATAATAATAATATTAATCATAATAATAACAATAATATTTTTGAAAAAGATAATAAAATAAAATATAGTAAAATAATTACTTTTCATAATAGTTATACTTATATTATTTGTTTTATATTTTAATCTATACTAATAATATTACTAGAATAATTTTAATTTTAACTTTTGAGTCTTATTTCAGAATTTACATACAAAGTATTTCAGAAATAATAATTTCAAAAATTCTAAAAATTCTCTTAATAATATTAAGAATATTAACAATTATAATTAGAAAAATTGTTATACCTATATTAATTAATAAGTGTGATTTATATTTCTAAAAATTCTTTTTGATTATTGTTAATAGGTTAAATATTTAAATATCATATATTTAATAATGCTAAAAAATATTTTATTATTTTTAAATTTAAATATTTAAGAAAAAAAATTGAGGTTATATTACTAAATACTAATATTACTTATTATTCGTCCAGAAAAATAAATAAATACAGGAATAATAATAATAATACTAAAATTATTTATATTATTAATTATTCTATAATTAAATTTAAATAACTTCGTTTTTTTTTATTTTCGAATTTTTCCGAGAGGTACATGAGTGGAACACGTCCCGTGTTCCTCCCCATGCTCATCGGGGAACACTGTTCATCGTCTTCCCTGATGAGATCCGATCGATTTCGACATTAGAAAGTCGGTTTTCTGGATCCTATGAGCTCCTAAAACATCAAACTACTTAAATATCTCCATAAAACAACAGAACAACAACATGTTACAAGCTTTTTTCGAATCATCAAGATAGGTTAGGGTTTTCGAAAATCACCTTCGTCGTGGCTCCTCGATGAAATCCAAAGCTTCTAATGGACTTGGTTAGGTTCCTAAGATGTTCAAAAGTCAATACCAATCATTAGATTTGAAAGAAAACCAACGGAATTAGATCAACTTACCTTGAGCTATTTTTAAGCGTTTTTCCCAGTTTTTTTGTTCTTAATTTCGAACTGGGTTGGTTGATGGGTTTCAAACCCGATTTCTAGGCCAATTCGATTACTAATATTGAGGGGTTTGATTCTGGAAATTTTGAGGGAGGTTGAGCTCCGTTTGCTTAACCTTTGAATACTCTTGGTATATGTATATATAGAGGAAAAAAATAAACATTGGCTGCTTGTTTTCTCCTTCATTTTTTATTTGAACTGCCTCTATTCATTGCTAGTTCCTCTGTTTGTTTTGTTGTCATAAATGTAGGGATGATTTGGCATGTTTATATTGGTTTAGAATGAGATTGGATTGACTTTAGCTTGAATTATTGGAGAAATTTGGCTCTCAGTTTTTAAGAAGATCAAAGCCCTTAAAACAATTTGGAAACGTCTCCAGCAAGTGTTTATAATATATATATATATATATTATTTAGATATTATTTAGTTAAATTTTCGGGTAATTTGTTACACTAATAGGGTATAATTTAGCTAATATACGTAAGTTCATATGCAAAAATATTTTCAAAGAATCCTGCAAGATGTTTAGTTTATCAAACAGTACAAATTTAAGTTTTAATTGTACCTATCTATTTGTTTAAGAAAGATTTATCCCCGCGATTTTGGGTTTCTAAGCTGGTTGGGTCAATTTTTTCAGGCTTCAAGGCTTAAGAAAACCCTAATTTGAATACTAGTGTAGTTCAAATCTTTGTTTGAAGTCCATATCTGGAGTTATATATCAGTTTATATTTTTATTGTGTATTTACAATTCTAACGGTTTATCTTAAGGTCGCTATTTTCCAACTATAAACATATTGAGTCGTTTACTTAATATTACTACTGATATATAAGCTAAATTAGTTATATATATTAGATTTGGATGCCCACTATGAAATCTTATCAATATAGTTTATTACTAACTAGGAATCTCGAATTTTAGGGTTCAAGTCCAAGTATAAGTTCATTACTATTCCTTGTTTTAATCTCAGGTCTTTGTTGAATACAAAAGTGGTCACTTAATTTCTATATTTAGGTTTTCATATTTAATCTGTCTGTTTGACAAGGATTCGGGTTTGGGATTTGAAGTTTCCTTTAATCATATCTTGAATTATCAATTCAGGATACGAAATCTCGTTTTTAGTATCAGTTGGGGTCAAAGAAGTTCTTTATTTAATTATGGATCCTAATCTGGCCAAATTTAAATTACGTATCTAATCTTGGGTTTTTGTTAACTTCTAGGTTTACTAGTTAGTTCATAACTTCTAATCTAGAGTCATCTCATATTGTGGAAATTTCTGGGGTTTATAATATATCATCAACACTTCATTTTATATGGTTTAAAGATGATTTTCTAAGATTATTTTTCATAACAAAATGCTATTTTCGGATTTAGGCCAAGGCCTAGTTTAAAAACATGTTTTCCAACTCAAAAATAAAGTTTTTATTTAAGATATGGAAGGCTCTTAAGATAGGATATGTAAAGGGTGATTTTTCATAAGTTTAGATAGATTTTATCAAAAGATGTGTCCAAAAATAAATTTTGTAAATTCGGATAACAACCAAGAACAATTTTGAAAACCCATTTTTCAACACCAAAATGAAGGATTTGTTTAAAAAATAAAGGGCTTATGGAATAGGTATCAATAAGAGATGTTTTTGATAAGTAAATGGTAGATCTACTAGTAGAGATTATCAAAATGCGAAGAGATTACAAAATATAAAATTTGAGTTTATCTTAACCCTTTGTAAATTCGTATGGTTTCAAGACCATGCCTTAAAAACCCTTTTATCAACTCAAAAACTTGTGTTTTATATGAAAAATGAAGAGTTTAGGTCATAATTATCATCAAGTAATTATTTTTATAAGTTAAGATGGGATTTGCTGAGAAAACTATGTAGAACAAGGAATAGAAATAAAGTAGAAAAATTTGAATTGTTTGTCATTTTAAGAAATTCGTAATAATGGAGTAATGGTATGAAAACCCATATTTTTCAAACTCAAAATAGATGTTTATTTAGATGTTTATTAAAGAAATGAAGTCCTTAGTGGCTAGGTATGGTTGAGCCTTAAGTTTCTAAGTATCAAATGAGTTTTCTTAAAGAAATCACCACAAAAACAATTTTTACAAAATTCGGATTTTGGGATGAACCATATTTAAAAACATGTTTACAAAGTGTAAAAGGAATTTTTATTGAAAAACAAAGGCTTTAGGGAATATACATAATGAAGGCTTAATTTTGACAAGAATAAATAAATTTTATCAAGATATTTTTCTAAAAACAAGTGAGGATTGTCAAGAATACAAGACTAACCTTTCTAAGATGATTTTTGATAAAGTCTTATAAAGAAAAAGTTTTCTAAAAATTTATTTTATTCAATATCATCAAGAACATGTACATATATATCTCATGACATATCATTTATGATAGTAACTTGTTCATATTACATGAATACTTGCTTTGGATAATAGAAACTTCATAAACTTTCACAAAATCAATTTTCTAAAATTGTTTTCTCTACTAATCTGAACTGATCAGATATTTTCGAAGCTTCAAAGTTTTCAAAACTTAAATATGATATTATAATTAGATATACTTTCGAAGTAGATAGAAATTGATATATAATTTACTAAATTCCGCGTTAAGACGACCAAGTTATGGCGGTTTTAAGTTGGAATTCCCGCTTAGGAAGAGAATTACGTATTTGATAGTTTGTATGGGATAGAATGGGTTAGTTTTGAGTAGAAATACTCATTTGGGTATTTCTTCCTTTTTAGATTACCCCAAAATCGACGATTCCCTACCACCGGATTACTTTACTAAGAGACCGGTGATCCAATGGCCGAGTGAGTTTTCCTCTTATTTTGTTATCTTTCTTGGTCTTGTAGCTAATTACACTAGAATTAGGAAAAGATAAAATTGTGATGAGTTGTGATATAATCTGGTTGAATGAATGATAAGTATATCAAGGTGAGACTTGTTGTAAAATCATTGTATGAGCTAGCACAGACTTGAATTGTCTGAAATTCTCTATGATCGCTCTTAACCTACATAATTAACATGCCACGATTATATGAATAAACTGTACATGCATACATAATAAGTCACATTGCATTGGCTAATATGCCTTTGGTGGGACAAAAGTATATTAGCGGAGGCGAAGGAGTCTATGTTAGCATTAAGGATGCGAGATTGCTTAAGTTAACAGAAGTGGTGTAGGCACTTGAATCAACTACATAAAACAACAGATGTTGTAAAACTAAGAGAAAGAGATTTGGATTATGGTTGCATGACTTATGGAATTATGGTTGCATGTCTTATGGACCATCTCAACCCCGAATAGAGAGCGAAAATCCATTCACATATGGCTACCGGAAAGTCATATGCTTATCTGCTCATGTGTTTGTTCATGCATAGCATATGGATGAATTATAACTTGCTTGTTATGGTACGAAATTAAGGGAACTCTCACTAAGCTAGTGTAGCTTATATCCCGATAAATGTTTGAATAAACAGGTTGACAGGAGAATGCTACGTGATGACCGAGATGGTTGGAGCCGAATATGACTTCAGGATTCTAGCACGAAGTGAGAATACTTGAAGATATTAGCTAGGTTTTGTGAATTATCTTGTAATAGTTTGTATAGTGAAATCTGTGGATGAATCGTAATTGAAGTATAATGAATTGTATTTCCTTTACATTGTTATTCAAGTTGTATCAATATAAAATGTATCACTCCAATGTGTCTCCTCCATATGTTAGATGCCTTGTACATAGTATGGAACCCTTTACGTGACTGAGGCGGTCATTCATAGGCTTTAATATTGTGTACGGCGGACTGCCACGTTTAGGATGCCCTTCGAAGTATGACATATACAATCATTAGTTAATCACCCGGCTTCAATATTCTTATTTTCAATTTCTCATATCAACAGCAAACATACATAATTCCCATTTATCGCCATCATACCTATCCATTTTATCTTTGCCTAAAGTCTAATGCAGCTATCATTACAATCACACACAATAAACGGAGTCGGAAAGAATACTCACTCGTCCATTGGAACACCAGTCCTCTAATAATAGTAGTCTGGTGGAAGGGAATCGTCGAACTAGGGGTCACCTAAAAAGGAAGAAATACCCTAATGAGTATTTCATCACTTCACTAAATCAAACTATTAAACAAAACTAGTAATTTCGTAATTCTTGTCATTTGCGGAAGTCCTGACTTAAAACGGTCGTAACTTAGCCATTTTAACTTGGAATTTTGCAAATTATATATCGATTTCTATCTACTTTGAAAGATCTATCTATTTCTAATATTATTTCCAAGTTTTGAAAATGTTTGGGTCCCAAAACATTCTAATCAGTTCTCATCAGTAGCGAAGTACAATTTCGAAAAATAGTTTTGTGAATGTTTGAAATGTTTCAACTATATAGATCAATTATACATGAAATATTGATGATTTCCTATCATGGATGGCATGTTATGAGCTTGATGTATGCATGCTTTTGATGATATTTACTAAAGAAAACCTAAGAAATTCTTTTATTTTGAGACTCCTTGAATACTTACTCTTAAGAAGACTAGTTTAATGACTTTGATCATTCTCTTTTGTTTTGAAATTATTTCTTAGGAAAATCTAATTATCCTTACTAAATTGAGTTTTTATTATATCTATTCCTTAAAGCCTTCATTTCTTCATAAAAATCCCCATTTTATACTTTGTAAATATGTTTTCAAATAGGGGCTATTCCTAAATCCAAATTTTGTAAAAATTAGTTTTGGAGTGATTTCTTGAGAAAACTTGTTTATACTTTAAAATTTAAGACTCTATATACCTATCTCTTAAAGACTTCATTTCTTTAATTAAAATTCTATTTTGAGTTTGAAAAATAAATGTTTTCATGCCATTATCATTTATTATGAATTGCTTAAAACAAATAGCAACTCAAAATTCCTACTTTATTTCTATTTCTTGTTTTATATATTTTCCTTAGCAAATCTCATCTCAACTTATAAAAATCATTACTTAATGATATCTATTACCTATACTCTTCATTTTTCATATAAAACACAAGTTTTAGAGTTGGTAAAAGGGTTTTTAAGGTATGGTCTTGAAACATCCGAATTTTCATTTAACCATTTCAAATAAAAATTTTCCTTTTTGAGATTCTTGTCTCATCTACTTAAAGATCTATAACTACCATATTTATATACACAAGACAAAGGTCTTTATGCTTCATTAATGCACTAAAACACAAAATATCCACAAGATCATAAATGTCAAGTATAATATGAGCATTTAAATGCTATATCTACTACTTATGATGCATGAAATGGAGTTTGAAAACATGAACATAGATTTTTATACAAGAACTTTACTTTATTCTACTATTATATGCATGAGCTTGAAGATCATTATATAGAAACATATTTAAACACAAGATCTACTCATATGGTGGCTTGATATTCATGTAGTAGCATTTTCTTGTCCCTAGCAATGTGAAAATATTCATGAATGGTCTTGCCATTACAAGGTCTAATGGTAGAAAGGTTTAAGATTCATCACCTAAAGCTTGAATCAAGAGGAGATGAAGAAAGAAAAATACACTTGTGTAAGTGTGTGTGTGTGCAATGTGGGTCACGGCTAAGAGAGAAAGTGGAAGAGGGTTTGTGTAATTATAAGGACCCGCTATCACCCCTAAATTTAAAATAAGTGATAAGAGTTCCCCAACCACATAAAATCTGCAGAATTATATGTAAGGTTGTCCGAAAAGAAATGTTTGATGAATTATTTGTCTAATTTCACAACATAAGTCATTTTGAAAATTATTTACTTAATAGCTTACTTTCAAAACACAATACCATATATATACAAACATTATAAGAAAATAGCTCAGGTTACACAAGCTAGGTACATACATATATACATACATATATATATTGCAACCAAAAGGCTTCTTACAAGCCTTAGCAAAACTACAAAACATATAGTCCATCAAGAACTATATAAACAACTATCCAACCTATATATCTAGTCTATTACAAAAAGATTGGGCTCCAACCAGTCCAGGGCCATCTCTAGTCCTCAAACTCCTCCAGAAAATCCTCAAAATCAGGACCATAACCCAAGCTCGCATAAGACTCATCAAGATCCTCACCTGAAATAGATAAAATATGAGCCAGAGGCCCAGTACACAAGTAACGAAAACAAAAGCGAGATGATTCACACAAGCCTGAACTAAATGCAAGATGCAACAACCATTCAATTATTATTTAGTCTTTAGTTAGTAATTCAACATGGGAGTATTCAAACTCCGGGCAACAAGGATAGTGGGGGATCCTGAGTAACAACCTTGACGCTCAGGGGGTTGATATAAGTAGCTCGGATACTTATACCGTTCTAGATAATTTTACAGAAAACACCTAAATCTACCATGCCCAATCTGAGCAGGGTGCCGCTCCCCGAACCGGATACCAATTCCACCCCAGGCTCACCCAATCTGTGAGGGGGCGCCCCTAGGCACTCATGCCACCCTGGGCAGGGATTGGATTTAACGACGTAAAACACAAATCAACACTCACAATTAAGTTTTTCTTAATATATATAGTTTTCATAAATGCCTATCCTAACACAGAGACAAGCTAGTTACTGCGTACCTGTACTAGATCGAGAGTCAATGGGAATAACCGAAAGGGAATCAATCACTGTAAAAAAGAAGTAATTACAACTCACACTTAGTTCAAGTATATCATTCATCAAAGCTCAAGTATAATCATCCAAAGAAATTCAAATAAATCATTACAACATCATCACATAGCATTTAGATATCATATATTATCATACAATACTCAACAAATACTTAAATGACCATTTATCAAGCTTTGAACAACTTTTAGCAAACAACAATAAGTTTTAAACTTTGTTGGAAAGTGTATCAGCTGGAAAGAATTGAAATTTAAGCACTGATACTTTTGTAATTTGTAAAATCTTAAAACATGAAAGTTTTAGATCTTTTCCTTAGCTTTCCAACACAACTTGAATCACCTCAATCGGAGATCGGATGAAAAAGTTACGGCTAAAATACAAAGAGCTGCGAAACAGGGGAAGTCTGCACGACCGGGTACACGGCCTGTACCGAGGCCGTGTTGGGTAAAAAAAATGACCCGAGAGCAACTTTTAAGAATTTCAAGGCCTACACGGCCATGTACACCGTGTAGCAGGTTGTGTACACTGGAAAAAAAAATGACGAAATCCCCTGTTTTCAAAGTGCATTTTACATCTTAAAATTCTTTTAAACTCATTCCAAGTTACTCTAAAGCTTGTTATATGATCATCCCATCATTCAAACAACACCAAACATCTCCAAAACTTCATCAACTCCAAATCACTATTCATCATCTTCTTCAATATTAGGTCATCCAACCACATGCATTCACCAACACACTTCAAAACTCATCCTAAGCACATAAAACTAACCACTCTAGTCCTATAACACATCATATACCATCAAAACATCATGGAGCATGAATTTAAACAAATATGGCATCAAGACTACATATTCATGCATAGAAAAGAAAGTTGAAGAACACACTTACCACAAGAACTTCAAGGCTTGGTTTAATGACTCTAGATCAAGCTTTTGATGGTGGATGTTGTAGAAAATCAAGTCTCAAACTTGGTTCACCTTGGGAGCCTTTTTGGAGTGAAGAAGAAGAGGTTTTAGGGCAAATGGAGGGCTTTTGGTTTGGTCTGAAATTTTTGGCCGAATTTTAGAGGTTAAGTAGTTTAAGTTTATCCTATGTTGACTTTAAGGGCATGAGGCATTAAAGGCTTAATGACTTTGTTTTGGGTTAATTAATATCTTTGTCTTAAGGCACATAATGGAGGTTTAATGGCTAAGTTTTTAGCCTATTTTTCTACTACTAAGGATATTTATATATACATTCCACTTATTCTAAGCATAAATAACACACTCTAAGGCATATTAATATTTTACAAACTCAATAAATAATTAATCTAACATATTTAAATAATTCTACACTTTCACACATCATAATACTCATCAAAATTAAACTCACTATCAATATATATATATATATATATATATCATGCTTAAATTCAACAATACACTTATAAAATAAAAATTAGGAATTTCATGGCTATTTCATTCTCCCCTCCTTCAAAAAGTTTCGTCCTCGAAACTTATTTTACCTCAATCATAGATCAAACAACTCAGGATACTTCTGTCTCATCTCATCTTCGGGTTCCCATGTCGCTTCTCTTTCACTTTGACCCGTCCACAAGACTTTAACAAAAGGGATTACTTTTCTTCTCAACACTTTGTCAATCCTATCCAGATTTTGATTGGTTTCTCAATTGTGCTTAAATCGGGTTGAATCTCCGGTTGATGAGTAGAAATGATAGCTTCAGGATCCGATACACACTTTCTGAGTTGTGACACATGAAACACATCGTGCACTTCAGACAAATTCGGGGGTAAAGCTAGTCGATAGGCTAGTGGTCCGATTCTTTCCAAAATCTCATATGGACCTATGTATCTTGGGTTCAACTTTCCTTTAACTCCAAATCTAATTACCCCTTTTGTTGGCGAGATTTTAAGAAACACGTGATCACCAACTTCAAATTCTAACGGTCTTCTCCTCGTGTCAGCATAGCTTTTGTACCGATCTTGAGCCGTCTTCATTCTCTGCTTTATCACTTGAATCTTATCAATTGCTTGCTGTACCAGTTCAGGACCTAAAACTGTTCTTTCACCAACTTCATCCCAATGTATTGGAGATCTGCACTTTCTACCATACAGTGCTTCATAAGGCGCCATCTGAATTGTTGCTTGGAAGCTATTGTTGTAGGAAAACTCAATAAGTGGCAAATGAACATCCCATCTATTTCCAAAATCCAAAGCACATGCTCTAAGCATATCTTCCAATATCTGAATCGTTCTCTCAGATTGTCCGTCTGTCTGTGGGTGAAATGCAGTGCTAAATTGAAGCTGTGTACCCAAAGCAATATGTAGACTCTTCCAAAATCTGCTGATAAAGCGAGAATCCCGATCAGAAGTGATCGTCTTTGGAATACCATGCAATCTCACTATCTCTTTGATGTAGATGTATGCCATTTTCTCTAACGAATCTCCAACCTTCAAAGGTATGAAATGAGCCGATTTTGTCAATCTATCTACGATCACCCAAACAACTTCATATTTGGTTATGGTTCTGGGTAAGGCTGATACAAAATCCATGGTGATATCTTCCCATTTCCATTCAGGTACTGACAACGGTTGAAGTTCTCCTCCGGGTCGTTGATGTTCGATTTTTACTTGTTGACAAACCACACACTTAGAGACATATTGGGCTACATCTCTCTTCAAACCTTCCCACCAATAGTTTCTCTTCAAATCCTTATACATTTTTGTACTTCCCGGGTGGATCGAGTATGGAGAGGAATGAGCTTCTCTCATGACTTCTTCTCTTAACTCGTATGGCACAAAAAGTCGATTCCCATATCTCACAACTCCTTCCATGTCAATCCTTAATTCTTTCCTTTTTCCAATTCTTATAGAATCCTTCATTCCCTTGGCTTCATTGTCTTCCTTTTGAGCTTGTTTAATTTTCTCCAGAATTGTTGGTTGCAAGGATAGTTGAGCCAATATCACATCTACTTGTTCCACAGTAACTTCAAGATTTAACTTCATAAACTCCATCTGGATCTCCTTTTGGCTAGATAGCAAAGCAGCAACACCTTCATGTTTCTTTCTACTAAGTGCATCCGCTACTACATTAGCTTTTCCGGGATGATAAAGAATCTCCACATCATAGTCCTTAAGTAGTTCAAGCCATCTTCTTTGTCTCATATTTAGCTCCTTCTGTGTGAAGATGTATTTTAGACTTTTGTGGTCTGTGTAGATCTTACACTTCTCCCCAAACAGATAGTGTCTCCACAATTTCAGTGCAAGAATTACAGCTGCCAACTCCAAGTCATGCACCGGATAGTTCTTTTCGTGGGGTTTCAGTTGCCTCGAAGCATACGCTATAACTCTTCCATCTTGCATGAGTACACAACCGAGTCCTTGAATAGATGCGTCACTGAAGACTACGAACTCTTTTCCATTGTCTGGTAGCGCTAAAATAGGAGCTGATATTAATCTTTCCTTCAACTCTTCAAAACTCTTCTCACACTTGTCATCCCATTCAAATTTAATATTCTTTCGTGTTAATCGGGTTAATGGAGATGCAATCTTCGAAAATCCTTCTACAAACCTTCGATAGTATCCAGCCAATCCAAGAAAACTTCTTATTTCGCTCACAGTTGTAGGCCTTGTCCACTTTAGAATAGCTTCAATCTTCATTGGATCCACTGAAACTCCTTCTTTTGAAATAATATGTCCAAGAAAAGAAATTTCTTCCAACCAAAACTGACACTTATTAAACTTTGCATAAAGTCTCTTCTCTCGAAGTCTTTGTAACACAAGTCTCAAATGCTCTTGATGCTCCTCCTTGCTTCGGGAATAGATCAAAATGTCATCAATGAAGACTATGACAAATGAATCCAGATAATCCTTGAAAACCCTATTCATCAAGTCCATAAATGCGGCTGGTGCATTGGTTAACCCAAAAGGCATCACCAAAAACTCAAAGTGTCCATATCTTGTCCTGAAGGCCGTCTTCTGAATATCTTGAGATTTGATCTTAAGCTGATAATATCCCGATCTCAAGTCGATCTTAGAAAACACAGTAGCTCCCTTCAGTTGGTCAAATAGATCATCAATCCGTGGCAAAGGATATTTATTCTTGATAGTAACCCGATTTAATTCTCTGTAATCAATGCACATGCGCAAGCTCTCATCCTTCTTCTTGACAAACAGCACAGGAGCACCCCAAGGGGATATGCTTGGTCTAATAAAACCCAAGTCTTGCAACTCTTGTAACTGTATCTTCAACTCCTTCAACTCTGCTGGAGCCATTCTATATGGAGCTTTAGAGATAGGTACTGTTCCAGGCAATACTTCGATTCCAAACTTATCTCTCTATCTGGTGGTAATCCAGGTAGCTTCTCAGGAAATATATCCATAAACTCATTCACAATTGGCACCATATTGATATCCACTCCTTCAATGCTCATAGTTGCTACAACGGATTTCTCCCACAATTCCATGAACTTCATACTCTTAGGTCTTAGCCTCTCTAATATATATGAAAATCTTCCTTCATCTAAATCAAAACTCAACTCCGCTTTACTACAATCAATTGTGACCTTATAATGATTTAGCCAATTCATTCCCAAGATCACATCAAAATCAGATAAAGGTAATACTATCATATCAATAGGCATGCTTACATCAGAAATCATCACATTCACATTTTTACACACACAAGGATGCCTATTTTCAGTCACCAACGGAGTAGTCACACATATAACACGATCACTCAACATTTCAGAAGCAAGATTACACTCATTCATAAAATTCTCAGAAATACAAGCATGAGTCGCCCCTGTATCAATCAACACATAAGCATTCTTATCAGACACATTCAGAATACCTGCCAAGGTGTCTACTGCAGGTGTATCTTCAACTTGCTGTAAGGTGAAAACCCTTGCATCCGTCTTGCCTTTTTCTAAATTCACTCTACTCTTATTGTCGGGTCGATCTTTGCAATTAGAAATATGATGTCCCCTTTGCTTGCAATAGGCACAAAATACTGGTGGTATCTTCGGATTCTTACACTCTATAGACCTATGTCCAACTTGACCACAAGAAAAACATGCTCCGGGAGTCCACTTGCAATCTGTCACCTCATGAGGACCATAGCATCTAAGGCATCTCTTCTCAAACACAGGTGTAGAAGCTTTAAGAGTTGACTTCTGGTCTCCTTGTTTTCCCATATAAGGTCTCTTTCCTTGGTTTGAATAATATCCTGCTTTGTTAGCATTTTGGTAACCACCATATGATGTAGCAGGAGCAGGTCTCTTTCCCATGAATGCAGCTCTTCTTGCTCTTCTAGCTCTACTATCATTGTGTATCTGTTCCATTAACAAGGCTTTAGCAACTATATCTGATAAGGTGTGTAACTCAAACTTCTTCACTTCATTCTGGATTTCTTCATTCAAGCCATTCTGGAACTTTTGAACCTTCATTCTTTCATCACGATAGTCTCCTCCAGCAAAGCGCAATAATCTACAAAATTCACTATGATATTCATCTATGGGCTTGCTCCCCTGTCTCAAGTTCAACCAATCAGATATCATCCTCTCTCTTACTGAATTCGGAAAATACTTGGTGAAGAATGTGTCTTTGAATGTAGTCCAAGAAATAGGCTGTTGTAGATTTCCACTAGCTAGTCTCCACCAATTGTAAGCTTCTTTCTTCATCATATAAACTGCTAAGTCCACTTTCTTATCCTCAGGAGTACTGCTAGCTGCAAAGGTCTTCTCCAATTCTTCTATCCAATTCTCAGCCACTTCGGATCAGTGATCAGTGCTAGTACCATCAAACTCTGGAACCATCTTACTAAAGTCATGTAGTTTGATCTGGTTGGCTTGTTCATTCACAGGTGGTGCTTCATTCGGTCTTACCCCGGGTTGATTTACCTTGCTGTATTAAGTACTGTGTTGTGGTACATCATCATCTGATATTGTTGCATCATTGCCATCATGTCTCTCATCATGCCATACATGGAATTGGGATCACCAGTAGGCATTTGTGGCATTGGTGGAATAGGTGGCGTAGGTGGAGGTGGTGGAATCTGAGTCGGTGGAGGAACTTGTGAAGATGAAGCCAATGCAGGAGATGGTGTAGTCTCACTACTAGGTGTAGAAGATGAAGTAGGAACAAATGTAGACGATGACTGTGGTGGTGGTGGCATACTTTCCCTATCTGAATGCTGCCTGGTAGATCTCCTTAACCTATCCATCTTAACAATCGCACACAATACATTCAACACACACACATGAACACACATTAAGCTTATTTAAATTAACATTCAGACATAATAGCAAACAATTAATCAAATAATCAATCAAGCAACAAGCACTCAAAGAACCAAGAAAACAAACAGACACAGCATCCAAGCAAACTTAGTTCTTCCTAATCTACCTATTTGTGTCCAGGTCAAGTCTCAGACAAATCAATTCAATTAGGCAAACAATTAATCAAACTTGGCTCTGATACCATCTATAAGGACCCGCTATCACCCCTAAATTTAAAATAAGTGATAACAGTTCCCCAACCACATATAATCTGTAGAATTATATGTAAGGCTGTCCGAGAAGAAATGTTTGATGAATTGTTTGTCTAATTTCACAACATAAGTCATTTTGAAAATTATTTACTTAATAGCTTACTTCAAAACACAATACCATATATGTACAAACATTATAGAAAATAGCTCAGGTTATACAAGCTAGGTACATACATACATACATATATATATTACAACCAAAAGGCTTCTTACAAGCCTTAGCAAAACTACAAAACATTAGTCCATCAAGAACTATATAAACAACTATCCAACCTATATATCTAGTCTATTACAAAAAGATTGGGCTTCAACCAGTCCAGGGCCATCTCTAGTCCTCAAACTCCTCCAGAAAATCCTCAAAATCAGGACCATAACCCAAGCTCGCATAAGACTCATCAAGATCCTCACCTGAAATAGATAAAATATGAGCCAGAGGCACAGTACACAAGTAACGAAAACAAAAGCGAGATGATTCACACAAGCCTGAACTAAATGCAAGATGCAACAACCATTCAATTATTATTTAGTCTTTTGTTAGTAATTCAACATAGGAGTATTCAAACTCCGGGCAACAAGGATAGTGGGGGATCCTGAGTAACAACCTTGACGCTCAGGGGGTTGATATAAGTAGCTCGGATACTTATACCGTTCTAGATAATTTTACAGAAAACACCTAAATCTACCATGCCCAATCGGAGCAGGGTGCCGCTCCCTGAACCGGATACCAATTCCACCCCAGGCTCACCCAATCTGTGAGGGGGCGCCCCTAGGCACTCTTGCCACCCTGGGCAGGGGTTGGATTTAACGGCATAAAACACAAATCAACACTCACAATTAAGTTTTTCTTAATATATATAGTTTTCATAAATGCCTATCCTAACACAGAGACAAGCTAGTTACTGCGTACCTGTACTAGATCGAGAGTCAATGGGAATAACCGAAAGGGAATCAATCACTGTAAAAAGAAATAATTACAAACTCACACTTAGTTCAAGTATATTCATTCATCAAAGCTAAAGTATAATCATCCAAAGAAATTCAAATAAATCATTACAACATCGTCACATAGCATTTGGATATCATATATTATCATACAATACTCAACAAATACTTAAATGATCATTTATGAAGCTTTGAACAACTTTTAGCAAACAACAATAAGTTTTAAACTTTGTTGGAAAGTGTATTAGCTGGAAAGAATTGAAATTTAAGCACTGATACTTTTGTAATTTGTAAAATCTTAAAATATGAAAGTTTTAGATCTTTTCCTTAGCTTTCCAACGCAACTTGAATCACCTCAATCGGAGATCGGATGAAAAAGTTACGGCTAAGATACAAGGAGCTGCAAAACAGGGGAGATCTGCACGATCGGGTACACGGCCGTGTACCGAGGCCGTGTTGGGTAAAAAAAATGTCCCGAGAGCAACTTTAAGAATTTCAAGGCCTACACGGCCATTTACACACCCGTGTAGCAGGTTGTGTACACTGGAGCAAAAAAATGACGAAATCCCCTGTTTTCAAAGTGCATTTTACACTTCTTAAAATTCTTTAAACTCATTCCAAAGTTACTCTAAAGCTTGTTACATGATCATCCCATCATTCAAACAACACCAAACATCTCCAAAACTTCATCAACTCCAAATCACTATTCATCATCTTCTTCAATATTAAGTCATCCAACCACATGCATTCACCAACACTTCCAACACTTCAAAACTCATCCTAAGCACATAAAACTAACCACTCTAGTCCTATAACACATCATATACCATCAAAACATCATGGAGCATGAATTTAAACAAATATGGCATCAAGACTACATAGTCATACATAGAAAAGAAAGTTGAAGAACACGCTTACCACAAGAACTTCAAGGCTTGGTTTAATGACTCTAGATCAAGCTTTTGATGGTAGATGTTGTAGAAAAACAAGTCTCAAACTTGGTTCACCTTGGGAGCCTTTTTGGAGTGAAGAAGAAGAGGTTTTAGGGCAAATGGAGGGCTTTTGGTTTGGTCTGAAATTTTTGGCCAAATTTTAGAGGTTAAATAGTTTAAGTTTATCCTATTTTGACTTTAAGGGCATGAGGGCATTAAAGGCTTAATGACTTTGTTTTGGTTTGATTAATATCTTTGTCTTAAGGCACATAATGGAGGTTTAATGGCTAAGTTTTTAGCCTATTTTTCTACTACCTAAGGATATTTATATATGCATTCCACTTATTCTAAGCATAAATAACACACTCTAAGGCATATTAATATTTTACAAACTCAATAAATAATTAATCTAACATATTTAAATAATTCTACACTTTCACACATCATAATACTCATCAAAATTAAACTCACTATCATATATATATATATATATATATATATATCATGCTTAAATTCAACAATACACTTATAAAATAAATATTAGGAATTTCATGGCTATTTCAGTAATTTTATTGAAAAGTGAAATGAATGAAGAGAGAGAAGTATAAAAGAGCATATATAATAGGTTGAATTAGGGTTTATTTTAATTATAATAAAGGAAGAAAAATAAAACAATTGAGGGCATAATAGTGGAGGGGGTAGACCGGTTTCAAAAGGGGAAGGAGAGAGGAAGAGTTGAATTTGTTTTGTTTTATAATTTATGTAATAACAAGTCTTAAATGTAATAATTTCTTAAGAGACAAATTATTCTTGGAAAAGAAAATATAATTGAGTGTTTTGTAAGGATGTAAGAGTAGAGAGTGGCTTGTGAGTGTAGTAGGTTGTACTTGTGAATAATAGTGAATAGTAAACAAGATAATTACCTTATCTGTAGTAAAGAAAATACGAGAAAAATGGCTATATTTGTAATTTTTATAAATCGAAAAATTATAAAATTTATATTTTTGAAATCCTTATTAAATTTCGGTTCTAAAGAGTATTTCGAAATATTTTTCGAATTTCGAGTCCCAAGGCCCGCTTTTCCGTAATGAATCTCAGGAATGCTCGGACTGGAAAATTTTTCCAAATAAAATCTTTTTATGGTTTGAAACATACTTTAGAACAATATTCCATGTTAAATTAATATACAAAAGTTCTTTAGTTTGAAATCGAAGGAAAGCCGGATCCAGTTTTTAGGTTTCTTTCTCAAGCTTAAGCTAATCCGGTTTAGAGTTTTGGTTTTCGGTTCCCGGAGTTTACTTGGTTATTAGGAAGACCGGGGTTTACATCTACACTTAACCATCTTAAAAACATGTAATGGCAAGATCATACATGTGTGATTCCACTCAAAATCCCCATGAGCTTTAAGCTAGGGATATGGAAACAGTTGAACATGAGACATTGCCATCACAATGTTATAGATCTTGTTATTTATGTTGTTTTACTATTATTTTGCTTTGTTATTAAGTTATGTTGTTATTATTAATGTTTTGTGCATGTATTCATCATTTAACCATATCTACATAATGATTGTAGTGCATTTGCATTTATGACTAGTATAGTAAACTAGATCTAGTTGTTTTGAGTTCATAAATGCCTTAGGTTTTTGTTTTATGTACATAAAGCTGTGTAGTAGCATGTTAATAGTGGGAAAGTGTTAAAAAGCTTGAGATCTATTTTATTTCCAACAAAAATAATTTTTGGAAATTCGGATCTAAAAAGAACCATATTTGTAAAACCTATTTTTCAACTTTAAAATGAGTGTTTTACATTAAAAATGAAAGGCTTAAGGAATAGGTATCATAAATGAGTGATCTTGAGGAGTAAAGCTTAGATCTACTAAGGGATATTTTCAAAACAAGGAAAGTTTACAAAAGTTATGTTAACATTATGTCTCAATCCCAACAACAAACTTAAAATTTGTAATAAGGGAAGCTTGATATATGAAAACCTATTTTTCAACCCCAAAACAAGATTTTTATTAAAGAGATGGAAGCCTTAAGGAGTAGGTTTGATTAGGAGATAGTTTTTGAAAGATTAAATGAATTTTACAAAAGAAACAACCCCAAACATAAATTTCAAAATTCGGATTTGAAAATGACCTCTATTTAAACACCTATTTCCAAATGCCAAAATGAGGATTTTTATGGAAAAATAGAAGTCCGAGGGAATACATGTAATAAAGACCTAATTTTGACTAGGATAAATAGAATTTATCAAAGTATAATCCTAAAACAAGGAAAGGTTTCAAAGTATAGATTAAACAATGTTTTTATTCCTTAAAAATTTTGTAAAATTCGTAACTAGGTAAATCCCCTATGAAAACATCTATTTTCCAAATCCAAGATGAAGAATTTTATTAAAATAATGAAGGTGTTGGGCATATAGATCATCAAGGTTGAGTTTTGATAAAAGCAAGTGTGATTTTGCAAGAAATAAAACTAGTTTTCTTAAGTCTAGTAATTTCAAAAGTTTTGCAAAGAAAAAGTTTTCTAAAATAATTCTTGATATCATATGTCATTGAGGATCTACATATAGATAGCTCATCTCATGACATTCATGATAATAACTTGTAGGTAATGCATGCACATATAGTGCATTTGGTAGAAACAAGCTAAGAAAATAGTATCTTACACATCCCATAAAGCATTGTCTAAGTACATGAAGAAATAGATTTACCAACACCCATGAGTCATGCATGATATTGAGTTATATATGTATATAAAAGAGTCTTGCAAGATATAATGATAGCTAAGTATCTATCAAAGCTTTGGAATGATGCTTGGATTAAAATTGGGAATTGATTTGTGGAATGGGACTTTCGTATAGCATTTGGTACCCTACTGTTACAACCTAACGACCTTGTTTGATGGAAATCACTTTAGAAATAGATAGCTCTCATTGAATAGGTAGAAATCGGTATATTATATGCGAGATTCCGAGTTAAAATGATCAAGTTATTGCCGTTTTAAGTTGGAATTTCATCTTAGGCGAACTTTGACAAACTTGTAAGAATAGAATTTATAAGTTCATTCAAACTTCATATAAATACTCATTGTAGTTATTTCTTTTTATTATGAGACTTGGGAGATGACTAGACATTCCCAAAAACTATTGCGATTAAGTGGATTTTCGCGCCATGGCAAAGTGAGTTCATTATCTTTAAATTACATGCTTATGATTGTGCTTGTAATGATAGTGCATTAGATTTAGGGCAAGATAAAATTTGAATGTGCATGTGAATTCTATTTGATTGAATCGATGATAAGAATATCTAAATGGGAATTTTTGTAAATATTTGTATGATTTAGTATAGAATTGAAGTGTTTGCAATATCTATGATCGCCCATAATTCGTTAATTAATATTCCATGATCTTATAATTAAAATGATCATGCATACCATATGTTGTGTCACGCCCCAAAGGGTACCCTTAATGTAATATTCTGCCACACTCAATATTAAAGTTTAAGTATGACAACCTTAGTTATCCCAGAAGCTTCGGTATTAAGTGTAAGGCATGCTCTCACAAATTTGAAGGACCGTACTTTGAATTATGAAGCTTAAAAAGATACAATAACAAATTAAGAAAAGGGAATTCATAATAACATTCATTTATAATAATTGTCTTACAAGACTTATGGGCATTCCCCCGCCAAAATAACTATAATCTATTACAAGAAATTTCCTATGAAGTCTACATCCAAACTAATGCTAAACTTCATCTAAAAATTTCCATAACCAAAAAGGGAAAATACCTGGCTGTAGGGTCCATGTGGCCTCAACCACAAATAGTTAAACTGCAAAAGATATCCAGGAGTATAAGCTAATAGGCTTAGTGAGAATTTTTCCATAAGCAAGTTCTTGTGTAGCAAAATTCAAACAAATTATTTAAGTATTCAAGTGAAATGCAATATACACGTGAGTAAGCAAGGCATATAGTTTTTCGAAAACTATATGTTGAATGGATTTACGCCCTCCATTCGGGGTTTGGTGATAAGTAATCTCAAAACGAGTAGTTTTAGTTAAGTTATGCTTTCGATCATTGCCACTAAGCATATTAAGTCTACTCGGGTTGAGCCATGCCTTCGGATTATCGCCAATCATTGGTATAATTCCATGTCGCCAAGCAATCGCTTTTAATCATAGCCACCAAATGTTGCTTCGACCGTACTATTATCCTTTCACCAAAGGATAATAACCCCATGCAATATGACTCACTTCGTGGTATGCATGAATCAATTTATTTAAGATATCATAACATCATTATTATCAATTTTAAGGTGATCATAGAATCTCATTCATATCAAGTTCTATACTAAAACAAACGATTACTTACAATCAATTCCTACCTCGATATTCTTAAAATTCTTTCAACGATTTTTTACATACATATCAATTTGTCTTTTCCTTAATTCTAGTGCAACTAAACTATAAGCACAATCAAATGAAATATTTTAAGGAAATAAACTTACGTTGCCATGGCGATACTTCTTCTAAATGGATAAGTCGATCAAACAATCCACTTAGTCGAAATAATCCTCGGGATACAAGTATTCTTCCTCAGGATCACCTAGTCAAGAAAAATACCCGAAATAAGTATTTCATGATAACTTTCTTGAAATTTGATAAAACTATGTAATAAGAACGTCAAAATTTGCATAGAAGATAATTTCAATTTAAAATGGCCATAACTTGGTCATTTTAACTAGGAATTGTGCACATAATATATCAATTTCTACCTATTCAAAAAGATCTATCCATTTCTAAAACTATTTTCATCAAACTAGGTCATTTAGGCTCTAAAACAGTGGCAATTAGATTCACCACGAATTTTTCCATCCCAAAAGCATTTGTTTCAAACATCAAATCATTCAAAAATTCTTTTGATAAATACTTAGTTATTTATATAGTTAAGAAATTCCTTTTATCGATATATAGCTCATATTTCATCCATACTAAAGTGTTTTGTTGTCCAACCAAAATTCTTTAGTAAAACAATGTTAGTTAAAAGTTTAGAAAACCATAATTTATGAGAAATCCATTTTGTAAATCCTTTAAGATGAATATTTTGATTCTTTTGTTTTCAAAGAATTATTTTATATTTATCTTACTATTTTTCTTAATGACTTTTTAATACAAATAAATTTCTCTATTTTCCTCTTATAACATTTTCAATATTAGTGCCACTTTTCCTATTAGTTTTCTATACAACTTTTCTTTGATCATTACTCGAAAAATTTTGGTTTGAAAAACTCTTATTCCCTTTTTATGGGTTTCCTTCATATTATATTTTTATGAAAAACATTTTATTATCAAAAGTCATCTTCTTTTAGAAAACAATATAATATAGAAATGATTAAAAAGTTTTTAAGACAAAGGTAGCTTTCAAAATTATAGTTAGTTCTTCCCAAAGTTTTGAAAAGAATACATTTACTTTTGTTAAATCATAAATTCTAAATTTCATATAGAACCATTCTTAGGTGATAAAATCTCTTATTTTTGCGAAAAGTATAATTGAAGCTTAAGGGTTTAGACAATAATCTTTATGTGCATGATCATGAGAATAATAACAAGCAAATATAACATAATAAATAATAAAGTCAAGTATTGGGAGTCTTAGCTTTCTCAAAGCTTCCGGGACTAAGAAATGGACAAGTCCCTATAAAAAAAAAAAGAAAATAAAAGAGAGAAAATTGTTTTGACTTGATGAGGACAAGTCTAAGACTAGAGACTAGTCTTAAAACAATATGAAAAAAATAAATTGCAAAGAGAGAAAATAAATAAATTACTTTGCATAAAAGTAAATAAATTGCAAGTGAGCTTATATGCTCTAAAGAATATATATTTATATATATATACACACATGTAGATACATAATTATACTTAGTTAGATATAATAACAATAATAATAAGAGCAAAGTAAAAATAACAACATAAATATATAAATAGATATTCATGAACAAGAACAATACATGAACATAGTGTAGCTTTTATAACATAAAGTTTTAGTAATCTCACACCATGGTCATGTAAAATTACATGACATGGGTAGGAAGAAACATATAAAGAAAATTTTACCTAAAAAAGATTTTGGAGTAATATGTGTGAATAAGTTGTGTGTATGTGGAAGGGGTTTGAGAGTATTTTGGGAGAGTTTTTGAGAGTGTATATGGAGAGAGTTTTGAGATGATAAATTTAAAGAGTTTTGGTAATGAATTTGTGAGTAGTAAATGTGTGAATGAAGTGAAAGAGGAGGGGGTATTTATAGGAAAATGAGGAGTGGATTTTGAGTGATTTAAATAAAGAAAAATTTGAGAACAATTTGAGAGAGAGAGAGAGAAAAGGGAGGGGGGAGGTGCCGGCCTTAGTGAGAGAGAAGTAAGAGAGTTTTATGTTTTTTGTATTTTTGTTAATGAAATGTAATAATAAATAAGGTAGATGTGATATAAAGTTATGAGAAAGGTAAAAAGTAAAGATAATAGGTGTATAGAGTATAAGAGTAGGTGTTAGAAACAATAGAGATAAATGAATATTGTAGAATAGTAATGAATAGTATAATGTAAAGTAGATATGACTAATAAAGTACTGGTAGTAGGAAAATACGCGTATAAATATGATATCTGATATTTTCACTTACCGAAAAATTATAAAACTGATATTTTTTAAAACATTATATTTTTACCAGTCTAATGGTATATTTGGAATATTTTTACTATTCCGAGCCTTGGGATACGTTTTTCAAGAACTGTATCCGTTCGGGTCTAAAAGGGATTGCGGTTTTACTAATATGATATTTTTAAGCTTTCTTATGTTATTACAAACTATTCTACATACTAATCTCTTACTTACTCACTTAAGGTTACAAACATAGGATTGTCAGACTTAAACTGTTACGTCAGGCTAGGGTTTTGTTGACTTTTGGGTTTTCGGTTGATCTTTCGATTATAGTTTAAGCTTAATCGATCGTAAAACTTTGGGGGTTTACATGTTGAGTCACATTGCATTGGTTATTATACCTTTGTGGGAAGAAGGCATAATAGCTGGGCAATGATAGGCCTGTAAACTCGAATGTTGGCATGATGGCCTGAATTAAAATGGTAGTGTTGTAAGCACTTGTATCAACTACAAAAATTGTGAGTAGGTGGGCACCTGAATCAACCACTATATAAATGATAAAAATTGAAATCTATGGTCATATGAGCTTGAAACACCTAACCTCGAATGGAGGGCGTAAATTCATTCAACATAGGACTCCCAGAAAGTCTTATGTATTGTATGCTCATGTGCTTGTGCAATTCATATAATTGATAATATAACTTGCTTGCCCTATTTTATGAGGAAGTATTTAATTTGGAAGTGAAACTCATTAAGCTCGTAAGCTTATACCCCTATAGTTTTTTGTTGCAGTATGATTATTTATGGCTATCCCCGAAAGCCAATTTCCCCAAGTACAGCTTTTGGGAATTTAAGGAGCTTTTTGAAGAAGTCGGGACCTAGATGTTAGGCATAGACTTCTAGTTGAATGTCCTTAATCTTATATATATATGTTGATGTAAGAAGCTTTTGAGGACTTAAGGACTCTTGATATTTTGATGGGGGTATGCCCCTTAGATTTTGTAATAGTTTAATCCGGTTATAACTGTTATGATTTATATTCTTATTGCTATGTATATCTCCTTAAGCTATTTTGATTCAAAGTATGGTTCCCTATATGTTGAACGTGAGCCTTACACCTGGTGTCTAAACTCATTGAGTGACTAAGGTTGTCATACTTGAGTTTAAATATTGAGTGTGGAGGACTGTCGCATTTAAGGTACCTTTTGGGGCGTAACAATCACTTACCTATTTTTATGGGATTCATGTGTGGGTTCAAAAAAGGAACATTATCTACTTTTGGTTTAGATAAAGAAAAAGAAGATTAGATTATGATGAATCAGTTTCGGTTTTCAAATTTCAAATCAAGATAAATGTCACCACAATATCTGGAAGAAACATATCTCATCTTATCTTCTACCCAATTGAAGAAATGGAAGAATTCAAATTCGAAAATGAGATAAGGAATAAAAGTTTTTAACCGAGATTTTTAGGAAAGCTTGTCCATCTTCCAAAAAACTTTTGGAACGTTAAGGAGAAGAAGGAATATATTTCTGAAGATAGAGAAGAAGGAACATATAAGGAAAAAGAAAAAAGAACTTGTGATCTATCTCTCTCTCTCTATTGCAAATACAAAGTTGATATTACATATTTGAAAGATACACTTGCTACAAAAAAAAAAAAAGGAGATAGAGAAGGAAGAAAAAGAGAACTTACTTTACCAACCCAGAAGGTTATACAGAATCTTGTGATAAAAGAAAAGAACACCTTCTTTACCATGAGAAGCAAATAGAAACCGCTACTACTTATAGTCCTACATGAGCTGATTAGTGCCATTTTTTTATTCTTTATTGCAATCTTCATTTTATTATTTCCTTGTTGATAGAAGGAACATGTTACCTTCTAGTTTGTTTCATTACAAGATTAGACTCTGCAGATTGATTGTAGCTAGAGGATAGTTGTAAGAATCGAGTAGAGAGGATTGCATTGTCTTGTAATTTGAAGTTATTAGATATAGTGGAACAAAACCATAGGATAACAGGTCCCCGGCTCATAGCTGGAAGAGTGGATTGACGCATAATGCAGAACCACTATAAATCACTGTCTGATTTTCTATACTCTACCTTTTTAATTTTCACAATTTATGTTCATATTTGTTTAATTGCATATCTGGTTCTCATTTTTAAAACCGAAGGGGATTATTTTTAAAGGCGAAAATTTTTATTAATAATCAATTCAACCCTCCTTCTTGATTATTATTTGGGACCAATAATTAGTATCAGAGCCAAGCTCAATTTTTAAAAGAGTATTTGTTTTAAAATCCTGATACCTACAATTGGTATCAGAAAGGGTTTTTTTATTAAATTGAGTGATCCAAATAAAATGGTTAAGAACAATGTTGCAATTAATCATGCTCCTTTCTTTGATGGTTCAAATTTTTCTTATTGGAAAATGCGTATGGAAACTTATATAAAAGCTAACAATTATGATTCTTGGCAAATTATTTCCATCGGAGATAATGTGATTACAATGAATGGAAATTTAGTCCTGACGGATGCTGAGAAAAAGATCATTGAGAAGAACAACAAAGCTAAAATTTTATTGTTAACTACTATTATTGCTTCAGAATTTTATTTGATATCTTCATGTGTAATAGCAAAAGAGATCCGGGATAGACTGAGTGAAACTTATGAAGGAACAAATACAATTAAAGAAACTAAAATTAATGCTTTACTTCAACAATATGAATTATTTAAGTTTAAAACTGATGAGTCCGTCAAAAATGCTTTTAACATGTTCACTACAATAACCAATGAGTTGGCATCACTTGGCAAAGTGATTGGTGATCCTGATCTTGTGAGGAAGATGTGAGAATTTTACCACCTTCTCGAGATGCTAAGAAAACGTAATAGAAGAAGCATAGATCTGAACAAACTTTCTCTTACCAACTAAGAGAAAAGCTAATGGCTTATGAATCTCACAAGAAAACTACACAAGGAGATGAAAGTAGTATCAAAGGGATTGCATTCAAGGCTAGGAAGTTATTCAAGCTGAATCTGATGATAGTGAAGATGATGTAGAAGAAGACATAACACTTCTAAATAAAAAGCTCAACCGATTCTTCAAGAAACAAAGAGGTAAGAAATTTAGTGCATTTAAGAAAACTACTGAATATAAGAAAAATGATGCAAAAAAGGCATATAAGGAAAAAGAGAAGAATAAAGTGAAGAAAGAAGTCCAGTGTTATGAGTGCAAAAAGCCAGGACATATCAAATATGAGTGTCTTACTTTGATAAAGAAAATGGAGAAATACAGAAAGAGGAATCAAGCAATGTTAGCAACATGGAGTCATTTAGATGACACAGAAAGTAGTCTAGAAGATTCTGATGAAGAAGAGGAAGAAGCAAATCTTTGTCTCATTGCTACTTCTGAGGTACATTCTAAATCTGATAATGAAATAACTGAAGATGATATGCTTGTTGAAATGAAAAATTGTTAAAAGCTCTTAAAAAGGCTTATTTGAAATTAGCTAAGTATGATAATGAGGTAAAATCACTTAAGAATGAAAAAGATGTTTTGAAACAAATAAACAAATTGCTTGTTGATGAAAATGACATATTAAAGCATGATAATGAAAAATTGCATGTTGATATTGAAAAAAAAAAAAAAAAGACAATAGTATGCTTAAGGAAGAAACCGGTGTTTTAAAAGTAAAAATAGATGACTTATCTAGTTCAATAAAGAACACCTTTAACAAGTTTAATGAAAGTGATAAAAAGTTGACAATGTTGATTTCATCTCAAAGATTATCTTGTGAAAAGCATGGTTTAGGATATGAGCATGGATCTAGTTCAAATGCATCTAAGAAAACCGTGTTTGTAAAAGCTAAACCAAGTACAAATGATGAATCAATTACTAAAAGTTAAGATTTAAAATTAAATCACGTGAAAAGAGATTATGTGAGAAAAACCAAAGGATATACCAGAAGGTATTCCGAAAGTTATCCTTCCTATGGATATCATCAAAATAATACCAGAAGGTATTCCAGAAGTTACCCAATTCAAAACAACTTCAAACAGGTAAACTACAGGTATTGAAATAATTATTCATATGCATGTTATTTTTGTAATAAACCTGGTCATATAGAAAAATACTGCTATTATAAGAGAAATAAGCTTAGTAATCATCAAGCTAGTCATATTGATAATACAAGCTTATCTTTCAAAGGACCCAAGTTAATCTGGTTCGTAAAAAGGTATAATTTGTTTGTTAGTGATTTCAGGGATTGAGGCAATGAGCAGAAGGATATGAACTCGATAAATGAGTGCCTCAAATGGTAAAAAAAGAAAAATATGACTCTCATGAAGAAAAAGAACAACTATTTGTTTGGTATTTATGTTCCAACTCCCTTAAATGTTTTGCTCTTTATGATCCTAAACAAATTCTTGAAATATGTTGTTTTTCATTAATATAAAATTGGTTGGTATCATATTAAGAGGGAGAATAGTTTTCAAAAGAAATTTATAAAGGGGGAGAAAATAAAAGATAAATAAAATTCTTTGGAAAGATATTAGTTATATTTTTTTTAATAAAAAGGGGGAGAAATGTTTGAAACAAAAGATAAGTAAATAAAATAAATGTGTTGAAGTTGTTTTACTTTGCAATTCTTGTTATATATATATATATATATATATATATTGTTGATAACAAAAAGGGGGAAAGAATTATTTTGTTTAACAAAGGTTTTGTTATCATCAAAAAGGGGGAGAATGTTAGATTCTCTTAAAATAGGTTTTGATGATAACAAAAGAGTAAAAATGATTACTAATGAGTTTATTAAGTGTGTAGTATCAAGTTAAAGAGAAATAAGAAAAATGATTAAAAATATTCGGAATCCAGAATGTTTTCTAGAAGGTTGTTCAATGATAAAGAATTTTTCCTGAAAACCAAAACCTTTCTCTGCACTTTTGACAGCAGTTGTATATCACGTGATTTCACTATTCATCTTCTCCAACTTGATACAAATCATTCCAGTTCAGTACAAAAATGAATCTTGAAGACCTAGCTCCGAAGGGATTTAATGTTTTCATCAAAGTTTCTCTTCCTTCAATAATGGAAATCTTCATAATAGTACCAGACCTTATTTGAATAGCTGTTGCATGTTTTTCTCCTTCAAGACAAGTGAAATATCAGTATTTACAACGTTTCAAGACAAGGATAAGTCCATAACTTACCTATTTTTATGGGATTCATGTGTGAGTTCAAAAAAGGAATCTACTTTTGGTTTAGATAAAGAAGAAGAAGATCATATTATGATGAATCAGTTTCGGTTTTCAAATTTCAAATCAAGATAAATGTCACCACAATATCTGGAAGAAACATATCTCATCTTATCTTCTACCCAATTGAAGAAATGAAACAATTCAAATTCGAAAAAGAGATAAGGAACAAAAGATTTTTAATCGAGATTTTTAGGAAAGCTTATCCATCTTCCAAACAGCTTTTGAAACGTTAAGGAGAAGAAGGAATATATTTCTGAAGATAGAGAAGAAGAAACATATAACGAAAAAGAAAAAAGAACTTGTGATCTATCTCTTTCTCTCTCTCCTGCAAATACAAAGCTGATATTGACATATTTGAAAGATACACTCTGCTACAAAAAAAAAAGGAGATAGAGAAGGAAGAAAAAGAACACTTACTTTACCAACCCATAAGGTTATACAGAACCTTGTGATAAAAGGAAAGAAACCTTCTTTACCATGAAAAGCAAATAGAAACCGCTACTACTTATAATCCTACACAAGTTGATTAGTGCAATTTTTTATTCTTTATTGCAATCTTCATTTTGTTATTTCCTTGTTGACAGAAGGAACGTGTTGTTGCCTTCTAGTTTGTTTCATTACAAGATTAAACTTGTAGATCGATTGTAGCTAGAGGATAGCTATGAAAATCGAGCAGAGGATTGCACTGTCTTAATTTGAAGTTATTGGATATAGTGGAACAAACCCGTAGGATAACGGGTTCCCCGGCTCGGAGCTTGAAGAGTGGACTGATGCACAAGGTGGAACCACTATAAATCGCTGCCTCATTTTCTATATCTATCTTTTTAATTTTCGCAATTTATGTTCATATTTGTTTAATTGCATATCTGTTCTCATTTTTAAAACCGAAGGGGCTTATTTTAAAGGTGAAAATTTTTATTAATAATCAATTTAACCCATCTTCTTGATTATTATTTGGGACCAACAGAACTCCTTGTGCACTTAAAGGGTCTTGACCACCTAGATTTAAGCTTTCCTAGAAAAAGCTTTACTCTATAATTAAATAGCAGCACTTTGTGTCCTTCTTGAAATTCATGCAGGATCTTGATCTTGAAATCATGCCACTTCTTGACTTTTTCCTTGTATATCCTGTTATTTTCGTAGGCTTCCAAACGCAACTCATATAATTCATTCAACTAAGAAAATATTTTCTTTCTAGCAACCTCAAGATCAAAATTTAGCAACTTTATAGCCTAATATGCTTTATGTTCTAGCTCCACAGGCAAATGACACGCTTTTTCATACACTATTCTGTATGGAGTTGCACCCAATGGTGTTTTGAAAGCTGTTCTGTACGCCCACAATGCATCACCCAACTTTTTAGCCCAATCTTTCATGTTAGATGGAACTATTTTTCTAAGATTCACTTGAGTTCTCTATTAGAGACCTCAACCTGTCCACTTGTTTGTGGTTGATAAGTGGTAGATATCCTATGGTGTACTCCATATCTTTTTAAAACTTTCTCAATTTGATTATTGCAAAAATGGGTACGTCTATCACTGATTAAACACGAGGATATCCAAATCTTGAAAACAATTTTTTCAAAAAATTTGTGGCTATTTTGGCATCATTAGTGGAGCAAGCTTTAGCTTCTACCCATTTTGAAACATAGTCAACAACCACCAGAATATATTTATTTCCAAAGGATGTGGGAAATGGTCCCACGAAATCTATGCCCCAGATATAAAAAATTTACATTTAAAATACTTTTTGGGCATTTCATCCCTCTTTAAAAAATTTCCTATCTTTTGACAATTGTCACAATTGGAAACCAAAACTTTTGTATTTTTGAAAATCAAAGGCCAATAAA
The DNA here is from genome assembly GCA_024138025.1 of Combretum micranthum. NCBI lineage: Eukaryota > Viridiplantae > Streptophyta > Magnoliopsida > Myrtales > Combretaceae > Combretum > Combretum micranthum. The sequence goes on along the minus strand of JAMXBD010000753.1, from coordinate 533,263 downwards.
ATCTAGCTTCCAAAACCTTGTGTGCTGTTCTATTTGCACCATAATGACCTCCAATTGGTCCACTATGGCAATAGTTTAAAATTTTTTGGCGTTCTTCATGTGAAACATTGCCGAGTTACTTGGTTTGAGCAAATTTGAAAGAGAAACGGATCTTCCCAAAAATAATATTTCAAATCAGAAAGGAACTTTTTCTTTTCATTATAATCAAGCTCAGCGGGAATCTCCTTATCGACCAAGTAATTGGTTATGTCTACAAACCAAGGCTCTAATTTGTCTATGATGAAAACAGAACATGATTTCTCATCTGGAAAAGTGTCATCAATCTAATCTTTAAAATCACTCACATATGGACTATCAAGTTGCGACAAATGATTTGTAGCTAAGTTTTCACAACCTTTTTGTCCTTAATATCTAAATCAAACTCTTACACTAATAAAATCCATTGAATCAATCTAGGTTTTGCATTAGTCTTTCCAAGCAAGTATTTCAAAGAAGAATGAGAAGTGAAAACTGTAACTTTAGAAAGAATTAAATATGATTTAAACTTTTCAAATGCAAATATGATAGTGAGCAACTCCTTTTCAGTAGTTATGTAGTTCGCTTGAATGGTTGTTAACGTTCAGTTGGCATAGTGGATTGATTGAAAATGGCAATTCCTCCTCTGTCCCAGAACAACTCCTACTACTAAATCGTTGGCATCGCACATTAGTTCGAATGGAAAACTCCAGTCAGGTGCTATCATAATTGGTGCTTGCGCAAGCTTTTCTTTCAACAATTCAAAGGCAATTTAGCAATCTTTATCAAAGTTGAGCTGAGCATCTTTTTCCATAAGCTTGGTCAATGGTCGAGCTATTTTTTAGAAGTCTTGAATGAACCTCTTATAAAAATGCGCATGTCCTAGAAAACTTCTGATGCCTTTGACTGTGGTGGGTGGTGGTAGTTTTGAAATAATGTCAATCTTTGTTGTATCCACCTCAATAACCCTCTTGGAAATTCGATGTCCCAGGACAATTCCTTCTTGTAATATAAAATGGCACTTCTCCCAACTTAACACCATATTTGTGTCTTCACATTTTTGAAGGATTTTGTCCAAATTCTAGAGACAATCATCAAATGATTTCCTAAAAATAGAAAAGTCATCCAAAAAACTTCTACGATGTCTTCAACATATTCCTCAAAGATGGCCAACATGCACCTTTGGATTGTTGCTGGAGTGATCACACTTTTCCTATATGTGCTTTTTCTTTAAAACTCTTTTTAGTCTCTTACAAATTTATTTAAATGCGTAGATATTAACCAGATAGTGTATCGAGTGCGTGTGCAATAATAATATATCGGTGAATACCGAGTCAAGTTCATAGAGAGTGAGCACTAGCTATCAACTATATCAGCCCTAATTGTAGCTAGGCAAATCAAAAGTGTTTCTCTTTTTGGATTTTCTTATATAAGACTAATTTACAAAGAATTTTGGATTTCCAACACCTGTAAATGATTAGTTTAAGAGCCAATAGATCTAAACAATTAATCAATGCATGCTATCAATTATAAATGCAATTGCAGATCTAAATTATCAATGGATTCATATTTCAATCAATTGAGTACGATAACCACTCCTTCTTCCAAAGAAAGCAATTATCCTAGATTAACCAATCAATATTCCCTATTTCTACGAAAGTGATTAATTGATAAATATGTTTCAATTACCAAACCCCAATAGAATTCAAATCTATATCCCTATGTGATCTGTAATCTAAATTAGATATTAAAAAAAACGATTAGAAAAGAATTTTCCAATTACGATCCTAATCTATCATGAATTCTATATTCAATTTAAAATCCCCGATCTGTGAAATAACATCAACAACTCGAATACAAATAATGATTTAATAAACAGCAGGGATCATCAATCAAATAATTCAAATCTACAACCCAAAACCTTAATTAAGATAAAATGAAACAAGTTTCAAACATCATCCAAAATCTGAATATGAGAAAAAGAACACAATCACCTTGTCAAAATAATCCTCTTCTTGAATTCAAATCCAAATGAGGTCTTCCACTAGAATTCGGTGTGGAATTTGTAAACAAAAAAAAAAAAAAAAAAAAAGATTAACTAGTGTCTAAACCCTAATCTAGATCTAAGAGCTATAGAGAATTGAGAGAAATTCATGCTTAGGGTTTTTACTCTCAACAAATGATCAACAAGATGAATTTATATACGAAGGGTTGTAGGGGAGATATGTTGGCACTGTACATCGATCGTGTAGGATTAAAATCAACCGGCCTTCTTTTCAAAGTTGATTTTTGAGAACATTTTTTAATGTACACTGGCTCAATGCTGGTGTGATCTGACTGGAATCTGTATATATGTAATTTCAGATACTACCAGCAAGTGTACTGGGTCTTGATCAAGTAATATAGAAGTGAGATGAGTATCGTTCCCACAAGGACTAAATTAACTACTAGATTGATATTAGTTTCTACTAATATTTAGGCAATGAAAGTGTATCAATTAACTAACTAAATTATATCTACTATGAATGTAATGAGATTGTGAGAAGGATATAAGATGAATGTGGGAAGGAACAGAATCCATCCTAATCTCTACTAATCATACTGAAGTTATATTATATGAATAATTAGGATTATGTATATTTGTAAGAAATTGTCAAAATCTAAAACTATCAAGTTTTAGTAAACCATAAAATAATCTATTAGCTTTCGCTATACAAATTATCAATGGAATCTAATTCACAATTATAAATCTTCCAATTCTATAATTGTCTAATATCCTAAATCAACTTCTCCTAATTCCTTAGTGAGAAATTAAAATAAAATATTGCATGAAGTACATGGAATAATTTCTAAATTAATATTAAACTTAATTGTTTCCACAATTATTGTTTAATTCCAACTCATGAATTCCTATGAATCCTAATTCTTTTTCCAAATCATCAGAATTCTCATCAATTCAATTTCAATCAAAAATAAAATAGATAATTAGGATTCAATACAAATATTCCATAATTCTAACAATCCTATAATATAAATTCAATAATCATTTTAGCAAAATTAGGATTTCATCACTTCCCACAAATAAAAGTTTAGCTACTCATGGATGTTGATTCAATAATCAAATAAGAATGTGCAATTGATAACATGATGAACAGATAATTCAGATAAATGAATTGCATAAGAAAGAGATTAGATATCACCAATTCAAATATCGCAATCTTCAATTACAATTCTTGAAAGCTCAAATTCTCTCACAAATCTCTATGAAAATGCTAAGATTATTTGTATAATGAAGTATTCTACTTTGCTTCTGCTTGTTGATGTTTGTTGGAGGAGGGAGAACCCTTATTTATAGGAAAAATTTCGTGCAAAGTATTAAATGAAAATTGCAGTTTCAGTTCGTACGCAGGCAGTTTCAGATCCTATGCTGGCGCTTCCAGACGGCGTAAATCCATTTTCTTCTTTACGCAGGCAGCGCACTAACAACTTTCAACTTCGGTTACAAGGGTAGGCCACTTCTATGCCGACGGCTTAGATATAGATCTAGCCGGCATATATGATAAGAAATGAAATGTTGGGTCGATTTATAATGAAAGTTGTCTCAAAGCCGGCATCTTTGATACCAGCTTAGACACTCCAACATATTGGGTCTCTTCAATTGCCTCCAAACATGTTTTGTCTTCATATCGCTTCAGATCTATGGTCTACACTACCTCAACGCCGGCGGCTTAGTAGTCGGCGTAGGTTGTAACTCCTTTTACGCTGGTGATGTTTCAATTCTGAGCTACCAGCCTTTAATGTACGCTGGCCTCTTCATCTTCTACGCCGGCAACTTTGAGGCGGCGTATAATTGGTTGAGTCAATATCTTGCAAAGCTGGCAGTATAGGCAACGGCCTTTGGTGAGTGCATCATGTAAGCCGTCTAAAGGCCGACGGCTTTGAAGGTTGAAATGCCGGCGTATCTTTGAATTTTTTCATTTTTCACTTAAAAGTTTCTTGTTTTGATTTCTTTGTCCAAATTAGACCTGAAACATGAATTTTAATCAAAACAAGTATCCATTCTAGCTCTTTTGAACATCAACCAGTTGTATAAAATATGATCTTATCAATTCCCCTACACTTGAACTTTTACTTGTCCTCAAGCAAAATAATGGAAAACAAAATGAAATCTCTCATGAATAGTACAACTTTTCTAATTTAATCATAATTTCTTTAACTTGTTTTTCCGTATCTATTGCTTTAACCATACTAATTTCTTGTAATTAGAGTACTATAATTAAAATTTAGGAGTTAATCCAAACAAAACAAGTTTTAATCTCATTTTTAACAAAAGAACATTCTATTCAAAAAGCAAATACTCAATACTAAGGAAAAATACTCAATTAAACTTCATTGGACTTTTAGCTTCTATATATATATTCTAAGTAACACTAAATGAAAGCATGTGTATCTACTTTTTCTTTAGAATTTCTCCTTTTATTATAAGTTCTCCTTTATTTGCATATTTGCATTCATTTTTCTTTTTTTTTTCAAGCATTTATTTTCCTTTTGGGAGGTTTTGCCTCCATCTTTTTGCTTTTCAAAGCTCATGAATTAAACTTTTGCCTTTCTTCCCTTCTCGTTATAGTGAGTTCATTGAGTCGGCACATCCCAGGCTCATCACCTAAGTAACCAGGTTTCAAAATACCTCTAAGAACTCTTCCTCACTTTAACATTCAAGTTCAGATACTCATAACTCAAAATTTTAAGTCAGAGGAGTAGTGGCTATGCTTGTTTCTTTCGTTTTTTTTTTTTTTTAATGCAATAACAAATCAAAGACTTATTTTTATAAAGGATCACTAAGTTTAAAAGTTTCTTCTACCTCTTTCACTAAGTGTTATAATTCAAAGAATATATACAAACTAAAATTTCCTAGAAGTAAACCTATTTATTTTTTACAAAAGGACTCGATTAGCTCTTAAATTTCCAATTCCAAAGTTAAAAATAAAGTAAACTTGTTTCTTAAGGATTTTACAACTTAATTTAAACTTAGTAAAACAATCACAACAGCAGGTGAGTAAGATACTTTTACAAGTTAATTTCATTGCTTTCAGTCTTTACTTTGTACCATCTCCAATTCTTAAGAATTTTTGAAAAAAATTTTGGTAGAATTTCCCCATAATTTGCTTTCAAACCAAAAATACAAGGTGGAGAATTTTAAATATAAATAACAGCAGACAATAGATCATATTCATAACTTTAATTAAGCATTTCATTCAATTTATCCCTTCCCTCACACTTCAACTAAACAGTGTCCTCACTATTTTGCAACAAATTAAACTATAGGAAAGGAATAAGAAAAAGAATTTGATACTTCCCTGACTGCATGTGTTTCATAGTCATCAAAATTGCATTGCAAGAGAATTTGCTTTGCTTGCTTTCCTGTAGTCACTACAAAAGAAAAACAAAAACAAAAATAAAAGCATAAATAAAAGCATAAATAAAGGAGTCTACCCATAGGAACTTGGGTGCTCAATATATATACAGGCCAAGATAAAAAATAAAAATTAATAAAGATCAAATGAAAGCTAGCAGGATCTCTAGCTCTCTGGCCCTGGACTGGCTCTGCTGCTATGCTCAGGAGTATGTCTCTGAGTGTCTCCTGGGCTAGCTGTGTGTGTATGCTCTGAACTGAGTCTATCTGTGTGATGTGAGCTGTGCCTAGACTCAGTGGAAGTCTCATATGTCATCCCAGCCCCTGTCTCTAGGCTCAAGCAGCAGAAAACCGTCTTCAATGCCTCAATGATAGACTTTTTAAATTTCTTGTTTTTCTTCCTCTCCTTTTCTTGTCTATCTCTGAGCTCCTGACTTTGGCGCTTCAATTCCTGAACATCCAATCTCAGCTGGTCCATATCGTATGCTAAAGAAGTACCTACAAGAGGAGGAGGAGGAGGAGGAGCAGATGTAGATGGAATCTCAAAGGGTACATCTCTAGGAAAGATATCCTGGAACTCAATCTCCTCCAAAACTGGTGGGTGAGCTCCTCTGGGGTTTTTCAGCAGTCCCCAGCCTCGGAATGGTGCCGATGAGATTTTCCTACTCTCAAATATCTCATCTTCTTATGGAGGCTCAAAAATACCCATCCCCTTCAGCAATTTGGTGATGTAGCCACCACAACACAGGACTCTAGTCTGGTATCATTGCCTGTCTGTATATGAAGTTCTCTATCTCCACACCCAGATCAATCCTGTAGCCTCTGATAAGGCTATACAAATAAAACATATCAAAACCAGTCACCTTGCTGTGACTAGTCTTCTTGCAACTCAGGGTGTGTGCAAGGATATGGTGGAGTAGCTTGTGCTCAACAGCACCAAATGAAGTGACCAATGACTTGGAGGGAACGAATGGCTCATTTGCTCTGTCAGGAGGAACCAACTGAAACCAGTAAGCCTCCTGAGTCATGTGATCATCTCCCTCAGGCCAACTGTTGGCAGATTGAAATTTTCTTCCTCCTCTTCATATAATCCCAGGAGCTTGCCCATCTGTTTCAGCTTAACTTCCCTGATCTCACCCACAATCTGGAACTAGAATGTGGACTCAGCTCTGTCAGGGATATTCTTTAATGTTGATAAGAACTCAATGGTCAAGTTCTTATAAGATGGCTCCCTAAAATCAAGCAATCTAATCCAAATTGGGTCTTGGATTGTGTTTCTGATCCTGTCAGAAATCCCAAACTCATCTAATAAGCTCTAGTCTAAATACTGGGTGTTCAAGAAATCCATCTTCACTAGCCTCTTTTTCCTATCTTTGGCATACTGCTGACTTGATAGCAGATTCCTGGTTTGAGAACCAGATGTAGAGGCATCTGTAGTCTTTTGTTTCTTTTGTCTAGGAGCCATTCCTGCAAATTAAATTGAACTTAATTAGAACAAGGAATGCACAATTTCAATAAAATTCTTGATGACTACAATCCTAATTTATGCCTAATTCATTTTATATCATGATTTCAAACAAATTGGAGATCATAAGCATTGAAGCTATTATCATGAAATTAACTTGAAAGTGTACACTTGCAAAACAAAGTGAAAGCTGGCAGCTTAGATTGGCCAACTTAGAATTGAACGTTGGAATTTCAAATTGAAATGATTTTCAAAATTTTTTCACCAAAAGTCTTGTAAACATTTTTCCAACAAATTTTTCTTCAATTTCAGAATTTCGCAAATCCAAGTTCAATTGGAGCAAAATTGAGCACAATTCATGAATTGGAGCTACTAACTAGTATGAAAATTGATGCATCTAGCAGCCACACCAACAATTCCACAAAGCCCTAAATTCGAATTTGAAACAACCCTCAATATCTCAAGAATCCTAATTTTGCAATTGAACACCAATCATGGATCAACACAGCACAATTTGCAATTACATAGTTACTGAACAGAAATCCACTTTCAACAAATCATCAAAATCATCCAAGTTATGAATTCAATTAAGAGCCGAAATCAATAGTGCATTCATCAATGTCAGTAATCCATACTCAAATCGACGGATAAAATAGATACAATGCAATGTAATGGATTAAAACAAAAAATTAATAGCAAAGATCATAAGCACTTACTTGGGCAAGCTAGATTACACTCAATGGATAGGGGAATGAGGGAGTGGAATACTTCGAGTGAGAGTAAGAGAGTGAATATGAGAGGAATGCGAAAGGGAGAGAGTGGAATAACTGTTAAATGCAATTCTGCAGAACGTACACTGGCATTTCTGTCAAATATATCGGCGGCTTACCTACCGGTGTAACCAAAATAAATTCATGCCGAGAGCAAATGGCTGGCAGCTTACTCATATACACTGTCGGCATACAGGTATACGCCGGCTAAAAGCTGGCGGCTTTCAATCCCAGGTGCGGCTTTGATCGGGATTTTTCAAAACTCTTGCAATTTCGAACATACGCTGCCTTGAACACCAGCGGCTTAGAATCCAGTGTAATTGTTGTTCGAAACGCTGGCACATAAGCCGGTGGCTTTCACCTTCCCTTTGCCGGCTTCTTGTGCGGTGCTCACCTACCTCTCTTTTGACTTCTACGCCGGCTAAAAGCTGGCAGCTTAGGACCGCTTTCACTTGTTTTTTCAAAGCTGGCTCAAGGCTGGCAGCCTTGTGCCGGCTTACAGCTTTTTCAATTTTTTTTTTTCATAACCTGTCCACACTAAAAAAATAAAGTTAGTAAAAACAAAAATAAACTATTCTAAAATTAACCATGGGTTGCCTCCCAAGAAGCGCTTAGTTTAGAGTCGCTTAGCCCGACTTTTCCAATTCTTTTTCATGGTTCCTTCAGATTCATGATAGTGGAAGCACTATCATGGTTTTCCCTTTCATAAAAATGTTTGAGCAAATGCCCATTCACCTTGAAAGTCCGATTATTATTAGTTTTTAATTCTACTGCACCATAGGGAAAAACTTTGGCAATTTCAAACGGTCCTGACCATCTTGATCTCAACTTTCCTGGAAACAACTTTAAACGAGAGTTATAAAGTAAAACTTTTTGTCCAGGCAAAAACTCCCGCTTGACAATGTTTCTATCATGCCATTTCTTCGCTCGTTCCTTGTAGATACGAGAATTCTCATAAGCTTCATTCCTCCATTCATCCAATTGATTCAATTGAAGCAATCTTTTCTCACCTGCAGCTTTTTCATCAAAATTAAGGAATTTAATGGCCCAATATGCCTTGTGCTCAAGTTCTAGGAAGATGACATGATTTACCAAAAACAATCATAAATGGGGACATTCCAATAGGGGTTTTAAAAGCAGTTCTATAAGCCCATAATGCATCATCTAATTTTAAAGACCAATCTTTTCTAGATGCATTAACAGTTTTTTCCAAAATTTTTTATCTCCCTATTGGATACCTCAACTTGTCCACTTGTTTGTGGATGATAGGGGGTAGCAATTTTGTGTGTAACACCATATTTTGACAAAAGTTTTTCAAATTGCTTGTTACAAAAATGTGATCCCCCATCACTAATGATAGCTCTAGGCACCCCAAATCTGGTAAAAATATTCTTTTTCAAAAATTTCAAAACTACTGGGCATCATTTGTTTGTAAAGCAACAGCTTCCACCCATTTTGAAACATAATCAACTGCCACAAGTATATATTTGTTTGAAAAAGATGAGGGAAAAGGACCCATGAAGTCAATTCCCCACACATCAAAAAGCTCAATTACCAATATGTTGTTTTGTGGTAATTCATGTTTCTTGGAAATATTACCAGTTCTTTGACATTGAGCACAAGACAATAAATATTTCCTGCAATCACGAAACAAATTAGGCCAATAAAATCCAGATGATAAGACCTTAGCTACAGTCCTTTGAAGACCAAAATGACCTCCTGCTTCTTTTGAATGACAATGCTCAATAATATTAAGCTGTTCAGATTCAGGCACACAACGTCTAATTACTTGGTCACACATTTTTTGAACAAATACGGTTCATCCCAAAAATAGCTTTTCACATCATGCAAAAACTTTTTCTTTTGTTGTAAGACAAACCATATGGAATGATTTTGCTAACCAAGTAATTGACATAATCAGCATACCAAGGCAAATTTAGGATCTCTACTGCATGCAATTGTTCATCAGGAAACTTTTCATTGATAGGAATATCTAAACTATCAGATTCTAGTCTAGATAAATGATCAGCAATCACATTCTCAGTTCCCTTCTTATCCTTAATCTCAAGATCAAATTCTTGCAGCAACAATATCCATCTAATCAACCTTGGCTTTGCATCAGCTTTAGCAAACAAGTATTTCAAAGCAGCATGATCAGTATATACTATGACTTTAGATCCTATCAGATAAGGCCTAAACTTGTCACAAGCAAATATAACAGCAAGAAGTTCCTTCTCAGTTGTGGCATAGTTTCTTTGAGCCTCATTTAAAGTCGACTAGCATAGTATATAACATGAAACAACTTACCTCTTTCTGACCCAATACTGCTCCTACAGAAGTCGCTGGCATCACACATAAGTTCAAAAGGCAGCTCCCAATCAGGTGCAATAATCACTGGGTAGATGTGAGCTTTTCCTTTAATAAGTTAAATGCCTGCAAACAATTGTCATCAAAATTAAACACTGTGTCTTTCTCAAGAAGATTGCAAAGGGGTTTAGAAATTTTAGAGAAATCTTTAATAAATCTCCTATAAAAACCTGCATGTCCTAAAAAACTTCTAACTCCCTTAACAGTGGTGGGTGGTGGCAATTTTTCTATGATCTCAATTTTGGCCTTATCAACTTCAATTCCTCTTACTGAAACTTTATGACCCAACATAATCCCTTCTCTTACCATGAAATGACATTTTTCCCAGTTTAAAATCAAATTTGTGTCTTTGCATCTTTGAAGAACACAAGCTAAGTTTTCTAAACATGCTTCAAAAGACTTTCCAAAAACAGAAAAATCATCCATAAAAATTTCAATAAAATTCTCAAGCATGTCAGAAAAAATAGCCATCATACACCTTTGAAAAGTAGCAGGTGCATTGCAAAGACCAAAGGGCATCCTCCTAAAAGCAAAAGTGCCATAGGGACAAGTAAAAGTGGTTTTTTCTTGGTCATCAGGAGATATAGAAATTTGATTATAACCAGAATAACCATCTAAAAAGCAATAATAATCATGCCCTGCAAGTTTTTCTAACATCTGATCAATGAAAGGAAGGGGAAAGTGATCTTTTCTGGTGGCATCATTTAATTTTCTATAATCAATGCAAACTCTCCACCCAGTTACAGTACGAGTAGGAATCAAGTGATTTTCTTCATTTTTCACTACAGTCATACCACCTTTCTTTGGTACAACTTGAACTGGACTTACCCACTTACTATCAGAGATAGGATAGATAATACCTGCATCAAGAGTTTCAGAACTTCCTTTTTTACTACCTCCTTAAGTGTTGGGTTAAGTCTCCTCTGTGGTTGAACTGTAGGTTTGTACTCAGCTTCCATCAAGATCTTGTGAGTACAAATGATAGGGCTAATTCCCTTGATATCAGCAATAGTCCAACCAATTGCTTCTTTATGCTTCCTTAGAACTCCAAGCAGCTGCTGCTCTTGTTCACCTGTCAAATAAGATGAAACAATTATTGGCAAAGTATCTCCAGTTCCTAGAAAAGCATATTTTAAATGTGAAGGAAGGGGTTTAAGCTCAAGATTTGGTGGCTGTATCAATGATGGTACTGGCTTGCTTTCACTAGTGCCTAGCTCCTCATAATATCTTCCTTTGATTTGGTGCACTTTCTCAACTTCTTCTTCTTGCTCATCATCACTCCAATCATCAAGATTTAAAACAGATTCCACAGTCTCTACACCTGCATTCTCTTCAACAGACTCAGAAATAAACTCATCAATAATATCAATAGTATAACAGGAACCTTTATCAAATCTTTTCATTGCATCGTAAACATTAAAGGTTACCTGATCATTTTCTACCCTTAAAGTGAGTTTACCTTGTTCCACATCAATTAATGCTTTATAAGGAATGGTCTGCCAAGAATCATTGGGACTTCACGATCCTCATCCATTTCCAAGACTATAAAGTCTACAGGAAATATGAACTTGTCAACTTTCACCAAACGTTTTCAACAATACCACGTGGGTATTTGACACTTCTATCTGCAAGTTGCAAGGTGACATGAGTCTCCTTGCATTCTTCAAGTCCTAATTTCCTGAAAATGGATAAGGCATAAGATTAATACTTGCACCAGAATCAATAAGTACTTTATCAAAATGAAATTTTCCTATAGTGCAAGGAACAGTAAAACTCCCCTGATCTCTTTGTTTGGTAGGCAATGAGGTAGACTTTTCTGCAAAATCATGGAGCATTCTCCTGTAAGCATCACTGGTTCATTTCCATCAATCCTTCTCTTCTTAGTAAGCAATTCCTTGATAAATTTTGCATATGAAGGCATTTCTTGAATCACTTCTAAGAATGGAATATTGATTTGCAACTTCTTGAAAACATCCAGAAATTTTGAAAATTGCTCATCCAATTTTTGTTGCTTCAATCTTCCGGAAAAGGAATGGGTGGAACATAAGATCTTACTTCAGGTGATTTTTGCACAGGTTCCTCCATCTTTTGTTTTCCTTTGTCTTTGACTGGAATCTCCTCATTTCTTGAACTTTTGACTCAGCGGTCTCAACTTCTTTGCCACTTCTCAAAACAATTGCATTCACGGTTTTAGGATTTTCCTCAGTGTTGCTTGGTAGAGAACCAGATGGTCTATTACCAATTTGCTGAGCAAGTTGATGGAATTTCCCTTGAAGATCTTGAATAATTGCATGCTGATTGTTGAGTGTGGTCTGAGTAGTTTGAATGAAAGTTTCAACAATTCATCAGTTGAAATTTGATTTTGCTGAGGTGGAGGTGGAGGCTGAGTATTTCTTATGGGACCTTGTCTTTGAAATCCAGGTGGGGGCTTGAAAACATTTGCATCATTCTTGTAGAAAGATTTGGATGATTACGCCATTCTGGATTATAAGTATTTGAATATGGTCCATAATTAACCCTTCCAAAATTTCCAACATAGTTGAGTTGCTCTCCACTTGATGATGGTGTATTGCCATGAGGACAATCATAAACTGGATGTGGTCCTGAGCACAACTCACAAGTAGCAACTTGATTAGAATTTAAAGAACTAGATGCTACAAGTTTACTCACTTGTGTAGTTAAAGCTGAAACTTGAGGTGAGTTGTTGCATGGATTCACTATCTTGAACAGATTCCACCTTTGATCTTGTCCTTTCACAGCTCCAGTTGTGAGCACTAGAAGCTAATTCTTCAATTAATGCACTAGCTTCATCATATGTTTTTCCCATGAGTGATCCTCCGGATGTAGCATCCACCAATGATCTCAAAGTCTCATCTAGACTGAGATAGAAATTTTCAATAAGATTATCCGGAAGTCCATGATGTGGGCATTTCCTAACTGCTTCTTTGAATCTTTCCCAAGCTTCATATAATGATTCTCCATGAAACTTTGTGAAGTTGGTGATTCATTTTATCTGGCAGTTCTGGCAGGAGGGAAAAATCTCTTCAAAAATTTGTTGTCAATCTGCCCATGAAGTAATTGATTGGGTGGTTGAGAGTTGAACCATGCCAATGCTTTATCCCTTAGAGAGAAAGGAAAAAGCTGCATTCTAATGGCCTCATCTGTTACATTAAGCTTGACAGTTGCAATATTGGAGGAATTTGGCAATGTGTTCATCCGGTGTTTCATTTGGATATCCTCCAAATTGATGTGATTCAACCATCTGAATCAATGCTGGTTTAAGCTCAAAATTGTTGGCTTGAACTGCAGGTCTTCTCACAGCAGGACCTTGAACAGTTGGTACAGTGTAATCCCGAAGTGCTCTAACAGGTGCAGCTTGAATTTGATTGTTGTTTGATCATTGTTTCCCTCATTGTTTCTTGGATCGTTTTCTGCCATTTCTTCTTGTCTTCTCGGTTTTCTCTCCTCTGTTGACGCAAAGTTCTTTCAATTTCAGGATCTATTGGTAGAAGATCAGCACTTCTACTTCTTTGCATATAACCTGTAAAAGAAAGAAAAGAATCAATTCTTTGGAAAAACACCTAAACTACTAGCAAAACTAAAAGTAATCTAATATTAATTTTGGTCCCGGCAACGGCGCCAAAAACTTGATATCTGGAATGTGTATATATATAATTTCAGATACTACCAGCAAGTGTACTGGGTCTTGATCAAGTAATATAGAAGTGAGTTGAGTATCGTTCCCACAAGACTAAATTAACTACTAGATTGATATTAGTTTATACTAATATTTAGGCAATAAATGTATCAATTAACTAACTAATTATATCTATATGAATGCAATGAGATTGTGAGAAGATATAAGATGAATGTGGGAAGGAACAGAATCCATCCTAATCTTTACTAATCATGCTGAATTTATATTATATGAACAATTAGGATTATGGATATTTGTAAGAAATTGTAAAGACCTAAAACTATCAAGTTTTAGAACCATAAAATAATCTATTAGCTTCCGCTATACAAATTATCAATGGAATCTAATTTACAATATAAATCTTCCAATTCTATAATTGTCTAATATCCTAAATTAACTTCTCCTAATTCCTTAGTGAGAAATTAAAATAAAATATTGCATGAAGTACATGGAACAATTTCTAAATTAATATTAAACTTAATTGTTTCCACAATTGTTGTTTAATTTCAATTCATGAATTCCTATGAATCCTAATTCTTTTTCCAAATCATCAGAATTCTTATCAATTCAATTTCAATCAGAAATAAAATAGATAATTAGGATTCAATACAAATATTCCATAATTCTAACAATCCTATAATATAAATTCAATAATCATTTTAGCAAAATTAGGATTTCATCACTTCCACAAAAAAAGTTTAGCTACTCATGGATGTTGATTCAATAATCAAATAAGAATATGTAATTGATAACATTATGAACAAATAATTCAGATAAATGAATTGCATAAGAAAGAGATTAGATATCACCAATTCAAATATCGCAATCTTCAATTACAATTCTTGAAAGCTCAAATTCTCTCACAAATCTCTATGAAATGCTAAGACTATTTGTATATGAAGTTCTACTTTGCTTCTGCTTGTTGATGTTTGTTGGAGGGGGAGAACCCCTATTTATAGGAAAAATTTCGTGCAAAGCATTAAATGAAAATTGCAGTTTCAGTTCGTACGGCAGTTTCAGATCCTACGCCGGCGCTTCCAGACGGCGTAAATCCATTTTCTTCTTTGCGCAGGCAGTGCACTGGCAGCTTTCAACTTCGGTTACAAGGGTAGGCCGCTTCTACCGACAGAGATATAGATCTAGCCAGTGTATATGATAAGAAATGAAAGGTTGGGCCGATTTATAATGAAAGCTGTCTCAAAGCCGGCAGCTTTGATACCAGCTTAGACACTCCAATATATTTGGTCTCTTCAATTGCCTCCAAACATGTTTTATCTTCATATCGCTTCAGATCTGTGGTCTACACTGCCTCAACGCTGGCGGCTTAGTAGCTGGCGTAGGTTGTAACTCCTTTTACGCTACTGATGTTTCAATTCTGAGCTGCCGGCCTTTAATGTACGCTGGCCTCTTCATCTTCTACGCCGGCAGCTTTGAGTTGGCGTATAATTGGTTGAGTCAATATCTTGCAAAGCTGGCAGTGTAGGCAACGGCCTTTGGTGAGTGCATCATGTAAGCCGTCTAAACGCCGGCGGCTTTGAAGGTTGAAATGCTGGCGTATCTTTGAATTTTTCTATTTTTCACTTCAAAGTTTCTTGTTTTGATTTCTTTGTCCAAATTAGACTTGAAACATGAATTTTAATCAAAACAAGTATCCATTCTAGCTCTTTTGAACATCAACTAGTTGTATAAAATATGATCTTATCATGGCGGTGTAGAATCTCCACTAGCCAGTATATATTGTAAAAATTATTTCAATGCAAGATAGTTGCCAACTTTGGAGGTAGTGCTATGTATAGAAAGTTCATGGCGATTTTCGACTTTACTCCAATTGGAATTTGTCAAAACTCAACACATGAAATTGTAAGTCTTTCTCTCATCTTTCAAACGGATCTTTAATCATATCAAACGAACCTTAGATGGGAAAAATATGTCAAATTTACTAAAACAGTATTGAGCTGCATTTCTTACTGACGTTCTGCACTTGTAGTAACTTCAAGATGATTTTCAACTTCATTATTTCATAATTAGCAACAACTCAAAACATGAAGATTGTAGATCTATCTCTTATCTTTCCATAGGATTTTGAATCATGGAAAAAAGGAGATCTGATGAGAGAGATATTTGTAATTTACCGAACTCTATCATTTTCTAAAACTTGAACATCATCACTATAATAGTAGGAAATTCATGACACATTTTGGCACTGATGTACTCCGAATTCATTCATGCCTAAAACATGAAAATTGAATATCTCTCTCTTAAATTTCAGCAACATTTTTAATCATCTCAATAGGATCTCTAATGAGAGAGATATGTTGAATTTACGAAACATCGCCAAAACTGTCCTATGATGAGGGCCGGTGGCTTACTTTCTTCTTCTCTTCAATTTCACCCCAACTTCTCCAAATTGCTTGTACTTGTAATATAAGTCCTAAAAGAACTAAAATATCAAATTTAGCGTACCTAAGTACCATTCCCTTATGATTTAAATAAAATCAATAATAGTTAACCATGATTTATTCAATGAAAAGTGAGTACAAAATGACTTTATCACGGAGTATTGCAAAGTCCAAAAGGTATCCTTCTATATGTAAAAGTTCCACAAGGGCATGTGAAGGTTGTTTTCTCTTGATCTTCAAGAGCTAAGGGGATCTGAAAGTAACCAGAAATTTCATTGAGGAAGCAACAATATTCATGACCAGCCAATCGCTCAAGCATTTAGTCAACGAATGGTAAGGGAAGTGGTCCTTTCTTGTGGCATCATTAAGCTTTCTATAGTCTATAGAGACTTGCCAACCAAACAATGTTCGAGTGGGTATCAGTTCATTCTTGTCGTTAGGAACAATAATTATCCCCCCTTTCTTGGGTACTTTGAGTAAGGCTTACACACTTGAAATGAGAGATGTAAGTCCCAGCATCTGCTTCAAAGATACTTCCTTCTTTACACGTCCTTCATATTTTGATTCAACATTCTTGTGGCTGAACCAATGGCTTGAAATTGTCCTCATCGGTTTTTGTGTGTATTGAGGACTTATACCTTGATATATGCAATCTTCCATGCAATCGCTTTTTTATGCTTCTTAGAATTTTTAAATAGCTTTCTTTTTTGTTCCTTATCAAGCTTGGAATATGTAATTACTGGCAATTTGTAGTTTTCCTCCAAAAAAGCATATTCCAAATGATCTGGCAACTCCATCAGCTTCAGTTATGGTGGTTCTTCAATGGAGATTTTTAATTGCTTGGCATCACCCTTCTCTGCCCCATCATCATTCTTCATAATTCCTTCATTATCTTCAATACACACCAACTCTATCTTAGGCTCATCTTCTTCATCATTCTTCTTCTCTAGGTGTCACGCCCCAAAAGGTACCCTAAACGTAACAGTCGCCACACTCATATTAAAGCTTAAGTATGACAACTTTAGCCATTCCTAAAAGCTTTTGTATTAAGTGTAAGGCGTGTTTTCACAATTTTAGAGGACCATTCATGGAATTATGAAACTTAAGAAGATATAATAACATATTAAGAAAAGAGGATTCATAATATTCATTTACTTATAACAATGATTTTACAAACTTAGGGACATTTCCCTTTTTTCACTAATCTATTACAAGAATATTTTACATCTTATTCAACACTAAACTTTATCTAGGATTTTCCTAATCCATAAAGAAATCACCTGACTGTAGGGGCCTCGTGGCCTTAACCATAAATAGGAAAACTGCAAAAGATATCTATGGAGGTATAAGCTAATAGGCTTAGTGAGAATTATTTCCATAAATAACTTCTTGTAACAAAATTTTAAACAAGTTATTTAATCAAGCAAATGAGATGCAACATACACGTGGGCAAACAAGGCATATAGTTTTCCGGTAACTATATGTTGAATGGATTTGCGCCCTCCATTCGGGATTTGGTGATGCATAACCTCGAAACAAATAGTTTTAGCTAAAAATATTTATGCTTTCGACCAGTGTCGCCAAACATGTGAAGTCTACTTGAATCGAGCCTTGCTTTTAGATCTTCCGCCAAGCATTTCCTTTTCCATAACACCGCCAATCAATCGCTTTCGGATACTCTGCCAAGTGTTGCTTTCAACATGAGCTTACTATCCTTTTCACCCAAGGATAGTAACCCAAATGCAATGTGACTCACTTCATGGTATGCATGAATCCATTTATTTATATCATAACATTATATTATCAAATTTAAGGCGATCAAAGCATCTCATACAAAGCAGTGTTACTAAAACAAACATTTAAATCAATTCTGGCCTCGATTTTCTTAGGATTCTTTCAAAGAATTATTTTACACACATATCCATTTATCTTTTCTTAGCTCTAATGCAACTAAATTATAAGCACAACAAGTATAGCATTTACTGTCACGCCCCAAAGGGTACCCTAAACGCGACAGTCCACCACACCCGATATTTAAACTTAAGTATGACAATCTTAGTCATCCCATGGGTTTACATACCGAGTGTAAGGTGTACTCACACAACTTTTAAGATCACACTTTGATTCGAGTAGTCTTAAGAAAGCATACATAGCATTAAGAATATACATCACAACAAGATAAATAGTTAACTTTACAAAAGCCAAGGGTGCATACCCCCATCGAATTAATAGGAGTCTACATCGTTTAGCTCCATTTACAAATATCCGAATCTACATTAAAGAGATTTTCCTAGAAGTCCACGCCTATACTAGGTCCCGACTTCCTCAAAAGCTCTTTAATTCCATGTGATAAACCTGCACAAAGTGTCCTCTCGGAACATCCAAAAATAGGAGCACTGCAACAAAAACTATTGGGGTATAAGCTAATGCTTAGTGAGATTCATTTTCCAAGTAACATACTCGACCAAGCTAAAATATCTATACAAGCAAGTTATAATTAAGCAACCATATGAATGCGCAAGCAAATGAGCAAGCAAGCATATAACTTTTCGGCAGTCATATGTGAATGGATTTACGCCCTCCACTCGGGGTTTGGGGTAGTTCATAAGTCATGCAACTACAGTTCCAAAGTTGGTCCATAAGACATGCAACCATAGTCCCAATCTTAAGTGGGGTGGTCCATAAGACATGCAACCACAATCTTTAATGTTGGTCCATAAGTCATGCAACCATAGTTTCATTATTTGAATGGGGTGGTCCATAAGTCATGCAACCCTAGTCCCCTTTATTAAAGACCCGCTGCCTCCTAAATACACCTTTATCCCACCAAAGGCATACTCGACAATGATATGTGACTCACTACGTTATATGCATGTACAGTTTATTCATATAATCATGGCATTTTAATTAAGTAATTTAAAAGCGATCATACCAATTTCAGACACTCCAAATCTATACTAGCTCATACATGGTTATTGCAACAAATCTTGCCTCGATATACTTATCGTTCATTCATGCAAGCTTAGATCACCATTCAACCACAATTTTATCTTTTCCTAAGTCTAATGCCACTACTACTACAAGCACAACCAAAAGCATAATTAATTGAGAAATGAACTCACTTGTCCATGTAGTGAAATCCACTAGTCGTAATAGTCCTCGGGAAGTGGTAACCCGTTCTCCAATTCTCCTAAGTATAAGGAATACCCTCAATGAGTATCTCTTGAGAAGTTCCATTAAACTTAACAATTTTATTTACTAAGTTCGTCAATTTTCACCTAGGTTGAATCCTTAACTTAAAAAGGTCATATCTAACTCATTTTAACTCGGAATTTAGCTTATAATATACCGATTTATACCTACGTCGAAAGAGATATCTATTTCTAAAGTTAATTCAAACATTTAAGTTCATTTAAGGTTCGAAAACATACTGTACAGTAGGGTTGCAAAATCCAAGATTTGAGCCTTTGTGAAAAATTTCTATATCTACTCTATTTAACTACTTAGACCAACTTATTTTAGTCTTAAACTTGCAAGGAGATTCTCAAAACAAAATTAAGAGATTACACACTTATCTAATCCCAAATATAAAGTTCAAATGAAACTTCTAAGAATCCATTTTCACAAAACCGAAATTTACAAGTTGAAACTCATTGTCTTGTTTTGAGTAATTCCTTTACGAAAACTTACTTGGTTCAATGAAAATAATTTTTCCTATATTATATATCATCAAAGCATTCCATTTTCAATATAAAATACTTGTTTTGAGATCTAAAAAAAGGTTTAAAAATTGGTCTCCCCTTAATTACGAATTTCCTCTTTGAAGTTTACAATGAAGACAAGACCTAAATTTTGTCTTTTACAAAACACTTTATTTAAGCAATACCTTTTAGGAAAACTCATTTAAACTTATGAAAATTCATTCCTTAAGATATCTATATCAAGAGCCCTTTATATTTTTGTCTAATTCTTCATTTTGAAGTTGGATGATGGGTTCCAAAAATGGGTCTTGGTCTAGATCCGAATTTTCCTAAATTTATTTTGAACATATCTCTTGAGAAAATTCATCAAAACTCATAAAAAACAACCCATCACATATTATATCTTACGAACCCTTCATTTCTTGAATAAAATCTTCATTTTTGAGTTGGAAAACATGTTTTTATTTTAGATCTTTGTCTTGATCTGAAAATACAATTTTTGTTTTTGAAAATAAACTTTGAAAATCAACTTTGATTCTTGTAAGATGAAGTCTTGATGATATACATCCATCAAACCTTCATTTTCTCAATAAAAACTTCCATTTTAAGACTTGAAAGGGGGTTTTTAAAATGGTGCCTTGACAAGTTACGAATTTTACTTTTCCATTCAAACTCAAATCTAAGATCTACTCAATATTCAACCATGAGAACATAAGAAAAACTTGGTAGTAGGCCTTAAACTTCTAGATCTACACATAAACATAACTAAAGCTTTGTAAAACTCTAGATCTACAAGTTATCACAAAAATAAGAAGATAAACAAGCCTTCAAGATAACAAATATACTAAGAACAAAATAGATCATCATCTAGAGGAGTGTTTCAATTCTTGGCATCATCATCCATAGCTTTTTAAGCTTGTGGAATGTCCTTTGATGCATGAAACATCCACAATATCATCCTATAACATCTTATGAGAGCTAAAAGAGAAAGATTACCTCAAATATTTGCAAGAAAAGTATGTGGGAGTATGGAATGGTGGCAGCTTGTTTCTTAAGAAGTCAAGCCAAAAGAAGAGAAAAAAAGGGAAAAAGAGAGAGGAAAAATGTAGGGTTTGTAAAGATGAAAGAGGTTGGGAATGAGATGCTTAAATAGAGATAAAAGTGTGTTAAATAATTGAAAAAAAAAATAAAACAATGCAGCTGGATAAAGGGGGGGGGGGGGGGGGGGGGGGGGGGGGGTTTGTTGCTGGCGTGAATTCTAGTGTGGGAGGAGTGTGTGTGGTTTGATTTCCAATTTGTATTTTTGAAAGTGTAACTAGTTGCTTCCATTTCTAACTAAAATAGACTTTAAAATATCAAATAAATAATTAAAATAATGAAAAGTGGCTAATTTTTGGGGGAATGGTCAGCTGCCATTTTGGGGAAATGGGAGTGTAAAAAAGCAAAAGAAGACATAATAATGTGTAGTAATGATAATAGATGTGTACTTAAGGTATGGGTTGATAAAGTGACTTTTTGACTAAGAAAATATATAAAATAAATTAGAAAAATATTTTTATTTAAGTGGCAGAATTTTTATGATTTAAATAAAATAATCAAATAAATTATTTTTGGAAATTTAACAATTTAGTTACCGGTAAGAGTAAAATAAGCTTATATGGGCTATAACTGATATTTTTAAAATCTAAAAAATTATAAACTTGATATTTTTGAAATCCTTATAAAAATAAGAGTCTAAAAATATTAAAGATATATTTTTAATTTTCCGAGCCCCGGGACACGCTTTCCAAAGCAATATCCAAACGGGTTCGAAATAAGCCGAAAATAAACCAATCTGATATTTTTAATAAATCAAATACTATTACGGACTATTCTAAACACTTTAATTATTTTCGACTCCTCGATTTACGAACTCGGGTTTGCAGGATCTAAACTGTAGGGTTTTACTCAAGATCCGTTGACTTAAGGTCTCCGGTAGACTTTCCGGCTTAAGGTTAAGGCTTAGAAAACAGGGGTTTACATTTACGGGAAATAAACTCACGATGCCATGTCGACTATTCTTCTCTACGGATGAGTCGTTCACACACTCCACTCAATCGAAATAATCTTCGGGATATAGGTATCCCTCCTCGGAGTCACCTAGCCAAAGAAAATACCCACAATGAGTATTTCTTGATGATTTTCTTAAATTTTGACAAAACAATGTCAAAAGAACGTTAAAGTTCGTATAAAGGAAAGTTCCAACTTAAAATGGTCATAACTTGGTCATTTTAACTCGGAATTGCGCATATAATATACCGATTTCTACCTACTCGAAAAAGATCTATTCATTTCTAAAAATATTTTTATCAAATTAAACCATTTAGCCCCAAAATAGTAGCAATAAAATTCACCACGAATTTTCCAACCCAAAAACAACTTTGGTTCAATCAATCAAAATTTGTTTGATAAATACTTAGTAGTTGAAAAATTCTCTTTTTATGGTTACTTAGCTCATATTTATTCATGCTCAAGTGTTTGTTATCCAA
The DNA here is from genome assembly GCA_024138025.1 of Combretum micranthum. NCBI lineage: Eukaryota > Viridiplantae > Streptophyta > Magnoliopsida > Myrtales > Combretaceae > Combretum > Combretum micranthum. The sequence continues at coordinate 510,908 of JAMXBD010000753.1, read as the reverse complement.
ATCATGTTGCTCAAGTAAAATCATGTCGGTTTTGGGGTTTTATAAGAATTCATTTTTGTAAATCTCTTGAAATGAATATTTTGTTTCTTTTGTTTTTCCAAAGATGTTTTATGTTGGCTTATATATATCTCCAAGTAACTTTTTGAAAATAAATTTTCTTCTTTCTAAGTTTTTTTTTTTATATTAATACTATTTTTCTTATTTATTTTCTCTATACAAATTTCTTCGTCTATTTGTTTGCAAAAATCTTTATTTGAAAATTCCTCATTCTTTCCTCATATTATGTTTCTCATAGAAATTATCCTTGCATAAAAATTTATTTTCTTTATAAAAACAAAGTGGGATAACAAGTGTTTTAAGAAGCTTTTTATAGTAAAAGTAGTTTCTAAAATCTTAGTGGGTTCGTCTTGTAACTAAAAAAAAAAATATAACTTTATTTTTGTTTAAACCATAGATCTTATACTTTACATAAACTTATTTCTAAGTGTCAAAATCTCCTTTTTGTCAATTATTTTTAGAACTTAAAACTTTGGACAACAATTTAAATGAACATGAATTATGAGAAAATAATAGCAAGCAAAATAACATAAATAATAAAGACAAGTATTGGGAGTCTTAGCTTTTTCAAGGCTCCTGAGACTAAGAAGTAGACTAATCCCAAAATAAATAAAAAAAAATTGTTTTGACTTGATGAGGACAAGTCTAAGACTAGAGACTGGTCTTAAAATAATAAGGAATGAATAAATAAATTGTAATGGAATAAATAAATAAATAAATTGCAAGTGAACTTATATGCTCTAAAGAATATGTATATATATAGATAATAATACTTAGATATAGTAACAATAATATGAACAAAATAATAACATAAACATAAATAGATTTTCATGAACAAGAACAATACATGAACATAATGTAGGTTCCATAATATTTAGTCTTTGGAAACTCACACTATAGTCATGTAAAGTTACATGACATGAGAAGAAGAAAATAATAGGAGATGGTTACCTAAAGAAGATTTTGGTAGTGTTATGTGGTTATGGGTTTTTGTTGTAGGTAGAAGTTGTTTTGGAATTATTTTGAGAGAGTTTTGGGAGGATATTTGGAGAGAGTTTTGAGAAGAGAATTTGAGAGAGTTTTTGTATAGAATTTGTGGGTAGTAAATGTGTGAAAGAAGTGAAAGAGGAAGAGGGTATTTATAGGAAAATGTGGAGTGATTTTTGTATGATTAAATTAAATGAAAATTGAAACAAATTAAGGAAGAGAGGGGAGGGGGTTGCGCCGGACACACATGTGAGGAGAGAGGGAGTTTTATTTTTTCTGTATTTTGTGGATTAAATGAAGTAATAAGTAAGGTAGATGTGAAATAAAGTTATGAGAAAAATAAAAAGTAAATGTTATAGGTTATGGTGTTTGTAAGAGTAGATGTAAGAAAAAGTAAAGAGAAAAGAATAGTGTAGAATAGTAGTGAATAGTGTAATATAAAGTAGATATGACTAATAAAGTACCAGTAGTAAGAAAATATGCGTATAAATGCGATATCTGTTATTTTTACTTACCGAAAAATTACAAAATTGATATTTTTGAAAACCTTATATTTTTACGAACCTAACGGTGTATTCGAAATATTTTTACTATTCCGAGATCCAGGACACGTTTTTTAAGAACCGTGTCCGATCGAGTTCGAAACGAGTTGCGGTTTTACTAGTCTGATCTTTTTTCGTTTCCTTAGATAATTACGCACTATTCTATATTCTAAAATCCTACTTATTCTCACCGAGTTACTTATTCGGGATTGCCAGACTTTAATCTATTACGTCTAACTAGAGTTTTGTTGACCTTTAGAGTTCCGGTTGACTTCCGGTTTAGGGTTTTAGGCTTAAACTGTCATGCCCCGAAAGGTATCCTAAACGTGACAGTCCGCCGTACATAATATTAAAGCCTAAGAATGACTACCTCAGTCACGCGAAGGCTTCCATATTATGTATAAGGCGTCTAACACATGGAGGAGACTCATCGGAGTAATACATTTTACGTTGATATAATTGGAGTAACAATGTAAAGGAATTTCAATTTACTATACTCCAAATACAAGACATTACACTTCCATTACAATTCATCAAAAGATTTCACTACATAAAACTATTACAAGGCAATTTATAAAACCTAGCTAATAACTTCAAGCATTCTTATTCCTTACCAGAATTTCGGAATCATTCTCGGCTCCAACCATCACGGTCCTCACTTAGCATTCTTGAGATAACCTGTTCATTTAAACATCTATTGGGGTAAAGCTACACTAGCTTAGTGAGTAAGAACTTCCAAGATTGCATTTATAACACATCATACAATCAAGTGATTAGTCAAACAAATGATATGCATCAAACACGTGAATTCAACAAACATATGACCTGTCAGAAATCATATGTGGATGGACTTGTGCCTTCCATCCCGAGTTAGCATATTAACGAATCCTGCGGTACAACGCCGTTTAAGCTTACGGTCAACTAAACTATAAATTCGTTTTATGGATCACGATTAACCAACTCATATTCGTTTAAGGACAATGATAAAACAACTCAATAATTCGTTTAAGGACAACGATAAACCAACAAATGCTAATGCTCTATCCCCATCGTGATATGAATGACTTCAATTTCATCTTCACTTCCGAATAATCAATTATACCAATTCTTTTAAGTAATCAATCAATAACCGCAGACAATCAATTCTAATTCATCTATACAAGCAATAATTAATCACTCGGCTTCGATATTCTTACATTCCATTTCTCATATCAACAAGCATATATAGTCTCCATTCGTCCCCATCATGCATGTCACGCCCCAAAATAGGGCCTAGTAGTATCAGCCTGTAGTCATCATACAACGTGTGCACCCGTAATATGAGAACCGTCTTGCAAGTCAGATATTACAAGACTCTATTTTATAATTGTTACATGTAATGTAGTCATACCAATATATTATATAAATACTAAGGATTCCGATTTTCCTTAGTTTGCCAGAACCGCAGAGAATCGGTATCCCCTACCAAATAGTGAAATTGAGATTAAACCTATAAAATACAAGATCTTAATCAATTATACCATTTATCTAAGTTGTCCTTTGAGACCAATATAATCTATGAAACTATCTTCAGCAAGGTCTTTTGATGTAGCACTCTTCACTCATGCTTAACCCAATCCCAGCTAACGTTATACCTGCACAAAGACTGTTGGAGGGTGAGCAAAACCACACGCTCAGTGAGATGACCTGACCAAACCACATATCAAACAATGGAAATCAAGTTTACTTAGCAAGCATATGTAATGCCACAATCAAGCATATGAACAAATACAAGCCTGGAGAATCCGGAGTCCAAAGCAGGATGGAGATTTACCCCTCTCATCAGGGTTGAAGGAACCAGTAGTACATAGTCTATCCAGAAGAAGCCAAGCATACAAGGGAATCTTACGATTTCTCGTATTAGGGTTATCCCTTTTAATATGATAGCTTAACAAACCATCCCTTGTACATACCTTTAGCAACTCCCTAAGCATTAGTCATCCAATCAATACCATAAGCGGCGTCCTTCATTTACCACTTAGTTCTTATGGTACTAACAGATCAAAGGTAACCTTGCGTTGATCTACTAGCCTTTAGCCTAGGTCAACCAAGCATTATCAGAGTCCCGGATGGCCAACACGTAATAGACTACTACGCTTTTAGAGATGCAAATATGCAATATATGCGATGCATGCCCATTTCATTTTATGGTACCAATAGTTTTTAGTCAGGTTCAGGGCGATAATACAATTACAGACAAACATCAACATGCTCCATACAATTGTCATCATACAAAGAAATTGTTAATTATAATAAGATGTTTTGGCAATCATACATACACCAAGCAGCATGCAATTTACCCAACCCACATGTAATTCAGTTTGATATGTTATTATCAATGCAACTAACTACAAGCACAAACAATATGATAAGGTCAAAGTCCCTCACCTGCGGTCCTCGCTATATTGCTGTATTAAGCTACTGGTAGTCCGAGAACCGATTTATATTCCTATGGAATGAAATAACAGATATTTATTATTTTACTAATCTATTTTTCTATTAGTTCCGAAGATAAGATATCTGAAATATCATATTCACCGGATTAGTTTTGGTATAACTTATACTATTATTTACACTAATTCTAATATTAGACATATTTTAGAAATTACGTACTCCTTTCTTTTTATAGTCTTACTTACCATATTAATCTAAGCTGAGTTAATTGGAAACTAATCGCCTAATTCAATTACTAAATCTATTTTAATTAGTTACCAAAAATCATATATTTTATTTATATAATATACTAATCTTAGTATTAGTGATACTCATAAAAGTAGTAGTAATACTAGTATCAAAGATAATGGTGATTATATTAGTTTTAATATTACTACTAATAGTAACAACAATTTTAATTACAAAAACAAATTTAATAGTTTTGGTAACCAAAATCAATAATACTAATATTGGTAATATCAATAGGCTTAATAATGATTTTAATATTACTACTAACAACATTAGTGATATTAGTAATAGATCAACAATATTCGTAATATAAGCAATAATATTGCTTGAGAAAATAAACTTTAATAATAAAATCAATATCAAAATATTTATTCATTTTTATTTATTTATTTATTTTTATATATCATTTCATTAAAAACATAAGTAGTTTAAGTTATATTTCTATTATTTTTAGCTAAAACATAAATTACGGAATATTTATTATTATATTCATTTATTTAGATTAATTAAATTAATTTATCAGTTATTATTATTATTATTATTATTTTATTTTTTATTTTTTTTTTTTTTTTTCATTTGCAAGGGTACAGGGACGTTTTGTCCCAGATTCTTTCCTTTTTTTTTTTCAGTATTATATGATTATTATATATATACCTATATATATATATATATATAGTTCTCGAAGGAGACTTCATCCAGGGGACGTCATTTACGTCCCCCCAATTTTGGGTATTCAAATATTTTTTTTTAATTATTAATTTCATAATAAAAAAAATTCGTAATAGATAAAATATTAATTTTTAACACTTTTTACATTACTAAAACATATACTTATAATCGATATCTTACATAACTCATACTAATAAAACAAATGTCAAAATTAATTAAAAAAATTTAGTAATATTCCATAATTAATAAATATAATAATATTAATTAATTTATCTAACCAAAATTAATAAAATTATATTTTTCTATATTTTCAATAATGCTAAAGTATCTACTTATACATATAATAACATATTACATCCTAATATGTCCATAATCTTAGTTTATAAGAAGAAAATGATACAACTAAGGGTTTTTATAAATTTTACCTTTTTGATCCGAGTTTGGGTGTTCTAAACTCCCTTCCAACACTAGTTTCGGACCTTAAACTCTTGTTTCCAAGCTTTTGAAGTTTGTTGATGGAGTTTTGATTTTGTTCTTGTATGTTGGGTTTATGGAATGAGTTTGGGTTTGTTTTGTTGTTATTTTAGTTGTAGATTCAAGTGGTTTTAAGGCTAGAGAATATGGGTTTTAATCTCTTTGTTGGTTGATTCATTAGGAGGTTTTTACAGAGGAAGGAGATGATGAAAAAAAAAGGAGAAGGTAGCTTGTTTTGGGGACGTGAGTTTGTTCCAGATTTCTCCTCCTTATATTGTTTCAACAAGTTATTTGCTGCATTTATTGGGTTATCAAGCTGGCTCCATTTGATTGGGGTATGTGTGTGTTTTGTTGTCTTTCATTGTGCATTATTTGTGCAAGTTGAAGAAGGATTTCGGCTCACCAAAAACAAGAAGATCCCAGCCCTTCCCTCTTCGTGGAACGTCTCCAGCAAGTGGCAAATGCATATATATTAATTATATATTAGTTAGTTGATAATTATTTTAGGTTTAGGATATATATAAATAAAATATAAAGATAAGATAATGAATTTATCACCGTATAAGGAGGGAATAAAAATATAAATTTGTGAAAAAATCAATTTTGTGGGTTTAAGTGATACGTATATTAAATACTAATTTAGTAATATTTTTAAATGAGAAGTTCCATATTCGCGTTATTAAATATTCTAAATAATATAGTATACATAGAATTTCTAGTAAAGGTTTGCATATATATGTTTGAATTTTTGCTTTTTGTTGGAACTTAACCGCTCGTCCAGGGGAGATTCCAATTTGAAAGCAAATTGGTACGTAAGACAAAATCAAAACAAAGGAAAAAAATGCAAGTTAGTTAGGATGTATGGAATTATAAAAATAAAAAGAAGATGATAAATTTATAACTAACAAATATGTAAGGAGTGAGAAAAAATATAAATTTATGAAAAAATTAATTTTACGGGTTTAAGTCATACGTATGTTAAATACTGATTCGGTAATATTTTTAAATGAAAATTTCATATTCTCCTTATTAAATATTATGAATACTATGGCATACATAGAATTTCTATTAAAGATATCTATATATGTGTTTGAATTTTCGCTTTTTCTTTTGAACTTAACCGCGTCCAGAGAAGGAATTGAAATTGAAAACCAAATGAGTTACGTAAAACGTAACTAAACAAAACAAAGAAAAAAAATGCAAATGAGTTAGGATATATGACAATATATAAATAAAAAGAAGATGATAAATTTATAACCAATAAATATGTAAGGAGTTGGAAAAATATAAATTATTGAAAAAAAATTAATTTTGTGGATCTAAATGACACGTATGATAAATACTAATTTGATAATATTTTTGGATAAAAAATTATATATTAACGATATTAAATATTCTGAATATGATAGTATATATAGAATCTTCGGTTTAATACTTTTACTTTTCTGTTTTTATACCTGCTATCGTAAATTATATTTTATTTATTTAAAAGTTTCGTTTCATGGTATTTTGATAAATTAATAATTATATTACCCTTAATTCGACTTTATTATAAATCTTTAAGATTTGAAATTACATATGAAATCATTTCTATTTATAAATTTATTCTAGACTTTTTATTAGATTAGAAATTTAATTTTAATTTTATATTTGTTACTCGGTTCTTTTTACTAATTATAAATTATTGGATTATATCAGACTTTTAGTTTTTATAGACTCAGAATTATTTAACTTGAATGTTTTAATATATATATATATATATATTTTACATTAAAACTTAAGTTCGTAAATAGTAAATAGTTTTCTTTATTCTTTATTATGAACTTTTATAGTCTTAGTAATAAAGATTCTTTATTCTAATTTGTTCATACTTAAAAATTTAAATCGCGAAAAATTTGGAGTGATTTCTAATATTTTTGTTATAGTTCTTTTATGATCTACATTTTATTTTTATATATTTATTATAACCGGGTCATATAAAATCAAGGGTATTACAATGCATATCCATTTTATATTTACCAAATATCTAGTGCAACTATTATTACAATCACATACAATAAATGAAATCGGAAGTAATACTCACTCGGTTATTGGATCACCGGTCTCTTAGTAGAAGTAATCCGGTGGTAGGGAATCGTCGAATTTAGGATCACCTAAAAAGGAAGAAATACTCTAATAAGTATTTCATCACTTAACTAATCCAAACTATCTTATACAAACTATCAAATTCGTAATTTTCGTCCTAAGCAGAAATTCCAACTTAAAACGGCCATAACTTGGTCATTTTAACTCGGAATTTCGTAAATTATATATCGATTTCTATCTATTTCGAAAGATCTATCTATTTCTAATATTATATTTAAGTTTTGAAAACTTTAAAGCTTCGAAAAGTTCGGATCAGATTAGGGCAGTAACAAGTCCCAATCCTGAAAAATAGTTTTGTAAATGTTTGTAATGTTCCTACTACATAAATTAGCTATACATGCAATATGAGTGATTTCCTAACATGAATGACAGGAGATGAGCTTAATGTATGCATGATCTTGATGATTTTTGCTAAAAGAAAATTTTATAACTTTTTGTTTTGTGAGACCATAATAACAACTACTTATGAAAAATATAGTTTTCTGACTTTAATCATTTTCATTTGTTTTGGATTTATTACTTAAGAAAATATAATTATTTTTGTTAAAATTGAGTCTTCATTATATATATTACTTATGACCTTCATTTCTACATAAAAATTTCCATTTTACACTTTGTAAACATGTTTTCAAGTAGGGTTGATTCTAAAATCTGAATTTTTGTAAAATTAGTTTTTGAGTGATTCCCTTAAGTAAAAATCATTTGATACTTAGAAAATTAAGGCTCAACCATGCCTAGCCACTAAGGACTTCATTTCTTTGATAAAACTTCTAATTTGAGTTTGGAAAATATGGGTTTTCATGCCATTACTTCATTATTACGAATTTCTTAAAAATAACAACAACTTAATTTTTCCTACTTTGTTTCTACTCCTTGTTCTATATATTTTCCCTAGCAAATCCTATTTTAATTTATCAAAATCATCACTTGATGATACCTATGACCTAAACTCCTCATTTCATATAAAACACAAGTTTTGGAGTTGATAAATGAGTTTTTAAGGCATGGCTTTGAAATCATCCGAATTTACAAATTTTGGTTAACTCTATTTTCATGCTTTATCTCTGCAATGCATCATGCATACATGTACTACATACAAGCTATTGTCATGAAGATTATGAGATGATCTTCCTATATGTATATATATAGTACCAAGAATTCCTTTTGAAAATTTTTACTTTACAAAACTTTGAATTATACTAGACTTAAAAAAAATAGTTTTTCTTCTTGTAAAATCATACTTTCTTTTATCAAAACTCAATCTTGATGATCTGTATAACCATCACCTTCATTATTTCAATAAAAACCTCCATTTTGAGGTTAGAAAATAGGTGTTTACATAGGTGGTTTGCCTAAATACGAATTTTACAAAATTTTGAAGAATGAAAACATTGTTTAACCTATTCTTGGAAACCATTTGTTATTCTAAGATTATACTTTGATAAACTCATTTTATCCTTATCAAAACTTGGTCTTTGTTATATATATTCCCTAGGACTTTCATTTTCCTATAAAAATTATCATTTTGGCATTTGGAAATAGGTGTTTAAATTGTGGCTATTTTCAAATCCGAATTTTGAGAAATTCATTTGAGCTTATTCTCTTTGCAAAACTCATTTAGTCTTTCAAAAACCATTTCCTAATCAAACTTATCCCTCAAGACTTTCATTTCCTTAATAAAAATCTTGTTTTGAAGTTGAAAAATGGGTTTTTAAAATTGGTCTTTGTTGAGATCCGAATTTACAAAATTCATTTTTGGTCATATCTTTTGATAAAATCTATCTATACTTATGAAAATCCATCCCATACATATCCTATCTCAAGAGCCTTTCATATATTAAATAAAAACTTCATTTTTGAGTTGGAAAACATGTTTTAAAAATATGCCTTGGCCAAAATCCGAAAATGAGATTTTTATTTTGAGAATAACTTTGAAAATCACCTTTGATTCTTGTAAAATAAGCCTTGATGATATACATACATTAAGCCTTCATTATATTAAGTAAAAATTACATTTTGACATTTGGAAAGTGGTTTTTAAATGGGGGTCTTGCCAAGATACGAATTTCACAATTTTTGTTCAAGTTCAAATCTAAGATCTACATATAATATGAACATACATCTAAATGAAACCCATGATAATAAACTTTAAACTCATAGACCTAAACTTTGCTCATCAAAATCACTCATTTATGTTATATATGCCCTAAGCCCTTCATTTTGAATGAAAAATACATATTTTGAAGTTGAAAATTAACTTTTCCAAATATAGTTCATTTTTCATCCGAATTTTCAAAAATAATTTTTGTTGAAAATAAAATAGATCTTGAGTTTTCTAAAACATTCCTACTATCATCATGCTACTACAAGTTATCCATGAACATAAAACAAAGTTTAATGCATTTTATGAACTCAAAACACTAGATCTAGTTTACTACACTAGTTTTAAATGAATGAACACATGTGAATGATGAATATATGCATAAATCATAAGTAATAACAAATATAATAAATCAAATAGCAAGATCTATGGCATAAACAAAAATCAAAGCTACGAAAAGTTAGATCTACGAAATATAACAACTTTAAACAAGAAATAATTATGATACAAGATAATAATAATAGAGAAGGGAGTGTTTCATTTTTGGCATCATCATCCTAAGCTTTTAAGCTTATGGAAGGTCATTTGATGCATGAAACCTTCATTACACATTACCTATATCACCTATGGAAGCTTTGAGAAGAAGATTTGCTTAAAAATCTTCAAGAAGTATGTGTGGAGGCTCAAGAATGGAATGGGGCAGCTTGGTTCTTCTAAGAACAAGAGCAAAAATGAAGAAGAAAAGAGAGGAAAAAGAGAGAGAAAAGCTAAGGAATGAAAAAGGAAACAAGGATAAATGAAGGAGAGAGAGAAAATGAGTGTATTAATTGAAAGAAGGAAAGAAAAAAATAAAACAAGGGTAGCCAATATGTGGGGGAGCTGCAGGAAATTGGGAGAGGAGAAGAGGGTTTTGTTGAAATTTGACTTGAATTTGATTTGTATAATTAATGTGTAATGTAACTTCTTTAAGAAGGAGTGAATATAATTAATTTAGTTAAAATGGAGTAAATTAAAGGACAATGGCAGCCATAAAGGAGTAAAAAATCTGCCATGAATTGATATAATAAAGTGTAAAAGATTGAAGTGAAAAGGAAGTGATATGTGTAAGGTATACTTGAAAGTATGGGTTGTAAGAGTACTTTCTTAATAAAATAAAATAAAATAAATAAAATTAGAAAATTTATTCCAAATATTTGTAGCAGATTTTTCATAACTAAATTAAATAATTATTTGAATTATTTTAGTATTTTAACAAATGTTACCGGTATGATCAAAATACACGAATATGCTATAAATGATATTTTTATAACCCGAAAAATTCTAAAAAATTATTTCATAAAATAAAAATATTTTTCAATTATTTTCTGATTTTTAAATTAATTTATTTTATTTTCAGTATCGGGTCTTAAATAGAATCTGATCCTATAAAAGTCAGAACTAACTAAATTTTAGAAAAACAAAATTTTTTATAATATATAAAATATTTATCTAAAAATATAAGGCTTTATAAGAATAATAAAATTGTGCAATGAAATAAAAGTGAATAGTATAAAAGACTAATTAATTACTGATAGTAATGAAATACGGATAAAAAGATTATAACTGTAACTTTTATAACTCGAAAAATTATATAACTGATATATTTGGAAATCTTATGAAATTACGAGTCTAACGGTACTATTGATATATTTTTGATATCTCGAGCCCTAGGACACGCTTTTCGAAGTCTGTATCCGAACGGGTTCGAAATAGGTCAAAAATTTACCACTCTGATATTTTTAAGTAAACCTATAATACTACGAGCTATTCTACACATTTAACTACACCTCGGTCTCTAGGGTTAAGGGCGCTAGATTGCCAGACTTAAACTATTGTATTTCACTTAGGATTTCCGGGCGATTTTCCGGCTTAAATCTTTGCGAATCCAGAAACTGATATTTTACATTTATACAACCTATTTAATTTGAGAAATTCATCTTAAGTTTTATATTTTGTAAGTATTTAATATCTTTTTAACGTTTTCGGAATTATTGAATTGAGTTTCATTTCCGAAAGTTAATCGTTATTTACTTTTTAATAATTTGTTTTTGGGCTTTTATATTACCTGATTTTATAAGTCAGGGTTACGTATAGAGTTTGTCATACGTGGCGGTTTTGAAATTGAAGTACATTGAGTTCTTATTTTGTTTTTAAGAATTCTTATTTTTCTCAAGATTCGGAAATTTCTAGATTCGCTGGTGTTTTTGGACTAGTTGAAATTTGGTTTTAATTTGGAGTGATTTTTAGGGTTTATTTTCGAAGTTCATCTTGGAATTATTTGCTGAAATTTTCTAGGGCTTACATAAACCGATTCCAAAAATTTAGGGGTTTACACTAGGTATTCCTCATCAGCTAAATTCTAAATTGCTTTGAGGATCTCATTATCCATGAGTTCCAAGGTGAAACAGTCATCATCATTTACCATCTCCTACCTTGAACTTCTTGATAATTTGATTATCATCTCATCATCTCCCACTCTCAATGCCAACGGTCCATTCTTTACGTCTATTATTGCTCCAGCTGTGGCTATGAATGGTCTGCCCAGAATGAGTGGGACATCAACTCTCTCATCCATGTCAAAGATGACAAAATCAGCAAGAAAAATGAAGTTATGTACTTTGACAAGGACGTCCTCAATTATTCCTCTGGGGTGTCGAGTGGATATGCCAGCTATTTGCAAGCTCATTCTTGTTGGTTTTGGCTATCCTAACCCTAGTTTCTTGAACATGCTATAGGGCATGAGGTTGATGCTTGCCTCCAAATCTGCCAAAGCCTTCTCAAGATGGAGATTTCCAATCAGACATGGTTTAAGGAAGCTATTTGGATCCTTTCTCTTCTTAGGAAGTTGATTCAATAGCACGATAGATCACTCTCTCCCAAGGGTCACTAGAGACACTTCTTCCAAACTTTTTTTTATTGGAAAGCAACTCCTTAAAAATTTCGCATACTTTGGCATTTGGGAAATTGCATCTACCAAAGGCAAGTTTATGTGTAGCTGCTTGAACAACTCAAGAAACTTTTTGAATTGCTCCTCATCTCTTGTTCTCCTAGCCCTAACAGGGTAAGGCAAAGGAGGTTTACAGGGTTCAACAGGGGATGTGTTCTTTTTCTGCTCTAATTATTTTTCCTCTCTCTTTTCCGTATGTTGTTCCCCTTTATTTTCTTCACATTTTTCTTTTTCTTTTTCATCTTCTTTTTCAATTACCTCATGTTTTTCTTCTTCTTTTTCTTTTTCAACATTTTCTTTGAATTTTTCTTTTTCATTTTCTTTTTCAACCCTCTATTCTTTTTCTTCTTTTTTCTCCTCATCTTTTCTTTCTTTTCTTAATCCTTACAACTCTCTACTACTTCTGAGGGTAACAACATGCACTCCCTCCATAAATCTTTCTTTAAGCATATTTACAACATGATTTACCTCGTTTTCAAGCTTCTTGAGAGATTGAGAGTGACTTTTGAGTGCCAACTCAGTATGTTGACATTGGTATTAAGCTTCTTAATGAAGGGAATGAAGGTCTCTTCTAAGCTAGAACTTTGATAGTAATGAGAGTTGAAGCCCCTGGTTGCATATTTTGATGTTGATGAAAATGGTTCCACTACTGTTAGAAATTCCAACATGCTCCACGGTAAATGTCTGCAAATTTTTGAGGAAATATCTTCTGAGAATAATGGTTACTGGCCTGCTGATAAAGAAAGAATCCTTCTCGATATTGTCTCATAGAATCATCCATTTGTTGAATTAGGAATTGGGTATTATGCTCCATCCTATCTTAAAAAAAAAATAAACAAAAACAAATAAACAAATGAACAAACACAAAGATTGCAAAGAAACAAACAGTTGTACCAGCAAAAAGATATATGCAAAGAGCGATTAGAATAATGAATGGAATGCTTTCTAATATTACCCTATTGGGCTTCAAATGAATAAATCCAACACCATTCATCGGTAACGGTGCCATAAAAACTTGGTTGGATCTTTCTTTGTTAGATTTGTTGTATAACACATTTTCAAAATCACAACTTGAAGTTGAGGTTTTCAAAATTTATAAAACCAATTGGTTTTTTTTTTTTTTTCAACTTTGGTTTAGCAACTTCTAACATCCATGCCAAGCGCACTTACCAAAGTAGTATATAAAAAATTAGGTCGAATCCCAAGGGAATGGTGGCAACTATTGCACTCACATTCCATTTATTATCTAGCCAAGAAAAGAAGCTATGCTAGGTTAGAGATATTCACAAGGCTTTCAGGCAAAAATTAAAGATGGGTTTGTAAAAATGCAAGACGATAGCCAAGGTTTGCTTTACCGATTCTTTATCATGTGATTTCAAATCTAAACTCTGAGAGAGTTGTTGTTGATGTATTTGTACTATCGGATTCACTGAGTTAAACTAAAACTTCTCTTGACGTCAATAGTTCTAGGTCTAGACCAGACCACCAGAATCTCTTCTCAGGCAATCAATGGTCTAGACCCACATAAAGCTTAAGAATTCTTTGTTTAAAAACATCAACTTAATGCATTTTAAAAACAAGAGATAGAAAACCTCACAACCCCTCTCTCAAGGTTATTATGAATAACTCCTCTAGTAGCCGAAGATCTATCCAAAAGAATGACCTCTTAGCCTATTCAGTTGAAATCAAATATGGGTCTAGCAGGTGCCCCACACAAACAGATTCAAGCTACTAGTCACAAATACCTAGTCAATTGACTTGAAAGCGCATTTGATTTCACATGAATCAAGATTTGGATTTACAAAACCTCAGCTGTAGGAGACTATTTCTCAATGAATTTAGAAATTAAGGACATGATCTGAAGATATAATATGAGATTAATCGAAGAATATTACAATTTGGAACAAAGTCTTGCAGAAATTACAAACGATGGGTTAAAATGATTCTACCCAGAAAACTATGAAATCTCCAAAGCAAGAAGAAATAGAATTCTTTCGCTCTAGAAATTCTCTCTCTATACTACGTTAGTACTATTGTATCTATGTACACTGTACACCTCCCTATTCGCTTGCCTTTGCACATTTATTTATAGGCTCAAGGCACGAAAATCATGAAGATTTTATTGCTAATGTGGCATATTCTGTATAACACAAAGTAAATTCTTTATTTATGCGAGTGTCTAAATCGCTACTCAAACAATCGCTCATCGAGGATTAAGTCGAGTGCTCGATGGTTACATCGAAGATAAGGCTCGACTTAAGTAGATAAAATACAGCGTTTCTGTCCATTCTTCCATCAAGAGCCAATATTGAGGCTGTCGAAGGCTCGATTCTCTAATGGTTTGAAGCACGCAAAGTGAGGCAAATGTTTGTACCTTACTTCAGCAACTATTGCAGGTCAAGTATAGGGCGCAACATGAGCTTTCTTCAAGCTTGGGCTTGATCTCCTTAGAACAAGTGTCAAAGGCTAAATTTTGAGGTGCAACAAACCAGTTTTTGCTTGTTTTGCCTTGCATTTTGGCCTTGATTGATGTTATTCAGGGCGTAACAAATTTGTTCCTTATTTTTGTTGCAATATTTCTCCAAATCTCATTAAAAATACTTTGATCTTCTTCTTTTGATCCAATGAGCTGAAAACCAACAGTTTAACATTAAAATCACTAAACTCATAGGAATTTAACTAAAAAATGATCAAAATAAGCTCAAATTCCTATGAAAATATAGAATAAAATTAACTTGTCTAATCCTTATTCCAAACATACAAGGTAAATATCTCGTAGCTATCCTCTAAGAGTTAACCCTCTGCAAAAATTAACCAAAAAAAAAAAGTAATTGAATTGAGGAAAAATAAATTGCCTCACGATAGATTTTAATTGATTAAAATTATTTCCCTTTCTCCTTCTTTTCATTTAAGAAAAGAAGAAGAACAACCCTAGATTTGTTCCTTTTGTGATATGAAGCTCTTGTAGCTAGGGTTTCATTTGAAACAAGAGAAAGCATATGAACTAGACAAGACATGTTTAGTTCATATTGCAATGTGGTGATGATGGAAAGGAAAAGTAGGAACATGGATTAGTAAAAATGAGGAAGTTGGACCATATTAGGCTCATAATTTAGAGTGTTGACAACATAGCTAAGCCCATATGGGCTAACAAAGGAAGCTGAAATTATTCAATTACTGACATTAGTACACTTTACACATTTTTATTGTATAACATACTTAGAATCTTCGAGAAGTGATACAAGAATAGTGATGTATACATTCCATATGATATTAGAATATTCCTAAATAATCATGAGACATATATACATGATATTATTGGTTTAAAAATAAAAAATCAATTAGAAAATATTCACTTCCAAACTGTGTCTTTTGTGGTGGTAGATTAATTTATTGTTTTTCAATTTCTATGTTTTTGTTTTATTCATTGCTTATAATTAGGTTAGGCTTGTCGCACTTTGGTGATGAACTAGACCCTCATTTACATTTAGAAAATTTGTTATTTCTAAAATATTGTCTTATTCTTGTTCCTATCAACCAACATTTCTCACGCGCTCCACATATCATAAAAATAAGAATTATTACTTGTTTTATTGTAAGAATTTTATCTCTTCATTATACATGATAAATATTGATTTGTGGGAGCAGGAATCAAACAACAATTTGATTGCAGTAAACTTTCATCCGACCACAGTTTATACAAGGCTAGACTCTGATCAGATATTCAAGCTTTAAAATTTAGTAGTCGGTGTACCGGTTCAAAAGACATCAACGGGGTGGGAGCAGTTACTTATGTTTAATCGCTAATTATTCAAAGAATGGGGAAAAAAAAATCCCAACTCGTAATACATATTATAGATAATAAGGTCAGAAGCCAAATACTGGTCAAAGAAATTTAAAAAAAATATTCAACTATAGACTTCCATCCACGTTTTGTTCAACCTCTACCTCTACCAGCAATGTTTAAAATATTCTTGACTTGGAACAAGTCAAAGTCCGTTAAAAACAAAAGTGGGCTGTTGAAAAAGTCAAAGTCAATTTGGCCCTCTTCGGTCTTTAGTTAGGGCCACACTCTATTCAACCAAACGCCACATATGAACTGTAATTGTAATTTCGTGGCCATGGCTGTGTTTTATATATTTTATATATATATATATATATTTTACGTTATTTTTTACTGGAGTTCAATTAAAAACTGTTTCTTTGGTTAAATAATATTACAATCCTCCATCTTCACTCTGCACTGCACATCTGGACTCGATGACTCTAAAAAATCCAGCGCACATACCTTAAAAAAAAAAAAAAAAAAACAACCAAAATTCACATAAAAAGGGGACATCTAAAATTTAATATTCTGAGTTTGAAGATGAACCGACGAGCTCTGAACTCAAATGTTGGAAATAGATAAAAAGATCTACATTGTATTAAGAAGAACATACAAAAACAAAATTTCATCTGTACGTATAATGCATTCAAACAAAAATTATTGAAACAAAAGATCAGCCATAGCTGGCTGTACTTACATATGATCCGATCCAATATGCTTGAAACAAGCAATTCGATCATTTTCATATCCAGGTCTATCAATGACTTTTTTACATACAAATTCAAGGGATGCTGCTTTTATCTTTCCCCGATCCAACTATTTTTTTCCCAGTTGTATCCTTACAGGGGAACTGATTGTCAGTATAGGGCGATTTTATAGACAGCTATTCGGCCCTGCCAACATAATCCAGCCCCTCGGTTCGGCCGCGAACAATCCTATGAAAAACTTCCCTAACCTGTCTCTCCAATGGATCCAAACCATCCTTAACCGCATCGAAAACATCCCTCAATTCCCCCACCTTCTCCCTCACCTCTTCTTCCTTCTCCTCTGTAACCGGGAACTGAACCGAATCGACCAATTCACTCATAACCCGAGAACATTTCTCCATCTGATGAATCTCCCTCAACAACCCACAGGCATTTCTTCTCTCCCTCTTCTTAGACTCGTCCATGATCCGGTCATGCAAGGAAAGAAGGTGCAGCCAAGCAAAATGCCTTGGGATGGATAAATGGACCTGCAAACCGCGGTCTTGGCAGGGAATGGAAGCCACAAGAACCCACATCACAAACAAAAGAACCGAATTCATCGTATAAACAGCAACAGCCAGTCCATTGGTAGCAACAATCTCGTTACCTCTAGGACTGAGATTGTTTCCGATTGCCTGAATCTGCCTAGCGGCAGACCAGGACCTGGACACACTCCAAGAAAGTGAGCGGAAATGACCCAAGGCCGATGACGAAGACTTATGATCTTTAATTGGATTACTCCTGCCAAACGAGCGGTTTCGATGCGCAACGGCGTTACTCCCTGAATCCTTCTCATCAAGCATACCGATAGCCAAATCAATAAGAGCCTTCTTAGCACGGCGAAACTGGCCTTCACTCAAACTTCTATTACTATTATTATTACTATCCCTATCCAAAGCACACAAAACAATTTCCAAAAACTTCTCCCACTGCTTAATACGCCCAACCCCATCTCTTATAGCATTACAAACATCAAGAGCCTTGACGCTCCTTTCTTGGAAATCCCCAATGAGTCTATCCATAGGGGGTCTCGACACAAGACCATTGTTATTGAACAGAATCACCCTGAATTCCTCTTGGCAGCAAAGGAAACAATCCAAAACCTTTCGTATCCATGACAACGACATGAGTTCCTCGGATGAAGCAGCCAATGAAACTCCTGGAACCTGTCGGTGACTTGCCTCTGGAACGATTCGAGTTCTACTTCCAACCCGGATTGCTCTTGGTGATTGCTGCTCCCTTCCATGATCGAATGGATGGTGGCCTGATCACGTCTGAGGCTCAGTATAGAACGACCAATATACGATCCCTGGTAATCTGTTGCCGGCATTATTTATCGCAACCTAAATTTTTATATTCACAAAATTAATTCATAGAAAGAAGGGGGAAGGAAGGAGGGTTGTGTATTGTGGATTGTGTGATGTGATGTGATATGAGGATAAGCAAAGGCAAAGACAGATACAAAGACAAAGAACCCTAGCGAGTGAGAGAGAGGGAGGAAGGAGAGGATTTTATTGGAGGAATTTGGACCGCGTCTGATGGACCTGTTGGAAAAAGGGCAGGTCCTTCTTTTTCTAGGCGTGAGAGAGTGAGAGAAGGAAAAAAAAAAAAGGAAAAGAAAAAGAAACATATACTATGTTTTAAGGTTCTCTTAGAATATTAGATTTTTTTTTTTTTCATTTACCATGCTTTGTAATCTTATTATACGATTTATATAAATTAACTTCTATTTTGAACACTATTGCTTTATGATGTTATATAAACTTCAATTTCTATTGATGACTTTTTCCCAATTTGTTTAAATATTATTGACTATATAATATTTGCACCGGGAAGATTTTAGAATTTTCCTATCTTTCTTTTGATGTCTAGCAAAAAAAAAAAAAAAAAAAAAAAGAAAATAGAAAAAAAAATTCCTTTAAAGTAATATAAAATCTAATTAAATCTTATCAGGAAGCATTTGGCATCTGTGTCACTAATACTTAAGAATATGGGAAATAATTAAGTATATCTTATAAATAATTTTCATATCGTACATATTAAATGCTATAATAATATTTTTAAAGGAAATTAAAAGGATATATTCGATGTAGTTAACTATCATAGTATAGTATTAAGGGATAATTAGAAATATGCAAAAAAATAAAAAGAATTTAATAATGATATACATACACATACGCTTCCTAATATGAATATGATACTACAAATAATAAGGGTGGTTTAACTTTAATGTGGGCCAGCCAAGTTTTGATGCCGCGAATCTCACACGTAGTGGACACGCATGGTTTTAAAAATAAAGCACAAACACACGGACTCTTAACCAAGGTTAGGCTGTGGAGCGTGTGGTGTGGGAATCTCAGCCGTTGGCTAGACACATCAATACCATCATATTATATAACTGCAGGTTTCTTGGAATGACCGTTGAATGGATAATATAGGTCCTGTGTGTCACGTGTAATTATTTATATTGTGATATTTTGAGAGGGATAATAGGTTTTTTTAAAATAATTTTCATTTGTGATTCATGGATATGGTTTCATATTTACCTATCATATACATTTAAAAATATATTTATATGTTTCTCGACTTCGTTGGATTGAGGTTTCAAGATTGCTGACACGGTCATTATATTAATTGATAATATTCAAATATTAATAAAATATTAATATATGGATAAATTTTATAAAAATTATGTATTATTATTTATTTTAAAAAATATCAACATTTATTCATTATTTATTTAGAAATCTAATATGTTAATACTAATAAATATTTGTTGTTTATTATATATTAAAGTTGACGAATAATATTTCACACAGGGGTTTGCTGAGCATTAAGCTCACTAGCTAAATATACTAAGAAATGACGATTTCTCCTCTAGTTTAATAATAATAATAATAATCATGGTTGTGAAACTTATGAGTCAATTCGTACATTTTACAAGTTTATGAGTTGGTGATGTAATTTTGATTCAACTGATGTACAAAGTCATTTTTAGAGTAAACTCATATAGATTCGTAATTCTATATAGTAGAATTAATAATAAAATTGATGGTGGAATCATAGTGTGGTGTAGTGATTTTACACATTTTTATCTTATTTGAAATTTAAAAAAGCAAGTGATTTAATATGTTTAAGTTTAAGAACTTTTAGGTTAATTCTTTATATTTATCTTATGGTAACTTAATTTTAGGTAGATTTTTTTTCCTTTTTTTGACTTTTTTTAGGGTTATTTTCTTTTGGGTTATATACCATAATATATTTTGAACAGTTAGAATAAAAATTATACAAATATATGGATTTCTATATTTCCTTCTCTTTTCAAAAATTTTCTATATGTAATTTATTTGTTATAAATTTAATGATTTTTTACACAAATATATAGTGAACATGAAAATATGCAACACTACACAAAAGTAGCTGCTGGCACATGATAGTTTGAACAATTTGCAATACATCTTAATGATTATAGTATAATATAAAAATAAATAAATCATAGCAAAGAGCAAAGTTGCCATATGTTGATGAATAATAGGATTTTATGATCCACTTAAAAATGAATAATAATGATAAAAATAATATTTCTCCTCCCTCACCCAAAAGAAACATATCTCTTTCTCTCTGAATAGTTTCACAAGAAACTAAACCCTAGACTCTCTCTCTTAAATCTTGTTCTAAGGAAATCGTGTTGGCAAATCAATAGATAAGTTTTCTCCTTTTCAATCCTTTATATCTAAAAGAATAGTCTTTTCTATGTTTTCTTATCGGTGTTGAAGGGATTAAATCGTTGGAGGAGTTTTGGAAAAACTCTAAGTTGTCTTGTTAGTGGTTGTGGTTGTTGATTTCGAAAAGAACACGGAAAAATTTCTCGTGTCATGCTTTCAACATTGCTTTATATAAGAAAAGACATTTTCTTTTGGAGTTGTAAGGTTTAGAATTAAGAAGAAGGTTTTCTTTTTAGTTTTTGGTGTTTTGGAGCAAAGAGGGTTTGTATAGGGAATCACGGTTGTATCATAGGTCGTGATCTCCTTGGGTGTGTTGATTCCATGCCGATCATGGCCATAACAAAAGTCGTGATGACCGTCACCACCCTCATAACGGGCATGACGTGAGTTGTTTTGTGATCTAAGGCTATCACGCCCTTCTATCACAGGCGTGATTGACAAGGGGATCGTGTAGCTTTCCTCCATGTATTTTACCTTCTTTATCTCCTTAATCCTCAGCCTAATCTTTAGTATACCTAAATCTAAGTTCGAAAATGTGCTTGGACCTAGAATAGTTATAGTTTAGATAGTTTATGAAATTACATAACCATAGAAGTAATGTTTTTATTTTGAAAATAAGTTTTGAGTTAGTTTTGCTTTATGTGATTAGGTGTTTCTAGTGAAGCTAAGTTATTTGTTCTAAACATCGTTTCTGGTACGTCTTTACCTTGATTGTTGTTTGTGAATGTAGGCTTGGAAATTGCAAATGAACTTAATGGTATCTATCTTTAAATTGGTTGTTGCTTGTGTTTGGTTGGGTCAAGTGGATTGGGAGTATTGGTGCCACTAGGATGGTGTCCTAATAATCTATGTGTGGCGTTTTCCGAGTAGAGTTATACACAAAGATGATTCCAATAGTTTAGGAGTGGTATAAGTACGATACTCAGGATGTATAGGGAATATCCAACACCAATATGTTTATATAAGTATTTTTATATACGTATTTTTTTTCATGCACTGATGAGTTATTCCAGGTTCAGGGATAGTTGTAGATGGCTCTAAACTGTATTGGTTCCCTACTTAATTAAAGATAATAACTTGTGATTGTTGTACATATTATCATGTTGCATGAGAAATTGTATACTATTTGCTCATGCGTATATGATTGTGGTTTGGCATACAATGCTTTTTGCTCATTACTTTTATTTTTCGGGATGAGATGAAGAACTTATAGTATTCGATCTATTAAGGTATAATGAGGGATGACGATAGTGGAGCCGACTTTCTAGCTGACTTTTAGATAAATAAATTTTAGACAACTAGAATTTTAGAACTATGAAGTTGAAATTCTTATGTTATGATTTAATTAAAGTTATGAGGCATTTTCATATAATGTTGTTAAGTTTGATTTTCATTTGGCACTTGATTTATAACAATAGAGTTTTTTAGGAGTTTTTATTAATATTATTAATGTTTTGGAAGTTCTCTTTAATGTGAGACATCGGAATATATTGTGTTCTAAAGTGTGGTTTAATAGAATTTGAGCCTTAATTTGTCTATCTCTAGTAAGGACACGTGATGAGCTGATAACGCTCTCAGCTTAGGGCGTATGTAACTAAAATTATTATTGTAATCATTATTGTAATTATCAGTATTGCATTAAACATATTAATGAGAGCATGTGACTTGTGATTAGTAAAACTTAAATTTTAGCTGTATATGACTAAAATTAATATTAAATTCTTTATTTTAATCATTTGTATAGAAATAAATCTATAATTTTTATAAGTAAATTTAATTTATATTAATTATAAAATCTTATAATTTTACGTTTTAATTCTATGATCCCTAAAGATTCTACATAAACTTTTGAGTTTGGTAACCATGATTTCCATCGACGGTATGCATACGGGGCACTGAAGTTTAAAAAGGCTTAGAGCACATTTGCGCAGACTGA
This sequence comes from Combretum micranthum, assembly GCA_024138025.1. Taxonomy (NCBI): domain Eukaryota; kingdom Viridiplantae; phylum Streptophyta; class Magnoliopsida; order Myrtales; family Combretaceae; genus Combretum; species Combretum micranthum. Next base: position 487,993 of record JAMXBD010000753.1, on the reverse strand, counting down.
ATCGATACTGAGGGTTTCATAAGGAATCACACCATGCCTCTGACCACATGATTATTTATATTTTGAAGATCTACTTTGAATCTCATGAATGTATTTCAGCAGTTTGTATTGTCAAATTTAAGAAATTCTTGTGCGACGCCTTGATCAGTATAAACATGAAAATAACATTATATTTAATATGCACCATTAAATTATTCATATTACAAATAAACTGCTGTCTTATCTCGTAAAAATCTATTAAAATTATAGAAACATTATGAAATTTTATTATATTACGTTAATATTACATGAAAATATAAACATCGTAAAATTTTCCTTCCAATATAGTAGAAAGTTAATTTTTTCATTAAAATACATTTGTAATTAATTATTTTTCTAGTCCATTTATAACTAAATGGGCCCCATATCAATTAACCAAATATTCATTAGATTAAAGTAAACCCTAAATTCAATGATGAGATTGTCCTAAAAAGTTAATTATATGTGTCCTTTTATGTAACGATTAACTTAACACTACTTTTGAGGAAAAAAATTGTCGTTTTCCAGAAGATCTAATACAGATTTTAAGAATTCAAATGTCTATGTAAATTTGTAGTTTTCAGGGGATATCATTATGAATTTACTCCAAAATTATTAAATGATCCAATTCAAATTATTATATCCATAATGAACTTATATATATGTAAAGTGAAGAAACCATTAGCGCACATCAAGCAAATATAGTGACCTGTTTGATGAAAATGAGTAGAAATGAGCAAATCGTGGCAACTGCCTCTAAAAAGGTTGGGTGAAATACCATACAAGCTTTGATAAGAATTTGATTGTTGATGGTGTCTTACTATATATGTGCCTAAGAATTTGATTATCGATGGTGTTCTACTACCATTAATTATTGACCAAGAATCATAATATTGATAGATGATATCAAATCCAGCCATTGTTGTGCGCATCTACCAGGGTTCACTAATATTATGCCAATTACACAATTTAGTTTATGATGCAATGAGTGCTTTAAGGAGTATGAGCACTCGTTACCATATGTTTACCCTAGGTTGTACTTATTAGACAAGGAATTTTAGGGGGAACGATACATTTGGAAAAGCCTACTTAATAAAAGAACTTAGCACGAATGAAATTTTAAAAATCAAAGTATAATCAGTTCTTTCTGTCATCAACTTTTGTCATTACTCATTAGTGTTTAAATTCAAGATTGCAATGTTCTCTACAAGTCTCATGCATTAGTCATTACGAAGAGAAGCCGATTATTGATTCAGCTCAAGTGCTCCAAAAGGATAAGAACAAATCAATAAGGACCCCTTAATCTCCTAATTAGAGAGTAATAAAATGATCTAAATGCCCATAAATGTGAAATGATATAATTGAGTTTAAGTTGTTTTGATAAATTAAGTAAAAAAATCAACTTTAAAATGGCACATTATGTATGTATTTAATCTGAGATATCGTGATAAAAAACATGATGTTATGTATAAATGATATTATAATTGGTTAAGTTTGTTTTGTTATTGTGGCGTAATTGAATTAGTAAGTACCTTCTTGTGGGTTTCTACGACTTGATAATTTAATGGGCTAAAGCCTTGCCTTGCATTAGATCAACTTAGCTGGTGGTTGATTTTCCCTAATAGCTTGTCATAATAAATAAATGCATGTAATATAGATTAAATAATTCTTCAGGTCTAAAACATAACTTAATGATAAGTAGACCTCGTTAAATAGCCTAAGCCTGAAATGGATTAAGTTTATGGTCTTTTTGGATTGTCGGATTTTTATCTCTATAATATCTGTATCAAATCTGCATCTACAACTTATCTATATCATATTTATATCATATCTATTTGATTGATTTATGAGTAAAACTGTTAGTTTTTCATCGATGTCTGTTTCTTGATAAACATTTATTTGAAAACGATATATGATATCAAAATAACTAAAATATGATAAAATCTTTTATAATTTCTCCAATTTTATTATTAATTGTTGTTGGTATCCTTGATATTTTTAGCGTTGATAATTGAAAAAAAAAGGTATACTATTAATGTCTCTCTAAGGATTTAACCCGTACTCATCTATATGCTATGAAATAGTAGGTGTATTTCCTTAAGGATAAAGGGTGAATTAAATGAATGGATTTCTTGAATTTGACTTATTGAGTGTCTAATACATTGTTAAATGCATGTTAGCCTTACCTTAGTAAATGCTAGTGCATTGAATCAGGTTAGTGGGCTTTGATACCGGCCTGTTTGGTTCATCATTTTAGTATCGTTTTGATGCCAAACAAATACTGAATCAATATAGATATGATACCGATGAAAAATCGATAGTTTTACTTATAAATTGACCAAACTAAATTAATACTGAATTGATATCGATACTAAAGTAACATCGAGCCGATATAGATTCGATACCTAATAATCCAAACAGGCCATGTATATGTTTATTTGTTTGTGGACTTGTCTAACACCTTATGCAGTTGCTTCATAAACTATTGTGTGTGTGTGATTCTTTTAATTTCATGATCTCATTGCAAAATTCGAACAAAAAATAGAGTATATGTTTTAAAAGTCCTAAATTTAATAGTTTGGAAATCAGAGAAAAGAAAAAAAAATAATAATAAATGGGAGCCATCGGATAATTACAGTTTCGCAAATGGAATGGTAGGTGGAGTTGGTCTCCAAGGGCGTACAAAACAAAATCATCTCCTTCTAGAATAACGGGGGTCCTTTCTTTGGCCTTTTGAAGTTTTCAAAGTTGACCAAGTTACGATTACCTTCGAATTATAAGAATGTGTCATATTTCGGGCACATAATGCTTCCTTCGGAGGTGGATTTGAATTCAATGGATTCCAACATTGACCTTGTATTCCCTATCAAATCGTACCAGAATGAGTCATATTCATATGGCAAATTCATGCAAGAATTATATGGAAAGAAGATTCCCAACGTTTTTCATTTTTCTTTAATTTTTTTTTCAGTCATTTGCTTGAAGACGGCTTTATTTATTTGAGGGAGGGCTCGCCTAATGTCGTTTAATTTTCGTGTAGGGTTTTTGTTTTTGTTTATTTTTCTTTTTCAATCAAATACAATATGAGAATTGATATTGCCCCATTTCAGTTGGGAAGTACACTTACGCTATTGTATTATGTGGACGTATAGAAATTTCTTTAGATAGAATTGAAGTGCGGAAAAGTAGTAAAATAGACATCAGAGCTTAAATATTGAAAAGCATGGCAAAGGTAGATTTGCCCTTTACCTATACTCAGATTTCATCTTTGAACGGACTTTTAAATTTGATTAATATAATTCATTTTAGGTTTTCTCCAGCTTATAACAGAGAATTTAGTTAAAATACTATTTTCTCATGACATATAAAAGACATTGATTTATTATTATAAATGTACAAATTTATCTAAATATATAACTGACATGCAATATGGGTTATGTGTCCTATAAAAAGGAACTGCATATGCTTGGATCTTCCACTTGTGCCATTTTGATCCTTTCAACAAAAATTAACTGAAGTTGTAGGTTTGCCAATCTTGCACCCACTTGTCCAGTTACTATTTCTAGATCAAATTTTCTCATATCATCTATAAGATGTCGTTGAGATGTGATCATAGCTGCAAGATTCTCCACTCTCTTCCTGCTCAAGGCATCTGCCACAGCATTTGCCTTTCCAAGATGGTACTAGATATCTACATCATAATCTTTGATAAGTTCCAACTATCTTTTTTGCCTCATATTCAGCTCCTTCTAGGCAAAGATATATTTAAGACTTTTGTGATCTATATATACCTTACATCTCTCCCTATATAGGTAATGTCTCCAAATCTTCAAAGCATGAACAACCGTTGCTAATTCCAGATTATGCATAGGATAATTCTTCTCATAGAGCTTCAATTGTCTTGAAGCATATGCTATCACCCTGCCTCTTTGCATCAACACACAACCTAATTCTTGTATAGAGGCATCACTGTAGATAGCATACTCCTCACTATATACTAGTAAAGCTAACACTGGAGCTGATACCAGTTTGTTCTTCAATTTTTGGAAGCTGTTTACACAATCTTCACTCTATTCATATTTCACTCCTTTCTGTGTTAACTTGGTCAATGGGCTTGCAATTTTGGAAAAATCTTCCACAAATCTTCTATAATATCCTACCATTCCTAGAAAACTTTTGATTTCTATAACATTCTTTGGTCTTGGCCATTCAACAACAGTTTTCACTTTCTCATAATCGACTAATATCCCATCTCCACTCACAACATGCCCTAAGAAAGAAACTTGTTCCAACCAGAACTCACACTTTTTGAATTTGGCATACAATCTCTCATTCTGCAATCTAACCAGAACAGACCTAAGATGCTCTTCATGTTCTTCTTTCAATTTAGAATACACCAGCACATCATTAATAAACGCCACCACAAATAAATCCAAATAGTCTCTAAAGATTCTATTCATAAGATCCATAAAAGCTGCTGGTGCATTGGTGAGACCAAAAGGCATGACAACAAATTCATAGTATCCATACTTGGTCCTAAATGCTCTCTTTTGAATATCCTCTACTCTAAATCTCAGCTAGTAGCATCCAATCTCAGATCAATCTTCGAAAATACTTTTGCTCCTGCCAGCTGATCAAATAAATCATCTATTATGGGCAAAGGGTACTGGTTCTTGATAGTCACATGATTCAACTCCCTGTAGTCTATACATAATCTCATGCTTTCATCTTTCTTCTTTACAAATAGAACTAGAGCTCCTCAGGGTGAAACACTGGGTCTGATAAACTTCGTCTCCAACAAATCATATAATTGTATTTTGAGCTCTGCAAGTTCTATAGGAACCATATGATATGGTGTCTTGGAAATAGGTATACTACCCAGCACCAAGTCTATACAGAATTCAACTTCTCCTCTGGTGGTAATTTTGGTAAATCTTTCGGAAAACATCTAGGTACTCACACACAACTAATATTTGAGATGGATCTTTCTTTGGTTTATGCTCTATCACCATATTTGCTGTAACGCCCTAAACTAAGGCATTACAACCCGCCACGTGTCCCTCTCTTAAAAGAGACACGCAAAGACTCTAAATCTCAATACCATAGAATATAAACATATAAAAATCTCCATGAACCCACATTTAAGGGTACTCCAGAAGGAACAAAACCTGTGAAACCTATAATTTTAACTTTCAAATATCTCCTGTAATATAAACTAAATCCGAGTTGGCAAAACCAAAGCCAATAATAATCCAGAAAGGATCTAACTTCCAACTTAAAATCATATAATCCTGTTTAATAAACTATTACATAAAAACCAATACTTCAAATCCTCAAAAAGATAAAAATCAAAATATTTTTTTTTTTTGATAAAAATCATCAAAGCTAAAGAAATCCTTTTTCATATGTCCTGTATAACATCATATTCCTCTGCAGGGTTGTCAGGTCCACTATCGCCATCCCCACGATCAAAATACAAGTCATAACTAGACAAGTCATAAACAATATATCCATCACTTGTACCTGAAAAAGAAAGAAATGAGCAAAAACGCTCAGTATGCCAGTCCACAAACAATATACAAATGCACAAACAACATGTATATATACGAGTAACTAACTAAATGCAAACAACAGGATTATTATCTTCATTAAGCCTGCAAAACAACACAGTTCAGAATCATAGATCTCTGATCCCAAACTTGGAGTTACTCAGACTGCTGAAAAACAACCAGATATAAAAAATAAATAATTGTATACATATATTGGTGAATGGGTACTCCCCAAACATCCGCGGCCATGATGCCAATAAACCTATATCTATCGGAATCGTCTCTAAGTGCAACTTCACTAGGGACAACGACACACAAGGATCATTAGGGTGCCTCACCAGTATCACTGTCTGCCAAGTCTTTACTAGTCAAAGCCAATGACATCCAGATTAACAAATTAAACCAAATAGAATTAGGTTCATTATATATCTATTCCTATAGGCAACAATCAGAAAACTAAACCTGCAAGAAAACACAGCAAACAAGGAAAGGTCATACCTTTTACAATTCTAGGAACAATCTCTCCAAATCCACAAATTCTTAAAAACAACAAGAAATCTCCTGAATATAACATATAACAAGAACAATATATAAATCATCACATCAAAACCCTAATTATCCAATTCTCCAAAATCATCCAAAACCTTAACCTCTCAAGATATCACAACTGCAGAATCTCTTCGATCAATTCCCCAGAAAACCCAAATCTCCACAAAACCTTAATTACATAAATCAACAAATACAAACAAATCCATCATTCTAATTTGATCTTTTAATGAATCTATGATTTAGAGGATGAAAACTTACTTTGATTTGACTCTAAATCCGAAAAATCGCCAAAGACCACAAAGAAACCATAACCCTAGAACATCACCAATCATGAACGAATAAAACCCTAAATCAGAAATCATTTCGATGAAATCTACATATGTAATTAAGGGATTTAACTATCTTGAATGGATCTCAAATTCCTAATCATTCTCCTCAAGATTCAGATATGATCTTCAACGGTTTCTCTCATAATCCTCTTCAAACATACGAGAAATCTATTATTACAAAGTTGATTACATGTTAAATCGTATAGTTCTCGTATAGATCTACTTACTCGGATTGAAGACCTTGATTCTTCTTTGATTTCTCACCCCAAACACTTAAGAAAGCAAGCCTTAGGTCGCTTTGAAGAAGAAGAACTTGGAGGAAAACAAGACAAACCGTAATTCTCATCATAAACTACATATATATGTAAAACAGATTTAGGCTGCCAAATGGGCCAGCAGTCTAAGTGCCATCTTAGGCCCAATTTCTATAAATTCGTCCTGTCTCATTTGTGTGACTTTCCTGTGTCCAAAATTTACCTGTTCAAAGACAAAATTACCCTTTTAACAACACTTAAATTTCGCTTCTACCTTTCATTATAACTTATTTACTTGTATATTACATTTCTCCCCTTCTAAAAAGAACTTTCGTCCTCGAAAGTTACTTAGATTATTGAAACAACTGGGGGTATCTTGACTTCATGTCTTCTTCTAATTCCTATGTCGCTTCTCTCTCTGTTTGATTAGTCCACTGCACTTTCATGCACTTAATCACTTTTCTTCTTAGAAATTTCTCTTTTGTATCCAAAATCTTTACCGGCTTCTCAATTATCGAGAGATTAGGTTGCACTTCCAACGGCTCAAGAGTTACCACTTCATCTGAATCTCTGACATATTTTCTGAACATAGATATGTGGAACATGTTATGTACTCCTTCCAAATTAGGCGGTAAGGCCAATTTGTAAGCAACATCGCCTATCTTTTCCAATATCTCATATGGTCCCACATATTTCGATTCAACTTCCCTCTTAGCCCAAATCTGACAACTCCCTTTTTTGGTGAAATCTTCAGCAAAACATACTCTCCCACTTGAAATTCCAAAAGGTCGTCTTCGTTTGTCAGCATAACTCTTTTGTTTACTCTGTGCAGCTTGCAACTTCTGCCTAATCAGCTTGACTTTATCCATTGCCTCTTATACTAACTTGGTTCCCAACATCTGTCTCTCACCTACTTCATCCCAGTGAATAGGTGATCTGCACTTTCTGCCATAAAGAGCTTCATATGGAGGCATGTCAATCGACGCTTGGTAACTGTTATTATAAGCAAATTCCACTAATGGTAAATGCTCATCCCAACTTCCTTTGAAATCCAAAGCATACGCTCTCAACATGTCCTCCAAAGTCTGAATAGTTCTCTCAGATTGCCCATATGTCTGGGGATGATAAGCTGTACTAAAAAAGACTTTGGGACCCAGTGCTTGATGTAGACTTTTCCAGAATCTCCCAACAAATCTAGTGTCTCTATCAAACATAATGGTTATAGGTATCCTATGCAATCTTACTATCTCTTTGATGTACAACCTTGCTAGTTCATCTATTCGATACCCAGTCTTAATAGGTATAAAATGAGCTACCTTACGGAGTTTGTCTACAATCACCCACACTGATTCATACTTATCTCTTGTCTTAGGCAAAGCCGTAACGAAATCCATGGTGATGTGTTCCCACTTCCACTGTGGTATCGGCAAAGGTTTCAACTCACCTGCCGGTCTTTTATGTTCTATATTTATCATCTGACATGTGTGGCACTTGGAAACTTATTTTGTTATCTCCTTTTTCAAATTATTCCACCAATACAGCTTCTTCAAGTCTTGGTATATCTTCTTTCCTCCTGGATGGATGGAATAACTTGAATAATGTGCTTCTTTTAACAACTCTCTCTTAAGATCTCCTTGCATTGGCACACATAATCTTCCTTTATACCGCAGAATACCTTCACCATCCATATAGAACTCTGGTGCCCTACCATTGTCCATTCTCTGCTTAATCTCCAGGATACTTTGATCATCCGTTTGAGATGTCTTGATTTTATCTACAAAAGTAGGTTATATCCTCAAATTTGCCAATCTTTCACCTACTTGTCTTGTAACTATTTCGAACTCAAGTTTCCTCATATCATCAATCTGTCACGCCCCAACGAGTACCCTAAATGTGACAGCCCATCATACACAATATTAAAACTTAAAAATGACTACCTCAGTCACTCAAAGCTTCCATATCGGTACAAGGCGTACGTTCACATTAAAGGGAAATCGGTGAAGTAATGCATTTTAAGATATTGGTAGCGGAACATGCAAAACAACACTTAATATATTTCATTGAAATAAAAAAGTCTTACAACTTCTAAGGGGCATTCCCCCGATAATTTCCATAGCAACATGGTCTTACTAAGATAAATAATTAAAGCTAGAAAATTTTAGAAGAAATCTACTCTAAGACTTCAAAACAGAGTTTCTCCAAAAGCTTCTCAAAATAAAGATTCTACCTAGGTGATTAAGATGGTCTCGGGTATAAAATGACAATCTTGCAATATCAAAAGTCTATTGGGGTATAAGCATAACTAGCTTAGTGAGATATTCCTTACGAAAAGTACTCATAGCAAGCATTCAACCAAGTTCATTAAACAAGCACATGAAATGCAACAACCATATGATCAAACAGTATATACGACTATTCAGTTTCGTATTGTATGATGGATTTACCCCTCCATCGGTAGTTAGGGAATGATTTGAACTAGGCCCCAAACGACCTCCTTAAAATTTGCGCATGTCTTGGGGTTCCAACGAACCTTACTACTAGTCCCCGGCCTTTCTATACCTAAAGCGATCGATCTGGCTCGGCTATAACTCGAGGCCATATTCCCCGAACGTCCTAAATCCTCAAGATGTAGCTAGGCAGTTTACATTTCTGATCCCACGCTGAGGAGTAGTAGCAAAATTTCTAAATGATATTCTAAGTGATATGCAAGAGCAATTTATTCTATGAGGATTCCAATATAACATTAATTCATTTAAAGCGATCATACAATAATTACACACATAGCAATACATACATAGAAACAATTATATCAATCACACATTGGGTTTCAATATATTTATCGTTCATTGATCGCACATAATCATTTACATACATAATTCCCATGATATCCCACATGCATATCAATTTTATGTTTTCCTAACATCTAGTGCTCTATTCTACAAGCACATGCGCGAATACATAAACTTAAAGGAAACTCACTCGTCCATAGCGATCTTCTATGAGTCGAAGTAATCCTCGGGGAAAAGAAGATCTTGGCCCTCGACACATAAACAAAAGAAATACCCGAAATGAGTATTTGATCCAAAATCTACTCAAATTCTTGTAATTCTATCTTATTAAACTCGTCAAAATTCTCATGAAAGGAAATTCTAATTTAAAATGGCCATAACTTGCTCATTTTAACTCGGAATTTCGCATATTATATACTGATTTCTACCTACTCAAAAAGATCTATCCATTTCTAAGATTATTTTTATCAAAATAAGTCATTTGGGTCTTGAAATAGTGACGTACTTAATTGCCACGAAAATTCTAGATTTCAAACTCAAGTTTTCAATCTTTTCTCTATTCAAGAATTCTTGTACAAAAATATAGTCATTGTATGGTTGGAAAATCCTTTAAATATATATATATATATATATATATAGACTCAAATTATATGCATGAATTTAGTGGTGTTGTCTCAACAATGATTTTTTTGTAAATAATGTGTCTTAAAAGTGAGAAAATGCTAAGACTTGAAAATTCCTTTTTTAGTTTTGTTGGAAAAATTTCTTAAATTAATATAAGAGAGTATTTCCTCCATTTCTTAATATTGAGAATAATTAAATTTTCAAAAAGTAATTCTAGTCTTGTTAAGATTCCTACAACTTTAAAAAAATATAGTTTTTTCTAAATATTTCTTAGTTATGTGATTTAAAGTTTTTCTAAAGTTAGATCTACTTTAAATAAATAATATCAATGATCTTATAAGTTATTTATTATTTTTATTTCCTAAGTAAAGCTTATCCTTAGAAAAGTTATTCTTTGATAATTTTGTAAAACTTATCTAAATCTTAGTATGTTGATGAAAGCTTTACATATGAGTTTAAGAAAACTTTTGTTAAACAAATAATTAAGTTTAAAGAAACTTTCTTATTTTATTGGTTTAAAAAGAGATTTTGTGATAACTTTGTTTTATGTATTTATTGATGAAATCCCGTATGGTTTAATTACTAAAACCTGAGCTAAACTTATCTAACTTTAGAAAATATTTATTAAGATAAAACTTTAAGTTTTTATGGAAAAATCATTTCCTATATGACAAAATTTATTTTTAAAGAGATTTCTTATTTTTATTACTTAAGAAAACTCATTTTCATTATGGTTGAGACAATATCAACATGTTCATGCATGAATGAGAATATGTAACTATGAAAAAAACAACATAATAAGATAAATGTAATAAGAGCATAATAGTAAAGTCAAGTATTGAGAACCTTAGCTCCATCAAGGTATCCTAGGACTAAGAATAGACTAGTCCCAAAAGAAAAGAAAAGACAAGAAAAGAAAAGAAAAGAAAGAAAATTGTTTTGACTTGGTATGGACAAGTCTAAGACTAGAAAGACGAATCTTAATAATTGCATGAAATAAATAAATAAATTGCAAAGCATGAAAATAAATAAATAACAAGTGAGCTTATATGCTCTAAAGAAATATATATACACAATATACATAATACTTTATAGAAGTTAGATTAGAGCAAATAATAATAACAATAATAACAACAACATAATAACATAATATAAAATATGAACATGAACAAAAACAAAATATGAACATATTGTTACTTCTTTAGCTCTCATGAGTCTAAAAAACATACACTAAGCTCATGCTAAGTTGTATGAACATGATGATTATATGTAAGAAATATTACCTAAGGTTATGTGTTTGTTGAAGAGAAAAAGAATGGGTTGTAGTAATATGTGGGAAATTGTTTTATGGAGAAAAAAGAGAACTTGGGAGAGAATTTAAGAGAGAGTGTTTGTGGAGAAATTTTGGTAAAGTTTTAGTAGGAAGGAGAAATTTTGGTAGAGTTTTAGTAGGAAATGAATTGTGTGAAAGAATGAAGGAGGAAGAGGGGTATTTATAGAGTTTTGGAGTGGAAATTAGATGTAATTAAATATATTGAAAATGAAAAAAAATTGAGAGTGATGAGAGAGAGAGGATGGACGGCAACATGGGGAAATGGGGAGGAAAATTGATTAAATTTGTTATTTTGTGATAAAAAGAAGTAATATGTAAAGTGTGATGTGATTAAAGTTGTATGGGGAAGGTAAATTGTAAGGAATATGTATAGTAGAGTGTAAAAAAAAGTAGAGATAGTGAAATAGTAATGAATAGTATAAATAGTACTATGATTAGTAAATTAGACAATTAAAATACTAGTAGTAAAGAAAATACGCGTAAACGGCCTATATCTAATATTTTTAATTACCAAAAAATTCTAAAACGATATTTTTGAAAACCTTATATTTTTATGAGTCTATTGGTGTCGTCAGAATATTTTCACTATCTAATGCACCGAGGCATGGATTTTGAAAATTAATCCCGTTCGGATCCGAAAGACACTAGAAAATTATGAATCTGATATTTTTAAGCTTTCCTATATTATTACGAATCATTTTCCATAATCATCTCAATTTCGTTGTCTAGGGTTTATGTAATATATGGAAATAAAGATGAAAATATAATGGATTATGAATCATAAGATGATATAGGATGAGTTTAAGGTCAAAACAAGTAAATTGTAAAATTTTAAGTTTGATTTGGTAATGAATGTTGAAGTTCGGATTTCTACAATTTTTTACAGATGCTACACCGCCAACTGGAGAATCTACACTGCGGCGTAGAGACGGGGTAGGAAGGGAACAGTAGCGTTTTTCTTAATGCTAGGTGGAACACCGCCAGTGCACGCGAAAGTTTTTTTTTAACGCCGGATAGGAACACCATCGGCATAGGTCATGGATTTTTTGGTGTATGTTATTGGATCGATGTTTTGAGAATTCAAACCCTTGATGAACGCCACCAGTGTTCAAGTAATTTTTGCCACCGTAAGGTGTACGCCAGCAAAATTTATACGTATGCCGCCGGCGTAGGTGCTGGCGTATGAGCAAATTCTATAAATACGAAACGCGAGAACCAGTTTTCGACAGAAACTTTTTATCATATTTTTTCCTTCATATAAGAAAGTTTTGGAGCGTTCTTGGAGATCTAGGGTTGGATAACCCTCAAGAGTGTGTTTTTGATCCAAAGTAAGTGATCTTAACTTTCTCCTATGGATTATATACGAATTTGCATAAGTTTTCTTAGGGTTTTGTTGTGTTCTTGAAGGAAAATGTGGGAAGGATCTAGATCTCGGGTTAAATCTGTCTTGGTTGGATAAGGAGTGAGATTTGTGATTAAAACAAATAAGTATAATGTTCTCATACAAGATTTATACGAATTTCATGCAAGTTCTAAGGATCTTGTGATTGTTTGCATGAAGGAAACCCTAGATTTGGTTGGAATCCGAATTTGTGGATGTGAGTCGGGTTTTGGTGATCCAAATCAGTAAGTTTCGTCTTTTCGTTGATGAATTTAAACAATGTTTGATTATATGATCTTTATATGTTCTTGTTGCCATATAACATTAGGGTCTCGGTGAAATATTAGGAAATTGTGGAGTTTTGTGCGGTTCATTGTTGTTCTTGAGGATATTTGTGGAGTTTGATCGGAGTAGACGGTGCAAATAGCAGATATTTCTTTTCAGGTTAGGATTTTTGGAGAATTCATATCTGCTAGGGTATTTTGATAATGTGATCATATATGTTGATGTATATATATATGTTGTAACAAGATATTTGGAGTTTGTGGAATTGTTGTTGGAGTTGATATAGGAGTTTGTAAAATTTGGGTTGTTTTTGTTGTTGTTGATATCGGATTTGAAGATTTGATTTATATTCCTGAAATTGAGAAAGGTACGATCAATCCTTGCTTGTTGTTTTTGCTTTTAAGTTTAGTATTGCCTGATTTGTTGTAGGAATAGAATTTCATAATAAACCTAATTATTTTCGGCTTAATAATTGTCTGTTTGGTTGTGCTTGGCTTTGAGCAGTAAAGACCTGGCAGACAGTGATACTGGTAAAGCACCCTGATGATCTTGGTGTGAGGTTGTCCCAAGTAGACTCATGCCTTGATATGATTCCGGTAGAATTAGGTATTCTAGATTCGAGGTGCTTGGGGAGTACCCACTTATCCATATATGTATAAGATTATTATTTTCAAAGAGTTGTTTGATTTTCAATAGGGTCTGAGTAACTCCGAGTTCGGTATTAGAGTATACCTAATACTGGATTGTGTTGTTTTGTTGGCTTAAGAAAGATAAAAATATGACTGTTTGCATTAACTTAAGTTGCATGAATTATCTGTATTTTGTATGTGCATATGCATTTGTTTTTCGATTGGAGTCATCATACTAGGCGTTGCCGCTCATTCTTTTAAAGTTCAGGTACAGATGAAGAAAATATAGTATATGATCTTTCTAGATATGAGTTATTTTTTTATAGCGGGGATGGCGATAGTGGACCCGACTACCTAGCCGAGAGCTAGGCTTCATATATTAAAATTTCTAAGAAAAAAACATTTAGATCTTTTCAAGTTGTAGTTGGATGTTTAGGTTGGTTTCAATGAAAAGATTTTTGATGTAAACAGTGTTTAGTTTCTGCTAAATTTGTTGGCTGTGTGATGTCAACCTGGATTTTATGTTTGAACCAGAAGTTTATGTTTTATGAAGTATATGATTTTAGTTTAAATAGGTTTCGTATCCTATGAGATACCTTATGTGTGTTTACAGGTGATTAATGTAGAATTTATAGATATTAAAGCCTTTGCGTGTCCTATATAAGAGAGGATACGTGGCGGGTTATAATGCCTTCAGGTTAAGGCGTTATAGTTTAAGAACACGGGATTGCCGGATCTAGATTCACTAGACTAAACATAGAACTAGGTTAATTTTAGGGTTCCGATTTGACTTCCGATTCTAGGGTTTACTTATATTACCGAAAAAGCTAGGGGCTTACACAATCAAATGGCGTTCTGTTGTAATCATAGCCGCAAGATTTTCCACTCTCTTTCTGCTTAAAGCATCAGCTACAAAATTTGCCTTTCCTGGATGATACTGAATATCAATGTCATAATCCTTGATAAGCTCCAATCACCTTCTCTGTCTCATATTCAGCTCTTTCTGGGTAGAGAAGTACTTTAAACTCTTATGATTCGTATATACCTTGTACCTTTCCCTATATAGGTAGTGTCTCCATAGCTTCAACGCATGTACTACCATTGTTGGTTCCAAATCATGTGTAGGATAATTCTTCTCATATGGCTTCAATTGTTTGGAAGCATATGCTATAACCCTGCCCCCTTGCATCAACACACATCTTAAACCTTGAATAGAGGCATCGCTGTATATAGCATACTCCTCACCACTTACTGGTAAGGCTAGCACTGCAGCATACACTAACTTATCCTTCAACAACTAAAAACTGGGTTCACACTCTTCACTCCATACGTATTTAACTCCTTTTTGTGTCAATCTCGTCAATGGGCTAGCAATCTTTGAAAAGTTTTCAACAAACGTTCTGTAATATCCTGCAATTCCCAGAAAACTTCTGATTTCTTACACAGTCTTGGGTCTTAGCCATTCAACTACTGCTTTTACTTTCTCAGGATCTCCTGATATTCCATTTCCATCAACTATATGTCCTAAGAAAGAAACTTTTTTCCAACTAGAACTCACATTTGGATAACTTAGCATATAGCTCCTCTTCCTTCAATCTGGTCAAAACCAATCTTAGATGCTCCTCATGTTCTTCTTTAGACTTAGAGTACACTAGCACATCATCTATGAAAACCACAACAAACATATCCATATAATCTCTAAAAACTCTATTCATTAGATCTATAAACACTGCTAGCGCATTTGTGAGACCAAAAGGCATGACTACAAACTCATAGTGTCCATACCTAGTCCTAAAAGCAATCTTCTGAATATCCTCTGCCTTAACCCTCAACTAGTGATATCCTGATCTCAAATCAATTTTGGAAAATACTTGTGCTCCTGCCAACTGGTCAAACAAATCGTCTATCCTTGGCAATGGATACTTATTCTTGATTGTCCTCTGGTTCAATTCTCTATAGTCAATACACAACCTCATACTCCCATCTTTCTTCTTTACAAATAACACAGGAGCTCCCCAAGGCGACACACTTAGCCTAATGAACTTCTTCTTAAGTAACTCATCTAACTGAACTTTAAGTTTTGCAAGTTCTGTAGGAGCCATGCGATATGGAGTCTTAGAAATTGGTGTAGTACATGGTACCAATATATACTAAACTCTACTTCTCTTTCTGGTGGTAACACTGGTAAATCTTCTAGAAAAAATTCTAGGTACTCACTCACAACTGGTATTTCAGAAATATCTAACTTTTGCCTGTCCTCTTTTACCATAGCTGCCAACATAGATTCTCCCTACAACTCATAAGTAAGAAGAATTGGAGGTCTTTGCACTACTAGCTTACATACAAACTGGTCTCCATCCGGCAAACTAAACTCTATCACAAGATTATGACAATCAATCACAGCCTTATATTTTGTCAACCAGTCTACTCCTAGAATCATATCAAAGTCTAGCATATCCAACACCACAAGATCTGCAGGCAAATGTCTACCTTCTATCTCAATATCATACCCCTATAGATTCTATTCAACACAGATCCACTTCCTAATAAGGTATTCACAGACATACATATAGGCATAAACTCAACCGATGCACCACAAATAGATACGAAAGATTCAGATACACAAGAAAAGTTGGCACTGGTATCAAACAAAACATATGCACTATGCAGGAGTATATGAAACATACCCGTAATAGTGTCTACACTGGAAGTCTCACTACGCTGAAGAGCATACACTTTACTTGCACTTAAAATAGAATACCTGAGGAAGAGTCTTTTCTGTCACGCCCCGAAGGGTACCCCAAACGTGGCAGTCCGCCACATATAATATCAAGGTTTAAGAATGGCTACCTTAGTCATGCGAAAGCCTTAGTATTATATGTAAGGCGTCTAACACGGTAATAGGAGACGCTTTTGGGAAGCATAGTTTAAGCAAGTAATGATAAACATACAAGAATCCAGAAATAAGTATATCATAACATAAATAACCAAAGGTCTGTTACATAATCTCTTAGGGGCATACCCCCGTTAATTCCAAGGATCGAGATAAACTTCATAACCTCCAAAATTAAAGATTTCAAAGGAATTCTAATCTAAGTCTTCGAGTAGATTTCCTCCAAAAGCTTCAACAAAACATATACGGATACTGGAAGACCTCGGGCTCAAAAAGGTGTTCCTGAGAATACAAATATCTATAGGGGTGTAAGCTTATGGGCTTAGTGAGTAAATCCCAAAATTCATACTCGAAGTAAATTATCAATCAAGTTTATTATTCAAACATATGAAATGCAACAACCACGTGAGCATACAAGACATATGACTTTCCGGGAATCATATGTTGAATGAATTTACGCCCTTCATTCGGGGTTGGGGATTCAGGCCAATTACGCCACAACTTTTAAAAACACTTTTATAGATCTTACCGGCTCCTATACGCCATCAAAAACTTGTAGTTATTACAGGCTCCTACTAGCCACAATTTTGTAGTTCTTACCCTCCTACTCGCCACTTACATGATATACCGGTTATGTCTACCACCACTATTATACACTTGTCCCACCAATTGTATAGTAGTGAATGCAATGTGACTCAACATATGAAGTGCATGAATAATTTCTTTAATTAAAGTCTAGTAATTACATTTAACTTCTTTCAAGTGATCAACCAATTTCAAACAATTCAAGATATTAATGCACATACAACTTTATTACAAACAATTGAGTTTCGATATACTTAGTATCTCTTTCAACATATTTCATACACTTCATTTTGATTTTTTTTTCTTAGATTCTAGTGCAACTAACTTTACAAGCACAATCAAGAGTATGAGAAAATAACGGGAAGTAACTCACTCGGCCATGGTGACACCTTCTTGAATTGGATGGGTCGTTCGGAAATTCCACTTAATCGTAGTAATCCTCGGGATACGAACAATCCTCCTCGTGATTATCTAATCAAGAAGAATACCCAAAATGAGTATTTCATGAAATTCTATTCTAATCTTTTCTTAAAAATCGTAGAAAGGGAAATTCCAACTTAAAATGGCATAACTTGCTCATTTTAACTCGGAATTTCGCGTATAATATATCGTTTTCTACCTACTCGAAAAGATCTACGCATTTCTAAGCTTATTTCATAAAACTAAGTCGTTTGGGTTCCGAAAAGAGCGACAGATTTGCCACGAATTTTGAAACACTTGTTTTCTTCTTTGTAAACAAAGCTCTTTTGAAAAGATAAATTTCAATTATTTTGTAAACTTTTGAAAATATATATATTTGTAATGACTCATAACAATGTATGAAGTAAATGAATTGTCTCAACTTAAAAAGTAAGGTTTTTAAAAGTCTTTGAACTTGAGATTCTATTTTACTTTTGAAAGATCTTTTAGTTATTAAGATGAATATGAAATCTCTTGTAATTACTTTAATTTCCTAAAGTGTGGTTTTATTTTCTAAACTTGGATTTCAAAAGTAGCAAAATGACATTTTTATGTTTTAAAAAATTTCTACTTCTTGATAAAAGATAAGTTTTCATAAAACCTTTTGTTTATGTAAGAAAATCATTCCTAGTTCATGGTTTTTAAGAAATCCATTTTCCTATTTATTTCTTTTAGAAAGAATCTTTAATTCAAGAAAACACTTTCTCATTTATTTTTGTTGAGACAAAAACATTATGTTCATGCATGAATATGAATCATAAGCTATAGAAAGTAAAATAATAACTTGAAAGCTTAAGTAAATAATAAAGTAAATCAAGTATTGGGACCTTAGCTTCATCAAGGTACCCCGGACTAAGAAAAGACTAGTCCCGAAAAAAAAAGAAAATTGTTTTGACTTGATGAGGACAAGTCTAAGACTAGAATGACTAGTCTTAAAATCAACTTGAAATAAATAAATTGCATGAATAAATAAATTGCATGAAAGGTAAATAAATTGCAAGGCTATGAGCTTATATGCTCTAAATAGTATATATAGCTATATAGATATATTAGATAGTAAAAACATAAAGGAAATATAAACATAAAGGAATATAAAGAACATAAATGATCATGAGAATTTGATTATGAACAAAAACAAAGTATGAACTAATGTTGCTTTCTTAACCTTCATGGTTTTAGAAAACATACACTAAGCTCATACTAAGTAGATGAACATGAAGAATTCTTGAGAAATTTCTTACCTAAAGAAGCTAAACTAAGAGACTTCTTGAAGAACTCTTGAGAGAATTTGAGAGAGATTTTGAGAGAGTAACTTTAGAGAAGAAGAAGTGTGAAAGAAGTGAAGGTATGAAGGGGTATTTATAGGAAAATGTGGGAGATAAATTGTGTTAATTAAATAATTGGAAATCAAAATAATTGAGCATGGGAGAGAGAGGCCGGCGCTATTTGTGATGTGGGGAAAGAAAAATTAATTTTTTTTTCTTTTGATTAATTAAAAGTAAGAAATGAAAGATGTGAAATTGTATTGGAAATGAAAATGTGTAAGAAATAGGTGTATGGTTTGTAAGAGTAGGTTGTAAGAAAAAGTAGAGATAGATGAATAGTGTAGAATAGTAGAAAATAGTGTAATGTAAAAGTAGACATGACAATTTAATACCGGTAGTAAGAAAATACGAGTATAAAAGCGATATCTGATATTTTTAGTATCGAAAAATTACGAAATTGATATTTTTGGAAATCTTATATTTTTACGAGTCTAACGGTATTCGGAATATTTTTCCTATTCCGGGCTCCGGACACGTTTTTAAGAACTGTGTCCGTTCGGGTTCGAAGGACATCCGAATTTCGCGAAACTGAAACTTTTATAAAACCTATGGTTATTACGAACTATTCGAGCTAATTTTTCCAACTTCGTTTTCTAGGGCTTGAGAAAACGGCAATGCCGGAGTTAAACGGTTACGGTAAACTAGGGTTTTGTTACTCTGAAATCCGTTTGACTTCCGTTAGGGTTTAAACTATAATTTGGATCCAAAAATTTCGGGGATTTACAACCTACCCCCCTTAAAGAAAGTTTTGTCCTCAAAACTTGAAATTTGCAACTTGAAATTCGTACCTGATTCTTCAAAGAGATTTGGATATTTCTTTCGGATCTCATCCTCGGCTTCCCAAGTAGCCTCTTCTCGCGAATGATTCCTCCACAACACCTTGACATATCGGATTTCCTTGTTTCTCAGCTTTTGAACCTTTTGATCCAGAATTTGAACTGGGTGCTCCTCATAAGTCAAGTTTTCTTTCAGCCTGACTGGTTCAAGCTCCACAATCCGATCAGGGTCGGGGATATGCTTTCTTAGCACTGAGACATGGAAGACATTATGTACTCCTGACAGGTTTGGTGGTAATGCCAAGCGATAAGCCAAATCTCCTACCCGTTCAAGGATTTCGAAAGGTCCGATATACCTTGGGCTTAGCTTCCCGAGCTCGTACACGATGGATACTCTTTATCGGATTCACTTTAGATACACATGATCACCAACGTTAAACTCAAGGATCGCGTTTTTGATCTGCCCAACTTTTCTGTCTATCTTGGGCCTCTTTCATCCTTTGCTGAATAATCCTGACTTTATCTGAGGCGTCTTGGATGAGATCTGGTCCAATTGTTAACTTTTCCACATCATCCCAAAATAGAGGCGATCTACACCTTCTTCCATATAAAGCTTCGTATGGTGGCATCTTAATTGTTGAATGATAGCTGTTGTTGTAAGCAAACTCTACCAAAGGTAGGTGTACTTCCCAGCTTCCTTTGAATTCCATAACACAAGCTCTTAACATGTCTTCCAAAGTCTGGATAGTTCGCTCTGATTGTCCATCAGTTTGTGGATGATAAGCTGTGCTGAACTGTAACTTGGTCCCCATACATTTCTGAAGGCTCGTCCAAAATTTTGACACGAATCGAGGATCTCGATCCGATACAATCCCTGCTGGAACTCCATGCAGTCTCACAATCTCCCTTATATAGCCGGGCCAACTTTTCCATTGAGTAGGTCATGTTGATGGGATGAAGTGTGCTGACTTGGTAAGTCGATCCACAATTACCCATATGGCATCATATCCGCTGATGTTCGGGGCAATCCACATACGAAATCCATGGTAATTTGGTCCCATTTCCATTCTGGTATGGCCAATGGTTTCAAAAGTCCTCCTGGCCTTTGGTGTTCAATCTTTACTTGTTGACATATGGGACACTTCATTACGAATTCGCTACATCCTTTTTCATTCCATTCCACCAAAAGCGACTTTAAGGTCTTGGTACATCTTGGTACCACCGGGGTGCATGGTATATCCCGAGTTATGCGCCTCATCCATTATTTCCTTTTTCATCTCCTCATCATTTGGTACACATAATCTTCCCTTCATTCTTACTACATCTTCCTCATCTATCTCAAAATCGTCATACCTTCCTCCTGTATCTCACTTTTCAACTTTTGTATGACTTCATCATATCGTTGAGATTCTTTGATTCTATCGATCAGGGTTGGCTCCATTACCAAATGGGAAATTTCCATTTCCGCACTTTGCCCCACAAATTCGATGCTCAATCTCTCGAATTCCTTTATAAGTTCTTTTTGAGTCGTGAGCATGGCTGCGACTTCTCCATGGTTCTTTCGACTCAAAGCGTCTGCTACTGCATTCACTCTTCCAGGGCAATAATTTATTCCAAGATCATAGTCTTTGATCAACTCCAACCATCTCCTTTGCCTCATATTCAATTCCTTTTGTGTGAATAGGTACTTGAGGCTCTTATGGTCCGTATAAATCTCGCATCTCTGTCCATATAGGTAGTGCCTCCAAAGCTTGAGAGCAAAAACAACTGCGGCCAACTCAAGATCATGCGTCGGGTAATTTTGTTCATGCGGCCTCAACTGCCGTGAAGCATAAGCAATTACCTTCCCTTCTTGCATAAGCACACATCCTAAGCCATTTCTTGATGCATCACTATGGACGGT
Organism: Combretum micranthum; assembly: GCA_024138025.1. NCBI lineage: Eukaryota > Viridiplantae > Streptophyta > Magnoliopsida > Myrtales > Combretaceae > Combretum > Combretum micranthum. The sequence goes on along the minus strand of JAMXBD010000753.1, from coordinate 466,312 downwards.
ATATGGCTTTTCTGGATCGGGTAAGGTTAAAATTGGAGCAGACACCAATCGTTGCTTTAATCTTGGAAACTTTGTTCCTTTTCTCATTCCAAATGAATCTTTCATTCTTCTGGGTCAACTGAGTTAGGGCTTAGCTATTTTTGAGAAATCTTGCACAAACTTCCTGTAATAGCCAGCTAATCCAAGAAAACTTCTAATCTCAGTCACCGTCCTTGGTTGTTTCCATTCCATTACGGCCTTAATCTTTTCAGGATCTACGGATATTCCTTTCCCTGAGATAACATGTCCTAGAAAAGATATTTGATCCAACCAAAAGTCACACTTGGATAATTTGGCATATAACTTGTGCTCCCTTAAGGTTTGTAATGCCATTCTCAGATGTTCTTTGTGTTGCTCCCGAGTTTTAGAATAAACCAAAATATCATCAATGAAGACAATCACGCATTTATCCAAGAGCGGCTTATACACCCGATTCATCAAGTCCATGAAAGCAGCTGGTGCATTTGTCAATCCAAATGGCATGACCATGAACTCATAGTGTCCATACCGAGTTCTAAAAGCGGTCTTTGACACATCCTCTGGTTTTATCCTCAGCTGGTGGTATCCAGATCTCAAATCAATGCGTGAGAATACACTTGCTCCTTGTAGTTGGTCAAAGAGATCGTCAATCCTTGGCAATGGATACCTATTCTATAGTGACCTTATTGAGTTCTCGATAGTCAATACACAACCTCATCGATCCATCTTTCTTCTTTACGAATAATACCGGAGCTCCCCAAGGCGAGACACTTGGTCTAATAAATCCTTGGTCAAGCAATTCTTGTAATTGCTTCTTAAGTTCCTTGAGCTCAACAGGTGCCATTCGGTATGGTGCCTTGGATATAGGTTCTGTCTTTGGCATCAAATCGATCTCAAAATCGATTTCTCGTTTTGGGGGTAACCCAGGCAATTCTTCTGGAAAAACATCAGAGAATTCATTAACGATGGGGATGTCGTCAATGTTGGGTCTTTCCTTATCCTCCTCCGTACTTCCCACATAACTTTCACTCCTTCTTCAACTTCTTCAATTAGCTCAAACGAACTTAACTCCAAACTTTTTGCGGATTCTCCCAAAAACGTAGCTTTCTTTCCATCTTGTCTCATGAATTCCACCTTTTATTTCTACAATCTACCTTTGCTTCCACCATGGACAACCAACTCATTCCGAGAATCACTTCGTACTTGCTAATTTCTATTACTATAAGATCGGTAGTTGCTTCATGGCCTTGTATCTTCATGGGGCAATTCCTTATTACTTCTTTGGTAGTCACCACACTACCGGTGGGGGTTTTTATACGAAAACTTGTTGTGATTGTGGTGATGGGTAAACCGGTCTTCAAGGCTACACTAGTGGCAATAAAGGAATGTGTTGCACCGGTATCGAAGAGGGTATAAGCGGTTAGGTCCCCTATTTGTATGGTTCCTGCGTTCAAGACGCATGTGTTACTATTCTTATTGTCCTTATAAGGTTTCCTAGATATCTATTATTTCCAACATGCATCATAACTTTATACTCAACAGATATCAAAACAGACATATATTTCAAAGGTTGAGGCTAACCTGTAACCAAGCTATAGTCGTACTCCTCTCCATGGTCCAGGGCAGCCAACTTTACTCCTTCTTCGGCATCCTCCTCGCAGACCCATTGCCCTTCAAGGTTATAAATTCTCAGGCCATGCATAGATGATGCTGAGCGACTTCCGCTTCCATTTCCACTCCTTGTCGGGGCAAGTCCTCCTGAGGATCCAACAGGTCGGTTTGCTGGGAGATTCCTTTGGGGACACTCGTTAGCAAAATGTCCCAATTGCTTACATACGAAACAAGTCGTAGAAGCTTTCTTTGGGCAGTCCGGAATCTTATGGCTCGGGTCACCACAGAAATAGCACTTGTTCTGGAGAAGGGGGCATCTCTTCGGGTAATGCGCTCCTTTGCATTTCCAACAATTTGCTGTTATCTTGGAATTATCCTTCTGTCCACTAAAATTTCCCTTAAAGTTGCTAATTGGTTTAAACCTCTTAGAAGGGAAATTGGAGCTCGTTCCAGGTTGAAATTTCCTTCCAAAAACCTACACCTTTTTCTCAAACGTCCCAGCTTTCCTTTTCTTGGCCCCTTCAATAATTCTGGCTCTTTCAACCAATTCTCTGAAGGTGCGAATGTCAAACTCTTCTAATCGCATCCTTAGATCCTCATCTAACCCATGTAAGAACACTTGTCGTTTCAGCTCCTCACTATACTTATAAGAATCTGGAGCATGCTGTAGGAGTCGGCTGAATTCCGTCTCATATTGCTCTATGGTCTTTCCTCTCTGGGATATGTGCAAGAAATCCGCACTATACCTTACTCTTAAACTTCCAGGGAAATAATTTTCCAGAAACTCATTTCGAAACATATCCCAGGTGATAGGCGGCGGCAATTCCCTACTCTTGGACTCCCACCAGATGCGGGCGTTGAACCTCAACATATACGTACCATAGCTTATTCGAAGATGATAAGGAACTTCATAAGCGGCAAAAGATCGTTCTATCTGTGCGAGCCAATCTTCTGCTTCATCTGGTTTCCCAAAAGCTCCGTCAAAGTAACGGTTACTTTTGATAAAATCTGGGAGTGAAGTTCTGTATGGTCGAGGTGGTGGCGGAGGCGGCAGGGGTGCTGTATGTGATTGAGCATCAGGTGCTGCTGGTCCATGTACAGATGCTTGGGGTGCTTGCTGGGGTGGTGCTTGTGCTGGTGCCGGAGGTGGCACATTCCTTTGTTGTTGCTGAACTAACACATTAAGAAGTTGTGTTAATTGACCCAGAGTGGCTTGGAGATTGCCTTGCTGGTCTGGAGCAGGAGCCACAGGGGGCACTTCTGGTTGGTTAACTTCTTCAGGCGGGTTATTTGATGCCTGCCTCATCCTTGGTCATCCTCTTCTAGGTCGGCTGTTTTAATTGTTTACGTAATTACGAGATTATTAAGTCTTTTACATACTAAGTTACGGAAATTGCGGAAACTTATAAGAAATAAACATATGAAGAGAAATATCTCATAAGAGAAATTTAATCAACTAAAAGAGGAAATTTGTTTAAACCAAAATATTTAATTTAAAAAGCATAAAAGGGAATAAAATCTTATAAAGAAATCAAGGTAAAAGAAATTCAAAATACAACAACTATTAAACACTTTTTCGAAAACATAATTTAAACTACCAATCGATCCTATATCCTAAGTCGTTCTGGTTACAAAAATTCTTGTTGGACATATGGGATTGCTCATACGAATCCTTTCTTCCTTCTTTGATCTTTTCTTCCTGGTGAGGGAGTTGCATTACGGTGGTTCGGTCCATCATTCTTTTTCCTTTGCGGGAGGGTTGATTTCTAGACGTGCTTGGCTCCCATTGATCAAACTTTGCCTGCGCTGCATGTTCCTTGTCGGAAACTTTCCTTACTTCTTTCTCGATCAAGCTTCTCACGCGAGATCGTCTTTGATTCGGGGTATACTCATCAGGCCATTCGAAATCTTGACTGGCTTAATGATAGTCGGAAACATCATTATCTCGTCCATGATCTGCTGGCTCACCGAGGGCATAGCTATATAATCGTCCTATGGAATTCCAAGCTCGAAAATCGGAAAAACTAATCATCTATTTATTTTGGAAAATGAACGTAGCTTTTTGGAGCATAGGGTGTGGTTGTAATGGTACGTAAAACATTCTATATCGTAAGAGGCTTCTAAATTAGTCTTAATAGGGCAAACTCCTTACATAGGCTTTTTACTCTTAATCGATAATCCACCAGGGTTTCATCATTTCTTAAATTCAAACATTAGGCCTTAACTCTAACTTCTCCAAAATTAACTATAAAGGATAAGGGAGGTCATTAATTCTCCTTTTTGAGAATTTCTAAGCTTGTCTAATTTTATCTAAGTCCTTTTGTAAACATATCTATCTTTTTCTATTCTAGATTTATTCCTATTACCTTTATTTCTATAAACTTGTTGCTCTGATACCAACTTAAACTGTCACGCCCCGAAGGGTATCCTAAACGTGGCAGTCCGCCACATATAATATCAAGGCTTAAGAATGGCTACCTTAGTCATGCGAAAGCCTTAGTATTATATGTAAGGCGTATAACACGGTAATAGGAGACGCTTTTGGGAAGCATAGTTTAAGCAAGTAATGATAAACATACAAGAATCCAGAAATAAGTATATCATAACATAAATAACCAAAGGTCTGTTACATAATCTCTTAGGGGCATACCCCCGTTAATTCCAAGGATCGAGATAAACTACATAACCTCCAAAATTAAAGATTTCAAAGGAATTCTAATCTAAGTCTTCGAGTAGATTTCCTCCAAAAGCTTCAATGCAAAACATATACGGATACTGGAAGACCTCGGGCTCAAAAACAGGTATTCCTGAGAATACAAATATCTATAGGGGTGTAAGCTTATGGGCTTAGTGAGTAAATCCCAAAATTCATACTCGAAGTAAATTATCAATCAAGTTTATTATTCAAACATATGATATGCAACAACCACGTGAGCATACAAGACATATGACTTTCCGGGAATCATATGTTGAATGAATTTACGCCCTTCATTCGGGGTTGGGGATTCAAGCCAATTACGGCCACAACTTTTAAAAACACTTTTATAGATCTTACCGGCTCCTATACGCCATCAAAAACTTGTAGTTATTACAGGCTCCTACTAGCCACTAATTTTGTAGTTCTTACCGGCTCCTACTCGCCACTTATATGATATACCGATTATGTCTACCACCACTATTATACACTTGTCCCACCAATTGTATAGTAGTGAATGCAATGTGACTCAACATATGAAGTGCATGAATAATTTCTTTAATTAAAGTCTAGTAATTACATTTTAACTTCTTTCAAGTGATCAACCAATTTCAAACAATTCAAGATATTAATGCACATACAACTTTATTACAAACAATTTGAGTTTCGATATACTTAGTATCCCTTCAACATATTTTCATACACTTCATTTTGATTTTTTTTTTTTACTTAGATTCTAGTGCAACTAACTTTACAAGAACAATCAAGAGTATGAGAAAATTAACGGGAAGTAACTCATTCGGCCATGGTGACACCTTTCTTGAATTGGATGGGTCGATCGGAAATTCCACTTAATCGTAGTAGTCCTCGGGATACGAACAATCCTCCTCGTGGTTATCTAATCAAGAGGAATACCCAAAAATGAGTATTTCATGAAATTCTATTCTAATCTTTTCTTAAAAATCGTAGAAAGGGAAATTCCCACTTAAAATTGCTATAACTTGCTCATTTTAACTCGGAATTTCACGTATAATATATCGTTTTCTACCTACTCGAAAAGATCTACTCATTTCTAAGCTTATTTTCATAAAACTAAGTCATTTGGGTTCCGAAAAGATGGCGACCAGATTTTCCACGAATTTTGCAAACACTTGTTTTCTTCTTTGTAAACAAAGCTCTTTTGAAAAAAATAAATATTTCAATTATTTTGCAAACTTTTGAAAAGTATATATATATGTATTTGTAATGACTCATAGCATATGTATGAAGTAAATGTAATTGTCTCAACTTGTAAAAAGTAAGGTTTTTCAAAGTCTTTGAACTTGAGATTCTATTTTATTTTTGAAAGATCTTTTAGTTATTAAGATGAATATGAAATCTCTTGTAATTACTTTAATTTCTTAAAGTGTGGTTTTATTTTCTAAACTTGGATTTCAAAAGTAGCAAAATGACATTTGTAATGTTTTAAAAAAAAAAAAAAATTTCTTCTTGATAAAGGATAAGTTTTCATAAAATCTTTTGTTTATGTAAGAAAAATCATTCCATACATGTTCATGGTTTTTTTTTTTTTTAAGAAATCCATTTTCCTTATTTATTTCTTTTAGAGTGAATCTTTAATTTCAAGAAAACACTTTCTCATTTATTTTTGTTGAGACAAAAACATCATATTCATGCATGAATATGAATCATAAGCTATAGAAATGTAAAATAATAACTTGAAAGCTTAAGTAAATAATAAAGTAAATCAAGTATTGGGACCTTAGCTTCATCAAGGTACCCCGGGACTAAGAATAGACTAGTCCCGAAAAGAAAAAGAAAAAGAAATTGTTTTGACTTGATGAGGACAAGTCTAAGACTAGAATGACTAGTCTTAAAATCAACTTGAAATTAAATAAATTGCATTGGAATAAATAAATTGCATGAAAGGTAAATAAATTGCAAGGCTATGAGCTTATATGCTCTAAATAGTATATATAGCTATATAGATATATTAGATAGTAATAAACATAAAGGAACATAATAGAAACATAAATGATCATGGAGGAATTTTGATTATGAACAAAAACAAAGCATGAACCTAATGTTGCTTTCTTAACCTTCATGGTTTTGGAAAACATACACTAAGCTCATACTAAGTAGATGAACATGAAGAATTCTTGAGAAATTTCTTACCTAAAGAAGCTAAACTAAGAGAACTTCTTGTAAGAATTCTTGAGAGAATTTGAGAGAGATTTTGAGAGAGTAACTTTAGAGAAGAAGAAGTGTGAAAGAAGTGAAGGTATGAAGGGGTATTTATAGGAAAATGTGGGAGATAAATTGTGTTAATTAAATAATTGGAAATCAAAATAGATTGAGCATGGGGAGAGAGAGGCCGACGCTATTTGTGAGTGTGGGGAAGAGAAAAATTAATTTTTTTTTGGCTTTTGATTAATTAAAAGTAAGAAATGAAAGATATGAAATTGTATTGGAAATGAAAAAGTGTAAGAAATAGGTGTATGGTTTGTAAGAGTAGGTTGTAAGAAAAAGTAGAGATAGATGAATAGTGTAGAATAGTAGAAAATAGTGTAATGTAAAAGTAGACATGACAATTTAATACCGGCAGTAAGAAAATACGAGTATAAAAGCGATATCTGATATTTTTAGTTATCGAAAAATTACGAAATTGATATTTTTGGAAATCTTATGTTTTTACGAGTCTAACGGTATATTCGGAATATTTTTACTATTCCGGGCCTCCGGACACGTTTTTTTGAGAACTGTGTCCGTTCGGGTTCGAAGGACATCCGAATTTCGCGAAACTGAAACTTTAATAAAACCTATGGTCATTACGAACTAGTACGACTAATTTTTCCAACTTTGTTTTCTAGGGCTTGAGAAAACGGCAATGCCGGACTTAAACGGTTATGGTAAACTAGGATTTAGTTGACTCTGGAAATCCGGTTGACTTCCGTTTAGGGTTTAAACTATAATTTGGATCCAAAAATTTCGGGGATTTACATTTTCTATGCAAAACTTACTGATGTGCCCAACTCTGCCATAAGAAAAACAAGTATTTTCAACCCACTTGCAGTCTTTCAATTCATGCGGTCCAAGGCATCTGGGGCATCTCTTATCTGTCCTCTGCACTGGTGGCTTAAAGAACTGTGTAGCAGGTCTCTTCCCTCTGTCTTGTGTCATCATACTGGAAGCACATCTCTTGCCCAAGTAAATTTGACCTCTCTGGGGCTCTCTACTCTTCATTCTGTTCAATCCCTGCTCTACTATCTTTGCCTTGTTTACAATAGCTGAGTAATTATTTATGTCCATCAAATTCACCTGGTACTGGATCTCGGGCTCTAGTCCAGTGATAAATCTGTTAACCTTAGCCTTTTCCTCTCCTTTAAAGCATCAGGAAGGAATCTCATCAGCCTGTGCAACTTTGACTCATATTCTTCCACTATCATCTTTCCCTGTTGTAGTGTGTAGTACTTCTAAAGCATCCCTTGCTTTACACTATCGGGAAAGAACTCTTTGAAGAAAGCTTGCTGGAACATTTACCATGTGATAACTCTAGTCATGTGTCTTTTCGTGCTCAACCACCAATTATTTGCTCTCCCAGTCAGCAAATAGGAGGCATACTCAACTTTCTTGTTCTCTGGAATATCAAAGGCAGCAAAAGTCTTTTCAACTTTCTCCATCCATAGCTGTGCATCTAGAGGCTTACCCGGCGCTGGTTCGAACTTGTGCACCAAATCTATAAACTTATTCAAACTGAGAATATCTATAGGACTGCCCCTTGACCCTCATTTCCATTCAATCTCTAGGTTTTCAATCTCTAGGCTTCAGCATTGGCCTGCACCATTTGCATATCTTGCCTCATAGTCTGTTGCTGTTGGGTAACTACTCCCAACAAAGCATTCACTACCTACATCAACTGTGTGGCATCAACTGATACTTGTCCTCTTACAACAACATTAGGCAGCTCTTGTCCTACAGGTGGAGATGGTGGTGGTAAATCCTAATTCTGAGCTTGTTGCTCCTCTTGCCTATTATCGACTTCCTCCTTTCCCGCTCTGGAGGTACCCACATTAGCTGTTCTTCTTCTAGGAGGCATTCTGACACCAACAAAACACCAAAGATCAGCAAAAAGGGTATCCAACTTGAAAATCAAAACTTAAAATCTAAGAGATAACAACATCTTAACTTGAAAAGAAAACATCCTAAACATGTACTACCCCACTCACCAGTGCTTACCGTCCTAAGGAGTCAATTTCTTAATTCTAATAATTCAAAACCTAGGCTCTGATACTAAATAATCTGTAACGCCCTAAACCAAGGCATTACAACCCACCACGTGTCCCTCTCTTAAAAGAGACACGCAAATGCTCTAAATCTCAATACCACAATATATAAACATATAAAAATCTCCATGAACCCACATTTAAGGGTACTCTAGAAGGAACAAAACCCGTGAAACCTGTAATTTATAACTTTCAAATATCTTTTGTAATATAAACTAAATCCGAGCTGGCAAAACCAAAGCCAACAATAATCCAGAAAAGATCTAACTTCCAGCTTAAAATCATATAATTTTATTTAATAATCTATTACATAAAAACCAATACTTCAAATCCTCAAAAAGATAAATAATCAAAATATTTTTTTTTATAAAAATCTTCAAAAACTAAAGAAATCATTTTTCATATGTCCTATATAACATCATATTCCTCTATAGGGTTGTCAGGTCCATTATCACCATCCCCATGATAAAAATATAAGTCATAAAAAATATATCCATCACTTGTACCTGAAAAAGAAAAAAATGAGCGAAAACGCCCAGTATGCCAGTCCACAAACAATATGCAAATGCACAAACAACATGCATATATACGTGCAACTAAGTAAATGCAAACAAGAGGATTATTATCTTCATTAAGCCTATAAAACAATACAGTTTAGAATCATAGATCTCTGATCCCAAACTTGGAGTTACTCAGACTCCTGAAAAATAACCAAATATAAAAAATAAATAATTGTATACATATATTGGTGAATAGGTACTCTCCAAACACCCACGGCCATGCTGCCAATAAACCTATATCTATCGGAATCATCTGCAAGTGTAACTCCACTAGGGACAATGACATACAAGGATCATCAGGGTGCCTCACTAGTATCACTGTCTGCTAGGTCTTTATTAGTCAAAGCCAATGACATCCAGAAAAATAAATTAAGCCAAAAAGAATTAAGTTCATTTATATATCTATTCCTACAGGAAACAATCATAAAACTAAACCTGTAAGCAAATACAGCAAACAAGGAAAGGTCGTACCTCTTCCAATTCTAGGAACAATATCTCCAAATCCACAAATTCTTAAAAACAACAAGAAATTTCCCAATCTTCTGAATATAACATATAACAAGAACAATATATAAATCATCACATCAAAACCCTAATTATCCAATTCTCCAAAATCATCCAAAACCCTAACCTTTCAAGAAATCACAACTGCAGAATCTCTTCGATCAATTCCCTAGAAAACCCAAATCTCCACAAAACCCTAATTGCATAAATTAACAAATACAAACAAATCCATCATTCTAATTTGATCTTTTAACGAATATATGATTTAGAGGATGAAAACTTACTTTGATTTGACTCTAAATCCGAAAAATTGCCAAAGGCTGTAAAGAAACCGTTACCCTAGAACATCACCATTCATGAACGAACAAAATGCTAAATCAAAAATCATTTGGATGAAATCTATATATGTAATTAAGGGATTTAATTACCTTAATGGATCTCAAATTCCTAATCGTTCTCCTCAAGATTCAGATATGATCTTCAATGGTTTCTCTCACAATCCTCTTCAAAAACATGAGAAATCTATTATTTCGACGTTGATTACATGTTAAATCGTATAGTTCTCATATAGATCTACTTACTTGGATTGAAGACCTTGATTCTCCTTTGATTTCTCACACCAAACACTTAAGAAAGCAAGCCCTAGGTCGCTTTAGAGAAGAAGAACTTAGAGGAAAACAAGACAAACCCTAATTCTCATCATAAATTGCATATATATATAAAACAGATTTAGGCCGCCAAATGGGCCGGCGGCCTAAGTGCCATCTTAGGCCCATTTTCTATAAATTCGTCCCGTCTCATTTGTGTGACTTTCCCGTGTCTAAAATTTACCTGTTCAAAAACAAAATGACCCTTTTAACAACATTTAAATTTCACTTCTACGCTTTATTATAACTTATTTGTTTGTATACTACAGTTGCCAAACATGATAATCTCCACAACTCATATGTAGGTAAATTTGGAGGTCTTTGCACTTCAAGTTTATAAACAAACTGGTCTCCATCCTCTAAACTAGACTCTACTGTTAGATTCCGACAATCTATTACCGCATGATATTCCAACACTACAAGATTTGCAGGTAAATGTCTACCTTCTATCTCTATATCCACATTCCTATAAATCCTGTTCATTACAGATCCTATGATGCCTCAAAAGGGGGCCTAGTAGGATTAATCTAAAGTTATCATACCACATGTGCACCTGTAATATGAGAACAGTCTTGCAATTTAGAGATTACAAGACTCTATCTTATTTATTTATTTAATTATATAGTTATAAAATCTTTATTTAAACTCATTATGGAATATGATTTTCCATATTCTATCAAGACCACAAAGAATCGGTATCTCCTACCAAATAATGAAAATTGGGTAACAACCAATAAAATACAAGATCTTACTTATTTATACAAGTTATCTAATTTGTATTCTTAGTTCACTGTTACCTATCTTTCTAACTTCATATGAATCTGATGGAGGAGATTTCTTCACACATTCCTAACCCAATCCCGATTAGCATTATACCTACACAAAAATTGTTGGGGGTTAAGCGAACTAGGGGCTCAATGAGATAACCTGACCAGACTACACATTAAATAATAACAAACAAGTTTAATTAACAAGCGTATATCATGCAACAATCAATCATATGTACAAGTATAAGTTAGATAACCGGAATCCAAACTAGATGTAGATTTATGCTCTCTCATCGGGATTGGAAGAAGCCATGAAGAGCAATATACCGTGCCCAAGAGAATCAGAGAATCAAGGAAGAATAGGTACCTTAAACTCTCATAAATTATTTTAAAATATTTCATTCTTATCCTTAGAACAAAGAAACACCATTAAGTATTAACCATTTCATGTTGATACCACGAGTGGTGTTCCTTCAATACTAGGTAGTTCTAGTGGAACTAATCAAAACAAAGGTACTCCTGGAAGAATTAGGAAATTTACATCTAGAAAAACCAGACGCGTCTCCAGAGAACCGAAATGCTAATACGAGCGGGGTCATCACTCCTTTTTGATGCAGTATATGCAATTGATGCAATGCATGTCCATTTTTATTTATGATACTAATAATTTTTATTTAGGTTTAAAGTGACCATACAATTTACAGACAAATATCAACATGCTTCATACAATACCTATCATACAATAGAATTATCACTTATATGATGATAATTTGACATTCAAGCATACACCAATCATCATGCATTATACCCAATCCCACACGCATATCAGTTGAATATATTATTACAAATGCAACCATTCTACAAGTACAAACAATGTGATAAGGTCAAAGTTACTCACCTGTTGTCCTCGCTAATTTGTTGTAATAGACTATTGGAAGTCTAAGAATTGATCTATTTTTCCTATGAAATAGGATAAGATATATCTATTATTATACTATTATTTACATAATGGTATTGACGGTATTATTTCATATCCTAATTATCAATTCAAATATATTTTCAATTATTTAGTTAGGAAAAGTTGTAAAATTTATTATATATATATATATAATGAAATATTTTAAATACAATATATATATATATATATAAGAGAAGTCTTCCTAAACTATGCAATAGTTGTATTTGATAATTCTGTTAGTAAGCTTTTTTCTATTTATATGGTCTTTTTAGTATATTTACCTTAAGGTAATTGATATTTGCTATCTATTATTTATTTTCATTTTTCTTTTCTTGATTTTAATTGACATCTATATTTTATTTAGGGTGTTTTCTTTATTCTAAATTTACTCAAGTTCCTCTTTCGTTAGCGTTTGCATTGATAGTGAATTTTATTATTTCTTTGTTTGTCAACCTTATCTATTTTATTGAAATTTCTATTTATATAATCACATTTGCTATTTAGTTCTTTAATTATTTTTCTAACATATTCATAGTTCCCTAAAGTTTGAATATATATATCAAATATTTAATTAAAATTAAATTTTATTTCATCAAGTAATTATAGAGTTTTTGCTTAATAGTTTTGTATTTTATTATTGTCATCACTATTATTTTTATGTCGTTTGTTAGTTTGGTCACTTTATAGTAACCAATCTTTATTTTGTAATTTTTTAGTTTCATCATGTTTCTCTTGATCTCATTTTATTTCATTATCTATTATTTATGGGAATCACTTTATTCCTATTTATAACTTATTTACATTTTCCATTCTTGTATATATATCTACATAATACATTTATCATTAATTTAATCTTTTTGTTTAATATACAAAAGTATTTTCTATTTATAATATTTACTAAAGTTTATCACTTAATCTATTATCTAAACATACTAATATTTACATTTATATATTAAATTAATACATATATATGTTTATATATTATACATATTTATGAAATTTGAGCGAAAACAGATTTCATGAGAAATTTGCATGTATGCTGGTGTTGTACTCCAGTTTATCGGTGTACGTGTAGAATTTACACGATATTATTCTAGGGTAAGTCGGCCTTGAAGGCCTCCTGCGTATGCTTGTATGCCACCGGTGTAGCATTGTACGCCATCAGCATATGTTCATCTTTACGTGTTTGCAAAAAATATGTAGCTTCATTCTACTGAAGCCCGGCTTAAAGGCCACTGGTATAGGTACTGTTCATCGTCTTCCTCGTTTCTCCTCCGATAGACATGAATTATCCATGATATTAATTATTGTTTAAGTAAAATTTGGGTCCTAAGTTATATTTTTCTTTAAGAATTGATACTTAAATCAATAATATTTTCAATTTAGGTAACTTTTAATCATAACAACACAATTTAGAGCAAATTGGAGCAAAACAGACTCAAAACATCATCCATAGCAAGGATCACGGCCCTTTGGTCGCCTATGAAGAAGAAAAATGCATATAAGAGGTAACCACACCCTTTTGGTCGCCCGTGATTGATTTTTCTGCCAAACGACGTCTTTGATTTTCTTTCATTTAAGTGAGACATTGGTTGGATAATAGATATAACTATTCATCCAAATGTTGTATTGGTTTGCCAAAAGGAACAACTATTTATCCAATTGTTGCATTGGTTGGCTAAAAGATACAACTATTCATCCAAGTGTTATATTGGTTCGCCAAAAAGTACAACTATTCATCTAAATGTTGTATTGGTTCGCCAAAAGGGACAACTATTCATCCAATTATTGTATTGGTTAGCTAAAAGGTACAACTATTCACCCAAGTGTTGTATTGGTTTGCCAAAAGGTACAACTATTCATCCAATTATTGTATTGCTTGGCTAAAAGGTACAACCATTCATCCAAGTGTTGTACTGCTTCATGAAAATCTGAGAGTATTCAGATATTTGTATCGTGAATAAGGGAGTATTATTATGTTTTCTTTCTATTTTATATCCATTGTTCTGTTTTCTTATTATATCATGTATGAGTAATTATTAGGATTCGTGTAGTCATAGGAAACATGTATTTCAATGAATTTTATATTTAAATGTTGTATGAATTCTTAATCTCTTCAGGGTATTAATTTATTCTAATTCTAAGTAGTGCACGATTTAGGATTAGATCAGATTTTCACGGGATGCGATTAAGAAATCTACCAGTGGAATAGATCTACATTATGGAGAAAGATTTCTCGTGACACCTAAAGATAGGGTTGTGGAATTTTCTACATATAATTAAATAATTAATATTGGGTTCATATTTCTAAAGCAATTTTAGTCGGTTGTTAACTAGGAAGAGATTTCAGTATACAAGACTAGGATTAGGGTTCAATAGACTCGAGAGAGTCATTCAACTAGTAAATAGGAATCCCGCAGTTAGGAATGATTCAGCAACTATGGAGTTTGTAATACATGTTATCTAATTGGTGAAGCGAGTCTGAATTGTTATTAGTTTAATTTTAATTTATATCATAGTATAGTTTTAGTTGAAAATTATTTAAGTAAATTAATATTAAATCTTGATCTAAATTTATTGTTCTAGATAATAATTAAGAGGGTGAGTAGTAGTACTAGCCGACGGCCCTTAAGGAATACAACCCTATAATCCATTCCTATACTATAATTGATAGATGCACTTGTCTAGAGTAAACTAGATCATAGGAAAAGATCATAGGAAATAATTTATTAAAACTTGATCTAGTTAGGAAAATGCATGTCAAGTTTTTGGCACCATTGTCGGGGAATTGGTTGGCAATATTACGAAAACCCAATTGTTTTTAATCTAGCTTTATATCTATTTCTTAATTATATTTATTTTTTTATGCGTGTAGATGATAAGTTATTACTTTAATTTTTGCATTATGGACTTAATTGTAGACCATCGATCTTTTCCTCAGTTCTATATGTCTATATATATATACTTTAGTGTAGATTAGAATCACACAACATCTTCCTATTCAACCATGATATGGATCTTGGAAGGTCAATTCTATTTTGAAGAGTCATGAGATGGATGGTGCTAGAATTAAGTGGACAAGAGGACCAAATATGTTGCAGAATCACTTCAAATCAATTAGGGAAGTCCAGTTCTTTTCTTTTATTATTTTATTTGCTTTTGTGATTTAAGTGAGACATTGGGGACAATGTCTCCAATAAGTGTGGGGAAGGGAATATATAGAATAATTGAAGTATTGTCGTTATATTGAATTTTTCATCATTTAAGCATGTTAAAAAAAAATTCATGGTGCAAAAATTTTGAAGAAAATTTTTTCTGATATCTCTCATATTAAAAAACTAAGTGACTACTATTGAATGTTGTCCTATGTTCTTACTTTCTTTTGCATTTTGGTTAATATGTTAGAATTACATGATGAAATCCAAGTGATGTAGTTTTACTTGTCATTTAACTAGGAATTCATATGTTAAGATTAGCACATGGTTCTTAGTAAAGGTTAGTTAATTAATTTCTAAAACTTGACTAAGTATATGGGTTTTATTCAATTTTCTTGAAGGCTACATTCTTTGAATGATAGAAGTCTAAATGAAATGAAGTTAGCAATCTATAATCCCCTTGTATTAAAAAAAAAAAAAAAAAGAGGTTAAGTATGTGGAGGTTCGATGGGGTCCCTTTAAACCTTAGTCACCTAAGGTCGTTTGGCCTAAGATTGGCCGACCAAGGAAACTTACTTAATAAAAGAACCATGGTTCAATGAGTCTTGTAACTCGAGTCATTAAGCCCGTGGGATGCCTCTTAGGGGGAATAACATCTATTAACTTGGGTGATGAGCCCGGGATTATCGGTTGAAAGCTCGCTACATGGGTTGCAAGTCTCCTAAAAACTAGACAAATAAATAAAAATGTATATGAAATAACGAGGGGATAAAAAAAAATGTAAAAACTTTTGCTTGAACTTATATCAGCTATAGAGATAATAAAGATTGCCTATACTCATAAGTTAAGGGGATGGAATTGGTTAACTATCTTTTAATTGGTGATCTTGTATATGGTTTTTCAAATTTTGAAGTCTTATTTAAATGATGAGGGTAAAAGCTACATTACTTGGATTAGCCCTGGAATTCTAGCAAAATTAACTTAAGTGTATGTCATGATTAGTACAATAGTACAACAATGCATTTAATGCATGAAGTCACTTAGTGGAATTTGCTCAATCAATAAGAGATATATGGATTTTTAACAGATTGCACCATTGGAAATTTATCTTCCTAAAAGTAAATATTCTTTCAACCCTTTTTATTAGCTTCTTGCTTGAGGACAAGCAAGGCTTAAGTGTGGGGAAATTTGATAGACATGACTTATCTATGATATTAATTATTGTTTAAGTAAAATTCGGGTCTTAAGTTATATTTTTATTTAAGAATTGATACTTAAATCAATAATATTTTCAATTTAGGTAACTTTTAATCATAACAACACACTTTGGACCAAATTGGAGCAAAATGGACTCAAAACATCATCCACAGCAAGGATCACGGCCCTTTGGTCGCCCGTGAAGAAGAAAAATGCATATCAGAGGCAATCACACCCTTTTGGCTGCCCGTGATTGATTTTTCCGCCAAACAATGTCTTTGATTTTCTTTCATTTAAGTGACACATTGTTTGGATAAAAGATACAACTATTCATCCAAATGTTGTACTGGTTCGCCTAAAGGCACAACTATTCATCTAATTGTTGTATTGGTTGGCTAAAAGGTACAACTATTCATCCAAGTGTTGTATTGGTTTACCAAAAAGTACAACTATTCATTCAAATATTATATTAGTTCGCCAAAAGGTACAACCATTCATCCAATTGTTGTATTGGTTGGCTAAAAGGTATAACTATTCACCAAAGTGTTATATTTATTGGTTTCTCTCAATATGGATTTTGATGATAACAAAAAGAGTTAGTGTTTACCACTAAAGTTCTTTAAGTGTGCAGTAAATATTTATGCAAAAGAATACAACTCATGAAGTATTTCAGAAGGTGTTTAGGAAAGGTTTTCAAGAGCATTTGAATATTCAGAAAATTATTCATAAGGAAAATCAGTATGTTATAAAGGTTTGTATATCAATCAGTAGGCATTTCAGAAACTAATTTACAAAGACTGTGAAGAACAGATGTTTTCCTAATCAATTCATATTCTTTAAAGACCCAGCACCAAAGTGAATGTATTTGGGTAATACATTCAATTATGTTCCACAAAGTTGGTTCAATTATCTAAAGGGGATTCAAGCCATTCGAATTTAAAGTTTGATTAATTTAAATTAACTAATCAATAGCATTTGAAGCTTCACGACAGCAAAATTCATTTTCGATTTTGAAATAGCTATTTTTCTCATGATATTACAAGAAGCATATGATGGAGATAATCATCAAGGACAAGCTTATCCAAGATCAAGAGAAGTCAAATTTTAAATGAGTCAAAAGCTGCTACTTTCGTGGTGATAAAGTTGCTATTTCCATGGGTTATATTCTTCCAATCAGGAACTTGTGATTAGATATTTTAGGTTTTATCTACAACAAAGGCTGATTTAAATTTGTAATGTTGAGAAAACTCATATTGGATTACAAGCTAAAGATAGAAAGCAAGATAAAGGGGACTATGTTTATCCAAAGCTATTGAAATAGAAGGACGAACAATAGCCTATCCGAATTAAGTGCAAAATATCTGGAACTAATCTTTTACTAGTCGTTGAAGAAAGAAGGATAAATACGGCAAATTCAGAAGAAAGAAAAAACAATCTGAAACTTGAAAAAGAATACAAGCAATCAAAGCTTTCAAATATTTTCAAGCAAATCTGTTATTTATATTTTCATTGTACTGAAATTAGAGGATTCATTATACTTAATTTAATTGATTTGTGATTACTTCTTGTGAGTTGGAGTTATAGTAGGTCTCAGTAGATTGACTGTAGCTTGTGGAAGCTAGGAAAATCAAGCTGAGTGCATATTGTAGCAAGTGCTTGGCAAAAGACAACTTGTAACTTGATTTGTTTTGGTAGTGGAAATATGTCACACCAAGGGGTACCCTAAGTAACAGTTCGTCACCCTCAATATTAAAGCTTAAGTATGAAACCTTAGCATTCCAAAAGCTTTGATATTAAGTGTAAGGCGTGTTCACAATTTTTAGAGGACCATACATGGAATTATGAAGCTTAAGAAGATATAATAAAGATTAACAAAAGAGGATTCATAACATTCATTGATTCATAATAGTGATCTTACAAAGTTTAGGGAATTTCCCTTATTCAAAATCTATTACAAGAGTATTTAATCCTATTACTAAACTTCATCTTAGGAAATTCTTAAACAAAGGAAAGTACCTGGCTGCGGTCCTCGTGTCTAACCACAAATAGGGAAATGCAAAAGATATCTATGAGGGTATAAGCTATAGGTTTAGTGAGAACTATTTCCATAAAAACTTTGTAACAAAATTTCAAACAAGTTATTTAATCAACAAATGGAATGTAAATATACGTGGGTAAACAAGCATATAGTTTTCCGGGGAATACATGTTGAATGGATTTGTGCCCTCCACTCGGGGTTTGGTGATACGTAACCTCAAAACAAGTAATTTTGATAAAAAAAAAAGATTTATGCTTTTGACCAATATCGCCAAGCATATGAAGTCTACTTGAATTGAGCCTTGCTTTTAGATCTTACACCAAGCATTTCCTCAATGTCGCCAAGCAATCGCTTCCGGTTACTCCGCCAAGTGTTGCTTTCGACCTGAGCTACAATCCTTCTCACCCAAGGATAATAACCCAATGCAATGTGACTCACTTCATGGTATGCATGAACCCATTTATTTATGATATCATAACATTATTATTATTGATTTAAGGTGATCAAGGAATTTCATATAAATCAAGTGTTGTATTAAAACAAACATTAAATCAATTCGGCCTCGATATTCTTAAGATTCTTTCAAAGAATTATCTTTACAACTATCCATTTGTTTATTAATTCTAATGAAACTAAATTAAAGAGAACAAGTAAAGCATTTTAAGGAAATAAATCACGATGCCATGACGACAATTTTCTCTAGCGGATGAGTCATTCACACACTCTACTTAATCAAAATAGTCGTCGGGGTAAAGGTGCTCTTCCTCGGAATCACCTAGCCAAAGAAAATACCCAAAATGAGTATTTCTTGTTGATATTCTTGAAATTTGAGAAAGCAATGTCATGAGAACGTCAAAGTTCATATAAAGGAGAGTTCCAATTTAAAATGGTCATAACTTGGTCATTTTAACTCGGAATCGCGCATATAATATACTGATTTCTACCTACTAGAAAAGATCTATCCATTTCTAAAACTATTTTTGTCAAACTAAACCATTTAGGCCCCGAAACAGTAGTGATCAGATTCACCACGAATTTTCTAACTCAAAAACAATTTTGTTTCAAACTTTAAATCATTCAAAATTTGTTTGATAAATACTTAGTTATCTATATAGTTGAAAGTTTCTCTTTTTATAGTTACATAGCTCATATTTATTCATGCTCAAGTGGTTGTTGTCCAATCATGCTTCTTGAGTAAAATAATGTCAATTAGGAGTTTAGAAATCTATAGTTTACAAGAAATTCATTTTGTAAATCTTTTAAAATTAATACTTTGATTTTTGTTTTCAAAAGAATTTCTTTATGTTTGAATTATTATTTTTTCTAGATGACTTTTCGAAAAGTAATTTTCTTCTTTTCTAATTTCTTTTTATTAGTGCCACTTTTCCTATTTATTTTCTACACCATTTTTTCTTTGACTATTTGTTTAAAAAGATCTTAATTTGAAAATTCCCATTCCTTTTTCATAAGGTTTCCTTTATGTTATGTTTTCATAGAAATCATTTTTATATCAAAAAATCATTTTTTTAAAAATAAAGTGGAATAACAAATGAAAAAGCTTTTCATAACAAAAATAATGTTCTAAAATTGTAGTGAGTTCTTTTAATAACTTGGAAAGGAATGACTTTTTTTTTGTTAAACCATAGATTTTATATTTCATATAAACTTATTCCTAAGTGATCAAACTCCTTTTTATCAATTATTTTTAGAACTTGAAAAATTTGGACAACAATTTTAATGAACATGATTTATGAGAAATAATAATAAACAAAAATTAACATAAATAAAAAAGTCAAGTATTGGGAGTCTTAGCTTCTTCAAGGCTCCCGAGACTAAGAAGTAGACTAGTCCCAAAAGAAAATAAAAGAAAGCAAAATTTGTTTTGACTTGACGAGGACAAGTCTAAGACTAGAGATTAGTCTTAAAATAGCAAGAAGTAAATAAATTGCAATGAAAGAAATAAATAAATTGCCTTATATGAAATTAAATAAATTGCAAGTGAGCTTATATGCTCTAAAGAATATGTATATATATATATAGATACATAATAATACGTAGATATAATAACAATAACATGAACAAAATAAAATAATATAAACATAAATGGATTTTCATGAACAAGAACAATACATGAACATAGTGTAGCTTCCATAACACTTAGTCTTTCGAAACACATCATGGTCATGTAAAGTTACATGACATGAGGAGAAAAAATAATAAGAAAATTTACCTAAATAAGGTTTTGGTAGTATTATGTGGTTATGGGTTTTGTTGTAAGTAGAAAGTAGTTTTGAAAATATTTTGAGAGAGCTTTGAGAGGATATTTAGAGAGAGTTTTGAGAGGAGAATTTAAGAGAGCTTTTGTAGAAAATTTGTGAGTAGTAATTGTATGAAAGAAGTGAAAGAGGAGGGGAGTATTTATAGCAAAATGTGGAGTGATTTTTGAGTGATTAAAATAAAAGAAAATTGAAACAAATTGAGAAAGAGGGGGGGGGGAGCATGGGCATCGGCCATGAGTGTAGGAGAGAGGGAGAGATTTATTTATGTTTGTATTTTTGTTGATTAAATGAAGTAATAAGTAAGGTAAATGTGAAATAAAGTTATGGAAAAGGTAAAAAGTAAAGGTTATAGGTTATGGTGTGTATAAGAGTAGGTGTAAGAAAAAGTAGAGATAAAAGAATAGTGTAAAATAGTAATAAATAGTGTAATGTAAAGTAGACATGACAATTTAAGTACCGATAGTAAGAAAATGCACGTATAATTTCGATCTTTATTGTTGTTGTGATTGGTTTACTAAGTTAAAATTAAGTTGTCATGTCTACATTACATTATACTATTTATTACCGGCAGCAGACCCAGTCCAGGGCCAGAGAGCTAGAGATCCTGCTAGCTCTCATTTGATCTTTATTGTTTTTATTTTTATCTTGGCTTGTATATTTATTGAGCACCCAAGTTCCTGTGGGTGGACTCTTTTATTTTTTTGCTTTTATTTTTGTTTTTGTTTTTCTTTTGTAGTGATTACAGGAAAGCAGCAAAGCAAATTCTCTTGCAATGCAAATTTTGATGATTATGAAAAAACTGATGACTTCAGGGAAGTATCCAATTCATTTCTTATTCCTTTCCTATGATTTAATTTGTTGCAAAACAGTGAGGACACTGTTTGGTTGAAGTGTGGGGGAAGGGATAAATTGCATGAAGTGCTGAATTGAAGTGATAAATATGATCTGTTGTCTGCTGTTATTTATATTTGAAAATACCCACCTTATATTTTTGGTTTGAAAGCAAATTATGAGGAAATTATGCCAAAATTTTTTCAAAGATCTCTTGAAATTGGAGATAGTACAAAAGTAAAGACTGAAAGCAATGAAATTGACTTGTAAAAGTATCTTACTCACCTGCTATTGTGATTGGTTTACTAAGTTAAAATTAAGTTGTAAAATCCTTAAGAAACAAGTTTACTTTATTTTTAACTTTGGAATTGGAAATTTAAGAGCTGGTCGAGTCCTTTTGTGAAAAATAAACAGGTCTACTTCTTGGAAATTTTAGTTTGTATATATTCTTTGAATTTCAACACTTAGTGAAAGCGGTAGAAGAAACTTTTAAACTTAGTGATCCTTCATAAAAATAAGTCTTTGATATTGTTATTGCATTCAAAAAGAAAGAAACAAGCATAGCCACTACTCCTCTGACTTGAAATTTTGAGTTATGAGTATCTGAACTTGAATGTTAAAGTGAAGAAGAGTTCTTAGGGGTATTTTGAAAACTGGTCACTTAGGTGATGAGCCTGGAATGTGCCGACTCAATGAACTCACTGTAACGAGAAGGGAAGAATGGCAAAAGTTCAATTATTGAGCTTTGAAAAGCAAAAAGATGGAGGCAAAAACCTCCCAAAAAGAAAATGAATGCTTGAAAAAGAAAAAGCAAAATGAATGCAAATATGCAAAGGAAGGAGACTTATAATAAAGAAGGAGAAATTCTAAGGAAAAAGTAAATACCACATGCTTTCATTTTGTGTTACTTAGAATATATATACAAAAACTAGAAATCCAATGAAGTTTAAATGAGTATTTTTCCTTAGTGGATTGAGTATTTGCTTTTGAATAGAAGGTTCTTTTGTTAAAAATTGAGATTAAAACTTGTTTTGTTTAGATTAACTCCTAAATTTTGATTATAGTACTCTAATTACAAGAAATTAGTGATAAGATCACATTTTATACAAATCTTGATAATCAAAAGAGCTAGAATGGATATTTGTTTTGATTAAATTTTATGTTTCAGGACTAATTTGGATAAAGAAATCAAAACAAGAGAATTTGAATTGAAAAGAGGAAAAATTGAAGTCAAGGCCGGCAATTCATCATTGAAAGCTGCCGGCTTTTAGACGGCTTACACCCAAAGCCGTTGCAGCACTGCCAGCTTTGCCCAGCACAAGTTCAAACCACATTCAAAGCCGCCTCAAAGCTGCCGGCGTAGAAGATGAAGCAGCCAGCGTACATGAAGGCCGGCAGCCCAGAAATGAAACATCACCAGCTTTGAAGAAGTTACATTAAAAGCCGACACTTAAGCCGCCGGCCTTGAGGCAGCGTACATCATAGATTTGAAGCGACATGAAGATATCCAACACTTGAAGGAAATTGAAGAGACAGATCTGTTGGAATGTCTACACCAGCATGAAAGCCGCCAGCTTTGGAACGGCGTTCGTTATAAATTAGCCCAACGCTTCAATTCTGACTATATACGCCGGCTAGATCTACATCTAAGCCGTCGGCGTTGAAGCGGCCTACATTGTAACTGATATTGAAGGCTGCCAGTGCACTGCCTGCGCAAAGGACAATTTGAAGATACGCCACCTGTAAGCCACCGGCGTAGGATCCATAACGGCCGGCGTACATTGTGAAACAGCAAAGTTCATTCAATGTTTTGCACGAAATTTTTCCTATAAATAGGGGGTCTTCTCCTCACTTTCAGAATCATCCAAGTATCCAGTAATCCAATCTTCCATTCCACAATCCAAGTAGCTCTAGAATACTTAGAATTAGGCATTTCATAAGAGATTTTTGAAGAGATATTTGAAGTTATACAAGATTTGCAAGTGAAGCTTTAGTATTTTGAATTGGTGATTTCTACTCTTATTCTTTTTATGCAATTCATTTACGTGAATATTCTGATCATAATGAAATCATTTGCAATTTCTTATTTGATTGTTGAATCATCCATGAGTAGCTAAACCCTTTTTGTGGGAAGTTGATGAAGCTTTAAACATGCTAAAATGATTTTTGAATCCATGTTATGAGATATTTAGAATCTTGAAATATTCATATTGAATTTTGATTATTCATCATGTTTTTGGTGTATAAGAATTCTAATAACTCGGAAGGGAAAATAGAGTTCATATGAATTCATAAATTAAGATTAAATTGCAATTGCGGAAGCGGCGTAGTTTAATCTAGTTTAGAAATTGTCCATGAATATTAATGCAATGTTTTATATTGATTTCTCACTAAGGAATAAGGAGATTTTAATATAAAGTATTAGTCAATTATAGAATCGGGAGATTTATAATTGTAATTTTGATTCCACTAATGATTTATTTAATGGAAGTTATTGAATTGTTTTGTGGTTTAAAAGGTTTTCAAACTTTGTTTTTAAATCTTGATAATTTCTCATGAATGTTCATGAATCTAATTATCATTATAACATGAGTTCAAGTTGATTGGCAATAGTTTAAAGTGGATTCTGCTCCTTCCCACACTTTTCACCATATCCCTCTCTTTAAAAAGCTCATTGCATTCATATAGATAATTAGTTAGATAAGATAGTTTAACTTAATCATCTTTAAAAGATCAATTGCCTAGATATTAGTATTAGTTGATAATTGTCTAGTAGTTAGTAAATCCTCGTGGGATCGACACTTTATTCATGCTATATTACAATAGAAGACCTAGTACGCTTACTAGAAATATGCTTTAAAATTCAATACTAATCATAGCACATCAATTAGTATGGTTAGAGCAATAGATACAAGAAAAAAAAAGTTAAAGAAATTGTGATTAAATTGGGAAAATTGTACTATCTATAAGAGATTTCATTTTATTCTTCATTTTTCTTGAGGACAAGCAAAAGTTCAAGTGTGGGGGAATTGATAAGATCATTTTTTTTATAACTGGTTGATATTCATAAGAGCTAGAATGGATATTTGTTTTGATTAAAATTCATGTTTCAGGACTAATTTGGACTAAGAAATCAAAACAAGAAACTTTGAAGAGAAATTTGGAAAAATTGAAGGCTACGCCGGCATTTTAGCATTCAAAGCCGCCGGCGTTCAGACGGCTTACATCCAAGGCCGCTACCAACACAGCCAACGTTGCCAGCCTTTAACTCAATCAAATTTACGCCGTCTCAAAGCCGTCGCGTAGAAGTTTAGCAGGCCAGCGTACATGGAAGGCCGGCAGCCCAGAATTGAAACATCACCAGCTTTGAAGGAGTTACATTATAAGCCGGCACCAAAGCCGCCAGCGTTGAGGCTGTATACATCAAAGATCCGAAGAGACATGAAGATAACAAAGGCTTGGAAGAAATTGAAGAGACAAATCTATTGGAGTGTCTAAGCCGGTGTCAAAGCCGCCGGCTTTTGGACGGCTTTTGTTATAAACCAGCCCAACGCTTCATTTCTGATCACATACGCCGGCTAGATCTACATCTAAGCCACCGGCGTAGAAGCGGCCTACATATGTAACTGATGTTGAAAGCTGCCAGTGTACTGCCTGCGCAAAGGAGAAATTGAAGATACGCCGCCTGTAAGCCGCCGGCGTAGGATCCATAACTACCGGCTTTGGATGAAACTGCCATTTTTCTTTAATGATTTGTTACAAAATTTTTCCTATAAATAGGGGGTCTTCTCCTCACTTTGAGAATGAATCCAAGCAGCTCTGAAATACACTACAATACATAGATTAGAATTAGCATTTCATAGAGATTTTGAAGAGATATTGAAGTTTTTCAAGAAATTGCAAGTGAAGCTTTGATATTTTGAATTGGTGATATATGATCTTTTCCTTTTATGCAATTCATATATCTGAATATTCTGGTCATAATGAAATCATTTGCTATTTCTTATCTGATTTTTGAATCATCATCCATGAGTGACTAAATCCTTTTTGTGGGAAGTTGATGAAATTTTAAACATGCTAAAATGATCTTTGAAACCATGTTATAAGATAGTTAGAATCATGGAATATTCATATTGAATTCTGATTATTCATCATATCTTTGGTGTATAAGAATTCTGATAACTCGGAAGGGAAATTAGGGTTCATATGAATTCATAAATTAAGATTAAATTACAATTGCGGAAGCGGCGAGTTTAATCTAATTTAGAAATTGTCCATGAATGTTAATGCAATGTTTTATATTGATTTCTCACGAAGGAATTAGGGGATGTTAATATAAAGTATTAGTCAATTATAGAATCGGAAGGTTTATAATTGTAATTTTGATTCCACGAATAATTTATTTAGCAGAAGCTATTGGATTATTTTTGTGGTTTAAAAGGTTTTTAACTCTATTTTTAAATCTTTACAATTTCTTATGAATATCCATGAATCTAATTATCATTATAACATGAATTCAAGTTGATTGGCAATAGTTTAAAGTGGATTATGCTCCTTCCCACATTTTTCTAACATGTCACTCTCTTCAAAAGCTCACTGCATTCATAGTAGATACTTAATTCGATAATTTAGTTTAGTCTTAATCTAATCATTCTAAAAGATCAATTGCCTAGATATTAGTATTAGTTGATAACTGTCTAGTAGTTAATAGATCTCTGTGGGATCGACACTTGACTCATGCTATATTACAAGATAAGGCTCAGTACGCTTGCTGGATAAGATGCTTTGAAAATTTAATACTAATTTAGCACATTACCAAGTCGTGGGACGCCAAGAAGATAGCAATCGAGGAAGCCTAAGACTTGAACAAGCTGACACTTAGTCGATTAAGGGAAAAGTTAATGGCATATGAACCTCACCTTGATACATCAAAAGAACCCGAGGTTAATTCCAAAGCAATAGCATTCAAAGTAAAACAGATTGTTCAATCTGATTCTGATGAGGACATTGACAACGAGAACTTCAATATGTTAGCTAGAAGATTTAACAAGTTTGTGAAGATGAACAAAGGTAAAAGGTTTAAAAATTTCAATAAATCTAACAAATTTGATGTAGGAAGCAGCTTTAAAGGAAAAGAGGAAAAGAAAGAGAAGAAAGAAATCGTGTGTTATGACTGTAAGAAGCCAGGGCATATTAAATACGAATGTCCAGTTCTGAAGAAGAAGAAGATGAAGAAATTTAAGAAGAAAAGCCATGCTATGATGGCTACGTGGAGTGACTTGGATGAATCAGAAACCGATTCAGAAGCTGGAAGTGACGATGAAGAAAAGGCAAACTTATGCTTGATGGCTGAATCTAAGGAATAAGAAACAAAGATAAAAGGAACTTGGTACTTGGATAGTGGATGTTCAAGTCACATGACAAGTGATGCTTCTTTGTTCACTAACATTATGTGGAAAGAAAAAGGATATGTAAGATTTGGGGATGATAGCCGTGGTAAAATAATTGGTACAGAATTTGCAAAGCTTATGCTGGCTGAGTTTGAAATGTCCATGATGGGTGAACTGAATTTTTTCTTAGGATTACAAGTCAAACAAACAAAAGATGGGATATTCATTCACCAGGAGGAATACACTAAGCAAATATTGAAGAAATATGGATATGAAAAAATAAAAGAAGTTGCTACACCAATGAGTACTTCCCCCAGGTTAGATCTTGATCTTTAAGGTAAGAAAGTAAATGAAAAATTAGATAGAAGTTTAATTGGCTCTCTCTTGTATTTGACTGCCTCAAGACCAGATATTTTGTTTTCTATGTGTATTTGTGCTAGATTTCAAAGTAATCCAACTGAAACACATTTAAATATTGTTAAAAGAATTTTCAAGTACATTGCATGCACTGCAAAATTAGGAATCTAGTATCCCAAAAACCAAAATTTTGAATTAATTGGATATTCAGATGTTGATTATGTAGGATGTAAAGTTGATAGAAAAAGTACTTCTAGTACTTGTCAATTCTTAGGAGATAAACTGATTTCTTGGTCTTTAAAGAAACAGAATTCAGTTGCTTTATCAACAGCTGAAGCTGAATATGTCTCAATTGGAAACTGTTGTGCACAAATTCTTTGGATAAAACAACAATTACAAGATTATAGATTGAAATACAACAATGCTAATATTAAATGTGATAACACAAGTGTGATTAATTTAACAAAGAATCCTACGCATCATTCTAGATCAAAACATATAGAAATTAGGCATCATTTTATTAGGGATCATGTGGCTAATGGAAACATTAATATTGAATTTGTTCCCACAGAATATCAATGTGCTGATATTTTTAAAAAATCATTAGACAAAAATAGATTTGAATTCTTGCGAAATGAAATAGGCATATGCTTTCCTTTTTGATTAATCTAAATTCATGTATCCCTTTTAATAAGAATAATAAATGAAAATAAAATGGCGCTTTTTTTATGGGAAATAAGCTTACGTTTAAAAAAAATAAAAAAAGTAATAATAAATAGACCAAAAACTCGCGCACTTTCATATTCTCTTAACCACTTCTTAAATTCAGAACCTTTACATTTCTTCTTTCCAAAATCCTTTCAAGAATCCTTTCAAGAATCCAAACCCTAAAACACAATGGCACCTCGCAAATCTTCGCAACTGCTTTCCAAAGGCTTTAAAATAAAGAAAACTTCAGAGCCCATCATGATTCAGGATGAATCTACAGAATCTGAAGAAGTGCCATAAACAGTTATGCATGATGGATACACACGAGAAATACGATCAAAATTCATGCATGATGAAGACAAAGGAAAAGAATCCAATAAGGAAGAAGGAAGAGTTGAAAAATCGAGTTTAAAGGACGTTTTAGAAACAAACCCTGAGTCATAAGCAAACTTAGAGGGTTTGAAGAAGGTTTCAAAGAAGGATCCGAAAAAGAAACAGAAAGAACCAAAGAATAAATCTGTAAAACGAAAACAATCGGAGGACACCACATCTGTCTCAACCAAAAAGAAGAAATCTGTTCACAATAAGATACTTGAATGCGCTTACATTGATTTCAAGTTCTTTAGAACAAATAGTTTTTATTGGAATCATTGGCTAGATAGAATAGGTTATAGAACAATCTGTGGTGTGACGGATGTTGTTGAAGGGAGTTTGATACAAGAATTTTATGATAATCTTGTCCAACTAGATGATTTTTCTTTAAAATCAAAAGTTATAGGAAAATCTATCAAGATAACACGAAAAGACTTGATAGAGTGTTTTAAAATGTTGGATATTAAGGATGACGAATGGTTAATTAATTTGAATAGAAGTGTGGTTTATAAAGAGTTGAATGATGGTGTCGGAGAATTTGAAGATAAGGATATCTTTTCAACCAACTTTGAGCTGTTGGTATGTTTGTTGCACAAAATAGTTGTGCATTGCATTTTACCAAAAATTGGCACTACCACATCTATTTCCAAAGAAGAAGCCTTGGTTGTATTAGCTATAAAGAAGAAGTTAAAGCTTGACATACCCCGACTCATTTTAAGACACATGTGGAGAACTAGACGAAACAAACCCTATGGGAATCTCTTAATGAAATTTTTCAAATTCAAAAAGGTTGATTTATCCAAGAGTTTTAAATTTCCAATCACTTTGAAATGAATTGGAGAAATCAATTTAAAATATACGGGGATTTTTGTTTCAGAAAAGTTCTGGTTCACTATGGATGAAAGCTAGTATAGGCATCCAAAATTTAGCAAGTTTGCTTTTGATTGGAAGAAAATAAAAGCTCTTGCTAAGGGGGAGATTGTTTTGAAGAAGAGAGTGGATTAGAAGAAAATGATCAAGATGATGAGTCTGAAAAATTACCAACTAAGAGAGCTGGAAAGGAGAAAATGGTTGGGAAAACGAAGAAAAAGTATGAGATTAAAACTGGGGGAAATTTTGAAATCAAAGAAGGTCAAGGAGTTCAAACAGAGAGTGATTCAGAAAGTGATTCAAACACTGTTCCTATACATGCTAAGCCTTTAGGACAAAGTTCTAAATCTGGATTTGAATATAATTTACTTACAATCTTTGATAAGACAGTTACTAGTTTTAGAAAGGACTTCACAGAATCAATCCTCACTGTCTTTTCCAAATACCATAAACCTGTTCATGATTCAACAACTTCTTATCATGTTCAAACTAAAAATGAACCTACAGCAGAGATGGAACCTGTTGTTGTTGAGAAAGAAAGTTTTGGTGTTGAGAGTGTTGGTATTGGTGTTATTGAGGAACCATGTATCGAGAAGGCACCTGATGTTGTTCCTAAAGGACCAAATGCTAAGAAGGAACATGTTCTCACTCCAACTTCAAAAAACTTGTAGATTGTTTCTTATGAACAACATATAACTCCACAACCCCGCATGAGCCCTGACCAATTTGACATCATATCTTCTGTTATGACCATTCTTCGCCAACCACAGATTCCTCAATCTTCTCAACCTCCACCCCGCACTACTTTTTCACAAAGAAGAAAAATGCAAGCTAAAAAGTATGTTAAATTCATAGAATTTAAGAAAGACTAAATCTGATGTGGAATATAACTCATGTCATCTATTCTTATTTTTTTTGAACTGGTTGTTGCTTCTTTGTACATGATATGGAATATAATTGTTGCTGCTTTCATCTGATCCTATCTTGATCTTTTCTGATGCTAACATAAAGGGGGAGAAAAATAGAAAATAAACAATATATAAAATTTAAAATAGTAATATATAACGCTCGAAATTGAGCTTGAATTTATTTTCATAGAAAATATATATACTTCATCTATATGGGTTTTGTTATCATCAAAAAGGGAGGGAATGTTGGTTTCTCTCAATATAGATTTTGATGATAACAAAAAGAGTTAAGCGTTTACTAACAAAGTTCTTTAAGTGTGTAGTAATTAAGTTTTATGAAAATATTTATGCAAAAGAATACAACTCAGGAAGTATTTCAGAAGTGTTTAGGCAAGGTTCTCAAGAGCATTTGAATATTCAAAAGGAAAATCAGTGTGTTATAAAGGTTTATATCATGGTTGTCAAAACCAGCCCAGACCGGCCGGTTCGACCGGGGCCGGGCTAGGTCTCGCCTAAAACTCGTTTTTGAAACGAACCGGCGAGACCTGGATTGACCCGGTCGACCCAGCCGGTCGAACCGGGTTGAACCGGTAGACTCGAGCTGTCAAACCGGGTTGAACCGATCGACCGGGACCGGGTTGAGCCAGTCGACCCGGACCGGTTGACCCAGACTCAAAAAAATAAAAATAAAAAATTAGAAATTTAAATATTTATTCATACTTTATTATAAATTTATAAAATATAATCATTAAATCATATTTATTTAATAATTAATTGATGAATTTGATCCAAATATAGATTTAATTGAGTGATTACACATATATTAGTCTTTTATAATTAAATTATTCCTTATATTTTTATTTTTTCGTGACCCCGATTCAACTCCCGGTTGAACCCAGTCCGACCCCTTGACCCCTGACCCCCGACCCCCTAGCTTATCCAGGTCAAACCCCGGTCCGGTTCTGACAACATTGGTTTATATATCAATCAAAAGGCATTTCAGAAACTAATTTACAAAGACTGTGAAGAACGGATGTTTTCCTAATCAATTCATATTTTTTAAAGACCCAGCACCAAAGTGAATGTATTTAGGTAATACATTAAATTATGTTCCACAAAGTTGGTTCAATTATCCAAAGAGGATTCAAGTCATTCGAATTTAAAGTTTGATTAATTTAAATTAACTAATCAATAGCATTTGAAGCTTCATGACAGCAAAATTCATATTCGATTTTGACATAGCTATTTTCTCATGATATTACAAGAAGCAACTGATGGAGATAATCATCAAAGACAAGCTTATCCAAGACCAAGAGAATTCAAATTTAAATGAGTCAAATTCGGAATTTAAAGCTGCTACTTTCGTGGTGATAAAGTTGCTATTTCCGTGGGTTATATTCTTCCAATCAGGAACGTTGTGATCAGATTATTTTTAAGGTTTATCTACAACAAAGGCTGATTCAAACTGTAACGTTTGAAGAAAACTCATATCCGGATTACAAGCTAAAGATTAGAACCAGCAAGATAAAAGGAACTCATGTTTATCCAAAGTTGTTGAAATAGAAGGACGAACAGTAGCTATAAGAAATTGCAAAATATTGGAACTAATCTTTTATTAGTCGTTGAAGAAAGAAGGATAATTGGCAATTCAGAAGAAAGAAAAACAATCTGAAACATGAAAAAGAATACAAGCAAAGTCTAAATATTTCAAGCTATATTGTTATTTATTTTTCATTTTATGAAATTAGAGGATACATATACTTAATTCTTAAATTGATTGTGATTATTTGTGAGATTAAGAGTTACAGTAGGCTAGTAGAATGATTGTAGCTTGTGGAAAGCTAGGAGGACCAAGCTGGTGCATATATAGCTAAGTGCTTTGGCAAAAAACAACTTGTAAATTGATTTGTTTTGGTTAGTGGAACATACGGTAAAGAAACGGATCGGCTTGGTGTTGGAAGAGAGGACTAACGCTCAAAGAAGAACTCTATAAATCGCTTTTACTTTTAAATATATTCTTTTAATTTTCATGCATAATTATTTGTTATTTGAGTACAATTCATATTGAAATATTTTAGAAAGTAGTGAAAGTATTTTTAGGATCAGAAACTAAATCAGAGACTAAAATCTGGAAGTTCATTTTTGTTTTAAGCTTAACATGTTGTGATATTTTCGAATTGTTTTCATCCGAATTTCAATAAATGTTGTATGAATTCTTAGTCTTTTAGTGTATTAATTTATTTAATTCTAAGTAATTAGATTTAGGATTAGATCAGATTTTCAGGGATACGGATTAAGAAATTACTGTGGAATAGATTACTATAGAAAGATTTTATGACACTAGAGATAGGGTTCTGGAATTTTTGCATATAATTAAATAATTAACTTGGGATATACTAAAGCAATTTTAGTCGGCTGTTAATAGGAAGAGATTCAGTAGACAAGTTAGGATTAGGGTTCAATAGATCAAGAGAGTTATTGAATAGTAAATAGGAATCCGTAGTTAGGAATGATTCAGCAATATGGAGTTTGTAATAATGTTATTAATTGGTGAAGCGAGTCTGAATTGTTATTAGTTAATTTCAATTTATGTTATAGTATAGTTTTAGTTAAAAATTATTTAGTAAATTAATATTAATTTGATCTAAATTTATTGTGCTAGATAATAATTAAGAGGGTTGAGTAGTAGTACTTGCGAGTCCTAAGGAATACGACCCTAATCCATTTATACTACATTTGATAGGTGCAGTTGCTAGTGTAACTAGATCATGAGAAAATATAGGAATATGTATTAAAACTTGATTAGTTAGGAAAAGCACGTAAGTTTTTGGCGCCGTTGTGGGGAATCTATTGGCAATATTAAGAAAACCCAATTGTTGTTAATCTAGCTTTATATCTATTTGTTTAATTAATCTTATATTAGTTATTTTTTTTTTTATGTGCGTAGATGATAAGTTATTACTTTAATTTTTTCATTATGGACTTAATTGTAGACCATTGATCTTTTTCTCATATCTATATGTGTATATCTATATATATATATATATAATTTAGTGCATATTAGAATCACACAACATCTTCCTGTTCAACTGTGATCTGGATCTTGGAAGGTCATTTCTATTTTGAAGAGTCATGGGATGGAAGGTGCTTGAATTAAGTGGATAAGAGGACTAAATATGTTGCAGAATCACATCAAATCAATTAAGGAAGTTCAGTTCTTTTCTTTTGTTATTTTATTTGCTTTTGTGATTTAAGCGAGACATTGAGGACAATGTCTCCAATAAGTGTGAGGAAGGGAATAGATAGAATAATTGAAGTATTGTTGTTATATTGAATTTTTCCTCATTTAAGCATGTTTAAAAAAAAAATTCATGGTGCAAAAATTTTGAAGAAATTTTTTTCTGATATCTCTCATATTAACAAACTAAGTGACTACTATTAAATGTTGTCCTATGTTCTTACTTTCTTTTGCATTTTGGTTAATATGATAGAATTACATGGTGAAATCTAAGTGATGTAGTTTTACTTGTCATTTAACTAGGAATTCATATGTTAAGATTGGCACAAGGTTCTTAGTAAAAGTTAGTTAATTAATTTCTAAAACTTGACTAAGTGTATGGGTTTTATTCAATTTTCTTAAAGGCTACATTCTTTGCATGATAGAAGTCCAAATGAAATGAAGTTAACAATCTATAATCCCCTTGTATTAAAAAAAAAAAAAAAAAAGTTAAGCAAGTGGAGGGTTGATGGGGTCCCTTTAAAGCTTGGTTACCTAAGGTCGTCTGGCCTGGGATTTTCCGATCGAGGAAACTTACTTAATAAAAGAACCATAGTTTAGTCAGTCTTGTAACTTGAGTCATTAAGCCTGTGGGATGCCTCTTAGGGGGAATAACATCTATTAACTTGAGTGAAGAGCTCAGGGATATCAGTTGAAAGCTCGCTACATGGGTTGCAAGTCTCCTCAAAACTAGAAAAATAAATAAGAATGTATATGAAATAACAGGGGGATAAAAAAAAAATGTAAGGACTTTTGCTTGGACTTGTATTAGCTATAGAGATAATTGAGATTGTCTATACTCTTATGTTAAGGGGATGGAATTGGTTAACTATCTTTTAATTGGTGATCTTGTATATAGTTTTTCAAATTTTGAAGTCTTATTTAAATGATGAGGGTAAAGGCTACATTACTTGGATTAGCCTTGGAACTCTAGCAAAATTAACTTAAGTGTATGTCATGATTAGTAGAATAGGACAACAATACATTTAATGCATGAAGTCACTTAGTGGAATTTGCTCAATCAATAAGAGATATGTGGATTTTTAACAGATTGCACCATTGAAAATTTATCTTCCTAAAAGTAAATATTCTTTCAATCCTTTTTATCAGCTTCTTGCTTAAGAACAAGCAAGGCTTAAGTGTGGGGAAATTTGATAGACATGAATTATCCATAATATTAATTATTGTTTAAGTAAAATTCGGGTCTTAAGTTATATTTTTATTTAAGAATTAATACTTAAATCAATAATAGTTTCAATTTAGGTAACTTTCAATCATAACAACACACTTTGGAGCAAATTGAAGCAAAATGGACTCAAAAAATCATTCACAGCAAAGATCACGGCCCTTTGGTCGCCCGTGAAGAAGAAAAATGTATATCAGAGGCAATCACACCCTTTTGGCTGCCCGTGATTGATTTTTCTGCCAAACGATGTCTTTGATTTTCTTTCATTTAAGTGACACATTAGTTGGATAAAAGATACAACTATTCATCCTAATATTGTATTGGTTCGCTAAAAGGCACAACTATTTATCCAATTACTGTATTGCTTAGCTAAAAGGTATAACTATTCATCCAAGTGTTGTATTGGTTCGCCAAAAGGTACAACTATTCTTCCAAATGTTGTATTGGTTCGCTAAAAGGTACAACGATTCATCCAATTGTTGTATTGGTTGGCTAAAAAGTACAACTATTTACCCCAAGTGTTGTATTGGTTTGCCAAAATGTACAACTATTCATCTAATTGTTGTATTGGTTGGCTAAAAGGTACGACTATTCATCCATGTGTTGTACTGCTTCACGAAAATCTGAGATTGCAAAAGAGAAGGAGAAGTCATCCATTAGGTGAGACAGAAGATGGATAGAGATAGACAGACATTATTCATAGATTTACAGCGATCTATACATATTGTTAAGGCCTAAGGGGTACACAAAATGCGACAGTCTACCACACTCGATATTAAACTTAAGTATGACAACCTTAGTCATCCCATAAGTTTACATACCGGGTGTAAGGTGTACTTGCACAACTTTTAGGATCACATTTTGAATCGAATAGTCTTAAGAAGGCATAAAATAGTATTAAGAATAGAAATCACAACAAGATAAATAAGTTAAGTCTTTACAAAAGTCAAAGGGGCATACCCCTGCCAAAAAAATAAATAGAAGTCTATCCAGTGTAAAACCATATTACAAACATCAGGGTTTGTGTTAAAGAGATTTTTCTAGAAGTCCACACCTCTAGCTAGGTCCCAACTTCTTCAAAAGCTCCTTCATCCAAAAGATAACCCTGTGAAAAGCATTCTCTCGGAACGACCAAAAATAGGAACACCACAACAAAACTATCAGAGTGTAAGCTAACAGGCTTAGTAAGATTCATTTCCAAATATTTAATACTCAACAATAGTACATAACAGACAAGTTATTAGCAACCATATGAATGCACAAGCACATGAGCATACAATACATAAGACCATCCGAAAATCTTATGTTGAATGGATTTACACCCTCCATTCGGGGTTAGGTGTTTCAGGCCCATACGACCACATTTTAATTCTTTTCACTTCTTATTTGGGTTGATACAAGTGCCTATACACCACCTTTAAATTTTTAATGTGGTTGATGCAGGTGCCCACCCACGCACATTTTCAATTCCAGCCCATACGCCAACACTCGAGTTTACAGGCCCCTCGTTGCCCAAATTGTTATACCTTCTTCCCCATAAAGGTATAATAACTTATGCAATGTGACTCACTACGTGATATGCATGTACAGTTTATTCGTATAATCGTGGCATATTAATTTAGCAGATTAAGTGCGATCATAGAGAATTTCAAACAATCCAAGTCTATATTAGCTCATACAAGGATTTTTCAACAAGTCTCGTCTCGATATACTAATCATTCATTCAATCAAGATTAGATCACAAATCATCATAATTTTATCTTTTCCTAATTCTAATGCCACTACGATTACAAGCACATACATGAGTACAACTATTTAAGAAATGAACTCACTCGGCCATGGAGAGAAATCCACTAGTCGTAGTAGTCCTCGACGAGTGGAAATTCATCCTCCAATTCACCTAAGTACAAGGAATACCCGAAATAAGTATTTCTTATAAAGTTCCAATAACTTAACAATTCTAACTACTAAGTTCATCAATTCCCGCATAAGCTAAAGTCCTAACTTTAAATGACCATATCTAACTCATTTTAACTCGGAATTGAGCATATAATAAACCGATTCCTATCTACTTCGAAAGATCTATCCATTCTAATATTATTTTCAAGTTTCGAAAATGTTTAGGTCATGAAATAAGCTGATCAGTTCTGATCGGTCGAAGATTTCAATTCCGAAAAATAGTTTTGTGAATGTTTGTGTTGTTTCTAGCATATAGTTTAACTACACATGCAATATTGATGATTTCCTATCATGAATGACATGATATGAACTTGATGCATGCATGCTATTGACATTATTTACTAAAAGGAAATTTACGAAACTTTTTATTTGTAAAACTCCATGACTATATACTTTCAAGAAATCTAGTTTCCTAACTTTGACCATCCTCTTTGTTTTGGATTTGTTTTCTTAAGAAAATCACGTTATCCTTGTTCAAATTGAGTTTTCATTATACCTATTACCCAAGCCTTCATTTCTACATAAAAACTTGCATTTTACACTTTGCAAATATGTTTTCAAATAGGATTTATCCAAAAATCCGAATTTCTTGAACTTAAATTTTTGAATGATTCTTTTGGGAAAAAATTGTTTAATGTATTAAAACTTAAGACTTTAAGATACCTATCACTTAATAACTCCATTTAATACATAAAATTTCTATTTTGAGCTTAGATGATAGGTGTTCTTATGGCTTACATTCACAATTACGAATTTCATATGTTGACTATTATCTCAAAATTTTCCATCTAGGTTCCACTTCTTGTTTTATACATTATTCTCATCAAAACTCATTTCAACTTATAAAAATCACTACTTAAGGATACCTATTACCTATATCCTTCATTTTTCACATAAAACATGAGTTTTAAAGTTGATAAAAGGGTTTTCAAAATAGGTTTTTAAAACCATACGAATTTGTCTTTGAACATTTCAGATAAAAACTTTTCCTTTGTAAGGTCCTTGTTTTATTTGCCTAAGGATCTACCAACTACAACATCTATATACACAAACAAAGCCTTCATGAGCATGAAAACATAAATCATCCATAAGATCATAAATGTCAAGCATGGTATAAGCATCTAAAAGCTAGATCTACTACTTGAAATGTATGAAATGAAGTTTAAGAGCATGAACATGGGTTTTTATGCTAGATCTCTACTTTACCCTACTTTTACATGCATAAACATGAAAATATTTCAACAAATACTTAATCAAACACAAGATCTACTCTTGTGATGGCTTGATATTCATTTAGTAGCATTTTCTTGTCCCAAGCAAGTGCTCATGGGGACTTAAAGTGAAAACACTCATGAATAATGTTGCCATTATAAGATTAGATGGTAGTAAGGCTTAAGAATCATCACCTAAGGCTTGAAATAGATGAGAAATGAAGAAGAAATGAAGCTTTGTGTGTGTGTGAGGGGAAGAAAGCTCACGGCAAGAGGGAGGAAATGAGAGGGTTTTGAGAGCTTTTGGAGCCAATGAAATGAAAATGAAAGAGAGGGAAAATAAAAGACTATTTATATTAAGTGAATTAGGGTTTTTTTCTTTGTAAAAAGGAGATAAAATAAAACAAATTGAGGGGAAAAAGGAGGGGGGTGCGCTGGTCACAAGGAGTGAGAGAGAGAGAGAGAGATTTTATTTTATTTGAAATTGTAATTTATGTAATAAAATGTATTAAATGTAATAATTTAGTAAGAAACAAAAAATTCTTGGAAAAGAAAATTTAATGAGTAGTTGTAAGGTTGAAAGACTAGGGTATGGGTGTGTGTGTAGTAGGTTGTACTTGTGAATGGTACTAAATAGTAGATAAGACATTTACTTTACCGGTAGTAAAGAAAATACGAGAAAAAGGCTATAACTGTAATTTTTATAACCCGAAAAATTATCAAACATATATTTTTGAAATCCTTATAAAATTTCGGTTCTAAAGAGTATTTCGGAATATTTTTCTGAGTTTCTAGTTCCGGGGCTTGCTTTTCCGTAATGGAGCTCAGAAAAGCTCGAAATAGAAAATTTTTCGAAATCAAAACTTTTTATGGTTTGAAATATATTTTAAAATAATAATCCAAATTAAATTATTCTATAGAGGTTCTTTTAAATTGAAATCGAAAAAAAGCCGGATCTAAGGTTCTTAGGTTGCTCATACTAATCCTGTTTAGGGTTTTGGTTTCTGATTTTCAAAGTTTACTCGGTTACTAAGAAAACCGGGGTTTACATATATACATACGTATATACTTGTATTTGGTTGTTGAAGTGTTCAGAAATTTGTATCGTGAATAAGGGAGTATTATTATGTTTTCTTTCTATTTTATATCTATTGTCCTGTTTTCTTATTATATCATGTATGGGTAATTATTAGGATTCGTGTAGCCATAGGACACATGTATTTCAATGAATTATATATTTAAATGTTGTAAGAATTCTTAGTCTCTTTAGTGTATTAATTTATTCTAATTCTAAGTAATTCACGATTTAGGATTAGATCAGATTTCACGAGATGCGATTAAGAAATCTACCCGTGGAATAGATCTACATTATAGAGAAAGATTTCTCATGACACCTAGAGATAGGGTTCTGGAATTTTCTGCATATAATTAAATAATTAACATTGGGATCATATTTCTAAAGCAATTTTAGTCGGCTGTTAACTAGGAAAAGATTCTAGTAGACAAGACTAGGATTAGAGCTCAATAGACTCGAGAGAGTTATTAAACTAGTAAATAGGAATCCCGCAGTTAGGAACGATTCAGCAACTATGGAGTTTGTAATACATGTTATCTAATTGGTGAAGCGAGTCTGAATTGTTATTAGTTAATTTCAATTTATGTTATAGTATAGGTTTAGTTAAAAATTATTTAAGTAAATTAATATTAAATCTTGATCTAAATTTATTGTGCTAGATAATAATTAAGAGGGTGAGTAGTAGTACTTGCCGATGGCCCCAAGGAATACGACCCTATAATCCATTCCTATACTACAATTGATAGGTACAGTTGCCTAGTGTAAACTAGATCATAGGAAAAGATCATAGGAAATAATGTATTAAAACTTGATCTAGCTAGGAAAACGCATGTCATCCTCTATTCGTAATTTATTTTTCTTATTTTATTTATGTATTATACTTGTGTCCAAGATGCTTCTATGTGTTTTTCAATGATCCAAAACTAATGTTCGTGACATATCATTTCCTATATCATCTTATAATCTTCATACTATATGTTTTTCTATCTTTTACATGTATTATACTGCATAAATAGAGAATTAAAGTTTGATATTACCTTGTATAGTTGATATTGAGGTGCTAAACTGTAAGCCCCGGAAAATTTCAATAAATAATTTCAAAATGAACTTTGAAAATAAACCCTAAAAATCACTCAAAATTAAAACCGAATTTCGACAAGTCCTAAATCATGAATGAATCCAAAAAATTTCTTAATTATGAGAACATGAAAATCCTTAAAAATAAAATAAGAACTCAGTGGTCTTCAAATTCAAAACCACTACATACGAAAAATTCTATATTTAACTCAGACTTATAAAAACGGGTAATGTAACACCCAAAAACAAATAATAAAAAAGCAAATAACGATTGACTTTTCGAAAATATAACTCAATTCAAGAATTCTGAAAACACTAAGAGATATTAAATACTTACAAAAATGAAATGTAAAATAAATTTCTCAAAGTAAATACGTTGTATAAACATAAAAAATCAGTTTTCAAATTGGCAAGGATCTAGACCGGAAAATCACCTGGAAACCCTAAGCAGAATACAATAGCTTAAGTCCAGCAATCTAGCGCTCCTAACCCTAGAGGCCGAGATGTAGTTTAAATATATAGAATAGCTCATAGTAATATAAGTTTGTTTAAAAATATCAGATTGGTAAATTTTTGACCTATTTCGAACCCGTTCGGATACAGACTTCGAAAAGTTTGTCCCGGGGCTCGAGATATCAAAAGCATACCAATAGTACTGTTAGAATCGTAATTTCATAAGATTTCTAAATATATCAGTTATGAAATTTTTCGGGTTATAAAAGTTACAGTTATAACCTTTTTATCGTGTTTCCATTATTACCGGTAATTGATTAGTCATTTGCACTATTCATTTTTATTTCATTAAAAAATTTTATTATTTTTATAAAGCCTTATATTTTTAGATAAATATTTTATATGTTATAGAAAATTTTGTTTTTCTAAAATTTAATTTGTTTCGGGTCTTTACGGGATCAGATTCTGTTTAAGACCCAATACTAAAAAATAAAATAAATTAATCTAATAATTGAAAAATATTTTAAGAATATTTTTATTCTCATAAAATATTTTTTTAGAATTTTTCGGATTATAAAAATATTATTTATAACCCATTTTCGAGTATTTTGACCGTACCGGTAACATATTTGTTAAAATACTAAAATAATTCAAATAATTATTTAATTTTAATTATGAAAAATCTGCTACAATTATTTGGAATAAATTTTCCAATTTTATTTTATTTTATTTTATTTTATTAATAAAGTACTTTTATAACTCATACCTTCAAGTACACCTTACACATATCACTTCCTTTTCACTTCAATCTTTCTACACATTATTCCACACACCTTGGCAGAATTTTTACCTTCTTTGCTGCCATTTTCCTTTTATTTAATCCTAATTTGACTAAAATAATTATTTTCCACTCCTTCTTAAAGAAGCTACACATACACATTTATTATACAAATTAAATTCAAGTCAAATTCAACAAAATTGCTCTCTCTCCCTCCTACACATTCACGTGCAGCACACACACACATTGGCTGCCTTGTTTTATTTTTTTTTCTTCTTTTCTTATAATTAAAACACTCATTTTATCTCACTCCTTCATTTACTCACTTTCCCTCTTTCATTCTTTAACCTTTTCTCTCTCTCTATTTCCTCTCTTTTCTTCTTCTTCTTGTTCTTGTTTCTTCAAGAACCAAGCTACCCCCACATCTTCCATTAGCTTCCACCCATAATTCTTGAAGATTTCTAAGCAAATCTTCATCTCAAAGCCTCCATAGGTGATATAGGTAAAGTGTAATGAAGGTTTCATGCATCAAATGACCTTCCATAAGCTTAAAAACTTAGGATGATGATGCCAAAAATGAAACACTCCTTTTCTCTATTTTTATTATCTTGTATTTCAATTATTTTCTTGTTTAAAGTTAATATATATTGTAGATCTAAATTTTTGTAGCCTTGATTTTTATTTATGCCATAGATCTTATTATTTAAGTTGTTATTTTTGTTATTTCTTATGATTTATGCATAGATCTATCATCCACATGTTCATCTTAGTGATTCATGCATTAAAAACTAGTTTAAAAGACTAGATCTAGTGTTTTGGGTTCATAAATGCATTAGATCTTTGTTTTATGTTCATAAGCAATTTGTGGTAGCATGATGATGGTAGGAAAATCGTAGGAAACTCAAGATCTATTATTTATTTTCAACAAAAATCAATTTTGAAAATTCGGATGAAAATGGAACCATATTTAGAAAAGTTGTTTTTCAACTCCAAAATGTGTATTTTTCATTCAAAATGAAGGGCTTAGGGTATAGACAACATAAATGAATGATTTTGATAAGTAAAGTTTAGATCTATGTTCATATTATGTGTAGATCTTAGTTTTGAACTTGAGCAAAAGTAGTGAAATTCGTATTTTGGCAAGACTCATATTTAAAAACCACTTTCCAAGTGTCAAAATATAATTTTTACTTAAGAAAATGAAGGCTTAATACATGTATATCATCAAGACTTCCTTTTACAAGAATCAAAAGTGATTTTCAAAATAAAAATTTTTATTTTCGGATTTTGGCCAAGGCCTATTTTAAAAACATGTTTTCCAACTCAAAAATGAAGTTTTTATTTAAGAAATGAAAGGCTCTTAGGATATGATATGTAAGGAATAGATTTTCATAAGTTTAGATAGATTTTATCAAAAGATATGTCCAAAAATGAATTTTGTAAATTCGGATCCCAACCAAGACCAATTTTTAAAATCATTTATCAACTCAAAAACTCATGTTTTATGTGAAAAATGAAGGGTATAGGTAATAGGTATCCTTAAGGAATGATTTTTACAAGTTAAAATGAGTTTAGGCATGAGTAATGTATAAAACAAGTAATGGAATTAAAATGAAAAATTTTGAGTTAGTGACCAAATTGTCAAATTCGTAATTTGAGATGATGCATATGTAATCACTTAGTATTTGAGCTCAAATTGCAAGTTTTATGTAATGAATGGGTCCTTAAGTAATAGGTACCATAAAGTCTTAAATTTTAATGCATTAAACAAGTTTTTCCCAAAGAAATCATTCAAAAAGTGGATTTTCTAAAATTCGGATTTTTGAGTAAATCATATTGGAAAACATATTTGCAAAATGTAAAATACAAATTTTTGTGTAAGAATGAAGTCCTTAATGATTATGTATGATTGAGCCCTAATTTTCTAAATATCAAATGATTTTTACTTGAAGGAATCACTCAAAAACCAATTTTTGTAAAATTCGGATTTTGGAATCAACCCCACTTGAAAACATGTTTACAAAGTGTAAAATGGAAATTTTTATGTAGAAATGAAGGTCATAAGTAATATATATAATGAAGACCCAATTTTGACAAAAATAATTATATGTTCTTAAGTAATAAATCCAAGACAAATGGAAATGATCAAAGTTAGAAAACTAGACTTTTCATAAGTAGTTGTTGTTATGGTCTTGCAAAAATAAAAAGTTACAAAATTTTCTTTTAGCAAAAATCATCAAGATCATGCATGCATTAAACTCATCTCATGTCATTCATGTTAGGAAATCACTCATATTGCATGTATAGCTAATTTATATAGTAGGAACATTACAAACATTTACAAAACTATTTTTCGGAATCGGAAACCGTTACTGATCAGATCTGATCCCTCTGTTCCGAGACCTAAATGTTTTCAAAACTTGAAAATAATATTAGAAATAGATAGATCTTTCAAAGTAGTTAGAAATCGATATATAATTTGCGAGATTCCGAGTTAAAATGACCAACTTATGGCCGTTTTAAGTTGGAATTTCCGCTTAGGACGAGAATTACGAATTTGATAGTTTGTATAAGATCGTTTAGATTAGTTTGAGTTGAAATACTTATTAGAGTATTTCTTCCTTTTTAGGAGATCCCGAGATCGACGATTCCCTACCACCGGATTATTATTACTAGAAGACCGGTGATCCAATGGCCGAGTGAGTTTTCTCCTTATTTTGTTACCTTGATTGTGCTTGTAGTTAGTTGCATTAGAATTATAGGAACAAGATAAAAATCGATATGAATGGGGATGGGAGATATGATGAGACTGTGATGAATGTATGCCAAAGAATACTAAAGCATATCGAAACCACGATTTGATTGAATAACTGCACCGTTCATATTATTTATGTTATGTGTATGATATTGGCTGGTCACTCTAAAGAATGTATAAATGTTTTGACCTAAGCAAGAATTAAATTGATCATGCATCGCATCGGACATATTGCATTGGTAGCATGCTACTCCTACGCAGGTCGATCGGTATGGTCCGTCGATGCCTCGTTTGGATAACGAGCCCGGTGCCAAGCTCATTCAGGGGTACTAAGGCGCATGTGGATGCATTCCTGGATGAGCCTAGCCGAGTCGAGTGCTAAGAGCTTAGGGCTTGGGGACTAGATGCGGTCGTGTAGACTCAATACCATACCTAACCCAAGATACGGAGGGCGTAAATCCGTTCTGTGTGTGGGTTCCGGATACCCATGCATAATTGCTTGCTTACGTGTTTGTTCATGCATAGCATATGATTGATTTTAATTTGCTTGTTATGGTACGGAACTAAGGGAATTCTCACTAAGCTAGTGTAGCTTATACCCCAATAGTTGTTTAAATGAACAGGTTATC
This sequence comes from Combretum micranthum, assembly GCA_024138025.1. Lineage (NCBI taxonomy): Eukaryota > Viridiplantae > Streptophyta > Magnoliopsida > Myrtales > Combretaceae > Combretum > Combretum micranthum. Next base: position 421,767 of record JAMXBD010000753.1, on the reverse strand, counting down.
TCAAGAATGCAAAGTGGGGACCGAATTGGTTGGAGCCGGGAATGACTCCGGGATTTCGGTGAAGAATACGAATGTTTGAAGTTATCGGCTAGTTTTATGATTTGTCTTGTAATAGTTTATGTAGGGAAGTCTGTGGATGAATGAAATTAAAGTTGAATGAATTGTATTTTGAAGTATAGTGATTCGTATATGAAGTATAGTGGATTGTATCTGAAGTATAGTAAATTTGTATTTCATTTACATCGTTACTCAATTGTATCAACGTAAAATGTATCATTCCGATGTGTCTCCTTTATGTGTTAGACGCCTTGTACATAGTATGGAAGCCTTCGCATGACTGAGGTGGTCATTCTTAGGCTTTAATATTGCGTACGGCGGACTGCCACGTTTAGGGTACCCTTCGGGGCGTGACATAAACCATTCCCAAAAGCTTGATATGAATCCTAAGTTAATGGAAACATTATTTAGGTTAAAGTTTAACGCTTAAACTAAATCAAAATGAATTTCACTTACCTTTGTTTACTGATTTCTCAAGCTTGTGCTTGTATCTAGAAGTTTATTTTATGGAGTTGAGTTGGTGTGTTTTCGTTGATGTGTTTGAGCTGTGTTTGTATGTTGCTGTTTGCTGCTCTTGTTGTACTTTTAAGGGCTTTTTCTTTTGTATCTACGTTAATGTCTATATATATAGGCAAGAAGTAGCAAATTTTTCAACCAAAGGAGAGAATCCTGTCCCACCAATTTCTTCTTTGTTTTACTTAGTATAGCTGCATTAATTGTGTTGTTGGTTTGGAGAGTGTTGATTGGTTTTATTTTTTGTCAAGTTGACTTTTAGGGTGCAAGTTGCTCATAATTTTGGTTGGCAAAAATCAAAAGGATCCCAGTCATGTATTGCATCCCATTTGCATCGAAAATGAAGGATAATTAATTTAATATTATTTAGTTAATGATTAATCTTAGTTTTAGAGTAGTTTATAAGGTTAAACGGGCATAAATATATCAGTTTTTTAGGAGTTCTATTTCCAAAAATTTGTTTAAAGTTTCTACAAATTTTCTAGATTATCTTTGAGTTCAAATTTGAGCTTAAAGCTTACACAATTAAGATTTTTTAGACTCGATAGGCTAAGTTAGGATTTTAGTTCCTATAGGTTCAGAATTTCTGATCTAGAATAATAGTGCAATCTAAATATTTTTTTCTAGAGTCTAGATTATTAGTTATATATCTGTTTTTGTTCTTATCACGTATTTATAATACTAGCGGTTCATCTTTTAGTTATTATTTTATAATCAATAGAATCTATAAAGGAGTTGTCTTTTATTGGTTTTGAACTTTAGGGTTACTTCTAATTACATCTTGAGTTATTTGCTCAAGATACGAAATCTTGTATTTGGTATCTATTAGGATCAAAGAATTTTCTATTTGGGTTTTTAAATTATAAATGAGTTTATTATCACTCCTAGGTTTATTCTAAAGTTTTTATTTAGTCCCGTGTTTTCTATCTATTTTACATTTGTTACTCTGTTTATTTTACTAGTTATAAAGATTTTCATATTACAAGGTTAAATCAAGTTTTTAATCTCTATAGACTCAAAATTTTATAACTAAAATATTTGTATAATTCAAGTATTTAACTAAGGTTTAGATTCTTTAGTAGTGATAAGTTTTTTATCTCTTTGTGTACCTTATAATGCTATTGGTTTACCTTTAAACTATATTTTATAACCAATAGGTTCTAAAAATTAATCATATTTTATCGCATTTGAAATTTAAGATCAAATATAATTATTTGTTGAATTATTGATTCTTGTCATAGAATATTATATTTTACTGTTTAGGAATTACATATCCTATCTATTAATAATAATAAATTTTCTAACGTTATTTTATGGTTTTAAAATATTAAAGATAATGTGATGATCATGTATCATTATTAGAATCTTATTAAACTTAAGGAAACTGATTTTAAATTTTACGGTATCAATCTGTTTATCATCGATCATTATTTATTCATACTTTAATAATTTTAATTGGCGAAAAATTGGGAGTGATTTATGTGACTTTTTATTATAGTTCTTCATGATTCTATATTATATTTTTAATAATTATTATAATTGGATTATGTAAAATTAGGAGAATTACAGATCCACTTCCTAAATGTGTACTAACAGTAAAACATTCAAACATATGATCAACATGTACACCACAAACAAATACAAACATTAAGATATACAAGAGAAACTCACACTAGTATCATATAATACATAAGCAATATGCAGGAGTATAAGTAACGTACCCACAATAGTGTCAATACTAGATGTGTCTCTATGCTGGAGACCATAAAATTTTGCTAGTGCTTTATGTCCTTGACTAGAATAATGAGTTCTGCCTGTCTAAACTCTTGGAATTGTTTGTTTTCCAGTTTCTTTACAATCAACTGCTCGGTGCCCTCTTTGTCCACATTTGAAGCAGAAATCTTGTGGAAGGAATTTCTAAGTGCAGAATCAGGAGGTATGTCCTACCTTACCACAAGAGAAACAGGAATTCTCAAGCCACTTGCAATCTTTTAGGTCATGAGGTCCAAAGCAGCAGCTACACTTCTTTTCAGTACTCTCAACTGCTGATCTAACATGCTATGTGACAAGTCTCTTTCCTTTGTCCTGAGTCAGAACACTAGAAGCTCATCTTTTCCCCATGTAAATCTAACCTATCTGGGGCTCATGACTCTTAATTCTATTTAAACCTTTCTCCCTAGTCTTAGCTTTGTTGACCACTACCGAGTAGTTGGTCAAGTCCATCAAATTCACCTAATATTGAATTTCAGGGTCTAACCTAATGATAAATCTGCTAACCTTAGCCTCTTCATTGTCCTTCAAAGGATCAAGAAGGAATCTCATCAATCTATGCAGCTCCGCCTCACACTCCTCTACAGGCATCTTACATTGCTGCAGGGTATAATATTCTTGGAGCATCTTCTGCTTTATACTATCAGGAAAGAATCCCCTATAAAAAGCCTTCTAAAACATTTTCCATGTGACCACTCCATCCATATGTCGTATGGTGCTCATCCACCAATTATTTGCCCTTTCAGTCAGTAAGGATGAGGCATATTCTACTTTCTTGGTCTCTAGTATGTCCAGAGTAACAAAAGTTTTCTCAACTTCTTCCATCCAAAGATGAGCATTAGCATTGGCCTAAACTTGTGTACTAAGTCTACAAATTTGTTAAGGCTCAGCACATCTATAGTCTGGCCCCATTTGCTCCATTTCCATTATTCCTTTTATTTTCTTACTCTAGACCTCAGCATTAGCCTGCATCAGATCCACATCCTGCCTCATAATCTGATGTTGTTGTGCCACCACATCGAGTAAAGTATTTACCGCTTGCATCAACTAAGCGACATCTACAGGTGTTTGTTGTCTTGCAAGTAGAGGCACCTATTGTCCTACATGTGGAGGTAGTGGTGATGATAAATTCTGAGGCAATTGGTTTAAAGGTGGAAGATTCTCAGGTGATTGATCACAGGTGGCCTCCCATTAACTTCCTCCCCAGTAGCCTTAGAGGAACCAATATCAGGTGCTCTTCTTCTTGGAGGCATGCTAATAGGTTAACACGAAAAAAAAAAAAAAAAAGAGTAAGGATATAACATACTATAAGGATCAGCACATCAGATAATATAAGATCATAACATATATACTAAGCAAACCTTGCCATTTACTACCCCACTCATCAATGCTCACCGTCCTAAAGAGTTCATAACCTATATCTAATAAGATCAACACCTAGCCCTTATACCAATTAAGCTGTAATGCCTTAACTTAAATGCGTTACAACCCGTCATGTACACATTTTCTTTATAAGAACATGCCAAGGCTTTAAAACTCTACAACACAAATAAGCAATAACAATAATCTCCAATACTCACATAAAAGGTACATGTTTAATACATCTTTAAAACTAAACTTTCAAATATGCTTGTTGACATAAATCTTGGCCAATAATAATCAAACTTATAATATAAAAGGTAAATTCTTAAAACATTGTTAAACTTTTAAAAACATAAAAATCTGATAAAGTCTTCAAATTTATTCTAACTCCAAGCTAGATATCCTAAACATTAGCAGAGAAGTTTGATCTGCTATCATCCTCCCTGTAATCCACATAAACATCAAATCCTGACAAGTATTAGTATGCTTGATTTTCACTTGTTTCTAAAAAAGATAAAAGAATGAGAGAAATCGTCCAGTACGCTGACCCTTAAAGAAAAATGCATAAACATGCAACATCTAAATCTTACATACAATCCTAAACTAATGCAACACACACACAGGTTGTTATCTTTGATTAGTGAAGCAGATAGCACAATTTAGGATCAATTGCAAATAATCCTAAACCCGGAGTAACTCATGACCCTAAAGCAAAAAACTCTTTATATAAAATACTTTTATAAATGTATAATGATATTGGGCACTCTCCACACATCGTTGCTTACCAAAATTAAGCTGGCTCGACTCCTAATCTACCAAAATCATCTCCAAGGGCAACTCCACTTAGGACAACGCTACACAAAGATCGTCAGGTTACCAGTATTAGTATCACACTTTGTACGGTCTTTACAAACAGCAGCTAAGCATAAACATCAAACAATATAATTAAAAGTTTAATATAATAAGATTCATTGAACAAATCTAAACTTACAAGCACATACAGCAAACAAAGAATGATTGTATTTGAATCAAAATTCAAGGAATAGGATTCAAAATCACCAAATATCCTTTAGAATCACAATCTTAATTCACCAAAACCTGATAATACGAACAGAAACAACTTTAATAATATATACCACCAAATAAACCTATCCTCCCAAAACCCTAATCTCCAAAAACTATCAAAACCACATCTTTCTCCTTGATTGAAACACCACAATTCTCCAACATAATCAATCTACTTAACAATCTGACAAAACCCTAAAATACGATTCAAAACCAAACAAACTAAAATCAATAGAAAATATAATTATGACATAATAAAAGTTAAAGATTTACCAATATACCTATAATTTAATCCTTATTTCGCTTTGATCACCCAAGAATCAAGATCTCTAAGAAAACTAGAGTTTTCTCCAACTTCTCCTTCAAAACAAATAGAAAAACCCTAAGAAAACTAATAAATCTACAAAATCCTAAAGAGAAAATAGTGATATGATTATCTAATCTGAACTTATGAATATCTGTCACGCCCTGGAGGGTACTCTAAACGTGGCAATCCGCCGCATATAATATTAAAGCTAATGAATGACAACCTTAGTCATGCAAGAGCTTCGATATCACATGCAAGGTAGTAGGAGACTCATAGGGGTATTACATTTAAGTAGATAATAAAAGCATGCAAGAACTTATATAAATAAATATGGAATATTCATTTGGATAATAATCTCTTACAACTTCTTGGGGGCATTCTCCTGTCTCAAACAGTCTTGTTTAACCTAACCATTAATGAAGTATACATAACTATAATATAAGCCTACTATAGAGATTTTCTTAGAAGTCTATGCTCCAAATTAAATACATATTACTTCTCCCAAAACTCCTAGTAGCTTTGGCTCATACCTGGCAAATGGGGCTTCTCGGTGCCAACCATAAGTAATCATACTGTAATAAAAAGCTATAGGGGTATAAGCAAAACTAGCTTAGTGAGATAACTCCTATCTACAAAACATTTCCATAATTCAAACAAGTGTTTAATCAATCAAATGAAAATGCACCAATCATATAAGCAAACAAAATACACAAGATTAACCGGAAATCATGTACAGCATGGATTTTACGCCCTCCATGTCGGGGGTTGGGAGGTTACAGGCCCATACGACCATCAATGTTTGCAGATTTGCTGGCTCCTACTCGCCCTGTAGACTTTTCGGCTCCTACTGGCCCATGTAGACTTTCTGGCTCCTATTAGCCACCACTACAATTCCTCGTTTCCCTACACGAAGAATGGTAGTGAAATAAATGTGACTCACAAATATGATATGCTTGAATTATTTTCAATATAAGTTTAACCAAATAATGTTGAGTTCGAGTTAAAGGCGATCAAAACAATATTCATCATATCAATGCAAGAGTTACAATTTATTTATCAGTTCCTCTTTCGATATTCTTAACTTATATTCAACCAACCATAAATCCAAATCACACAAACAAGGAAATGTAACTAGTAAATGATTAACTCACTCCATGTCGATTGCTCCTAATCGAAGTAGTCTTCTAGGAATGTCATCTCGATTCCTCCTTCACCTAAACAAGATGAAATACCTAAAATGAGTCTTTCATAGAATTTCTATTTTTGAAATTCTAAATCTATCTTAAAACCGCAGTAAAATCGGATTGGAGAAAATTCTAACTTAAAATGGCCATAACTTCCTTATTTTAACTCGGAATTTCGCTTATTATATTCTGTTTCTACCTACTCGAAAAGATCTATCTATTTCTAAAACTATTTTCATCAAACTAAGTCGTTTGGTTTCTGAAATAGTGGTGATCAAATTCACCACGAATTTTCACAAAACTTGTATTCCTTCTTTTAACAAAAACTCATATAAAAAAGATAGATTTTATAATAGTTTATAAAACCTTTGAAATGTATATGCATATATTTATTGACTCCTATCAAATGTATGAAATTATTGAAGTTGTCTCAAACCATGAAAAAGTAAAGTCTTTTAAAGATTTTGGAAAAGTGAGAACTTTGAAAATTTTCTTTTATTTTGCTTTGAGAATATCTCATGTTATTTTAAATGAGTATTTTCTTTTCCTAAACTTCATTTCCTTAGTCTTTTTAAATTTCCAAGGAATGATTTTATTTTCTAAGCTTAGTTTTTGATACTCCTTGAAAATAATAACAACTTTATTTTGTAGAAATAATTTCCTTGTTTTTTAAGAACATTCTATTTTCATGAAATGAATTTCTTGTTTGTTAAACTAGTATTGATAAGAAAGTGGAGTTTAGTAAAATTTTTATTTTACTAAAAAATTTCTTCCCGTGTTGTGTATGTATTCTAAGAAAAATTCCTATGAACTCCTCAGATTTCTTAGAAAAGTTTGTTAAGATAAAATCCTTAGTTTTTATGAAAACTACTTCCTACTTTTAGTTTTAGAGAAAATTTTCTATTTTAAGAAAACTTTTCCTCATTTATCTTATTGAGACAAAAATCATTATGTTTATGTATAAATATGAATCATAAAATTATGAAAACATAAGAAAACATAATAATTAAAGAAATAAGCTAGTAAAAAAATAAATCAAGTATTGGAACCTTAGCTTTATCAAGGTATCCTGGGACTAAGAATAGACTAGTCCTAAAAGAAAAAGAAAATGTTTTGGCTTGATGAGAACAAGTCTAAGACTAAAAAGACTAGTCATAAAAACAACATGAAAGTAAATAAATTACACGGTAATAAATAAATTGCAAGGAAAGTAAATATATTGCAAAACAAAGGAGCTTATATGCTCTAAAAGATATATATAACTATATAGATATATCTAGTTAAATATATATGAAAGCAACATAAAAGAAATTAGTTTTATGAACAAAAACAAAGTATGAACTTATTGTTGCTTTCTTTAACTTTTATGGTTTAAAAAACACACACTAAGCTCAAACTAAGCAAATGAACATAATGGGAACTTGAAGAAATATTACCTATGAAACTAAAGTTAAGAGAACTTTTGGGAGAGTAATTTTAGTGTATGGAAAGTGTGAAAGAAGTGGAAGGAAGATGGGGTATTTATAGAAAAATGTGGGAAGAAAATTGTGTTAATTAAATAAATAAAAATTGAAACAAATTGAGGAGAGAGAGGGGCATGGCCGGCACTACATGGAGTGTAGAGAGGGAGAAGATTTTATTTTTTTTTTATATATTTGTTAATGAAAAGTAAGATATGAAAGATGTGAAGTTGTATTGGAAATGAAACTTGTAAGAAATAGAGGTATGGTTTGTAAGAGTAGGTTGTAAAAAAAAAGTAGAGATAAATAAATAGTGTAAAATAGTAGAGAATAGTGTAATATAAAGTAGACATGACAATTTAAGTACCGATAGTAAGAAAATACTCGTATAATTACGATATCTGATATTTTTAGTTACCGAAAAATTATGAAATTGATATTTTTGAAAACCTTATATTTTTACGAGTCTAACGGTATATTCGGAATATTTTCACAAATCTAAGCCCCAGTACACGCTTTTCAAAAACTGTGTCCGGTTGTGCTCAAAACGAGTCGTGGTTTAACTAATATGATATTTTTAAGCTTTCACAGGTTATTATGAACTATTCTACATACTAATCTCTTACTTACTTTCTTAGGGTTGCTTAAACGGGAATTCCAGACTTGAACGGTTACAATTGATTAGGGTTTTTATTGACTTTAGGATTCCGATTGACTTCCTAATTAGGGTTTAAGCTTTAATTGATCTAAAAACTTTAAGGGTTTACAATGTCCTTGGCTTGTTAGGAATATTCATTGAGGGTATTTATAGGCTTAGGGTTTCTTTTGGAGAAGGAAACAAAGGAATCGATATAGGGATTTCGTGCAACTTTTGGCTTTCTGCACAACATACACCAGCAGCTTCTAATCGTACACCGGTGGTCTAAACGCTAAAGTTGGCTGTGTATCAGCTTGTCATTTGTCTCGAGTCATTTTTCTCATTCACCATACGTCGGTATGCACACTAGCAATGTAGACCCCAACACTGGCAGTGTACAATATATACTAGTGATGTAGACAACTTTGAATGAAATTCTTCATTTTCAACAACGGCTTAACGCTATTAAAGCCACAGCAACGTACGCCGGTTGCGTTGAATCCTATGGCGATGGTAGTGAAGCCGATGTTCAATGTGAAATTTCCATCTTCCATCATGTGTCTCTTATGTGATCAAAACGCAATTATATTGAGATTTTCTTACTATGTCAACATCTTATTTTATATCTATTGATACTTTTACCCTTCTTTATATATAATTTACTTGTATATTGCAAAACGTAAGAATGAAAGAGAGAAAAAGAGAAAAGAAAAAGAAGAAGAAGGAAGGAATGGGAAAATAGCCAAGAGAAAGAGGAAAAAGTAATAAAAGGGATAAAAACAAAAATAATTAAGGATGTTTATGGATAAAGATTTTTGATTTAAAATTCTCATATCATTATCTTAAGTATCAAAACTAATTAGAAATTAATTTGAGAACATACATATTAGAAATTTATAACTTGATAAAAAGACACAATTCAAAAGTTTAATTTATGAAAATCAGATATTTACTTTCAGTTTTGGTCTAAAACCAATATTTTTAAGTAATTAATTGATTTCAAAAATTTATAAAGACTTTACAAAACGAAAGTTAACTAAAGTTTAAGGGTTCGTGAGTTTGTAAAAAATTTAAGATATTTATTTTGAAATTTAGGAATTGAAATCGAAGAAAAAAGAGTCTCAATGAAAGATTTGAAGAAAAAAAGTTTAATTCATAAAGAAAAGCCATTAAGAAATATGGAGGATTTAAAAGAATATTTTGAATCTCAAATCTCAATTTAACCTATTTACTAATTTAATCATATCAACTTGTCCATTCCTTTCTCTATTGTCTAATTATTTTATTTTTTTTAAATTATCTAATCGTGTTTAAAATTAATTATCTATTATATTATTCAATTAAATTATTTCTAATTTAACTAGGTGAGGGTTTGGGATATTTCAAATCCTCTCGATACCCTAGATATACCTTCATTTATGAACTCATCAAAAATCATTTCTTTTCAATATTTCTTGCATCAAACCATTAAGGTGAGATCATTTCTTTACTTTTTCTTTAATTTTGCTAGTTTACAAGGGTATAAATGTTAGTATAATCATCTCATTTTTAGGGTTTCTGAAGTATATAGATTTTGATGTAAAATGATTAAGTGATGTAAAGCAGCTTCCTTGATCATTCAAACAAGTTTAGAAAACTTTGTTTCTTACAAATTGTGACAATTCTTTCTAATAAATTTGCAAAACCTTGTTGAGACTTTACATATTCAAAGATGTTCGAAATGAAGTTAGGAGTTTTTCGAATGTTTTTAGGTCTATTTCTTTTTGTAAAAATAATAATAACATGAAGTTAGAAAACAAGAATGTAGTTAAAATCAATCTAAAATTCTATAAAGAAAAGATATAAATGGTTATGCCTTGAGTTTATTTCTTTGAGTAAATGTAACAACTCTATATTAGGTTTGGTCGAGAAATTAGGCCATAATTCTTTTGTTTATAATGAACTTCGAACCCAATACTCTCAAGTTGTTTTATTTTTGCAGTAATGACACCAAAAAGATCACAACACAATCCCAAAAGCAATAAAAAAAGGGCTATAATTGAATATAAACCTACTATGCAAGTAAATACCCCTATTTAACCTCCTGTAAGATTAATTGTCGAGGATAGAGAAAAATTTGGAATATTTCTGGTGAAAAAACTAGTTGTAGCAAAATGTTGTTATGGATTGGGATGTTGTGCGAACTCATGGTTTAAACGATAAATTTAGGGGATGTTGAGGACCAAGCCTAGGGAAGATTGTATGAGATCAATCAAGAAACTTATGGTGAAGTTACTTTAGCATTCATGGCAAGCTTCAAGATTGGAAACAATATACCATTTTTTAGAGATAATGTGATTTTTTATGCTTTTGGAGAATATAGGATTTTGACGATATGGCTGTTTGTAGCTATTATAGAGTTATATGATGATGAGAAAGATCCATATGGAGAGGACTTTAAATTAGTTAGCTCAAGAAAATATCTTCTAAATTAGGTCTAAGGCTTCTACATCATTTATAAGACACTCTTCGGTTGAAAACTAAAGTTTTAAGTTTACGTGATTAAGTCATATTATGGTTTTCTTGTACGCGATTAAGGTTTTTGGGTCCGACGGGGTTGGTACAATATAAGCTTAAATATTTTAACTTTAATGTTCTTGACATCAGAATCTTGATTTGAGCATTACATATTAGTGATTGATAAGTCTTTTAACTATTTCATTCATAGAAATTTAGGCCTTATTTGATCCATTTTCAAATAAATCATTATGATTTTATGCTTTTATGGATTTAATTTTTTTTAGATCATAAAATCAAGAAAAGAAGAAATAAAATATTTTTGATCAGATTTGGAGAAAAACAACAACAAATTTCAAAGACAAATTTCCACCAAGGCTATCAAAAATGCTTGTCAAGGGCAAAATTACAAGGCAAAGTTCCTAGTCTTGCCCAAAACCAAGCCATTGACATGACTCTTGATTTGCATTGATTTACACTGAGATAATTGAGCACTAGACTTCATGATACAACTTCAATTGTGCCTCATAGTCAAACACTAGATTCTACCTGCGAGTAAAGTTGAGCAAAAATTCGAGCCTCAAAAGAAAAGAGTACAGCTTAGACCATGACTAAACTTCAAACCTTGGATTACACCCATGAAAAGTGACCTGTCTAGCTGTCACGAATTAGTTGGTTCAATAACTAGCGCATGAAAATAAAGACAATTTTTTTTATAAAGAATCTATCACATCAGTAAATAAAATCTTCATGATTTCGGTGTCTGTAGCCTATAATTGAATGTACACAGACATCCAATAGAAATATACTGTATCTAACAAATTACTAAATTTGTAGTGAAAGAAATCTTTAGCGAATTTTTTCTTACTAAGGATGTAAATCCTCGAAATTTTTGGATTCGAATTACAGCTTAAACCCTAATTGAAAGTCAACCAGATTTCCAGAGTCAACAAAACCCTAGTTTACCGTAACCGTTTAAGTTCGACATTGCCGTTTTCTTTAGCCCTAGAAAACGAAGTTGGAATAATTAGCTATAATAGTTCGTAATAGCTATAGGTTATGTAAAAATATCAGTTTTGCAAAATTCGAGTGTCCTTTAAACCCGATCGGACAGAGTTCTCGAAAAACGTGTCCCGAAGTCTGGAATAGGAAAAATATTCCGAATATACCGTTAGACTCGTAAAAATATAAGATTTTTAAAAATATCAATTTCGTAATTTTTCGGTAGCTAAAAATATCAGATATCGCAATTATACACGTATTTTCTTACTATCGGTATTTAATTGTCATGTCTATTTTGCATTACACTATTTTCTACTATTCTACACTATTCATCTATCTCTACTTTTTCTTACAACCTACTCTTACAACCCATACACCTATTTCTTACACATTTTCATTTCCAATACAATTTCACATCTTTCATTCATTACTTTTAATTAATCAAAAGACAAAAAAAAAATTATTTTTCCCCTCTCCTTTCTCCATTTTTGCTCCGGCCATCCTTCTCCCATGCTCAATTTGTTTTATTTTTACTTTTTTTAATTAACACAAATTATCTCCCACATTTTCCTATAAATACCCCTTCACACTTTCACTTCTTTCACACTTCTTCTACACTAAAGTTACTATACTCAATCTCTCTCAAAATTTCTCCAAGAAGTCTCTTACAAGAAGTTCTCTTCTTCTTCTTTCTTTTAGGTAATATGCCTTCAAGAATTTCCTATGTTCATCTACTTAGTATGAACTTAGTGTGTGTTTTCTAAAACCATGAAGGTTAAGAAAGCAACAATAAGTTCATACTTTGTTTTTGTTCATAATCTAAACTCCTTTATGTTTCCTTTATGTTCATAACTATCTAAAATCTATATAGCTAAATATATTATTTAGAGCATATAAGCTCATTGTCTTGCAATTTATTTACTTTTCTTCCAATTTATTTACTTCCTTGCAATTTATTTAATTTCAAGTTGTTTTTAAGACTAGTCTTTCTAGTCTTAGACTTGTCCTCATCAAGTCAAAACATTTTCTTTTTCTTTTGGGACTAGTCATTTCTTAGTCCCGGGATACCTTGAACAAGCTAAGGTTCCAATACTTGATTTATTTCCTTAATTAGCTTATTCTTTCAAGTATTATGTTCCTTTATGTTTTCATAACTTATGACTTATATTCATGCATGAACATAATGGTTTTGTCTCAACAAAACAAATGAAGAAATATTTTCTTAAAGATAAAGATTCTTTTCTAGAAACCAAAAACAAGTAGTTAATGTTTTTCTAAGAACTAAGAAGCCATTTTTAAACAAACTTAGAGGAGTTCCTAATAGATTTTATAAATATACATAAAAAGGATTTTTAAGAAAACAAGGATTTTTCAACAACTCCATCTTTTCTTCATATAATAGAAATTCCTTTTCATTAAAATAAGATGATCTCAAGAAGTCAAGAAGTCATTTTTCTAAATATAGAAGTGTCAAAATACTTTCAAAAAGTGTTGGAAGCTAAGTTTAGAAAATAAAAATCATTCCTTAAGAAATTAAGGAGATTATGAAAATAAGATTTAGGAAAAGAAAAGAGATACTCATCATAAACAACTTAAAATAATTTTAAAGCAATTACAAGAAATTAAATTTAGAGAAAGAAATACTCATTTCAAAATAACTCACAATCTTTTCAAAGTAGAATGGACACTTCAAAATTCTTAAAGTTCAAAATCTTTCAAAACTTTACTTTTTCATAAATTGAGACAACTTCATTTACTTCATATATTTGTTATGAGTCATTACATATATATTTTTACCTTTCAAAAAGCTTACAAAAATAGTTGGAAAATCTATCTCTTCAAGTGATTCTTGTTTTGATATGATGAAAATTGTGTTGATCGCCTTTAACTTGAACTAAACATCTAAGGTTAAATTTATATTGAAATCAATTCATACATATCATTCACATGAGTCACATTTGTTTCACTACTATTCTTCGTGTGGGGAAACGAGGAAATGGTAGTGGTGGCTGGTAGGAGCCGGAAAGTTTACATGGTGGCTAGTAGGAGCCGGAAAGTCTATAGGGCAAGTAGGAGCCGGTAAATCTACGGATATTGATGGTCGTATGGGCCTGTAACCTCCCAACCCTTGTCATGGAAGGCGTTAAATCCATGCTAAACTTGATTTCCGGTTAATCATGTGATCTTGCTTGTTCATATGATTGGTGCATTTTCATATGTTTTGATTTAAATGCTTGTATGAATTATAGAAATGTCTTATAGATGGAATTATCTCACTAAGCTAGTTTTGCTTATACCCTTATAGCTTTTTGTTATAGTACGATTATTTTTTGTTGGCCCTAAGGAGCCCCGTATGCCAGGTACGAGTATAAGCTACTAGGAGTTTTTGGGAGAAGCTTTATGTATTTAAGTTTTGAACATAGGCTTCTAGGAAAAATCTCTATAGTAGGCTTATGTTATAGTTGTTATTATTTTGGAAGACTATTAAAGCAGGGGAATGCCCCTAAGATGATGTGAGGATATTATTTATGGAAATATTATGTTTGTTTATATAAGTTCTTGCTTACTTTTATTATCCGCTTAAATGTAATACCCCTGTGAGTCTCCTACTATCTTGGAAGCACGCCTTGCATGTAATATCAAAGCTCCTGCATGACTAAGGTTGTCATTTATTAGCTTTAATATTATATGTGGTCGACTGCTACGTTTAGGGTACCCTCCGGGGCGTGACAAAGGAGTTCCAATTTTTCTAGGTAATTTCATTTTAGACCCAATTTTTTTTTTTTTTTGCAAGAACCATTTATGCTTAATCTATAATATTCATTCATATTTTTATATTATTTCTCTTAAATCTGTGCATAATCTTTTCATCTATGGAGAAATAATCATTCAAAACTTAGGGTTTGTGAATCTAAATCTTGATTCATATGATTTCAATGCATTTTTTAATTAAATATTGACTGGGTATTTATGTTTAGTAGCTCAAACTTAACTTTGTGGATCTAAATGCATGGTACACCTTTTAGATCTATGTTTGATTTCAACTTAACAAAACGAGAGATCATTTCTTATTTACTTATTTCTAATGCTTTAAACTCTACCATGGAGGGACATCCTTACATCTATAGGGGAAAATCTTTCAGGTTCTACCTTGTTGTCACGACATTAACCATGGGGTCTTTATTCTAAAACTGAAGGGGGTTGTAACAATGGGTAATTCCATTCCTCTTGCCAAACTATATGTGATGAGAGGATAGGTAGCTTCTGTAGCAAAGAGTGGCTTAGTTAGCTGTTTGTATTTATATCCTGCGTTTAATACATATGGTCTCTTACTTCCTTTTCTATGGTTTTACTTAATCATCTAACCATCATCTACTAAAACTTTATAATTTTACGGAATTAGAGAAAACACTTGATTAAGGTTTGAAACTAACCTTTGACAGGGTCGTACTTATAATCATCCTCATCCTCAAGAGCAACAAGCTCCACTCCTTCGTCGTCCATCTCTCCACATCTCTACTGACCTTCCAAATTGTTGACCATTATCCCATGCATAGAAGTCCTAATATGACTCCCACTTCCATTTCGATTTCTTGTTCTCGTTAGAGCAGGTCCTCCAGATAGTCTGGATGATCTGGTGGGGGCACTCTTCTTTTGCAGGCACTCTTTAGCAAAGTGTTCAGTTTGTCTACACACAAAGCAAATGGAAGATGCTTTCCTTGGATAATCTAGCATTTTATGGTTGAGGTCTCCACAAAAGTAGCACTCATCCCGCAATTGAGAGCATCTTTTTGGGTAATGAGTAGCTTAAATTTGTAACAAATTATATTGGTGGTGGAACATATCCCATGTGATTAAGGGTATCAATTCTTGGCTTTTGGACTCCTACCATACTCTAGCATTCAGGCAAAGTATATACGTGCCATAGTTGATTTGTAGATGGTGGGGCACTTTGTGCAAGCCAGTCTTCCATCTCATCAGGTTTGCCAAAGGTTCCATCAAAATACCAATTACTTTTAATGAATTCAAGTAAAGAGCTTTTGTAAGGTCTTGGAGGTAGCGGTGGCAGTAAGGGCGCAGTATGTGATTGCACATCTCCCGATATCGGTACTTCAACCAAAGCTTGTGGTACAAGTTATGGTGGAGTTGGTGCCGATGCATGCATATTTTGTTATTGCATAAGAGTATTCAATAACTATGCTATCTGTCCCAAGTGGCTTGGAAGTTGACCTGTTGATTCGGTGGTGGCACAGCTTGTGGATTTAGAGGTGGCACTAAAGGTTGGTTTTCTCCTTCCATTGGTTTGTTAGAGGTGCTTTGCTCCTAACAACATCCTCTTCTAGTTCGGCTGTTTAGATTTTAACTACTTAAGTTCATTCTTTCTTCCAATTTATTAAGTTTTGGCACGACATTAATGGAAAATCATGGAAATTTGGATCAAACCACAATTTTCAAAGTTAAATACAGAAATTTATGAAATTAAAAGATAACGAATAAGATTTAATTAACCAAAAAAAAAGGAAATTTCATTCAATGGAAACACGAATGGGTACATGACTGAAAAGTGTCAACAAACCCTTATTTTTTATGCTTGTTTGAACATAATTATTATGTAAATTTTGTGATTTAATCAAGGGAAGGACATTTATTTTGTTAAAATTTATTTCAAGCTTTCAAGAGCTCATTTGAAAGATTATTTGATGATTTAAGAGAAATGGAAGCAAATAACGCAAGTTTAGGCCGGTTTGTGCAAAAAAAAGAAGGCTTTTTATTTTTCAACCCTCCCTTCAGCACAACCTAGGGTAGAATAGGGAGAGATGGAATTGGAAGGCCATGAATACCCAACTTGTTTTCATTTAGAAAGAATGCACATACAGAGTGTAATATACACATCAAGCAATAGAATAGTAGAACAGTAGGGTTTTAGAGCATATTCCTCTAAACCCTGAGAGAATTATGAACATTCCTCTTTGTAGAGATAGAATCTAGAGAAAACTTTCCAAGAATTTGTAGGGTTTCATAGTAGCTTTGTGCTTAAACACTTTGATTCATCAAGGATATTCGTTTTTATTGCTTTATTTGATTATGGGTCTTTGCTATTTCTCTTATTTATTGCTTTGTATCATCATATTCATGGAGTAGTTGGTTTTGCATGGGTTTATGGATCCTTGGATCAATTTCATGCAATTATACTGTGCTTATTTTGGATATGTGTTGATTTATTGAATTCAATAGCTTAAGCTTTATATGTCTTAAATATGTATAGTGCACGATATGGGTTCATGTCAGATTTCGTTAAAATAGGCTGAGAGGTCATTCTAGGCTATTGATGAGGTTGATCCTAACTACCTTGGGAGAGGACGAGTGAAAAAATTCTGTCACACATTAGGCTAGTTTCTAAAATAAAGGATTCTTGTTCTTTATGTGGGTCTAAGCTGATGATAAATTCATATTTTACTCACTTTTCATTGAACAAATCATTCTTAACAATTATAGATTTTATAGAAATCCTAAGAAAATGGTACTTAAGTGTGCTTAATTTGATAATTTAGGTCATTGAAGGACGTATAAATCAAACACAAGTAATTGAGAAGAGATATGTGCAAATTTCGAGAAGAAATCCATGTAGGCCGATAAAAACAGGATCTAAGCTGCTAGCCTTCAATATGATCAACACCAGCCTTCATCATATTTCAATAAACATCGGTGGCCTTGAAATAGATTTGATCAACTTTGAATTCTGTACCTATATGTCGGCAAAATCAAGTCAAATGCCCCAGGCTCTTTGCTAGCATTTCTTGTCCACAATTTCAAAATCTTTAACACAAGCTTCAACATTGCCAGCGTAGAATTGCAAGGGTCATCAGCCTTCATTTTCTATAACATACGTCAAATATTGAAGGATTTATGCTGCCGACCTTCCTACTAGTGTACATCCAACTAC
The DNA here is from genome assembly GCA_024138025.1 of Combretum micranthum. Classification (NCBI taxonomy): domain Eukaryota; kingdom Viridiplantae; phylum Streptophyta; class Magnoliopsida; order Myrtales; family Combretaceae; genus Combretum; species Combretum micranthum. The sequence continues at coordinate 403,970 of JAMXBD010000753.1, read as the reverse complement.
ACTCTCGGGAATTTGTTTTTCAAAGCAACTCTAGCTAGATTTAAACTGGCCTTTATGGTGGGCCAAGTCCTTATGCTGCTTTTCATATTTAAACTCCTCTTGTAAATTCTGAAATGGTGTGAAGAAACCCTAGCACGACTTGAGACATATTTTTCCTTATTTCGTAATAGAATAAGGGCATAGATCACTAGAAAGCTTTTTGTTTTAATTTAATTGCGATTTCAACACTGGGATTCAAGTGGAAAACATCATTTGAACTTGAATTCACGAATGGGATTTTCTTATTAATGTGATTTCGCTCTTTTCTTATATTCAATTATTATTTAATATTAATACTTGTTCCTTTTGATCTTATTAGGGTTTTGAGTTGTTGATTCGAATTATCTGATTGATTTTTATCTGTTGTTGATTGATCATTTGTTTGTATTTGACTTGTTGATGTTATTTCACAAATCATGTATTTTAGGTTGAATCTAGAATTCATGATAGATTAGGATTGTAATTGAATAATTCCTTTCTAATCAATTATGTGATTATCTAATCGAGATTATAGATTACATAGACATATGAATTTGAATTCAATTAAGGTTTGGTAAATTAAACAAATTAGTCAATTGATCACTTTCCTAGGATTATGGAATATTGATTGGTTAATTTAGGATAATTGCTTTCTTTGGAAAAGGAAATTTTTACTTAGTGCTTGATTGCTTGAATTCTAAACCTATCATCAATTTGGATTTGCAAATGTAATTTGGTCATAGCATACATTCAATTGTTGTTCTAATCTGTTGGCTCTTAATCTAATTGAATTAGTGGTGTTGGAAATCCCTATTTCTTTGTAAATCAGTCTTATATCCAAAAATCTAAAAATATATCTTTTTGATTTTGCCTAGCCATAATTAGGACTAATATAGTTGATAGCTAGTCCTCACTCCCTCTAGACATGACTCAGTATTCACCGAAATTTTACTACTGCACACGCACCCAGTGTACTGGCCGCTTCATATCTACTCGTTTTAAAGGAACTTAAAAAGAGATTAAAAAGAGTTTTAAAAAGGACATATAGAAAAAGCATGATCAGCCGATGATAACTTGAGAAAAGATTCTGGTAATTTGGTTTAGATCTAGAGTTTTTGACCTTGAGAAAGACTTAAATTTACATCAGTGAATCCAAAAGTTCAATAAATCAACACAACTTTTTTTTGAGAAATTCTTGAGTTACATGAATAGACCTAAGATGAAGCATGACCTAAGCAACCTTATGAATTGATATATCTTTAGTCTTGAATGCTTGCCGTGAAATCTTCCGTTGATGTTTGCTTATGTTTGTTAGATTAGGATTAGATTAGTTCTTAGTTGATAGATTTTCCTTTGTTTTTTTTTTCTTTGCTAGTAAATAGGAAAAGAGTAGCCCTTGTAAACTCCTGAAAACCGAATTTTAAACAAAGAGTGGTCCGAGGGGATTCCAAGTTCGAAAGTCGAGGAAGGTTGGGTTTCCTTCATTCTTCAAGATAAACATGGCTCTTGTAAACTCCTGAATTTTCCATAACTCTTTGAAAATAATTCTAGAGCTAAAAACCGAAATCAAAACCCTAAAATTGACCCAAGTTGAAATTGAATTCTATAAACTCTAAACAAGATCAAATATGAATTTCATAACCTTAAGAAAAAGGAAACCTTAAAAAACAAATTAGAAAATCCAATAATCATTTGATTTAAAATCGTACACAAAACGATTCATCTATATGATCCTTAACACGTAAATCGAGACGGCATATCCCAACAATGTTCGATGATAAAATTATGAAACCTTAGGCTCTTCGGTGAATTTCCAAATAAAAAAAATTAATTAAATACCAAAAGTCAACTCGAGTCAACACATAACCCAAAACTTGATTAAACAATCCCGAAAGCTGCAAAATATTAAATAAACCATAAAAATATAGTAAAACTTAAATTTTGAACCGAAATATAAGTATGACATAAATCCCTAGATTTTATAATCTTATGAGTAAATCTTAAAGCCAAATCCTAAAAGTCAACTTTTTCAACAACAAGCCCTGTGAGACTAGTTCTGGTTATCTCGCACTTGAAATCTTAGAACAATAAAAATAAGATAACCTTAGATTATAATCTTAAATAATGTCTTATAACTGAAAAAGATCATATTCAACAAAAATTCACTCCTTTCATACCTGAACGAGATCAATTTCTAGAATCAAGGCATCGACACGCAAAACAAGAAAGATATATTGAGAAAAAATTTATACTAGAAATATATTAAGCTATTCATAAAATATCATATATAAATTTTTCGGGTAAAAAATTCGACGGTTAAGCCTAAAAGACCCTTATGGTACCTAACTTCTAGCACATAAATCGATATAACACCATCCGATAACAATTAATAATAAAATAATATTAGATTATTCCTATAATATTATATAATGATTTATCGAATAATAAAAATATCAAATAAAATTTTTACGGCTCATAAAAAGGTCAGATATAGCTTATTTACACATAGTTTTTTTACTACTGATAATTTATTTGTTTTGTTTACTATTCATTTACTATTTATTACTATTTGCTAGTATTCACTTCTCTCTATTTTTCTTTTTACACCTTATTCTTACATCTTATATAACCTACTCTCAGACATATCTAATCAACATACTTTATTACACTTTTCTTGGTACTTTTTCTTCTTTAATTGATTTTCTTTCTTCTTCTTTTTTTTTTTTTTTTGTGCAACAATGCTGCCCCATTCTCTCCCTCTTATTTTATTTTTCTTTTTCATTTATTTTCCATTTTTAATTCTCTCCTTTTTACTCCCTATTAACACTCCTTCTCTTCTTCACTTCTTACACACTTTTTACTACTCATAACAAAACTCTTGCAAATTTTTTCTTACACTCTCTTTTCTTCTCCTTCAAAAAAACCATGAACCTCTATTCCCATTCCCAAACAAAGTTTGCAAATTTTTCTTCATTCATCTATCATCCACCACCATCCATCCTCATAAATCTTAGGTAAAAATCTAAATCCTTTCCTTTCTTTCATGTTAACATAACATGAACACTTTATTGTTTTGATTTCTAAAACCCCATGGGCTTTATGCTAGGGAAGTAACAACTTGTTCATGTCTTGTTGAACACCATGTTTATTTATAAATGTTGTTATGTTTTTATTTTATTTTTGCTCCTTACCTAACATAAGTGTGTGTGTGTATATATATATGTATATATTCTTAGAGCCTAATGCTCACTAATCTACCTTTTATTTATACTTTCATTTACTTGCACATTTATTTATTTCATGCTAAATAATTAAGACAAGTCATTCTAGTCTTAGACTTATCCTCATTAAGTCAAAATTTTTTATTTCTTTCCTTTAAAGACTTGTCCATAATCTAAGTCTGGGGAGCCTTGACACAAATCTAAAACTCCTATGCTTTTTCTTATTATTTTCTTTCCTTTCTTTATAGGAGTTGTTCATTTCTTAGTCCCGAGAAGACTTGAATAAAAATATGAGACTTCAATAATTTTCTTCTTTTTCTCTTCCTTCAGATTTTTTATGCTTTTCTTTTCTTTTTATGGAACTTGTCCATGTCTAAGTTCTGGTAAGCCTTGATAGAAGGTAAGACTTGTAACCCCCTAGATTTTATGCTACAATTTATGCTTAAATCCAAAGCCGGAAGTTAACCGGAAACTCTAAGGTCAACAAATATACATCAAAACCTTAGTAGATTAGATCTGGAAATCCCATGCTCTTAACCCCGAAAATACAAAATTGAAATAATAGTGGATAATAGTTCATAATAATATAAAGAATCCTAAAAATATCATATTTGTTAATATTTAGTGTCTTTTGAATCCGAATGGGAGCAATTTTCGAAAACCGTACCCTAGTACACCTGATGGAAAAAATATTCCAATAATACAAATAAACTCGTAAAAATACAAGGATTTCAAAAATATTAGTTTTATAATTTTTTGGTATCTAAAATATCGGATATAGCTTAATTACGTGTATTTTTTACTATCGGTATTAAATTGTCTTATCTACTATTCATAATAATATTCTATACTATTCACTACTATTCATCTATTTTTACTTTTCTATACTTATTCTTACACTCTGCATGCCTATTATCTACTTTTTACTTTTCCCATACATCTTCATTCACATCAAACCTTACAACTTATTATTTTTAATTAACAAAAATACAAAACAAAACAACACATACACTCTCTCTCTCCTCTCCACATCATGTCGGCTCTCTCTCCCCCTCATACACACACATTTATTTTTCTTTTTCAATTTATTTAACTCACACAATTTTTACTCCGAAAAAATTCTATAAATACCCCATCTCCTTCGATTCCTTTCACACATTCATTTACCATACTAAAACTCTCTCAAATTCACTCCATAAATTCTCTCTCCCAAAAATCTCTCTTTTTATTTCTCTACTTCCCATTTTCCTACACATTTTCTACATACACAAACTATTTAAACTTTTCTTACACTACCACTTCCATGTTTTCTCTTTAGGTAAAAATTCTTACCTTTCTACTATTTATTTTTCCCATGTCATGTAACTTAGCATGACTATGATGTTTTTTCTCAAAAACTCATATGAGTTGTAGAAGCAACAACATGTTCATGTTTTCTTCTTGCACATGCCTAGAATCCCGATTTTTATTATCTTGTTATTATTCTGATGTTATGTTATTTTTATTGTTTTTATGCTCCTAACTTAACCTTGCATATATATTATTATCTATATGTATATCTATATATTTTAGAGCCTAAATGCTCACTAACTTACTAATAAGCTTATTACTGTTATTGCTCTTATTATTGCTTTTCTTTTTCTTTTTTTTTTCTTCTTCTTTTTGGGACTAATCAACTCTTAGTCCCGGGTTGCCTTGATGAAGCTAAGGCTCCCAATACTTGATCAGGTTATCTTGATAAAGCTAAGGTTCTCAATACTTGATCATATTATCTTGCTCATTATTATCTTGCTCCTTATCTTTTCTTATATTTTCATCATTTTCATATTACATGCTCATATACATGCATCATCATAATGATATTGTCTCAATAACATTTAAAGTGGAATTTTTCTTTAATAGAGGAACTTGAAATTAAAACTCTTTTGTTATGTAACAAGTCACTAAATAAAAGAGTTTGTCATCAACAACATAGAAAATGGATTTTTGCAATATCTTCTCAAACTTTCCTGAAGTTTTATTAAATGACAGCAAGGATAGTTTTACTAAGAAAATAAAGGAAAATAAGCACCTTCTTTTCATAATAAGATAACCTAAGGCTTAATAAAAATAATTTGTTGGTATATAAATTTTTCATAAAAAGCTTAAGATTGAAGTCTTTCCAACTTTATAATAAAAACCAAGAAGTAAACTAGTTTTCAAAGTTAAGATAAAATCAACTCACTAATTTATAAATCTACTTAGAAAAGTAATGATTTTCAAGTTTCTAAATGATAAAGCTATTTTCAAAGAAATAATAAAAGTATAAAAATAATGAGTTAAAAAACAGTGGACTTTATCAACAACTTAAAAAGATGATTTCTTTTAAAAAAAAATTGGTAGAGGAAATGAAAAGACCAAATTTTAGAAATAAAAATTTATTCTTAAAAAAGTTAATAAATAAAAATATAAGCGGAAAGAGACTTATTTATCAAAATCATTTTTATTAATATATATATAACTCAAAATCACTATAGGATATCAACAACTTAATGAAAATTTTGGAAAACTTTATTTTTATCACTAGAAGCAAAATCGTAAAAGACCAAAGTTAAGGGAACATTTTATTTGTTTTAGAAAAGAAATTGGAAAACAAAATAAGAATATACTCATTTATAATAATCTAAGAAAATACAAAGTTCCTCTAAAACACTTAAAAAAATTGTTAAGATTCAAGTTTTTAACACCATAAGACCAATTGTTTTACGAGAAATAATCGTTGAGGTAACACCATTAGAATTTTTGTATATACTCAAAGGATTTTCAATCATATACATATCTATATTTTTGCTAAAGGATTTTTGAATAAAGATGAGTTTGGAAAATTGTTTTACAAAGGCTGGGATTTTCATGTTGAATATGTACCATGACTTTTAGAAAACCAAATGACCTTTTATGAAGAAAAAAACTTTAGAAATGGATAGATCTTTTCGAATAGGTAGAAAACGGTATATAATATGAGAAATTCCAAGCTAAAATGAGCAAGTTATAGCTATTTTAAGTTGGAATTTCACTCTACACGAATCTTGACGAACTTAGTAGAATAAAGTTGCAAGTTTAAGTAGAACGTCCAAGAAATACTCATATTTGGTATTTCCCTTGTATAGGTGACGTGAATTCTGAGCTACCTTGCCCGGAAAATTACTTTTTAGAAGTTTCTGTTGCTATGGTTGAGTGAGTTTAAATTCTTGTAATTGTACTTATGTATTTGCTTGTAGTTTAGTGGCACTAGACTTTAGGAAAAGATAAAACATGATAGCGCATGTGCTTTACTTATATAACCGAAATTACGATAAGTATATTGAGGTAGGAATTGTTAACTAATCATTGTATGATTTAGTATAAGAATGATTTGTCTGCAAATTCTATGATTGCTTATAAAATGACTAATATTATACCATGATTACTTAAATAAAATGATTCATGCATGACATACAGTGAGTCACATTGCATTTATTATTATACCCTTAGTGGGACAAAGGCATAGCAATGAGGACGTGTCACGCCCTAGAGGGTACCCTAAACGTGGTAGTCCGCCGCACATAATATTAAAGGTAATGAATGACAATCTTAGTCACGCAGGAGCTTTGATATCACGTGCAAGATGTGCTCCCAAGATAGTAGGAGACTCAAAAGGGTATTACATTTAAGTAAATAATAAAAGTGTGCAAGAACTTATGAAGGTAAACATGTAATAATCATTAAGATAAAAGTTTCTTACAACTTCTTCGGGCCATTCCCCTATACTAAAAGCCTTACTCAAACTAAGCCATCTTAAAAACATACATGAGTATAACAAAAGTCTACTATAGAGATTTCTCTTAGAAGTTTACACTCAAAACTAAAGTATATAAACTTCTTCCAAAAACTCCTGATAACTTTGGCTCATACCTGACAAAAGGGGCTCATTGGTGCCAACCATAGGTACTCAAACTATAACAAAAAGCTATAAGGGTATAAGCAAAACTAGCTTAGTGAGATAACTCCCTTCTTCAAAGCATTTTCATAAAACATACAAGTATTTAGACAATCATATGGGAATGCATCAATCACATGAGAAAACAAAATACACACGATTAACTAGAAACCACGTTTAGCATGGATTTTATATCGTCCATGTCGCGGGTTGGGTGGTTACTGACCCATACGACTATCAATAGTTGTAGATTTATTGGCTCCTACTTGTCCATGTAGACTTTCCAGCTCCTACTAGCCACTACTACGACTCTTCATTTCCCCATACGAAGAATAGTAGCGAAAAATAAATATGACTCACAATATGTTATGCATGAATTGTTCTTAACATTGGTTTTTTTTAATTATTGCCGATTTCAAGTTAAAGATGACCAAAACAATATTCATCATACCTATTACAAGAAAACATAAATTATTCATCAATTCTTCTTTCGATATACTTAGCTTTTATTCAACAACCACGTCATTCAATGATGAATCCAATTCACACAACATTTATTCATTTATCTTTTTCCTTAGTCTCTAGTGCTACTATTTATAAGCACAATCAAAGAAATATAATTAGTAAGGGATTGACTCACTCCATGATGATCGCTTCTAGTCAAAATAATCTTCTAGGATGGGGATATAGGTTCCTTCTTCACCTAAAAAAAATGAAATATGCAAAATGAGTCTTTCATAGAATTTCTACTTTAAAGATTCTAAATCTATCTCTCAATTACGGTAAAATCGGATTGAAAGAAGTTCCAACTTAAAATGGCCATAACTTGCTCATTTTAACTCGAAATTTCACATATTATATGTCATTTTCTACCTACTCGAAAAGATCTATCTATTTATAAGGTTACTTTTACTATAAAAGGTCATTTGGTTCATGGTTTAGAAGGGTACAAATCTAACACAAAAATTCTTTTCTTAAAAAACAACATTTTCTAATCCGTCCTTTACTAAGGCTTGTTTAAGAAAAACTCAAATATATATATATACTTAAAAAGATTTCCTTATGTATATAAATAGACTCATAATTTATGCATGATGCTATAGGTGTTGTCTTATTTAATTACTTCCTTAAAACAACATTTTCTAGTGTTTTGGAAAATTTGGATTTGTTAAACTTTACTTTATTTGGTTGAAGTAACTTATAAATTTTTAGTTGATCAAAATTTAATATACTATTTTGATTCTTTAGGGTTGCAAAATAAAGTTTGATCTCTTGAGGTTATCTACCAATTTTATTTCTAGGAATTGAAAAATAGAATTTCCAAAAGTTTTCTTTAGTAGTACTTGACGAGTTTTGTCATGCCCCAAGGGGTACTCTAAACGTGGTAATCCACTGTACACAATACTAAAGCCTAAGAATGACTACCTTAGTCACGTAAAGGCTTTCATATCATGTACAAGGCGTACATCACAACCAAGGGAACGCATCGGAGTAGCGTAAGTTACATTGATAATGATTAAGTAATAAGGCAAAGAGAATACTTATCATAAAATATAAACATGGTAAATTACAATTCTTATGGACATATCCCTTTATTGTCTTCAAGTCAAAATAAATACACTTCTTAGGTATTTCCAAAACACTAACATAGCATACATTGCATATAAGGAACCTTGCAAAGTAACTTCATTCTATGTTCCCATTGCCTTCATAAAAGTTCAACATCCTTTCATGACTTCCTTAATGTCATAATCTTCGATTTAATCCATGGGTATGCCTGTTTCAAAAAAATCTATGGGGGTATAAGCTTACAACTAGCTTAGTGAGGTATTCCTTTTCATTCGCACCATGGTTTTAAACAAGTTTATTTAAATTTTCACGCATATACTATGCATACAATGCAACAATCACATGATTACACAAATATATATAGTTATCCGAAAACCATATATAGAACGGATTTAGCCCTCCATATCAAAGGTTAGTGAATTGTTGATGAAGATCCTCAACCTTCTATTGCTAGTCTCCAGGCCCCCGCCCAAAGCGTTCAATTGGCTCGGCTTCGAACCTAGAGTTGCATTCGCCGAGCGATTTAGATTCTCTAGGAAGGAACATGGCCCATGTCCCAGTACGATGATGACCAATCCAACTCTATGCATAGGAGTAGCAGCCTTCCAAAAGAGATGTGACTCGCTAAATGCTATACGTGAGCATTTTATTTTTCTTAAACCAGACCTTATCAAGGTTTATTAAGGGGTGATCAATCAATTTAGCAAGCAATAAGCAATCATACAAGTAAGTAAACAAAACACTTAAACAAGCTATTTGAAGTTGCGATATTCTTAATTCTCATTTCACACATAAACATAGGATCACATATATAAATATCCCCGGATTCCCCATACATATCCATTTTTATTTTTTCTTAGTATACTAATGCAACTACCTTACAAACACAAGCAAAGTAACTATAAGCCCCGGAAAAATTTCAGTAAATAATTCCAAAGTAAACATAAAAAATAAACTCTAAAAATGACTCCAAATTAAAACCGAACTTCGACTAATCCTAAATCACGAACGAATCTAGAAATTTTTTAATCTTGAGAAAATGAGAATCCTTAAAAGTGAAATAAGAACTCAATAGTATTTAAATTCAAAACTACTATGTATGATAAATTCTATACTAACCCTGACTTGTAAAATCAGGTAATATAGAACCCAAAAACAAATTATTAAAAAGTAAATTACGATTAACCTTCGAAAATAAAACCCAATTCAAGAATTTCGAAAATGTTAAGAGATATTAAATACTTACAAAAAATAAAATTTAAAACAAATTTCTTAAACTAAGTGTGTTGTATAAACATAAACTCTCAGTTTCCAAATTGGCAAAGATCTAAACTGGAAAGTCACCCGGGAACCCTAAGTGGAATACAGTAGTTTAAGTCCGAAAATCTCGCGCTCTTAACCCTAAAGGTCGAGGTGTATTTTAAGTGTATAGAGTATATCGTAGTAATATAAGGTCGCTTAAAAATATCATATTGGTAAATTTTTGACCTATTTTGAACCCGTTCGGATACAACTTTGAAAAGCGTGTCCTGAGGCTCGAGATATCAAAAATATATCATTAATTCCGTTAGACTCGTATTTTCATAAGGATTTCAAAAATATCAATTTTATCATTTTTCAATAACTAGAAATATCTGATTTTGTGATTATATTCGTATTTCTTTATTATCGGTAATTAACTGGTCTTTTGTACTATTCATTACATAATTTTACTATTCTTGTAAACCCTTATATATTTTTTTTAAATATTATATATCATAGAAAATTCTGTTTTTAAAAAAATTAGTTCGTTTTGGGATTTTACGGGATCAATTTCTATATAAGACCTGATACTAAAAATAAAATAAATTAATTTAATAATTAGAAAATATTTGAAAAATTTTTATTTTCATAAAATAAATTTTTAGAATTTTTCGAAATCTAAAAATATCAGTTATAGCTTATATCAACATATTTTGATTGTACCGGTAACTTATTTGTCGAAATACTAAAATAATTCAATTGATTATTTAATTTTATTTATTAAATTTTTGCCACTCATTTAAAAATATTTTTCTTAATTTTATTTTATATGTTTTTCTTAATAAAAAATACTTTTTCAACCCATACTTCAAGTACACTTCAATTGTCACTTCTACACATTATTCATGTTTTCTTTCACTCTTTCTTGCACTCTATTTCCCATGCATGGCAGTTGATCACACCCTCAAATCAGCCACTTTTCTTTTATTTTATTGATTTATTTAATGATTTAAAATCTCTTTTAGTTAGCAAATTGAGTAACACAAGTTACACTTTCAAAATTCAAGTTACATGCTAACTAAACTCCTTCCCTCCCTTCCTATTAGAATCACACTAGCACACAACACACAACCCCCCCCCCCCCCCCCCCCAAAAAAAAAGAAAAAGAAAAAGAAAATCTGCCCCTTTGTTTTATTTTTCTTTTCCAATTATTTAACACATTTTGTTCACACTCCTCTATCTATTTAAAGACTTTTACTTACACAGTTTCACTCTTTGCAACCCTACATCAGTTACTCTCTCTTTTTCCTCTCTTTATCTCTTTCTTAGCTTTGTTCTTGTAAAGAAAACAAGCTGCCCCCATCCCAAAATATTGCTTCCACATTCCATTGTTGAACACTCTTTAGGTAAACTTTCTTCTTAAGCTTCCATAGATGCTATAGGTTGATTATATGGAGGTTTCATGCATCAAAGGACTCTCCATAATGCCTAAAGGTTAAAGATGATGATGCCAAAACTTTGAAACACTCCTCTTGTTTATGATCCATATTGATATTGCTATATTTGCTGTCTTTAAGGCTTTATTATCTTCATATTTATATTATACTTTGTAGATCTAATTTTTATGAAGCTTTAGTTATGTTTTTGTTTAGATCTATAGGTTTAGGGCTTACTACCATGTATTTATTTTATATTTATGCTCATATTATGTGTAGATCTTAGATTTGAACTTGAATAAAAATGGTGAAATTCGTATATAGGCAAGACCCATATTTAAAAACCCTCTTCCAAGTCTCAAAATGGAAGTTTTAGTTGAAAAAAATGAAGGTTTAGTGGATGTATACCATCAAGACTTCTTTTTACAAGAATCAAAGGTGATTTTCAAAAGTTACTTTCAAAAATAAAAATCTTATTTTCGAATCTAGACCAAGACACCAATAAAGAAACATGTTTTCCAACCTAAAAATGAATATTTTGTTCAAGATGTGGAAGGCTCTTAAGATAGGATATGTAAGGATGATTTTTCATAAGTCTTGATGGATTTTATCAAAACATATGTTCAAAAACAATTTTTGAAATTTCGGATCTAAGCCAAGACCCATTTTTGAAACCCATTATCTAACCTCAAAATGAAGATTTAGACAAAAATATAAAGGGCTCTTGGTATAGATATCCTAAGGATTGGATTTTCATTAGTTTAGATAAGTTTTTCTAAAAGGTATTTATAAAATATAGAGTTTTGTAAAAGACAAGTCTAGGTCTTATTTTTATTCTAAAACTCAAGGAGGAAATTCGGATCTAAGAAGAGATGAATTTTGAAAACCTTATTTTAGACTTCAAAATAAGAGTTTTATGTGGAAAATGGAATGCTTTGATAATAGGTGACATAAGAAAATTATTTTCATTGAGTAATGTAAGTTTTAGCAAAGGATTTTCTCAAAATAAGAAAATGAGTTTCAACTCAAAATTTCAGTTTTTACAAAAGTAGATTCTTGGAATTTTCATTTGGACGATATCATTAGAATCATATAAGTATGTAATCTTTTATCTTTGGCTAGAATTTCTCTTTACAATTGTAGAACCAATATAAGTTGATCTAAAAAGTTAAGTGGAACAAAAGTAACAATTTTCAACAAGAACTCAAAACTGGAATTTTTGTAACTCTACTATACAGTAGCTTTTCAACCCTCAAATGACCTTAGATGTTTGATTTATCTTTGGAAATGGATAGATCTTTCGAAGTAGATAGAAATCAGTATATAATATGCATAATTCCAAGTTAAAATGAGTTAGATATGACCATTTTAAGTTAGGACTTCAACTTAGACAAAAATTGATGAACTTAGTAAATAGAATTGTTAAGTTTATTAGAACTTCATAAGAAATACTCATTGAGGGTATTCCTTGTACTTAGGTGATTTTGAGGACGGATTTCCACTCCCCGAGGACCACTATGACGAGTGGATTTCTCTCCATGTCCGAGTGAATTTTTCCTCTTATTTTGCTACCTTGCTTGTGCTTGTAGCTAGTCGCATTAGAATTAGGAAAAGATAAAATTATGATGAGTTGTGATCTAATCTTGGTTGAATGAATGATAAGTTTATCGAGGCGAGACTTGTTGTAAAATCATTGTATGACCTAGCATAGACTTGAATTGTCTGAAATTCTCTATGATCGCTCTTAACCTAATAATTAACATGCCACAATTATATGAATAAAATGTACATGCATATCACGTATTGAGTCGCATTACATTAGCAAGTATACCTTTGGTGGGACAAAGGTATATTAGCGGAGGCGTGGAGGCCAGTGTTGTCGTGCCCCGAAGAGTACCCTAAACGTGGCAGCCCACCACATATAATATCAAGACTCAAGAATGACTGTCTCAGTCACGCGAAAGTCTTAGTATTACATGTAAGGCGTCTAGCACGATAATAAGAGATGCTTTTGGGAAGCATAGTCTAAGCAAGTAAAAATGAACATACAAGAATCCAGAAATAAAATATATTATAGAATTAATAACCAAAGGTCTATTACATGATTTCTTAGGGGCATAGCCTTGCTAAAACTCAAAGATCAAAATAGTCTTTACAATATTTAAATACTACATCAAAGATTTCGAAGGAATTCTAATCTAAATCTTCAACTAGATTTCCTCCAAAAGCTTCAAAAGAATACTTACACGGATATGAAGGGACCTCAGGTATAAAAATAGGTGTTCCTGAGAATGCAAAAACCTATAGGGGTGTAAGCTTACGGGTTTAGTGAGTAAATCCCAAAAATTCATACTTGAAGTAAAATATCAACCAAATTTATTAGTCAAGCAAATGGAATGCAACAAACACATGAGCATACAAGACATATGACTTTCCAAGAATCATGTGTTGAATGAATTACGCCCTTCATTTGGGGTTACGTATTAAAGCCAATTATGGCCACGATTTTTAAAACACTTTTATAGATCTCACCGGCTTCTATACGCCATCAAAAACTTGTAGTCATTACAGACTCCTACTAGCCACCAATTTATGTAGTTCTTGCCGGCTCCTACTCGCCACTTACATGATGTACTGGTTATGTCTACTACTACTATTATACACTTGTCCTACCAATTGTATAGTAGTTAATGCAATGTGACTTAACATATGAAGTGCATGCATAATTTCTTAATTAAAGTCTAGTCGTTATATTTAACTTCTTTCAAGTGAGCAACCAATTTCAAACACTTCAAGATATTAATATATATGCAACTTTATTACAAACAGATCATGTTTCGATATACTTAATATTCTCAACATATTATCATACAATTTGTAAACCCCTAAATTTTCGGAATCGGTTTAGCATAAAAACCCTAACCGGAAGTCAAACAAAACCCTAAAGGTCAACGAAACCCTAGTTTACCGCATCAATCTAAATCCGGCATTGCCGTTTTCTTTGGCTCGGAAAAACGAAGTTGGGTTAAGTAGCTCAAATAGCTCGTAATAACCATAGGTTTTATAAAAGTTTCAGTTTCGTGAATTTCGGATGTCCTTCGAACCCGATCGGACGCAGTTCTCGAAAAACGTGTCCGGAAGCCCGGACTAGTAAAAATATTCCGAATATACCGTTAGACTCGTAAAAATATAAGTTTTCCAAAAATATCAATTTCATAATTTTTCGGTAAGTAAAAATAACAGATATAGCTATTATACGCGTATTTTCTTACTACCGGTACTTTAATTGTCATATCTACTTTACATTACACTATTCATTACTATTCTACACTATTCTTTTCTCTACTTTTTCTTACACCTACTCTTACACTCTACATAACCTATTATCTTAACTTTTTACCTTTCCCATAACTTTATATCACATCTATCTTACATTACATCTTTTATTTAACAAAAAGTCAAAAAATTAAATCACCTCCCCCCTCTCACAATGGCCGGCACACCTCTCTCTCCTCCCTCAATTTGTTTTAATTTCATTTATTTTAATCACACAAAAATCCTCCCATTTTCCTATAAATACCCCCTCCTCTTTCACTTCTTTCACACCACTTCTACACTAAAATTACTCTCTCAAAATCTCTCTAGAATTTCTCTCCAAGAAGCTCTTCAAGAAGTTCTCTTTAGGCTCATCTCCTTTAGGTAAAAGTTCTTCAAGAAGTCTCCATGTTCATCTACTTAGTATGAGCTTAGTGTATGTTTTCTAAAACCATGAAGGTTAAGAAAGCAACATTAGATTCATACTTTGTTTTTGTTCATAATATCAATTCTTTATGTTCCTTTATGTTCCTTATATTTCCTTTATGTTCTTTATATTTCTTTTATGTTCATAACTATCTACTATATCTAAATAACTATATACATATTCTTTAGAGCATATAAGCTCATAATCTTGCAATTTATTTACCTTTCATGCAATTTATTTACTTCATGCAATTTATTTATTTCAAGTTGTTTATAAGACTAGTCTCTAGTCTTAGACTTGTCCTAATCAAGTCAAAACAAGTTTTTCTTCTTTCATTTTACTTTTTATGGGACTAGTTTATTTCTTAGTCCCGGGAGCCTTGAAAAAGCTAAGACTCCAATACTTGATTTTATTATTTATGCTTTATGTTACCTTGTTTATTATTATTCTCATAATCATGTTGATAATGAAATAAAAGAAGACTTTTTGTCACTTAGGAATAAGTTTATGTGAAACATAAAAATATAAGACAACAAAAATAAACTCATTCATTTTCAAGTTACAAAAAGAATTTGCTATAAATTTAGAAACTATTTTTACTTAAAAGCTAGTTAAATCTTTGTTACTTTACTTTGCTTTTTAAAAGAAAATATTTTGTTGACAAAAATGGTTCTTTTCACAAAGAAAATAAGATGGATGACTAAGGAAATTTTTAAGAAAAGACCTTGCAAATAGGCAAAGAAAACTTATGGTTTGAAAAGAATAAAATTTTCACTTTTCAAGATACAAGAAAAAGTTAATAAGATTATGGAAATTAGTTTTTCTACAAAAAGTCCTTAATTGTTCCACTCTATTTTTACAAGGAAACCAAATTTTCATGCATGAGTAATTGTTTTTGGAAATGGAGACATAAGAAAAAGAATGAGAAATATCAAGTAAAGATTTTTGCCAAAATAAGTAAACAAAGGAATTTACACAAGAAAATAAGGAAAAGCATATTTTCTAGAAAAACTTCAAAATATATTAGGTAACTTAGAAGTAGAAAATTTTTTATTTCAAAAGTCACTTAGAAAAAGATAAATAAAACCAACATAAAACATTTTTAGAAAACAAAATAAACAAGGTATTCATTTCAAAGAAATTCACAAAAACAATTTCCGAAAAGCTTCAAACCGACATTGTTTTACTTAAGAAAAATAATTTGGACAACAAGACATTTGAGCATGCTTAAGTATGAGTTACATAGTCATAAAAAGAGAATTTTCCAACTATATAGATAACTAAGTATTTATCAAACAAATTTTGATTTCTTGAACCAAAGTTGTTTTTACTTGAAAATCCGTGGTGAATTTTGTCACCAGTTTTTCGGAGCCTATGTGGCTTTGTTTGTGGGAAATAATTTTAGAAATGGGTAGATCTTTTCGAGTAGATAGAAATCGGTATATTATATGCGCGATTCCGAGTTAAAATGACCAAGTTATGGCCATTTTAAGTTGGAACATTCTTCCATACGAACTTTAACGTTCTTTGACATTGTTTTGTCAAAATTCAAGAAGATCTTCAAGAAAAACTCATTGGGTATTTTCTTTGGTTAGGTGACCCCGAGGAAGGATTTCTTCACCCCGAGAACTATTACGATTTAGTGGAGTGTGTGAACGACTCATCCGCTTAGAGGAATAGACGACAATGGCATCGTGAGTTTATTTCCATTAAATGCTACACTTGTTGTGCTTGTAAATTAGTTGCACTAGAGTTAAGAAAAGATAAACCGATATGCATGTAAAATAATTCCTTGAAAGGATTCTAAGAATATCGAAGCCCGAATTGTTCTAAGTGATTGTTTTAGTTTAATATTGATTTGTGTGAAATTCCTTGATCACCATAAAGTTGAAAATAATTATGTTATGACTTTATAAATTAATGAACTCATGCATACCACGAAGTGAGTCACATTACATGGTTGGGATATTATCCTTGGGTGAGAAGGATAGTAGGCTCATGTCGAAAGCAACACTTGGCGGAAGATCCGAAAGCGATTGCTTGGCGGCTTAATGGAATATGCTTGGCGGTTGATCCGAAAGCAAGGTCAAATCAAGTAGGTTCGGAATACTTGGCGATGAGTGCTCGCAAGTATAAAAGTTTTTATTGAATGCTTGGCGATGTGTGCTCGCAAGCTTAAATTTTCTATCATCAAATCTACTTGTTTTGAGTATCACCAAACCCCGAATGGAGGGCGTAAATCCATTCAACATATAGTTCCCGGAAAGCTATATGATTGTTTGCCCACGTGTTTGATGCATTACATATGTGTGATTAACCAACTTGTTTGAATCTTGTTACAAGAAGTTATTTATGGAAATAGTTCTCACTAAGCCTATTAGCTTATACCCCGATAGCTACCTTTTGCAGTTCCCGTACTTATGGCTAAGGCCACGTGGACCATGTGGGCAGGTAATCCCTTTTGAATATTAGAACTCTGGATAAAGTACATCATAGTATTAGCATGCAAATATTTATATAATAGCTTAGTAATTTAGAATTGTTCCTAAGTATGCACAGTTTTGCTATGACAAATATTATTGTGATCCTCTTTTCTTAATATGTTTTTATATCTCCTTAAGCTTCATTATTCCATATATGGTCCTCTAAAATTGTGAAAGTAAGCCTTACACTTAATATAAAAGCTTTTGGAAATGACTAAGGTTGTCATACTTAAGCTTTAATATTGAGTGTGGCGGACTGCCACGTTTAGGGTACCCGTTGGGGCGTGACACAATTTCCATTTGATTTTGCTTAAATTCTAATGCAACTAAATTTACAAGCATAATCATAAGTATGAAAAATAACAGGGAGTAGACTCACTCAGCCATGATGACACCTTTCTTGTAACGGATGAATCGTTCGGGATTTCCACTAATTGTAGTAATCCTCAGGATATGAACAATCCTCCTGGAGATCACCTAATCAAGAAGAATAACCAAAATGAGTATTTCTTTTTTATTCATATAGTACTAATAAGGAACCATGTCATAAGATCGTTAAAATTCATGTAGAGAGAAATTCTAACTTAAAATGGTCATAACTTGGTCATTTTAACTCGGAATTGCACATATAATATACCGTTTTCTTCCTATCCGAAAAGATCTATCCAATTCTAAAATTAAATTCATCAAACTAAGTCGTTTGAGCTCCAAAACAGTGCTGATTATATTCACCACGAATTTTACAAAACTTACTTTCTTCTTTTTATAAAAACTTGAATCAAAGAGATAGATAGTTGTAAGACCTCTGAAAAAAATATGCATATTTGTTTACTCATGTTAAATGCATGAAATCAATGAAGTTATCTCAACTATAAATTTTTGGTAAAAGTAAAGTCTTCTAAAACTTTTAAAATTTCCCTTTTAGTTTGCTAGAACTTTCTCAAGTCATTTTGAAAGGGGTATTTTCTTAATTCTATTTCCTTAAATTTCAAAAGAATGACTTCTACTTCGTAAATTCCTTATAGCTTAGTTTCTAATTCTTTTGAAAGTAATAATTCTATATTTGAAGAAGTGGTTATGTTGTTCATTAATTCTATTTTTATAAAAGGAAATATCTTGGTGTTTGTCAAACTAGTCTTTTTGAATGATGAAAAGTGAAGTTTTAGTAAAACTTTTTATTTAAACAAGAATTTGAAATTTCTTATTCTTAAAGAATACTTTTCCAATAGATGTGTATATTCTAAGAATTCCTCTTTTCTTTAGTTTCTAACTTCTATTATGAGCTCCACTAATTTCTTCAAAAAGATATACTAAGTTGGTTCCTTAAGTTTTCATAGAAAAATTGTTTCTTTCATGGCAACATTTATTATTATTATTATTTTTTTTTGAAGAATAACTTCTATTTTAAGAAAACTTTTCTTCTTTATCTTTATGAGCCAAAATCACTATGTTCATGCATGATCATGAAATAGAAATATGAAAACATAGGGAAAACATAATGGTAATAAAATAAGCAAGTAAAGAAATATATCAAGTATTGACAACCTTAGCTTCATCAAGGTATCCTGAGACTAAGAATGGACTAGTCCCAAAAGAAAAATAAAAAAAGAAAGCAAATATGTTGTTTTGACTTGATGAGGACAAGTCTAAGACTAAAGACTAGTCTTAAAATAGGATGAAATAAATAAATTGCATTACTTAGAAGTAAATAAATAATAATGAGCTTATATGCTCTAAAGATTATATATTAGTACATAATTATATCTAGTTACATATATATAAAGGATTAACATGAAATCAAAATATGAGCAAAAGTAAAATAATAACATAGAAATACATGAATATAATTTCATGAACAAGAACAATACATGAACATAGTGTAGTTTCCATAACATTAAGTTTAGGAAACTCACACCATGATCATGTAAATTTACAAGACATGGTAAGAGAAATCTTAAATAAAATTTCTTACCTAAAGGTTTTGTAGAAGAAGAAGAAGAAGGTTTTGTGAGAGTTTTGGGATAGTAATTGAGAAGGGATTTGGAGAGAGTTTTGAGAGTGAAATTTGTGGGTAGAAGATGTGTGAATAAAGTGAAAGAGGAGGGGGGTATTTATAGGAAAATATGGAGTGATTTTTGAGTGATTTTATTAAAGAAAAATTGAAATAAAATAGAGGAAGAGAGAGGGGGAGTAGCGCCAGCCAAGGAGAGAGAGAGGAGAGGGAGATGTAATTTTTTGTATTTTTTTGTATTAAAAGTAATAATTTATAAAGTAGATATGATATAAAGTTATGAGAAAGGTAAAAAGTAAAGATAATAGGTTATGGTGTTATAAGAGTAAGTGTTAAAAAAAGTAGAGATAGATAAATAGTATAAAATAGTAATGAATAGTGTAATGTAAAGTAGATTTGACTAGTAAAATACCGGTAGTAAGAAAATACGCGTATAATTGCGATATCTGATATTTTTAATAACCGAAAAATTACAAAACTGATATTTTTGAAATCCTTGTATTAAATCGGTCCTATCGGTGTCATCAGAATATTTTTATTATTCCGGGCTCCGAGACACGATTTTCGAGAACTGATATCGATTGAGTCAGAAGGACATTCAGTTTTCGCAAATCTGATATTTTTATATAACCTAAAGCTATTACGAACTATTATCACTAATTAATCCAATTTCGTTTTCTAGGGCTAAAGAAAATGGGAATGCCGGATTTAAAATCTAGGGTTTGTACTAGACTTTTGTTGACCTTTAGAGTTTCAGTTGACTTTTAGTTCTAAGATCAAACTTAAAATTAACCGAAAATTTTACGGGTTTACAAGTGTTAACATTAAGGATGCGAAATCGCTTAAGTTAACAGAAGTAGAGTAGGCACTTGAAACTACCACATAAAATAATAGATGTTGTATAACTAAGAGAAAGAGATCGGGATTATGGTTGCATGACTTATGGACTACCTAAACCCTAGATACGAAGGGCATAAATCCGTTCTATGTATGGGTTTCGGTTACCCATATATAATTGTTTGCTCATGTGTTTGTTCATGCATAGCATATGGATGATTTATAACTTGCTTGTTATGGTACGAAATTAAGGGGACTCACCAAGCTAGTTTAGCTTATACGCCAAAAAATGTTTGAATAAACAGGTTGACAGGAGAATGCTACATGGAGACCGAGATGGTTGGAGCAGAATATAACTTTGGGATTCTAGCAGGAAGTAAGAATACTTGAAGATATTAGCTAGGTCTTGTGAATTGCTTTGTAATAGTTATGTAGTGAAATCTTTTGATGAATTGTAATTGAAGTATAGTGAATTGTATTTCCTTTACGTTGTTACTCAAATTGAATCAATATAAAATGTATCACTCCGATGTGTCTCCTTCATGTGTTAGATGCTTTGTACATAGTATGAAAGCCTTCGTGTGACTAAGGTGGTCATTCCTAGGCTTTAATATTGTGTACGGCAGACTGCCACGTTTAGGATACCCTTCGGGGCCTGATAGTAACGAAATTAAGAGGAATAACTCACCCGTCCATTTCACAATCTTCTTAGTTGTAGCAATCCTCAGGAAGGGTACTATCGTATCCTTCACCACCTAGACAAAAGAAATACCTTGAAGGAATATTTCGTAGAAATTCTACTTAAACTTTCTAACTATTTCACTATGTTCGTCAAAATCGCATAGAATGAAATTTCAATTTAAAATGGCCATAACTTGCTCATTTTAACTTGGAATTTCACATATAATATATGGCTCTCTACCTCTTTAAAAATATCTATCCATTTCTAGGATCATTTTTGTCATATAAGGTCGTTTGGGTTCCGAAACGGTAGGGTACAGATTTTAAAACAAATATTTCTAGATTTTGCAAAACAATTATCCAACTCAACTTCATTCAAAATTCCTTTACTAAAAATATAGATATATATATATATATATATATGATTGATAAATCTTTTGATTATATAGATAAGCTCAGTTTATATGCAAAAATTCTAATAGTAGTGTCTCAACAATTTATTTCATAAAACAATTCATTTTAAAGTGTTAAAACCTAACTTGACAAATTTCTTTTCAAGTATCTTGAAGAAAATTTATATTTTCCTAGGTTATTATAAATGAATATATTCTTATTTTATTTTCCTCATTCCTTTTTCCAAAACAAGTAAATTTTCCTTTAACTTTGGTCTTTTATAATCTTTACTTCTAGTGATAAATGATCAAAGTTATCAAAAGTTTATTAAGTTATGGATAACTTATTTATAAATTTGCATTTAGAATGATTTTAGAAAATGAGTCTTTTCTTCTTATATTTCTTGTTTAAAATATAAGTTCTTGTTTTCTAAAACTTTGTCTTTTAGTTCCTATACAATTTTTATTTGAAAAGAATCTTCTTCATTGGTAAAATCCTTTGTTTTTTATCTTATCATATTTATAATTTTCGAAAATAAGTTCTTTCTTTAGAAACTTGAAAATCATTATTTTCCTAAGTGGGTTTATAACTTTATAGGTTGATTTTATCTTAATTTTTAAAACTTGTTTACTTCTTGGTTTTGTTATGGAGTTGAAAAGAGTTTAATCTTAAGCTTTTTGTGAAAACTTTGAATACCAACAATTTATTTTCCTAAGTCTTTGGTTACCATATTTTGAAAAGAAAGTGTTTATTTCTTATATTTCCTTGGTAAAGCTATCTTTGTTATTTGAGAAAACTTGTATTATTCCATTTCTATGTTGTTGATAATAACTCCATTATTTAATAACAAGTCATATAATAGAAAATTGGTTTCAAGTTCCTTTAAAGAAAAATTCTACTTTTAAATTTAGTTGAGACAATATCATTATATAGATGCATGTATTATGAGCATGTAAAATAATAAGAATATGAGAAAGATACTAGAAGCAAATAATAATAAGCAAAGTAATAAAAATATCAAATATTAGGAACCTTAGCTTCATCAAGGTAACCCGGTCAAGTATTGAGAGCCTTAACTTTATCAAGGCATCTCGGGACTAAGAATAGACTAGTCCCAAAAGGAATAAAGAAAAGAAAGAAAAGGTTGTTTTGACTTGATATGGACAAGTCTAATACTAGAAAGACTAGTCTTAAAATAGCATGAAATAAATAAATTACAAAGCATGAAATTAAATAAATAACAAGTGAGTTTATATGCTCTAAAGATTATATATAAATACATAAATATATTTCCTTAGATATGAATAGGAAGTTAGCATAATAGTAATAATAATAACGAATAATAACATTAATAACAACATGTATAAAAACATAATAACAAGATAATAAAATAGGAATTTCATGTACAAGAACGAAACATGAAAATGTTATTACTTTTACTAGCCATGTGAGTTTCAAAACAACACCATAGTCATGTTAAGTTACATGACATGGATAAACTAAATGGTTGGAAAAGTTTACCTAAAGTGTTTACGTGATATAAAGATGGTAGATGAATGGGGTATTATGTGAGTAGTGATATGTGGTAGATAGTTTGTGTATAAAGAAGGATTTTTGTAAAGAATTGATTTAAGAGAGTTTTGGTAGAGAGAAATTTTGGAGAGTGTTTGTGTAAAGAATTTGAGAGAGTTTTGGTAATAAAATGAGTTGTGTGAAAGAATGAAGGAGGAATGGGGTATTTATAGAGTTTTGGAGTGAAAATTAGATGTAATTAAATTAATTGAAAAATAAAATAATGGAGAGTGAAGAGAGAGAGGGGTTGGACAGCAAAGGGGAGGAAAAGAGCGAGAAAATGATTAAAAATTAATTTTATAAGAAAAGTGGAAGAGATGTTTAGTAATATGTGGTGTAGAATTTTTATGGAAAAAAGAAATTATAAGAAATAGGTATGTAGGTTGTAAGAATAAGTAGTAAGAAAAAGTAGAGATAGATGAATAGTAATGAATAGCAGAAAAGTACTATGAATAGTAAACTAGACAATTAAAATACCGATAGTAATAAAAATACGCGTATAAATGCGATATTTATAATTTTTAGTTACCAAAAAATTCTAAAACTGATATTTTTGGATTCCTTATATTTTTACGAGTCTATTAGTATTAACGGAATATTTTTGCCATCCGGTGTACTAGGGTACGGTTTTTGAAAATTGATCACGTTCGGATCGAAGGACACTAGAAATTTGCGAATCTTATATTTTTAAGCTTTCCTATATTATTACGAACTATTATAAAAAAATTATTTCCATTTCGTTGTTTACGATTTAAGAGCATGGGATTGTCGGATCTTAAACACTAAAATTAGTTGTAAGCTTTGTTGACTTTTAGGATTCTGGTTTGACTTCTAGCTTGTTGATTTTATTCGGATGATTATAAAATTTTGAAGTTTTGTCCATATTATATTTTTAGTTCAGCGTCTATAGTTTATTTCATTTTATTTTCGATTATTTAATATTTTTCAATTCTCGGGATCGTGTAACCGAGTCTAGGGTTACGAGTTGACTCAGTTTGACTTTTCGTGAAAATTGAAAATATTTTCTATTCTAAAATTCACCAAAAGGATTTAAGGTCTTAGTATTTCGTTGTTGAGCGTTATTTGGATATATCATCTTGATTTGCATGTTAGGAATTAGATAGATGATTTGATTGATGTATGGATATTGAATCAATCGATAGTTGGATTTTCTATTTTGTTTTGAGGGTTCTTTTTTTCTCAAGATTAAGAATTCTCGTGTTTGACCTTATTTAGAATTTGGTTTTAACTTGGGTCGATTTTCAGGGTTTTGTTTTTTTGTATTAGACTTCTAGGATTACTTTCTAAAAATTATGAAAATTTCAGAGGTTTACAAGTTTATTCTTTGAAAATTTATTTTCATTTTCCTTGTAAGTTGATTTTCTTAAAAACTTATTTAGCTCTTGGTTTAGAAAGTTGGAAAAAATAGTATATATCAAGATTTCTTTTGTTATTTGGAAAGGAAGTATCTTTAGACTTCGAAGAAACTTCTTTTATTAATAGTTTGAAATTTCATGATGAATTTATATAAACCTTTAAAAGGAATTTATTTGAAAACATTTTTCTAAGTCTTTAGGAAAAACATTTACTTAGTGATAAAATTTTATTCTTTTATCAAAAGGATTCCCTTTTTATTTGAACAACAACTTATTAGCCATACATGAATATGATCATGTAGTTTATAAAAGATAAAAATATCACAAGATAAGATAATAAATAATATAAGAAATAAATAAGCATATTAATAATAATTGTCAAGTGTTGGGAGCCTTAGCTTCTTCAAGACTTCCCGAGACTAAGAATAGACTAGTTCCAAAAGGAAAAAAAAAAAGAAATTTGTTTTGACTTGATGAAGACAAGTCTAAGACTAGAAAGACTAGTTTTACAACAAATTGAAAGTAAATAAATTGCTAGGAAAATAAATAAATTGCAATCACAAATGAGCTTATATGCTCTAAAAGATATATAGATATATTTAGTTAGATATAGATATAAACAACATAAGGAAAATAGATTTATGAACAAGAACAAAGTATGAACATATTATTGCTTTCCTAACCTCCATGGGTTTAAAAGACATACACTATGTTCATAATAAGCAATGGACATAAGGAAAGCTCAAAGAAGCATTACGTATGAAAGACAAACTAGAGAGAACTTTTGGAGATAATTTTGTTATAGTATTGGTAGTGTAAACCCCTAAATTTTCGGAATCGGTCTAGCACAAAACCCTAGCCGGAAGTCAAACAAAACCCTAAAGGTCAACAAAACCCTAGCTTACCGTATCAAAATAAATCCCGCATTGCCGTTTTCTTTGGCCCTAGAAAACGAAGTTAGGATAATTAGCTAAAATAGTTCGTAATAACCATAGGTTTTATAAAAATTTCAGTTTCGCGAAATTCGGGTATCCTTCGAACCCGAACGGACACAGTTCTCGAAAACGTGTCCGGAAGTCCGGAATAGTAAAAATATTCCGAATACACCGTTAGACTCGTAAAAATATAAGTTTTCCAAAAATATCAGTTTCGTAATTTTTCGGTAAGTAAAAATAACAGATATAGCTATTATACGCGTATTTTCTTACTACCGGTACTTTAATTGTCATATCTACTTTACATTACACTATTCATTACTATTCTACACTATTCTTTTATCTCTACTTTTTCTTACACCTACTCTTACACTCTACATAACCTATAATCTTAACTTTTTACCTTTCCCATAACTTTATATCACATCTACCTTACATATTACATCTTTTATTTCTTCAAAAAGTCAAAAAAATAAAACAACTTCCCCTCTACACCATATGGCCGGCGCTACCCCCTCTCTCTTCTCCCTCAATTTGTTTTAATTTTGTTTTATTTTAATCACACAAAAATCACTCCTCAATTTCCTATAAATACCCCCCTCCTCTTTCACTTCTTTCACACCACTTCTTCTCTAAAGCTATTATAGCAAAATCTCTCTCAAATTCTCTCAAGAGTTCCTTCCAAGAGTTCTTCCTAGTCTAGCTTCTTTTAAGTAAGAGTTTCTTCAAGAAGTTTCCATGTTCATCTACCTAGTATGAACTTAATGTGTGTTTTCTAAAACCATGAAGGTTAAGGAAGCAACAATAGGTTCATACTTTGTTTTTGTTCATAATCATAATTCCTTTATGTTCATGTTTCCTTTATATTCATTTATGTTTCTCTTATGTTCATTTATGTTTCTTTTATGTTCATAACTATCTACTATATCTATATAGCTATATATACTATTTAGAGCATATAAGCTAATAATCTTGCAATTTATTTACCTTTCATGCAATTTATTTACTTCAATGCAATTTATTTATTTTAAGTTGTTTTTAAGACTAGTCTCTAGTCTTATACTTGTCCTCATCAAGTCAAAACAAGCTTTTCTTTCATTCATTTTATTTCTTTATGGGACTAGTTTATTTCTTAGTCCCGGGAGCCTTGAAAAAGCTAAGACTCCAATACTTGACTTTATTATTATGCTTTATGTTATTTTGTTTATTATTATTCTCATAATCATGTTCATTTAGATTGTTGTCCAAAAGTTTTATTTTCTAAAGATAATCAAATAAAAGAAGGCTTTTTGTCACTTAGGAATAAGTTTATGTGAAACATAAAAATATAAGATAACAAAAATAAACTCATTCATTTTCAAGTTACAAAAAGAATTCACTATGAATTTAGAAACTATTTTTACTTAAAAAGCTACTTAAATCTTTGTTACTCTACCTTGTTTTCAAAAGAAAATATTTGTTGACAAAAATGGTTCTTTTCATAAAGAAAGAAAATAAGATGGATGACTAAGGAAATTTTTAAGTAAAGACCTTGCAAACAAATAGGCAAAGAAAATTTATGGTTTGAAAATAATAAAGTTATTTCTTTTCAAGTTACAAGAAGAAGTTAATAAGATTATAGAAATTAGTTTTTCTATAAAAAGTCCTTAATTGTTCCACATTGTTTTTATGAAGAAAACAAATTTTCATGCATGGATGATTATTTTTGAAAATGAGAAAAAGAATGAGAAATATCAAGTAAGGAATTTTTGCAAAACAAGTAAACAAAGGAATTTACATAAGAAAAAGGAAGAATAACATATTTCCTATAAAACTTCAAATATAGTATTAATGTAAATAGAAAGTAGAAAATTCTATTTCAAAAGTTACTTAGAAAGAGATAAATAAAACCAACATAAAACGTTTTTAGAAAATAAAGAAAGCAAGGTATTCATTTTAAAGAAATTTACAAAAACAATTTCCGAAAAGCTTCAACCCGACATTGTTTTACCTAAGAAAAATAATTGGACAACAAGACACTTGAGCATGCTTAAATATGAGTTATAAAGTTATAAAAAGAGAATTTTTCAACTATATAGATAACTAAGTATTTATCAAACAAATTATGATTTCTTGAATCAAAGTTGTTTTTACTTGAAAATCCGTGGTGAATTTTGTCACCACTGTTTCGGAGTCTATATGGCTTTGTTTGTGGGAAATAATTTTAGAAATGGGTAGATCTTTTTGAGTAGATAGAAATCGGTATATTATACGCGCGATTCTGAGTTAAAATGACCAAGTTATGGCCATTTTAAGTTGGAATATTCTTCTATACGAACTTTAACGTTCTTTGACATTGTTTTGTCAAAATTCAAAGAAAATCTTCAAGAAAAACTCATTATGGGTATTTTCTTTGGCTAGGTGACCCCAAGGAAGGATTCCTTTACCCCGAGGACTATTACGATTAAGTAGAGTGTGTGAACGACTCATCCGCTTAGAGGAATAGACGACAATGGCATCGTGAGTTTATTTCCATTAAATGCTACACTTGTTGTGCTTGTAAATTAGTTGCACTAGAGTTAGGAAAAGATAAACGGATATGCATGTAAAATAATTCCTTGAAAGAATTCTAAGAATATCGAAGCCGAATTGTTCTAAGTGATTGTTTTGGTTTAATATTGATTTGTGTGAAATTCCTTGATCGCCATAAAGTTGGAAATAATTATGTTATGACTTTATAAATTAATGAACTCATGCATACCACGAAGTGAGTCACATTGCATGGTTGGGTTATTATCCTTGGATGAGAAGGATAGTAAGCTCATGTCGAAAGCAACACTTGGCGGAAGATCCGAAAGTGATTGCTTGGCGGCTTAATGGAATATGCTTGGCGGTTGATCCGAAAGCAAGGTCAAATCAAGTAGACTCGGAATACTTGGCGATGAGTGCTCACAAGTTTAAAAGTTTTTGATGAATTCTTGGCGATGAGTGCTCAAAAGCTTAAATTTTCTATTATTAAAACTACTTGTTTTGAGTATCACCAAACCCCGAATGGAGGGCATAAATCCATTCAACATATAGTTCCCGAAAAGCTATATGCTTGTTTGCCCACGTGCTTGTGCATTACATTTGTTTGATTAAATCAACTTGTTTGAATCTTGTTACAAGAAGTTATTTATGGAAATAGTTCTCACTAAGCCTATTAGCTTATACCCCGATAGCTATCTTTTGCAGTTCCCGTGCTTTTGGTTAAGGCCACGTGGACCATGCGGCAGGTAATCCCTTTTGAACATTAGAAATCTGGATAAAGTATAGCTTAGTATTAGCATGTTAATATGTATATAATAGATTAGTAGTTTAGGGAGTTGTCCCTAAGTTTGTAAAGTTTTTGACATGAACAAATAATTATTGTGATTCTTCTTTTCTTAATATGTTTTTATATCTCCTTAAACTTCATTATTCCACATTAGGTCCTCTAAAATTGTGAAAGTAAGCCTTACACTTAATATAAAAGCTTTTGGAAATGACTAAGGTTGTCATACTTAAGCTTTAATATTGAGTATGGCGGACTGTCACATTTAGGGTACCCATTGGGGCGTAACAGGTAGTGTATGGAAAGTGTGAAAGAAATGGAAGAGAATAGTGGTATTTATAGGAAAAAGTAAAGGGTAATTTGTGTTAATTAATTAAATAAATATTAAAATAAATTGAGTGTGAAATAGGGGAGGGTCGGTGCAAATTAGAGAGGAAGAGAGAGAGAAATTTTATTTTTTTTGTATTTTTATTAATGAAAAGTAAGATGTGAGAGATGTGAGGTTGTATTGGAAATAAAAATTGTAAGAAATAGGTGTATAGGTTGTAGGAGTTGGTTGTAAGGAAAAGTAGAGATAGATGAATAGTGTAGAATAGTAATGAATAGTGTAATGTAAAGTAGATATGACAAATAAAGTATCGGTAGTAAGAAAATTTTTACTATTCTGAGCCCCGTGACATGGTTTTTGAAAATTGCATCTGATCGGGCTGAAAACGAATCGCGGTTTAACTAATTTGATATTTTTAAGCTTTCTTATGTTATTACAAACTATTCTATATATTAATCTCTCACTTATTCACTTAGGGTTACGAACATGGGATTGCCGGACTTAAACAGTTGCGTTTGACTATGGTATTGTTGACTTTAGGATTTTCAATTAACCTTCTAATTAGGGTTTAAGTTTAATCGATCGTAATACTTTGGGGGTTTATAGGTCGAGGACCCGAAATTATATTCTATGGCTTTGATTGCCCATAATTAAATAGTGAGTGGGCACCTGAATTAACTACATTTTAGCGGTTAGTAGGAATCTGTATAAAACTGCAAAAGTATCATTTGCGAACTATGGTCCTGTTGCCCGGAACACCTAACCACCAAATGGAGGGATAAATCCATTCAAATATACGATTCCTGAAAAATCGTATGTATTGTTTGCTCATGTGTTTGATTGCATATCGTATGTTTGCTAAATAACTTGATTGATTATTTATTTTTGAGTACTTTACTTGTGGATTTAATTCTCACTAAGCAAGAAGCTTATCCCCTTATATATACCTTTCGCAGTTTCCTTATTTATGGTTGAAGCCTTGGGATTATTTCTCACAGGTATTACCTTCTGACTTAAGAAGTTTTTGGAAGAAATCAAAGACTAGATGTAGACTTAGACTTCTAAGTAAATCTCCATGTAATTATTTTGATTAGGCTTCGATAGACCTTGATGGAATATATCTTTTGATGGAGGAATGCCTCTTTGTTATTTGTAAGACCATTATATATTTCCCTATTGCAGATATTATGTTATGATTTCCATTCTTAAATCGCTATATGAATGTCTGCATAAACAATTTGTTTCAAAATTGATCCTCTATGATCGTGAATGTATGCCTTACACCCGGTATCGAAGCTTATAGGATATTTAAGCTTTAATATTAAGTATGGTGGATTATCATGTTTAGGATACCCTTTAGGGCGTGACAAGACTTCCAAAAATTTTTGTTCCTATATATATGTTTATTCAATTCTCTATGTTTTTTATTTTTCATATGAATTGTGTTTCTTACATAACTACAAGTTCATATTCATGCATGATCATAATGTTGTTGTCTTGATAGAGTTTTTAAAGAAATAAAAGGAGTTATTTTCTTTCACTAAAAAATAGGACTAAACTCTCAAGAAACATAATTTTTTTAACACTTAGAAGAAACCTACACTAAGACTTAGAATAATGGTTCAACTACATCCTTTTCAAAATATTAAAATAAATT
This sequence comes from Combretum micranthum, assembly GCA_024138025.1. NCBI lineage: Eukaryota > Viridiplantae > Streptophyta > Magnoliopsida > Myrtales > Combretaceae > Combretum > Combretum micranthum. The sequence goes on along the minus strand of JAMXBD010000753.1, from coordinate 373,222 downwards.
TATTGATAAATTTTAATGTTGATAATTCTTTACTATACAAAAGTTTCTTAAGAACTTATTTAGATGGTTTATGCCAACATTTTGACGAACACTAAAAACAAAAGTATTTTCCAAGTAAAGTTTAAAATCAACCAACTAGTTAAAAACTCACTTAGAAAATAAAATCATTAGACAACCTAAGGAATCCAATTTTTAAGAATGTAAAAATTTATGAAGTTAAGAAAATACAAAAAGCAATAGTTATAATAAGAAGACACTCATTTATAACAACTAAAAATTTTAGTTTTCTTCCAACAACCCCTTAAATTCCCAAATATTGAAATACTATTAATGGAGAAAGAGTTATGATGAGAATAAAAATTTATAACAAGCCATTTATTTAATTTTTTTCTCATGCTAAAACTTAAAACATTTTAAAGGTAATAAAACTTAGAATGATTTTCTTTATAACCACACAAAGATTCATGTTTTGAAAAATATTTAGTTAAAAGAAGTTTAGTAGGGAAATAAAATATTCATGAACTCTAAATTAATATAAAACCATTATTTTCTTTAATTAAGTTTCTTATTTACAAAATCTAAGAATTAATTTTTTTTAAGAATCAAACTTAGGAAAATTTTAAAAGGAAATACACTTGGCGTTTTATGTCACAAATAGATAAAACCATGATTATAAAATAAATTATTAAATAAGAATCTTTGACCAAATATAAAACCTTTTAGATTCCAATATATATATATTGAACCATGATTTTTGTTGTTAAGCCGCATGTTTATAAAATACTAAATTTAATCACAATTTGAAGAATGACCTTTCACAAAACTCTAAGTTTCACAAAGATTGTCTACAAATTTTATTTTTAAGACAACATCACTATGATCATGCATGTAATATAAGTTATTGTTAATATTAAATGATTTTCAAAAGTATAAATATTTATAGGTTTGCTATAAAGTGTCTAAGCGAAGAAAAACTTAGGAAAAATTGCAATTTGAGGCTTGAAACCTTCGGGTCAAATCTGTATCGACCGGTTTTGAAACCTAAATGGCTTTAAGTGTAAAAAATAACCTTATAAATAGATAGATCTTTTTAAGTAGGTAAAAAACTACATCTAATATGCGAAAATTCAGAGTTAAAATGAGTAAGTTATGGCCATTTTAAGTTGGAATTTCCCTTCATCCGAATTTTGACGAAAATAACAAGATAGAATTAGAAAATTTAAATAAAACTTTTATGAAATACTCATTTTGGATATTTCTTTTATCTAAGTGATGAGGAATACAAGACTCCCCTTCCTGAGGATTATTTCAACTAAGAATATTGCAATATGGACAAGTGAATTTTTTATCCTAAATTCGTTACTTTGTTTATGCTTGTAAGTAGTCGCATTAGCATGATTAAGAAAAGAGAAAATAAGTGTGTATGGGGGACTATCAAGGGTTAAGCACGTGTTTTTTGCTTGTTTGATTAAGTGGATATTAATCATATCGCAATGCTAGAATGTTTGTTTAACTATGTTCATTCATTTGTATGCTTGATTGCTATATGTGTTTAAATTGATTGATCACCCTTAATGAATCATAATACGGAATGGTGTTAATAAGAAAACGGTCATGCATAGTATCCGTTGAGTCACATTTCGGAATGCTGCTACTCCTATGTGTAGAGTTGGATGGATCGCTAGCATGCCAGGACGTGGGCCATGCTCCTTCCTAGGGAATCCATATCGCTTGGGGAATGCAACTTTAGGTTCGGAACCGTGCCAACCAAATGCTTTGGTGAGTACCTGAGGACTAGAAATAGAAGATCAAGAGGATATTCATCAACAATTCCCTAACCCTTGATATGGAGGGCGTAAATCCATTCTATGTATAGATCCTAGATAACTATACATCTATGTGTTCTTCATGTGATTGTTGCATAAGCATAGCATATGCTTGACTAATCAACTTATTTGGTTATGATTGTTGGTGTGAATGACAAGGAAATATCTCACTAAGCACGATGTATGCTTATACCTCCATTGCCACACCCCTATAGAATACTCTAGTTGTAATAATACACCATGTAACTAACTAAGGCCTCTAGAAAGTTACATAAATACTATACAACTAACGTTCCCCATTTGAAGTGGACAATTAAACAGGATCAATTGTTATTTTGAGTGAGAAAGAGATTGCATATATATATATATATATATATATATTAACCATAAAAGAACATAACATACAAATCCAGGACATCACAAAATATTACAACCATGATCTTAAGGGCTTCAACAGAACCCAATTACAACAAAAACTTATAAGGAAAAACAAAACTTAACTTATACTATTAAAACCATTACTAAGTTTTTATTACATATATGGTCTTCTTTCCAAAAGAATACATAAGTCCATCCTACACTAACTCCCACACCTGAGCTTAGTTTTGGTCTTCTTGCTTAAAACCCTGTAAATCAATAGTCTAAGAGAGAGTGAGCATATAAATCTCAACGAATAATAGAATCTAAACATATATCATTAGTATCAAACAAGTTTTGTTAGCAACCATATGCAATGCACTCATCAAACATAAAAAGCAAACATGGTTTAAATATTCAGAATTCAAATCTGTGGGGATTTATGCCCTCCTAGGGGTCGAAGGATAAATTTAGTAGTTCATGTCCATGAGAATCTCAAAACTAAAGAAGGGGGAACTATTCCATTCTCTTTTATCATTTCTAAAATAGTTTTCACACAATCAACCTCTGCTTCTTTTAGAACTTGAGCAATCTCACTAAGTATTAACACTTTAAATCCAACTCCAACAAGGTGACCTCCTTCGAAGCCTACTTGGTTCCTTTGAAGCTGACAACCTTATGGCAACCTACAAGAAGATTCACTGGTCCCAACAAGTATTACCATAGAATCAAAATTTTAACACGTGACATGAGTACCATGCTAATGTAGAATGATGTTGTGAAATGCATGGCATATTAACTTTAAAAGTCCAATAAACTTAATTCCATATTATCATGTTGTCATATCAATTTCAAACACTCAATAATGCAAACTACAATTTAATGTCAAGCAAGTAGCTGACACTTTGATTATAAAGTTTTACAACTGAAACATGCAACATAAAACACACAATATTTCCTAACCCCATGCATTTGATTCCCTATAATTGTAATTAGCCTATATTCAACTATTCTATAATCATAAACAAAGTGATATGATTCATGTTACTCACCCGTGCATTCTCCTTAATTGCCGTAATAGTCCAACCGGAAGTCCGAATCATGATTTAGGGTTCTTATAAGATAAAGAGACTCATATTACGAAGGCTTTAACATGAAAAGATGAGTAAACTAGGTTTTAGAACCAAAAAAGACATGTACAAGATCAAAAACTTGTACATTCTTGGCCACACCCCATGCCAAGGGGTGTATCAAATAGGGCAAAGAACAGAGGCTACCACTGTAAACCCCAAAAGTTTTGTGATCAATTAAGCTTAAACCCTAATTAGAAGGTCAACCGGAAACACTAAAGTCAACAAAACCTTAGTCAAACGTAACCGTTCAAGTCCGGCAATCCCGTGTTCATAAACCTAAGTGAGTAAGTGAGAAATTAGTATGTAGAATAGTTCGTAATAACATGAGAAAGCTTAAAATATCATATTAGTTAAATCGCGATTCGTTTTAAGCACGATCAAACACAGTTTTCGAAGAGCGTGTTCCGGGACTCAGAGTAGCAAAAATATTCTGGAGATACAGTTAGACTCGTAAAGATATAGGGTTTTCAAAAATGTCAGTTTCATAATTTTTCGGTAACTAAAAATATTAGATATCGCAATTATACAAGTATTTTCTTACTACCGGTACTTTAATTGTCATGTCTACTTTATATTACACAATTTATTACTATTCTACACTATTTATCTATTTTTACTTTTTTCTTACAACCTACTATTAAAATCATATTCCTATTTCTTATAATTTCCATTTCCAATACAATTTCACATCTCTCATATCTTACTTTTCATTAATAAAAATACAAAAAAATAAAATTGTCCTCTCTCCCTCTTCCATAGTTGCACCGGCCACACTCCCTCTCTCATCCTGAATTTGTTTCATTTTTCAATTATTTAACTAACACAAATTTTCCTCTACTTTTTCCTATAAATATCCCATCTTCCTTCTATTCACTAAAATTACTCTCTCAAAATCTCTCTATAAACTCCCTCAAGTTTTCTCTAGTTTCTACTTTTTCTATAGGTAATATTTTTAGCTTTTTATATGTTCATTTACTTAGTATGAGCATAGTGTGTATTTTCTAAAACCATGAAGGTTAAGGAAGCAACAATATGTTCATACTTTGTTTTAGTTCATGAAACTATTTTCCTTTATGTTGTTTTCATATATATTTAACTAAATATATCTATGTAGATACATATATCTTTTAAAGAATATAAGCTCCTTTGTTTTGCAATTTATTTACTTTCCTTGCAATTTATTTATTTACATTGCAATTTATTTACTTTCAAGATGTTTTAAGTCTAGTCTTTCTAGTCTTAAACTTGTCCTTATCAAGTAAAACAATTTTCTTTTTCTTTTGGGACTAGTCTATTCTTAGTCTCGGGATACCTTGATGAAGCTAAGGTTCTAATACTTGACATATTTATAATTTCATACTTTCATATTCATGATTATGCATGAACATATTGATTTTGTCTCAGCAAGATAAAAAAGAAAAAGTTTTCTTAAAATATAAGTTCTTCTCTAGAAATAAATGTTGTTATGAAGGAAGTATATTTTTTCATAAAAACTTAGGAATTTATCTTAACGAACCTTTTCTAGAAATCTAGATGAGTTCATTATAAATTTTAAGAACAAAGGAATTTTTAACAATACATACATACTTTATAAAGTCATAAAATGGAAAGGAATTCTTGATTAAACAAAAGTTTTGCTAAACTTCACTTTTCATCAATACTTTGAATTTCAAATAAACTAGTTGACAAACACCAAGAATTTCCTTTCATAAAAATATGATCTTAAGAAATAAGGAAATCATTTCTTTAAATGTAGAATTATTACTACTTTCAAAATGTATTGGAAACTAAGCTTAGAAAATGAAAATCATTCTTTTGAAATTTAAAAAGACTAGGAAAATGGAATTAAGGAAAAGAAAAATACTCATTTAGAATAACTTGAGATATTTTCTAGCAAGCTAAGAAGAAATTTTCAAAAGTCTCACTTTTCTAAAATCCTTAGAAGACTCTACTTTTACTAAAAGTTCATGGTTGAGACAACTTCATTAATTTCATGCATTTGATATGAGTTAATAAATATATATATATATATATATATACATTTCAAAAGTCTTACAAACTATTATAATATCTTTCTCTTTGATATAAGTTTTTGCAAAAAGAAGAAAATAAGTTTTGTGAAATTCGTGGTAAATCTAATCACCACTATTTCGGAGCTTAAATGACTTATTTTGATGAAAATAGTTTTACAAATAGATAGATCTTTTCGAGTAGGTAGAAAACGATATATTATATATAAAATTCCGAGTGAAAATGAGCAAGTTATGGCCATTTTAAGTTGGAACTTCCTTCAAATCCGATTTTACCGCAAATTGAAGATAGATTTAGAATCTTCAAAGTAGAAATTTTATGAAAGACTCATTTTGGGCATTTTATCTTGTTTAAGTGAAGAAGGAACCGATGTCGCCTTCCCAGAAGATTACTTCGACTAGAAGCGATCATCATGGAGTGAGTTAATCCCTTACTAGTTACATTTCCTTGTTTGTGCTTGTAAGTAGTAGCATTAGAAGATAAAAGAATAAATGTTGTGTGGTTTGGATTCATGATTGATTGATATAGTTGTTGAATAAAAGTTAAGAATATCGAAAGAGGAATTGATGAATAAACATATGTTTTCTTGTAATGGTAAGATGAATGTTGTTTTGATCACCTTTAACTTGAATTCAACAATAATTGAATAAACCTATATTGAAAATAATTCGTGCATATCATATTTGTGAGTCACATTTTTCGCTACTATTCTTCGTGTGGGGAAACAAGGAGTTATAGTGGTGGCTAGTAGGAGTCGTAAAGTCTACATGGGCAAGTAGAAGCCAAAAAGTCTACAGGGCAAGTAAGAGCCGGTAAGTCTGCAATTATTGATGGTCGTATGGGCCAATAACCACCCAACCCCTAATATGGAAGCCGTAAAATCCATGCTACACATGGTTTCCGGTTAATCGTGTGCATTTTGTTTGCTCATGTGATTGATGCAGTCTCATATGATTGTCTAAATACTTGTGTTTTATGGAAATGTTTTGTAGATGGGAGTTATCTCACTAAGCTAGTTTTGCTTATACCTCTATAGCTTTTTGTTACAGTATGATCACTTGTGGTTAGCACTAAGGAGCCCCTTTTGTCAGATATGAGCTAAAGCTACTAGGAGTTTTTAGAAGAAGTTTATATATATTTAGTTTTGGATATAGACTTCTAAGAAAAATCTCTATAGTAGACTTATGTTATATTTATATATTTATGGAAGATGGCTTAGTTGAACAAGGCTATTAGAACGGGGGAATGCCCCTAAGAAGTTGTAAGAAACTTTTATTCTAATGAATATTACATGTTTATCTATATAAGTTCTTACATGCTTTTATTATCTGCTTAAACGTAATACTCCTGTGAGTCTCCTACTATCTTGGAAGCACGCCTTGCACGTGATTCAAAGCTCATGCGTAACTAAGGTTGTCATTCATTAGCTTTAATATTATGTGCGGCTGACTACCACGTTTAGGTTACCCTCCGGGGCATGACAACCACTACCCCTGCCATGCCCCTATATGGAGAAGCATAAAGGCTACCAACACTCCTGCCACGCCCCCATATGGAGAAGCACAAGGCCACCACCACCCTTGCTACGCCTCCCTGGCAAGGGGCTTGGCAACCCAACTTATACTCAGATTATGCCATGCCCTCCACCATGCCCCATGGCCTTTTTACAGCGAAATATACTTTTTCACTTCACATTTTTACGTCCTTTAACCAACTTTAGTTGCCTCAAATCCATCCAGTACACTCTAACATCATCATACAAGACTCATACTTCTCATTTACTCCATCATATCCTCTAACTTATCTCTACTCTCCACATCAAATTAACCAACCATAAACTTCAAGTTTTAGACTTCAACACCACTACTCAATACTTCTAATCCATAAAACTAACAATCAAAACTCATGACCATTCAAAACAATCATTGTCCAACAACAACACTTATTCTACAACTTACTTAAACACACAATTAACAAAAAAATAAGTTCATAGTTAGCTTACCTATACTTGCTTAAACTTGAAGACGAAGGCTTATCTTACTTTTCTTAGAGATTTAAGAGAAGAAATTGAATTTGTAAAGTGGAGTGTTTGTGCACAAGGAGTGTTGATTTTTGAAAGAGAGAGGGCAAAGAAGAGGAAATAATTGCTACAATTAAGAGATAATTATGTGCATATATACAAAATTTTACTTTGACTTTAAGGGCAATTTAAAAGGGATTGTGTGTGTGCGTGTGTGGTGTGTGTGTGTGTGTGTGTGTATGCGTGTGCATGGGAGTTGTGGTGGGTCATCAAGATTAATTTTACAGCCAATTAAGTTCAAGACAAACACATATTAAACCATTATGTTTCTATAATATTAATATTATCAATTATTCAAATTTAAAACATAGTTTAGTAACAATTTAGTTTATAATTCCTATTTGATGAAATAATTCCTTATAAGAATTTATACCAATATTGTTGGCCATTTAGAAATTAAGTTTACAAAACTCAATTTTCTATAAGAATATAAATAATACTTAATTAACAATTTCCTTAAACCAATTCCATTAATGATTTTAAACCTTTATTCTTACTAAATTAATTTCATAAAAACTGTTATACTTAACTTTACTCAACTTTCATATACTATAACATACTCATTCAAAAATACATAAATACTTTTTTTGTAATTCTATTTATGAAAACCTAGGGATTACACCCATAGATTTTATTGAAGTAGGTATGCTCGAGACTCGAATCAAGGACGGGACATTAAGGAAAAACATTGGTGGATCATTAAGCTTTTGCAAAAGAAGTAGGAGCATAGAAGGAATTTACTTTCTTTGAATTTCTTTATGAGCAATATATGTTATGTTAATATTTTGGAGATTAATAGGAAGTGTAATTGCATAGACTTGAAGACATTAGCGGGAGCATGCTCATGAGAATTATAATGGACCATGTTTATATTTCATGTCAAGTATTTCTCTTACCTTATTACTTAATTGTTATCAAAGTAAATTGCACTATTCCAATGTGGTCCCTCTGATGTGTTATACGCCTTGTACATGATATGGAAGTCTTTACGTAACTAAGGAAGTCATTTCTAGGCTTTAATCTTATGCATGGAAATCTGCCATGTTTATGGTACCCTTTGAGGTGTGACATCTCATGAAGTATCAGAATGTTGTAATAATATCCCATGATTCTTTCTACACCATAGATTACTTCTAGGTCAGTCCTGTTCTCTTTCCTTCTTACATCATACCTTATCTCTTCTATTATGTGCTCCGACATGGTATGCTTCAATCCTCTTTTCCACATATTGAACATTTCTCTAGCAGATCTTGGTCATCTAACTAAGGCAAAGTCTTCACATAACAACCCAAGCTTCAATCTGTAGTCCATAAAAGTTTCCCTATACTCTATTGCAAACTCTTAGGCCTTAGCTTTAACTTCTCCAATAGTCAACTATAAAAAGACATAAAGGTCATTAGTACTTTAAGATTCCAGACTTATACTATCTATAGCTAAAGCATGTTTTACTACTCTTGATTCTATTTCTATTACTATTTTCCATAACCTTGCTACTCTGGTACTAAGTTAAATTGTTACGCCCCAAAGGGTATCCTAAATATTGTAGTATATCACATACGATATTAAAGCTTAAAATGACTTCCCAAAGTCATGCAAAAGCTTTTTCACCATATGTAAGACATCCATCACAACAATAGGAGATATATGTGGGATGTATAGATTAAGAAAGTAAATATATCATACAATGATCTAAATAAACAATTATCTTCAAAATCATAGAAATAAGGTATTTACATCATCTTAGGGGCATTCTCCCGATAAATCTCCAATACTTAAAATATAGTCTCGGTCTTACATATAATAATAACTAGAGCCAAAATATTTTAAAGGAAATCTATTCTAAGATCTTCAAAGAATTTCCCTTAAAAGCTTCTCAAAAGCGTAATCTTACCGGGACAAATGGAGATCTCATGTACAAAAGATATTGGTCCTACATTAACAGAAATCTATTGGGGTATAAGCTCAACTAGCTCAGTGAGAATATTCTGGAATTAAAATACTCGTATCAAGAAAATCAAGTAAGTTATTAAACAGACATTTAAAATGCATCAACATGTAAGCAAGCACTACATATGATCAGCTGGAAAATCATACGTTTGAATGGACTGACCCCTCCATTCGGGGTTAAGTATTTCAAGCTCTTTAAATCCTTGCTTTATAATCCAATTATGTAGTTCTTTTAGGCTCCTACTCGCTCCATCCTAAAATAGTTCTTTCAGGCTTCATTCGCCCATTCTTAAATTAGTTCTTTCGGACTCCTATTCGCCCATCCATGCAGACTTGCGGGTCCCTGCGAATGCCACTACTATACTCTTGTCCCACTGAGGGCACAGTAGCTGGTGCAATACAACTCAGTCCGTGATATGAATGAATCAATTAATAAAATTCTTGATATGTGATTAAGATAATTTAAAGGCGATCATAGAATTTGCAGACACTCAATCATTGTAATAAAACATGAATTTAATTAACAACAATTCACGCCTCGATATGCTTAGTGTTCTTTCAACCAACATTATCATGTATATTTTATTTTCATCTCTTCTTATTTCTAGTGCATATAGCTACAAGAACAAATAAGTATGAAAAAGTAGGAGATAAACTCACTCGACCATTCTTAACAAAAAATCATTCACTCATAATAGTCCTCCGAGTATGGATCCTCCAAAGCTTCTTCACCTAAATGAAAGAAATACTCGAAATGAGTATTCCATAGAAGTTCTATATAAACTCTCTAATTCTATTCTATTATTCGTGTCAAAATTCGGGTGAATGGAAATTCTAACTTAAAATGACCATAATTTACTCATTTTAACTCAGAATTTCACATATTAGTTATCAATTTCTACCTATTCAAAAGGATCTATCTATTTCTAAGGTTATTTTTAACATAAAAAGACATTTGGGTTTTGAAACAAATCGGTACATAATTGGCACAAAAATCCCAGCCCTTAAATTGTAATTTTTTCCAAGTTTTACTTCATCAAAAAGTCTATAACAAACATATAGATATTTATATAGTTGGAAAATCCTTTAATATAAATAAATATACTCATATTATATGCAAGATTCTAGCAATGTTGTCCCAACATTGATTTTTCATGAAACAATTCATTCTAAGTAGGGTTGTAGAAAAAAACCGACCAAACCACAAACCAAACCAAATTGGACCGGACCGAAGCAAAATTTTGATTCTTTTTTTAAACGTTCGGTTCGCCATTTAGTTCAATGAAGAGCAAACGGTTCGTGGTTTGCAGTTCGATTTAAGACCATGAACCGAACCGTATGGTTCGAACCGAATTGAACCGTTTTATATATTTAAAAAAATTAAACATATTATTTTTACTCTTAATTGTTTTATTAATGATACATATCTACATCACAACTCACAAATTTTAGAATTTTTGACTTAGATATGTGTTATTCATTAGAATAAAATTATATTTTTCATAATATGTTTTAATTGTTATGTTATCTATAAGTAAGATAGATTTTAGCATTTAACCTCTAGTATTCTAACTTCTGCATATTTCTTTTCCATTTGTCTTACTCATTAATCTACTTCTATTATTTAGTTACTTACTGATTTGTATAATTGGTAATATGTTAGTTAGAAGAATAAAATGAATTATATTTTATGTCTTATATTGGGATAAAGTCCAGTATACCATTATAGTTCAAGATAATTCAAAAAAATGAGACTAGTCATAATTATAATTTTATAATGGATAAAATCTCTTCCTTCCTATAAGTTTTACATGTCTATTTGGTAAATAATTAATTTTAAATATCGTATTTTATATTTGCATTAGTGATAAAAATATATAATGGAAGTTTTTCGATAGAATCCGCAAACCAAATCATACCAAACCGTTTTTTTCCATTCGAAAAAATTATGAACCGAGCTGTATGGTGAGGTTTGAATTTAAAAAAAACGAACGATAAATTATTGTGCGGTGCGGTTTGGTTCGAGGTACAAATCGAACCAAACCAAACTGTACCATGCATACCCCTAATTCTAAGAGTTTGAAAAATGAAGTTTACAAAATCTCTTTTTAGGTCGTTGGAATAAAAATTAGAAATCTTGAGTTTATTATAAAGGAGTGCCTACTCATTATATCTAGTATTTTTATATTTTCTTAATTTCTTAAAAACAAATTTACTTCTTAAAATTCGATTCTTTAAGTTGTCTACCTATTTTATTTTCTAAGTGGCTTTCTAACTAGTGAGTTGCTCTTAAACTTAATTTAGAAAAATTGTTTGGCTCTTAATTTTCTTCAAAGTGTTGATATGACAACTATAAATAAATTCTTAAGAAAAATTTGCATAACAAATAATTATAAATATTTAAAATTTATAAAAATTTACTTTAGCACTTTTGGAACTAATGTTGTGAATTATTCGACATTTTAGTGAAAGTTTCTCCTAAGTGTTTAAAATCATGTTTATTGAGAGTTTAGTCTTATTCTAGATGAAAGAAAATAACTTCTTTTATTTCTTTGAAAACTCTCAGGATAACAACATTATGATCATGTATGAATATGAACTTATAGTTATGTAGGTAAAATAATTCATATAGAAAATAAAACACATAGAGAATTAAATAAATATATAAAAGACATAGAGAATTAAATAAACATATATATATATAAGAACAAAAATTTGGAAGTCTTAGCTTGCATCAAAGCTTCCCGAAACTTAGATATGGACAAGTTTCATAAAAAAGAAAAGAAAAAGAAGGAAATTACAGAAGTCTTAGATCTTTATTCAAGTCTTCCTAGGACATAGAAATGAACAAGTCCCATAAAGAAAGCAAGAAAATAACAAGGAAATACAGGAGTCTTAAATTCATCTCAAGGCTCCCGGGCTTAGATTAAGGACAAGTCTCCAAACTTTTTGACTTTATTAAGGACAAGTCTAAGACTGGAGATTAGCTAGTCTTATTTATTTGCATGAAAGAAATAACAAAGCATGTAATAAACAATAATAAGAAGTTAGATTAGTGAACATTTAGGCTCTAAGAAACATAGATACATACATATGCATAATAACATATAAAAGTTAAGTTAGAAACATGAACATAATAATAACACATTATATATATGAACAAGACATAAACAACATGTTGTTTTCATGATTTCATTCCCTAGCATTAGCATCATGGGGATTTTATTGAATCAAAACATACACATTGTTCATGTTATTTACATGAACAAAAGAAAGGTTTTAGAAATCTTTTACCTCAAGTTGATGAAAGGTTGAAGTAGAAAGAAACAAATGGGTAGTGTGTTTAGGACTTTTCTTAAAGAGAAATGGATTGTAGAGAGTGTTTGAGAGAAATTTGTTAGAGAGAAAAGTTGAGGAGAAATTTTGGTAGAGTTTTAGAATATAAAATGAGATGTGTGAAAGAAGTGAAGAGAGATGTGGTATTTATAGAGAAATATGAAGGGAAATTAGATGTAATAAAATAAATTAAAAAAAAAAAAAGAAAATTGGGAGGGAGGGGGAGAGAGGGGTAGCACTGGCCTTAGAGAGAGAAGGGAGGGAGTGCGAAAAAAATTAACTTTGGTAAAGAAAAGTAATAAAGTATAAGAGAAGTTATGTAAAAAGTTGTATTACAAATATAAAAATGTAAGAATAAGCATGTAAGATGTAAGAAAAAGGTTGTAAGAAAAAGTGGAAATAGAGGAATAATAATGAATAATAGACTAGACAGATAAAATACTGATAGTAAGAAAAATACGCATAAATGGGTTATATCTGATATTTTTAAAAGTTGAAAAATTTTGACATTGATATTTTATGAATCTTTATCTCATTACAAGTTTAGATATCTTATCACAATATTTTCACCGTTTCGCATACCGAGATATTGTTCTCGAAAATTGATCCCGTTAGGGTTCAAAAACAAACTATTTTTTTATGAATTTGATCTTTTTAGGTTACTTGATATTTTTCCACATTATAATCTAAGGTTATCTCATTTTTAGCATTTTAGAGTTTTGTGCACGGGATTATCAAATCTAGATTCACTAAGGCTTGTTGTTGATATAGTTGACTTTAGGATTCTAGTTTGACTGCCAGTTCTAGGGCTTAATCTATAAGATTAGCGTAAAATCTAGGGGTTTACACACACTCTAAAAATTTAATGATTCACTTTATGTCTAATAGTTCAAGTTGGGTGATTGTATTTGTTGAGTTATTAATCTTTGACATGTAATCTTAGCTTTGGTATCTTTGATTTCCTAGGAGATCACTTACCCTCATCATTGAGTATACATAATCCTAAGAGCTCCATATGATATAGAGTATTAGAGATATCTCGATAACCGTTGTATCATTATCTAACGTGTCTAGAATTTATGTTCTAGTTACTGAGTTTAAAGTGTAAAAATCTTGAGGGTTACAAATTCAATTACTCTTCTATAGATATAGCATCACAATTCAAAAATTCAAAAATTCAAAAAGATTATTAAAGATCATAATAAGATAAGGCAATAAAACCATGATCCTTAGTGAATTGAAGTCAATAAGGTCTAATAGCAACTATGAAACCTAAAGCAAGGAGCGAAATCTACTAAAAACCCTTCTAAAAATAATATCTAATCTATATCTCTATCAAAATTTTGTGCAATATGATACTCTCTTGTGCTAATTTTTACTAAATGAAACTAACTAATGCTTAAGATTTCGTGAAAATGAGTATTTATAGCACAAAAGATGCTGACATGGCAAAAAGGCATGAAAATAACAAACTACACATCAGACACATGAAACCCAGTGTGAACTACCACCACACTATGGGCCACATCTTCTTCATTTATCTTTAGTTGTTCCAAACATGGTAGTGGTACTTAACACGTTTACAGGTATGAACATTTCTTCGATTGAGATCCTAGTTCAAACGCTACCATGTGGTCCATGGTGTTCTCGAATGTGAATTCATGATTTTCTAAACACACCTACGCCTCTTGTGGTGCTTCAATCCTAGAACACTTCACATCAAATTAGCTTCCATCATTAAGCACGACAGTGCCTTTTGCCGTGCTTTTGCCTATTTGTTCATTTTCTTGAATTATGCTCGTGCTTTTAACTGTGATTACAACTATGATAAATTCTTCTTTAGCTTATCCTTAAGCAAGGTTGAGTTTCTAATAGTGTATCCTTATTTTTCATGACTTTGTTGATCTTTTGGCTATCTTTCAACAATTCACTCTTTGTATACCTAAGATCAATCAGTAAAGATAATAAGTGCCAAATTGATAGGATTATTGACAAAATAATTGCATATCAACATCAAATAATCCTTGAATGAATAGGATAATTTACACCTATCAATATCCAACATATTTGTTGATTGAAAATCTGTTTTATAATCAGCAATTCTAGGACATTCCTCATCAACATTCACTAAGCTAAACAACAACTCTTCAACATAATTCAAAGAAATCTTTAAATCCTTATACGATGTGAATAATTTGACTTGTCCATCTTCCTCAACCAAGATCAAAAAATTATGAAGAATCTATTTATTGTAGGACTCAAATGAGTTCTCTTCCACATTTTCTCCTTGCTCAACAATTTCTTTATCCACTTCAATTTTCATCAAGACATCTTCCTCCATCACATTTGACCCTAGCGATTGATAAGATCAGCACTTTCTCCATCATAAACATTCTCTAGTTGATCATCTAAAGCCCAAGAATAAGCAACTCTTGTGGTGATGTTGGGTTAAAAATAGAAATGTTTGGCTAATGAGTAAAGTATTCCTTACTTTGTTTCTTATCCTTAAACAATGGAGGTAATTGAATGCATGGGGGTGCGTCATAAAATTATGAATCAGTACAAATGCAATACCATTCTTGTTCCCTACAATACCGGTAAACAAAATTTATGAAGCTTTTGAGTGCAACCTTCTAAGATTCAATAGATACATTTCAATAATGATCTTCTAGAATCCACCAATCATAATCATGGAATTAAGATATCTACAGCAAGCATAGCTCAACAAAGAGATTCACAACAAATTAATAGTAAAAATAAAAAGAAAAAAAAGAAAAAGTTAAAGGTAAGATTAATAGAATCAAGCTTTCAAATAGAGCTAAGTTTTGAAACAATTCCTCGATAATGACACTAAAAACTTGGTTTTCTTTTTCAATCGAGTTTTAAAATGTTTTCTTTTCTAAATTTTCTTTCCAACTATGGTCGTATTCTTTGGGGATCGCTTAAAACCTACCCTACTCATTCCCTTCCATTATCCAGCTAGAAAAATCACAATAGGTTTTTGGCATTTAAATAATAGCTAACTACTTTCATACATAGAAACATAGATCAATTCACAAAAGATAGTCTCAAAATATAAGAATTAACTTAGACATTGCTTCATCAACAACCTTATCATGTAGATTCATTCAAAACACCAAAAGATCATTATTAACCTCCTGAATTGCTCAATTCTCAAAGATATGTTGAAGTCTCTCTTGAGATCATTAACTTCTAATCCTAGGTTTAATAATTAGAATCTCGTCCTAATCATTAGCAACTTAGAACTGCATTAAGATTTGAAATTCGATTCAAAGCCAAATTAACTAGCAAAAGAATTTCACTACTCTATCTCTAGATGTTATGAGCAATTCTCATTAATAGCTTAGATCTATCCAAATGAATGATTTTTCAATCTATTCAAATAACATCTTGCGTGAATTCATATTGTGCACTCATACAAATTCAAGATTATTATGCTCAAGCTATTAATTTCAAGAATTCAATACTATTTCAATAAAATCACAAGTTAAAACTACATGGATTAGGTCTGGATCCATAAAATCTAAGTCAATTACTCCTCTATCAAAATATAGAAATTAAGTATCAATTCAAAAGGAGCATAAAAATAAAATATAAGAAAACACCTATTAAGAGCAGAAATCGTTGTAATTGAGATTTAGTTTAGGTCTCGAATTGATCAACCTTCAAGTTCTTCACAAAACCTAAGAAAAAGTGTAAACCCTTAGATTTTACAACGATTCTTAAGTTCAAATCCTAGAACCGGAAGTCAATCGAAAACCTAGTCAACAAAAACCTATGCCGAATGTCACGCCCCAAAGGGTATCCAAAACGCGACAGTCCACCACACTCGATATTTAAACTTAAGTATGACAACCTTAGTCATCCCATAAGTTTATATATCAGGTGTAAGGTATACTTGCATAACTTTTTGGATCACACTTTGAATCGAATAGTTTAAAGAAGGCATACATTAGCATTAAGAATAGAAATCACAACGAGATAAATAAGTTAAATCTTTACAAAAGTCACAGGGGCATACCCCTGCTAAAATAATAATGGAAGCCCGTCCATTCTAAATTCACATTTAGAAATACTAGGGTTTATATCGAGGAAATTTTCCTAGAAGTCCACGCCTCTAGCTAGGTCCCAACTTCTTCAAAAGCTCCTTTATCCAAAAGATAACCCTGTGAAAAGTGTTCTCTCGGAACAACCAAAAATAGGAACATCACAACAAAACTATCGGGGTGTAAGCTAACAGGCTTAGTGAGATTCATTCCCAAATATTTAATACTCAATAACAGTATATATCAGACAAGTTGTTAGCAGCCATATGAAATGTACAAGCAAATGATCATACAAGCATATAACTTTCCGGGAGCCATATGTGAATGGATTTACGCCCTCCATTCGGGATTAGGATGGTCCATAAGACATGCAACCATAAATTCCAATTTTGAGTGGGGTGGTCCATAAGTCATGCAACCATCATCCTGATCTTTTTCTCTTAGTTATACAACCTCTGTTATTTTATTGTTGTAGTTTTATGTGCCTACTCCACATCCGTTAACTTAAGCGATCTCACATCTTTAATGTTAACATAGGCTCCCTCGCCTTTCGCTAATATGCTTTTGTCCTACCAAAAGTATATTAGCTAATGCAATGTGACTCACTACGTGATATGCATGTATAATTTATTCATATAATCGTGGCATGTTAATTTTGTAGATTAAATGTGATCATCGAGAATTTCAGACAATCCAAGTCTATACTAGCTCACACAATGATATTTACAACATATCTCATCTCGATATACTTATTATTCATTCAACCAAGATTAAATCACAACTTATCATAGTTTTTTCTTTTCTTAATTCTAGTGCCACTACGATTACAAGCACATACATGGGCACAACTATTTAAGAAATGAACTCACTCGGCATGAAGAGAAATCCACTAGTCGTAGTAGTCCTCGGGGAGTGGAAATCCGTCCTCCAAATCACCTAAGTACAAGGAATACCCTCAATGAGTATTTCTCATAAAATTCTAATAACTTAACAATTCTATTTACTAAGTTCGTCAATTTTCGTCTAAGATGAAGTCTTAACTTAAAATGGTCATATCTAACTCAATTTAACTCGGAATTGCGCATATTATATATCGATTTCTATCTACTTTGAAAGATCTATCCATTTCCTAAGTTAAATCAAACATACAAGGTCATTTGAGGGTCGAAAAACCACTGTACAGCAGGGTTGCGAAAATTCCAATTTTGAGTTATTATTGAGAATTGCTACTTTTGTTCCATTTAATCTTTTTAGATCATCTTATATTGGTTCTACACTTGTAAAGAGAACTTCTATCCAAAGATAAAGAATTAAATACTTATATGATCATCAAGATATCATCCAAATGAAAATTCTAAGAATCTACTTTTGTAAAAACTGAAATTTTGAGTTGAAACTCATTTTCTTGTTTTGAGAAAAACCTTTACTAAAACTAACATGACTCAATGAAAATAATTTTCTAATGTCACCTATTATCAAAGCATTCCATTTTCCACATAAATCTCTTGTTTTGAAGTCTAAAATAAGGTTTTCAAAATTCATCTATTCCAAAATCCGAATTTCCTTCTTGAGTCTTAGAATGAAAATAAGACCTAGACTTGTCTTTCACAAAACTCTCTATTTTAGAAATATCTTTTAGGAAAACTCATCTAAACTTATGAAATTCCAATCCTTAGAATATCTATACCAAGAGCCCTTTATATTTTTGTCTAAATCTTCATTTTGGGGTTAGATAATAGATTTTAAAAATGGGTCTTGGCTTAGATCCGAATTTTCAAAAATTGTTTTTGAACATATCTCTTGATAAAATCCATCAAGACTCATGAAAAATCATTCTTTACATATCCTATCTTAAGAGCCTTCCATTTCTTAAATAAAATCTTCATTTTTGAGTTGTAAAACATGTTTTTAAACCATGTCTTGGCCAAAATCCGAAAATGATATTTTTATTTTGAAAATAACTTTTGAAAATCACCTTTGATCCTTGTAAAGAGAAGTCTTGATGATATACATTCATTAAACCTTCATTTTCTCAACTAAAACTCCCATTTTGAGACTTGGAAGAGGGTTTTTAAATATAGATTTTGTCAAGATACGAATTTCACTATTTTTATTCAAGTTCAAATCTAAGATCTATACATAATATGAACATTAATATAAAAGAAATGCATGGTAGTAAGCTCTAAACCTATAGATCTAAATATAAACATAACCAAAGCTTCATAAAAATTAGATCTACAAGTATAATAAAAATATGAAGATAATAAAGTCTTAAAGACAACAAATATAGCAATAACATTATAAATCATCAACAAGAGGAGTGTTCAAAGTTTTGGCATCATCATCTCTAGCCTTTAGGCATTATGGAGAGTCCTTTGATGCATGAAACCTTCATATAATCAACCTATAGTGTCTATGGAAGCTTAAGAAGAAATATTTACTCAAAGATATTCAAGAATAGAGTGTGGAAGCAATAAATGAAAATGGAGGCAGCTTCTATTCTTGTGCAAGAACAAGGGAAAGAGAGGAATAAAGAGAGAAAATGGAGAGTAAATGAGGTAGGGTTTGTAAAGAGGGAGAGTGTGTAAATGAAATGCATTTAATAGAGAGAGGGTGTATTAAATGAGTGTGAAATAAATGAGAAAAGAGAAAAAAAAATAAAAATAAACAAGGGCAGAATTGGGGGAAGTTCACGTGGAAAGCAAGAGGAAAGAGGGAGTGTAGACAAATTGTAACTTGATTTTTTTAAAAGTGTAACTTGTTGTACTTAATGTGCTAACTAAATGAGGCTTTAATTCATTAAATAAATAAAAAAAAAAGTGGCTGTTTTAATGAGTATGGTCAGCTGCCATACATTGAAAGTTGAGTGAAGAATGAGTGAAAGAAAGCTTGAATAATGTGTAGAAGTGACAATTGAAGTGTACTTGAAGTATGGGTTGAAAAAGTGCTTTTTATTAGGAAAATATATAAAATAAATTTAAGAAAAATATTTTTAAATAAGTGGCAGAATTTTTATAATTAAAATTAAATAATTAATTGCATTATTTTAGTATTTCAACAAATATATTACCGGTACGGCCAAAATATGCTTATATAGCTATAACTGATATTTTTATATTCCAAAAAATTATGAACTCGATATTTTTGAAATCCTTATGAAAATATGAGTCTAAAAATATTAAATATATATTTTTAATTTTTCGAGCCCTGGGACACGCTTTCCAATAACAGTATTCAATCGGGTTCAAAATAAGCCGAAAATAAACCAATCTGATATTTTTAAGAAATCAAATATTATTACGGACTATTTTACACACTTTACTAAATTTTTGATTTCTCGATTTACTAACATGGAATTTTTTTATCTAAACTGTAGGGTTAAACTTGAGATCCGTTGACTTAAGGTTTTCGATTAACTTCCCGGCTTAGGGTTAAGGCTTAGGATTACTTCTAAAAGCCAAGGGCTTACACTGAAACTTTAGAGTTTAGATCCAACAATCCCATGCTCTCAAACCCTAGACAACAAAATTGAGGTAATGGCTTATAGTAGTTTGTAATAATATAAGGAAGCTTAAAAATATCATATTCACCAATTTCTAGTGTCTTTCGGATCCAAACAAGATCAATTTTTGAAAACCATGCCCAGGAACACCGGATGGTAAAAATATTCTATTAATACTATTAGACTCATAATATTATAAGGGATCCAAAAAATATCTATTTCATAATTTTTTGATAGCTAAAAATTACATATATCGTATTTACATGCGTATTTTTTTTACTAACGGTAACTTATTAGTCTTGTTTACTATTCATTGTACTTCTCTACTATTCATTACTATTCACCTATCTCTACCTTTCCTTACTATCTATATACCTATTTTCTTACTTTTTACCTTTTCAATACATCTCTAATCACATCATATCTTACACATTACTTATCTTTTCTTACAAAATACAAATTAAATCATTTTCTCTCCCTCTTACACCCAAAACCGACGCCACTTCTCTCTCTCCCTTTCTATTTATTTTTCTTTTCAATTTATTTTATTACATCTAATTTTTCATTCCAAAACTTCTATAAATACCTCATTTTCCTTCACTTCTTTCACATCTTCATTTTACATAACAAACTCTATCAAAATCTTTCCACAAATCCTCCCTCCAAAATTTCTCTCTACCAAAACTCTCTTAAACCAATTCTTCACAAAAATCCTTCTCTATACACAAACTATCTACCACATATCACTAACTACATAATCCCACATTCATTATCTACTTCTTACCACATAAATACTCAAAGGTAAACTCCTACCAATATTTTCTTACCCATATTATGTAACTTAACATGACTATGGTGTTGTTTCGTAAAACTCATGAGAGTTGTAGAAGCAACAACATATTCATGTTTCATACTTACACATGCCAAGAATTCCAAATTTTATTATTTTGTTATTATGATAATATTGTGATTATTGTTATTATGCTTCTAACCTAACTATATATGTATTATTATCTATATATATATATATATATATTTCTTAGAGCATAAATACTCACTAACTTTTACTAACTTGCTTCTATTATTATTATTACTTTTCTTTTTCTTTCTTTTTCTTTTTCTTTTTCCTTTTAGGACTAAGTCTCGGGATGCCTTGATGAAGCTAAGGCTCCCAATGCTTGACCAAGTTACCTTGATAAAGCTAAGGTTCCCAATACTTGATATTATTATTATCTTACTTCTTATCTTTTCTTATATTTTCATCATTTCCATACGACATGCTCATGTACATGCATTATCATAATGATATTGTCTCAATAAAAATTAAAGAAATGAAACCAAACTTTCTGAAAATATGTTCTTGCCACAAAATCAAGATTTTTCTATTAAATATGTAAAAAGGTTATTTTTCCAACTTCTTTTCAAATTCATCAAGATTTTTTTTATAACCATAAAGATAATTTTTTCAAAGAAGTTAACTAACAAAATAACATTTTCTCTTACTATGATAAGTCATATAAAGTTTATTAAAGTTTAGTGAAAACAATTCTTTGATAAATAAACTTTTCTCAAAAAGCTTACTCATAGAATTTTTACCAACACTATAATAAAAAGCTTAAGAATGGAATCTTTTCAACTTTGTAATAAAAACCAAGAAGTAAACTAGTTTTCAAAGTTAAGATAAAATCAACTTATTAATTTATAAACCCACTTAGAAAAATAATTATTTTCAAGTTTCTAAAAGAGGAACCTATTTTCAAAGAAATAAAAAGAATGTAAACATGATAAGTTACAAAAGAACAAAAGATATTATCAAAAACTTAGGAAAATAGTGAAACATGATTTTCTTCCAAGTAAAATTTGTAAAAGACTTAAAAGACCAAGTTTTGAAAATAAAATGTATTTTCTTTTAAGGGGCTAGGAAATAAAAATATAACAAGGAAAAGACTTGTTTATCAAACCTAAATTTTTGGAAAACATATACAAATTATTACAGGATATCAACAACTTGATAACAATTTTTGTAAAAATTCATTTCTTATCACTAGAAGTAAAATTTTGTAGAAATTCAAGGTTAAGAAAAATTAACTTCTATTAGAAAGGAAATTGGAAAACCAAATAAGGATATACTCATAACAATCCAAAAGATTATAAAGTTCTTTCAAAATGCCTTAGAAAAGGAATTGTTAAAATTCAAGTTTTCAACACCTTAAAATAAATTGTTTTACAAAAAATAATCGTTGAGACAACACCATTAGAATCTTACATATAATATGAGTCTATATAAATACTCAAAGGATGTTTCAACTATATACATATCTATAATTTTTCTAAAAAGGTTTTTGAATAAAGATGAGTTGGAAAATTATTTTTCAAAAGCTGGGATTTTCGTTTTAATTTTGTACCATAACTTTTGGAAAGCCAAATGACCTTTCATGTTGAAAATAACCATAGAAATAGATAGATCTTTTCGAGTAGGTAGAAATCGATATATTATATGTGAAATTCCGAGTTAAAATGAGGAAGTTATGGCCATTTTAAGTTGGAATTTCTCTCTATGCGAATTTTGACGAACTTAGTAAAATAAAATTACAAGTTTAAGTAGAGTTTCTAAGAAATACTCATTTGGGATATTTCTCTTATTTAGGTGATGTGGAGACCAAGTTCCTGTTGGTAATTATGCCCTAGGCCAAATAGTTTTATGTTCCCTAATTAGATTAGGGATTCTTATGTTCGTTAATTATCTTATAATTTATTTAATAAATTATAATATAATTATTTATCCCTAATTAGATTAAGGGGTAAAAATGTCATTATTGAATGACATTATAAATAGAACATAAGGGTTTGTCTTTAGGGTTAGACAACACATGCTGTCACATTAGACTGCAGTGAAACACTGTAAACCCTAAAGCAAATAACACGAGAGTCGTGATTAGAAAGTTTAATCCCGTTCGAATCTAGAAGGTGTTCTAGATTGTGCTAGCACACAGAGGATCTTTAAGGAGCATTCATTCGTGTGGATACCGTAGAGGGTGTTTGCGTTTGCAACATCTCAGATCCGAATTTCCAGATTTGAAAAAGTACCAAAAAGGTATGGATCTGAAATCTTTATCTTGTTCTGATCTAATCGATACACATGGATACTGGGTTAGGGTTTTCTTTTGATTCCGCTGCAAAAAGATTTGATCTTTATAAAAATTTTAAACCCTTGGAATCCCAACAGTGGTATCAGAGCCGCTTGTGTCTTCGATTAGATTGAAATTTGTTTTTATGATCTGCATGTGATGCTATGAAATTTGATTTTATATGTTGATTATGAAATCAATTTGAGTTTATGAGGAACTAAACCAATACAAATGTGGATTTGTAATTTTATTGTAATTTGATTACAATAGAATTTTGGGTTTTTCTAAATAAGTTTATATTTATAAAAAAAAAAATACGCCACGAACAGAATTGAAAAACAGACACGCCACACTATCTGCATCAGAATTGGATTTTGATTTTTATTAAAATATTAAACAAATGAATTGCGGATCCCATGTTGCGTCTGTTCCTGTTTGCTATGGACTAGTGGTCTGAATTGCAAATTTTTAATCTGCTTTTGTCTCAAGTGGATTAGGATTTCTGATTTAATTAAAAAAAAAAACACGAAGAACAAGTCTGATGGCATGTCGAAACTAGTCTCTTGGCGTAATTGTTTTTATGTCTGCTCATGTCACGGAATCAGATCTATGCCCACCACGCGTCTGTAATTGGGTCTTATTGTAATTCCAATTGAAGCTGCTGTATGTTTGTGCATCTGAGCTCGTCCGATGAGAATTGGATATCAGTTTGCGCGTGAGATGATTTGATCATCTAATTGATATTTAATTAAAAAAAAAAAGGAACAGCGTGTCCGTTTTGTGAAACTGGACGTTGAAGTTTTTTTTTTTTTTGGTTTGTTTGCTAGCATGCGTCTGATTCAATTGGACGATAAAAAATAAATAAAACAAGCATATATTTGTTTTACTCAGATTTGGAATTCCGATTTTTAAACTGTAGCAGATAGATTGGATCTGTTTTATTCCTTTGATCTGCGGTTGTATTTATAAATCCTGAACAGTTCTGAATTGCGAATTAGATCTGTTTCTTGGGGTCTTTTACATATATGATATGGTTCAATTGTTGAACAGATCTGGGTTGTTTTAAAACAAATTGTTTAATTGTTGAACAATTTTTTAGTTTTAAGAAAGGATTTTCATGAAAATTTTGGAAACAATTTTAAAGGGTTTTAAAAAGGAGTTTCAATTTTTCAAAAGGATTTCCCTTACCCAGATTTACTTTTTCGTTTAGCTTTCCGGGGCGCTGCCCCTGAAACCCCGCAGGGGGCGATGCCCTCTTAATCCCTTACAAAAGAACAATATAATTAGTTAAGCACAAATTTATTATACAAACTACATAATATGCTTATGAAGTGTTTTGAGTTTTTTTTTTTTTTTTTGAATGTGCTAGTAGGAATCTTTTGTATCTATTCATTATTGTAATGAAGACATGAAGATGTCATGAAGACATGAATATGACATATCATATTTTAAAATCCCTCACATAATATTAAGTCATAAAAATGCCTTCCATGGTTCGACACTTGTCAAGGCTTTGATCGTCCAATTGTAGGTTCTGCCAAAGCAGGGTGCAATAGATTATCTTAGTAAGGCAAGGTGAATAATAGTGATATTCACATGTTGTAATGGTTAGGCTTAAATAGGCTATCAAAACGGTTTTGGGCCTATGGCATTAAATGGGATTATTTGGCCGGGACATGTGATGTCAATCCCATAACAAGAGTTACATGTGATGTAATTGGAAAAGGGTTTCCTACCTAAATAACTAAATTTTGAGCGTCATGCCAAAGCTGACTCAATATTTGGTGAAATATGGATCTTATTCTACTAAGAAAATTTGTTTTCCGAATTAATATTGAAGGGTTATTAATTTGATAAAATAGTAGAAGTATGTAAAATGACTTATATAAAGATAATTAACTTTGCATGCCTCTGTATATAGATCATGACAACAAACAACATAACCTTGCGATCGATTCTTGAAAAGATAATCTGAATACCACAAATTTCCTTGATTGGTACCGTAACTTAAGAATTGTTCTTAAGCATGAAAGGAAATTAAATGAACCAATCCCTAATGAACTTGTTGCTGATGCTCTAAGAGTTGTAGACTCTTTGAATGTCACTTGCATCATGCTTGCCACTATGAATCCTGAGCTTCGGAAGCAAATGGAAGACATGGAGGCATACGATATGATCATACACCTTTAGGAAATGTTCCAACAATAGGCAAGGCATGAGAGATTTGTGATCACACAAGTATTGAATTGTGTTGGTTCAAAAGGGATAGGGCAAGAAGAGAAAAGCCAATGGTAGGGGTAAGGGCAAAGCTAAAAGGTCGGACCAAAGCTAAAGGGCTCAAAACCCAGCCTAAGGTTAAACCACCAAAGGAAGGGGTTTGCTTCTTCTGCAATGAACCAGGTCATTGGAAGAGGAATTGCAAACTATCTTTGGAAGATCTGAAAAGGAAAAAGGATAGTGAGACTATTTCTTCAAGTATTTATGTTATACATGTCAATTTATCTACTTATATATCAAGGGTATTAGATACCAGATATAGCTCTCACATTTGTGTAAATGTGTAGGGTCTTAAGCAAAGTAGAAAATTGGCAAAAGGCGAAGTGGACCTACGTGTGGCTAATGGAGCAAAAGTTGTTGTATTAGCTGTAGGAAATTTTGAATTAGCTTTGCCTTCTGGACTTATTTTAAGTAACTGTTACTATGTGCCTGCTATGAGTAGCAATGTTATTTCAGTTTCATGTTTGGACATTGATGGTTTTAGATTTGTTATTGAGAATAATACAATCTGCATCCATTATGGAGACATCTTTTATGATTTAGTCATTTAATGAATGGTCTCCATGTTCTAAACTTTGATGAATCTGATAATAAGTCCATTTATAATATAAATACCAAAAGATTCAAATCCGACTTACTTCTGGAATTGTCATTTAGGACACATTAAAAAGAAACACATATCAAAACTTCATCAAGATGAGTTTTTAGATTCATTTGATTTTGAATCATATGAATCATGAGAATCTTTTTAATGGGTAAGATGACAAAAACTCCTTTTACTGGACAAAGTGAGAGAGCTACTGACTTGTTGAGTCTCATACATACAGATGTATGCAGACCATTGAGTTCACCTGCTAGAAGAGGTTATTTAATCCAAGATTTTTCTGACTATCTTAGGGATTATGAGATAATCTCACAATTAACTCCTCCAAGAATACCATAATGGACTGGTGTTTCTAAATGGAGAAATTGAACCTTATTAGATATGGTTCGATCAATGATAAGTCAGACAGATCTTCCAATATTCTTTTTGGGGTATGCCCTAGAAACTGTTGCGTCTATATTGAACGAGGTTCCATCAAAATCGGTTGAAATGACACCATATGAGTTATGGAATGGGAAACGTCCCAGTTTGTCTTTTTAAAGATATTGGGCTGTGATGCATATGTCAAACGTCAAGTGTCTGACAAGCTCGCACCCAAATCTAATATATGGTTGTTTGTGGGATATCCAAAAGAAACAAAAAAGGATATTACTTCTAAAACCGATTTGAGAACAAAGTGTTTGTTGCTCGTAATGGTTACTTTCTAGAAAGAGAATTTGTCTCTAAAGAAACCAGTGGGAGTAAAATATAACTCGAAGAAGTTCGAGAACCACAAACTAACATAGCACCCATGATGGATGTTCAATCAGACTTGCAAGTAGTTGCTGAGCCTGAACCACTAGCTAAAGGCCCGGGTAGGTCTGGTAGGATTTATCATGAGCTTGAGAAATATGGATTTCTCAACACTGACAATTGTGATGTTATACTCATAGATCAAGATGAGCCCACATCTTACCAGGAAGCGATGGAGGGCCCTGACTCTGAGAAATGGTTATCAACCATGAAATTAGAAATGCAATCCATGTACGATAATCAAGTTTAGACTTTGATTGATCCACCTGATGGTGTTAAGACTATTGGGTGTAGATGGGTTTTTAAGAACAAAACTGACATGGATAGCAAAGTGCATACCTACTAAGCACGACTAGTTGCAAAAGGTTTTAAGCAAACTCATAGTATAGACTATGATGAAACCTTTTCACTTGTAGTCATGCTTTAGTTTGTGAGAATTCTTCTTGTTATAGCTACGTATTATGACTACGAGATATGGCAAATGGATGTCAAAACAGCCTTCTTGAATGGAAACATCATTGAGGATGTGTACATGACACAACCGGAGGGTTTTGATAATCTAGGGAATTCACATAGGGTTTGCAAGCTTCAAAGATCCATTTATGGATTGAAGCAAGCATCTCGGAGTTGGAATCTTCGTCTTGATGATGCAATCAAACAGTTTGATTTCATCAAGAATGAATATGAATCTTGTGTTTACAAGAAAGTTAGTGGGAGCGCAATAGTTTTCTTAGTGTTTTATGTAAACGACATATAGTTCATTGGAAACGATATTCCTACATTACAAAATGTCAAGACATGATTAGGAAATTGTTTCTCAATGAAGGACTTAGGTGAAGCTGCCTATATTCTAGGCATTAAGATCTATTGAGATAGATCTAGAAGGAGCATTAGCCTAAGTTAGAGTGCATACATTGACAAAGTACTAAAAGGATTTAGTATGGAAAAATCTAAAAGAGGATTTCTCCCAATGTCACATGGAATTAAATTGAGTAAGACTCAATGTCCTGCTTAGAAGGAGGAGCGTGAACACATGAGTAGGATTCCATATGCTTCTGCTATTGGTTTCATCATGTATGCCATGTTATGCGCTCGACCAGATGTCGTTTATGCATCACTAGTTGGTATCAGTCAGATCCATGTGAGAGTCACTGGATAGTAGTCAAAAACAGTCTAAAGTACTTGAGAAGGACTAAGGATGTCGTTTTGACAAATGGGATAGGAAACTGATCTTGTGGTAAATGGTTACATAAATATCAGTTTCCAGTCCAATTTTGATGATTTCTGATCGCAAACAGGTTATGTATTTTGTTTAAATGGAGATACTATAAGCTGGAAGAGTTCCAAACAGTACACTGTTGTGGATTCTACCATAGAGGCAGAGTATATAGCAGCATCGGATGCAGCTAAGAAACCAAGATCACATCAGTGATCCAAAAAGATACTCAGATGTTATCATCTCATTCGAGTGATCATCGATAGAAGAGATGTTAAGATATGCAAAGTACATACAGATGACTATGTAGCAGATCCATTGACTAAGCCATTTCCACAGTCAAAGTATGATGGTCATACTAGAGCATTAGGTGTTAGACCTGTATCTAACCAAGCCTAGTGCAAGTGGGAGATTGCTAGTGATGTGCCCTAAGCCATATGGATTCTATGTCATTTGAATGTTTATTATCATTATAGTATATTTGTCATTTTCTTTATCAAAGTTGTTATTGGCTTTTTGTTTTGATAAAGTATTATTCCTTGAATAAATTGGTTATTCCTTATGTCATTAAAGTATGTCACTTTAATAGTAAAACCATAAGGTGAGAAATAACTTTATTCTAAATTATCCCTAGTCGTTCATTATATGAAATAATAATGAATTAAGACTAGTATGTTGGCTGGATGATGATCATGTTTTACTGATTATGGATATGAGATGTCAATTCAGCACATGAATACATGTAAGAGTACATTGTATTGGATTGACCAAATATGAGAATACTATATGGATCAATGCGATAAGTATTTCTCATTTGCAGTGTTATTTTAGTCCTTAGACCTGAAATCATCATAGATTCCAACATGAGAAATATTGTGTTTTGACTCAATCAAACATTATCTTTAACCGGATAATTATAAAGGTTGGGATTCGGCATAATATGAATCATGTAGAGGAAGTTGAGTGATTAAGATGGGATTTGTTCCTCTCATTAATTTGAGAGAGATATCTTTTGGGCCTCTTGATGGGTAAGACTGAGAAATGCATGGCCATGCTCGAATGAATTGATAAGGAGTTATCAATATCATTTGTTTAAGTCAGTCATACTCTGGAATCAAGAAATATGTGATTAAACGATATAAGTGTGTATTGATCCACACCTTATGTTTAATTATAAGATATCGTGTAACAAAAAGATTAAATAACTGACTGTTAATAGGTAGAGTCGGATCACCGATCTTCACTTAATTTGGGTAGACATAATGTCTTGCTAGAGACCAATTATGTCTTGTAGATCTAAAGTGTGTTTTAGATCTACTGCCAACATTAAGTGAACCTACAGGGTCACACACAAGAATGAACTAAAAGGATCGTGGACTGAATTTAAATAAGTCCAACGGGAATAATAAACAATTATAATTTGGCCTAATGCAAGTGTGGAGATTGTTGGTAATTATGCCCTAGGCCAAATAGTTTTATGTTCCCTAATTAGATTAGGGATTCTTATGTTCGTTAATTATCTTATAATTTATTTAATAAATTATAATATAATTATTTATCCCTAATTAGATTAAGGGGTAAAAATGTCATTATTGAATGACATTATAATAGAACATAAGGGTTTGTCTTTAGGGTTAGACAACACATGCTGTCACATTAGACTGCAGTGAAACACTGTAAACCCTAAAGCAAATAACACGAGAGTCGTGATTAGAAAGTTTAATCCCGTTCGAATCTAGAAGGTGTTCTAGATTGTGCTAGCACACAGAGGATCTTTAAGGAGCATTCATTCGTGTGGATACCGTAGAGGGTGTTTGCGTTTGCAACATCTCAGATCCGAATTTCCAGATTTGAAAAAGTACCAAAAAGGCATGGATCTGAAATCTTTATCTTGTTCTGATCTAATCGATACACATGGATACTGGGTTAGGGTTTTCTTTTGATTCCGCTGCAAAAAGATTTGATCTTTATAAAAATTTTAAACCCTTGGAATCCCAACAGTTCCTATGTCCCGAGGATTTCCTTGACTAAAAGTATCCACACAAATGGCCAAGTGAGTTTATTTCTTACATTTTTGCACTTATGATTTTGCTTATAAAATTAGTAGCATTAGAATTAGGAAGAGATAAAAATAGAAAATGCATGTGCTTTACATACTTAGTTGAAATTACGATTAAGTATATCGAGGCAGAAATTCTTTATGAATGTTTGATCTAGTGTAAGAATGATTGCTTGCAAATTCTATGATTACCCGCAAAATATTTAATCATGCCATGAGTACTTAATTAAATTGATTCATGCATGTCATCGGGTGAGTTTATTGTATTTATTACTATACCTTTGGTGGGACAAAGGCTTAGTAAGGAGATTCATGGAGTCCATAAATTCTATAAAGCGATGAGGCATCGTCCGAATCAACTAGCAATGAGAAAATATCTAAATAAAACATACTCGGCAGCTATGTCGTGGCTTGGAAATAAACTACAAATAAGTTGGATTATATATATATATATATATATTAGCAAGGAAGTTGTTAAAACAAGAACTATCATGGAATTATGTTGTATGATAGCGGCCTATACGGTTTGGGACACCTAACCCCGAATAGAGGGGTAAATCCATTCAACATATAATTTCTGAAAAATCATATGTATTGTTTGCCCACTTGCTTGTGCATCTCATATGGTTGCTTAAATAAACTTACTTTGATTATTGAATGTCGAGTGTTTATTTATGGAAATAAATCTCACTAAGCATGAAGCTTATACCTTTTTAGATATCTTTTGCAGTTCTCGTACATTTGGTTGAAACCAAGAGGTTATTTTACCCAAGTAATACTTTTTAGCTGAGATCTTATGGATTGAAGTGCAACTTAGAAGTAGAGGGGGAGAAATCTATTACAACACAAGTACAGACATAGGCAACATCCAACGTAGATGAAAGATCACATAATAGAATAGGAAACATAATTGTCATGAATAATAAAATAGATATTGTAAAGAAAACATAGCTGTCGTGATCTATGCATGCCAAAAGATAAAGGATTACATAACAGAATAGGAAATATAACTGTCATGAATAATAGAATAGATATAGTAAAGGAAACATAGTTGTCATGATCTGTACATGCCAAAAATAAACACATTTGATATACATGCACAATTATAAAAGGGAAAATAAGAGTAACAAAAGGATATGATTTGTACTCCCTAAGAAATTGTGTTTGGAGCCTGTGGAAGCTCGAATCTCCACAATTACCTGCAAAATAATAGAGATTGTTAGGGTTTCAAAAATTAGGGCCTTATCATTCGGTGCTCTTGTCACATTTCCGAGCTCCATTGCCATAAAGATTCATTATGATTTCTTGGTTTGTATTCAGTCCTTATTTTCCCCATTTTGAAACTCATTCTTGCACTCCATCCAATGGATCTTGTAATAAACAAGAATAAAGAAGCAGAAGATTGGGATTTCATCAAATCCACCATGTTTGCAATTCAACAAAGTTTGATACAATTGAATACACGTGTTGAAAAACTTGAGAGGACTCAGAATTGTTCTTCAATACCGCATGATATTCCAATGGATTCATCATCGTCAACTCCCGTCACCAATTCAACATTTCCATCAATAAGGGGCAACCACGATGATCCAAATCATACAACGATTGAGGAGATGACGTCACAAATCTCTTATCATGTATCTTCACAGGATATTCAATACAACCCTCAGCAAGTGAATGCAACAGTTGTAAACCCCTAAAGTTTTGTGATCAATTAAGCTTAAACCTTAATTAGAAGGTCAACCGGAAATCCTAAAGTGAACAAAACCCTAGTCAGACGTAACCGTTCAAGTCCGACAATCCCGTGTTTGTAACCCTAAGAAAGCTAGTAAGAGATTAGTATGTAGAATAGTTCGTAATAACTTGAGAAAGCTTAAAAATATCAGATTAATTAAACTGCGTTTTGTTTTAAGCACGACGGACACAGTTTTCGAAAAGCGTGTCCCAGGGCTTAAAGTAGTAAAAATATTCCGAATATACCGTTAGACTCGTAAAAACATAAGGTTTTCAAAAATATCAATTTTATAATTTTTTGGTTACTAAAAATATCATATATCGCAATTATACACGTATTTTCTTACTTTCGATACTTTAATTGTCATGTCTACTTTACATTATGCTATTTATTACTATTCTATACTATTTATCTATCTCTACCTTTTCTTACAACCATACCTCTATTTTCTTACAATTTTTATTTCCAATACAACTTCACATCTTTCATATCTTACTTTTCATTAACAAAAGTACAAAAAAAATAAAATTTTCCTCTCTTTCTCTCATGTTTTGCGCCGGCCCCCTCTTCTTTCCCCTTAAATTGTTTTATTTTCCATTTATTTAATTAACACATATTTTCTTCCACTTTCCTATAAATACCCCCTATTCCTTCCATTTCCTTCACACATTCCATACACTAAAATTACTCTCTCAAAATCTCTCCATAAACTCTCTCAAGTTTTCTCTAGTTTCTACTTCTTCTACAGGTAATAATTTTAGCTTTCTATATATTCATTTACTTAGTATGAGCTTAGTGTATGTTTTCTTAACCATGAAAGTTAACAAAGTAACAATATGTTCATACTTTGTTCTTGTTCATGAATTTATTTACCTTTATGTTGTTTTCATATATATCTAACTAAATATACCTATGTAGTTATATATATCTTTTAGAGCATATGTGCTCCTTTGTTTTGTTATTTATTTACTTTCCTTGTAATTTATTTATTTATTTATCTTGCAATTTATTTACTTTCAAGTTGTTTTAAGACTAGTCTTTCTAGTCTTAAACTTGTCTTCATCAAGTCAAAACAATTTTCTTTTTCTTTTGAGACTAGTCTATTCTTAGTCCTGAGATATCTTAATGAAGCTAAGGTTCCAATACTTAACATATTTTTTTACTAGCTTATTTCTTTAATTTTTGTGTCTTTCTTATGTTTTCACAATTTTATATTCATGAACATGCATGAACATATTGATTTTGTCTCAACAAGATAAAGGAGGAAAAGTTTTCTTAAAATAGAAGTCCTTCTCTAGAGATAAATGTAGTTATGAAGGAAGTAAATTTTTCATAAAAACTTAGAAATTTAACTTAACAAGACTTTTCTAAAAATCCAGAAGAGTTCATTATAAATTTTAAGAACATAGGAATTTTTAAAAATACATACATACACTTTACAAGGTCATAAGATGGAAAGAAATTCTTGATTAAACAAGAGTTTTACTAAACTTCACTTTTCGTCAATAATAGTTTGACAAACACCAAGAAATTTCCTTTCATAAAAGTAGAATGATTTTAAGAAATAAAGAAATTATTTCTATAAATATAGAATTATTACTACTTTCAAAAAGTATTAGAAACTAAGCTTAGAAAATAAAAATCATTCTTTAGAAATTTAAAAAGACTAAGGAAATGAAGTTAAGGAAAAGAAAAATACTCATTTAAAATAACTTGAGATATTTTCTAGCAAGTTAAGAGGAAAATTTCAAAAGTTTCACTTTTCCAAAATCTTTAGAAGACTTTACTTTTACCAAAAATTCATGGTTGAGACAAATTCATAAATTTCATGCATTTGATATGAGTCAAAGAATACATATATAAATACATTTCAAAGGTTTTATAAACTATTATAATATCTATCTTTTATATGAGTTTTTGTAAAAAGAAAAGTAAGTTTTGTAAAAATTCATGGTGAATCTGATCACCGCTATTTCAGAGCTCAAATGACTTAGTTTGATGAAAATAGTCTTAGAAATAGATAGATCTTTTTGAGTAGGTATAAAACGATATATAATATGCGAAATTCCAAGTTAAAATGAGCAAGTTATAGCCATTTTAAGTTGGAATTTCCTTCAATCCGATTTTACTGCGAATTCAAGATAGATTTAGAATTTTCAAAGTAGAAATTCTATGAAAGACTCATTGTGGGTATTTCATCTTGTTTAGGTGAAGAAGGAACTGGTATCGCCTTCCTGGAAGATTACATCGACTAGGAGCGATGAAATGAGTTAATCCCTTACTAGTTACATTTTCTTGTTTGTGCTTGTAAGTAGTAGCACTAGAATATGAGGAAAAAGATCAATGAACAAATGTTGTGTGATTTGGATTCATGATTGATTGAATAAAAGTGAAGAATATCGAAAGAGGAATTGATGAATAATTTATATTTTCTTGCAATGATATGATGAATATTGTTTTGATCACCTTTAACTTGAACCCGATAATAATGGAATAACCCTATATTGAAAACGATTCATGCATATCATATTTGTGAGTTACATTTATTTTTCACTACTATTCTTCGTGTGGGGAAACGAGGAGTTGTAGTGGTGGCTAGTAGGAGTCGGAAAGTCTACAGGGCAAGTAGAAGCCAGAAAGTCTATAGGGCAAGTAGGAGCCAGTAAGTCTGCAATTATTGATGGTCGTATATGTAAACCCCGGTTTTCCTAGTAGTTAAGTAAACTCCAGGAACCAAAAAGCAAAACCCTAAATCGGTCTAATTCAAGCTTAGTGAGAGAAGCTTAGAAACCCTAGATCCGGCTTTCCTTCGGTTTCATAACAAAAGAAGTTTTATAAAATAAATTAATGTGAATTATTATTTTAAAGTATATTTCAAACCTTAGAAAGTTTTAATTTCGGAAAATTTTCTATTACGGGCCTTCTCGAGCTCTATTACGAAAAAACGAGCTCCGGGACTAGAAACCCAGAAAAATATTTCGGAATACTCCTTAGAATTGAAATTTTATAAGGATTTCAAAAATATAAATTTTATAATTTTTCGAGCTATAAAAATTACAGTTATAGCCTTTTTCCCGTATTTTCTTTACTACCGGTAAAGTAAATGTCTTGTCTACTATTTACCACTATTCACAAGTACAACCTACACTACACACTACTCATGCCCTATTCTTACATCCTTACAACTACTCGTTATATTTTCTTTTCCAAGAAAATTTTGTTTCCTACTAAATTATTACTTTTATTACATATTATTACTTAAATTACAAATTTAATCAAATTCAACTCACTCCCTCTCTCTCTCCCTTTAGTGGCCGGTGCACCCCCTTCTTTTCCCCCTCTATTTGTTTTATTTTACTTCTTTTAATACAATTAAACCCTAATACACTTAATATATAAACTCATTTTCACTCTCTCTCTTCATTTTTACTCTTCCAAAAATTTTGAAAAGTGAAAAACCCTCTCTTCTTTCCTCATGTTGCCGTGAGCTCCCCTCCTCACACACACACTCACAAGCTCATTTCTTCTTCTTTTCTTCTCCAAATCTTCCTTTAGGTGATGATTTCAAGCTTTAACTCTACTTAATCTTGTAATAGCAAGAGTATTCTTTGTATTTTCACTTTATGAGCAAATGCTAGGGATAAGAAAACACTAATACATGAATATCAAACCATCACAAGAGTAGATCTTGTGTTTAATGAGTTTTTGTTGAAATATCATTATGTTGATGCATATAAAAGTAGAGATGTTGCATGAAAATATATGTTCATGCCTTTACACTCATTTTCATGCACTATAAGTAGTAGATATAGCATTTAGACACTCATATTTTTCTTGACATTCATGTTCACATGAATATTTTGTGTTTTCATGCATTAATGTCCATAAAAGCTTAGTGATGTATATATAAATGTGATAGTTGGTAGATCTTTATGAAGATAAGACAAGGAACTTGAAAAGAAAAGATTTTTGTTAGAAATGTTCAAGGGAAAATTCGTATGATTTGTAAGACCTATTTTAAAAACCCTTGAAACCACTTTAAAACTCATATTTTACATGAAAAATAAAGGGTATAAGTAATAGGTATCACTAAGTAATGATTTTTATAAGTTGAAATGAGTTTAGATATGAGTAATGTGTAAAACAAGTAGTGGAATTAAGATGGAAAATTTTGAGTTAGTGTTCAATTTGTTAAATTCGTAACTTGGGTTGATGCCTATGCAAACACCTAGTATTCAAGCTCAAATTTGCATATTTTATGTGTTAAATGGAGTCCTTAGGTAATAGATATAGTATAGCTTTAAATTTTGATGCATTAAACAAGTTTCCTCAAAGGAAACATGCAAGAAATGAATTTTTCTAAAATTCTAACTTTTGTGAAAAGCCTATTTAAAAACATACTTGCAAGGTGAAAAATTAAATTTTTATGTGGAAATGAAGGTCTTGGATAGTATAGATGATGAAGACTCATTTTTATTTAGATAACAAGTAAATTCTAAGAATGATATCCCAAAACACTAAGGAGATGCAAAATTAGAAAAATTGAATTTTCAAGAAGAAATTATTGGAGTCTTGTAAGAATTAGGAGTTTTTAAAGTTTCATTATCAAAAATCATCAAGATCATGCATATATTGAACTCATCACATGTCATTCATGTTAGGAACTCATTCATATTTTATATACACATGAATCATCAACTAGATACATTTTGATCAAGTGCAAAACAATTTTTCGGAAATAGAAAAGGCTACAGACTAGATCTGATCCCTCTGTTCCTTGACCTAAATGTTTTCAAAACTTGGAAATAATATTAGAAATAGATAGATCTTTCGAAGTAGATAGAAATCGATATAAAATTTGCGAAATTTTGAGTTAAAATGACCAAGTTATGGCCGTTTTAAGTTGAAACTTCCACAAATAGCAAGAATCACGATTTTGTTTAGTTTAGATACATAGTTTGAATTAGTTGAGTGATGAAGTTCTCATTAGGATATTCTTATTTGGTAGGTGATCCCAAGAACGACGAATCTCTACCGCCCGATTACTATTACTAAGAGACCAGCATACCATGACCGAGTGAGTATTACTTCCAATTTCAATTATTACTTGTGATTGTAGTGATAGATGCACTAGTTGCTAAGCAAAAACAAAAATGAATATGCATGATGGGGTTATTTTGGGAATTACATTTGTCTTCTGTTGTTTTGTGAAGTTGAATTTAAAGAATATTGAAGCCGGGTGATAATTCATTGCTTGTATAGAGAGGAGCTAGAATTGATTGTCTGCGAGTATTACTTGGTTACCTAAAAGAATTGGATTAATCGATTATTAGACATCAATTATAAACTTGAACTCATTCATGTCACGATGGGGATGGAGCATTAGCATTTGTTGGTTTTTCGTGACTCATAAAACGAATATGTTGGTTAATCGTGGTTCATAAAACGAATATATTGGTTAATCATGATCCATAAAACGAATATGTTGATTAATCGTGATCCATAAAACGAATATTTGAGTTGGTTGACCGTGAGCCTAAACGGCGTCGTACCGCAGGATTCGTTAATCTGCTAACCCGGGATGGAGAGCGCAAGTCCATCCACATATGATTTTCGGCTGGTCATATGTTTGCTGAATTCACGTGTTTGATGCATCTCACTTGATTGATTAATCACTTGCTTGAATGTTTATTGAAATTGCGATATGGAAGTTTTCACTCACTAAGCTAGTTAGCTTATACCCCTATAGTTTTTACTTGTTGCAGCACGAGTTCATTTGACTTATGCCAAGGCAGGCTACAGCTCAGGTATCGGAGCTAGGTGTTTTCTTTAGAAGTTTATTTCGGTTTTGGTTAGACTTCCACAGGAAACCAAAAGGACTCTAGATGACTGTAATAGACCTTAATATTCTTTTGCGGGGGAATGCCCCTTAGACTTTGTAACTTTATATATGTGTTTTGATTTATTATCTAAGGCAATTGAATGCCGCATTAAACTTCTTAACTCCATTGAATAGAGTATTCTATTATCGTAAATGGACACTTTACATCTATACAAGACTCCCGAAGGGCTCAGATAGTAATTTGAGAGTCTTATATAGCATGTGGCGGATTGTTACGTTTAGGATACCTCTCTGGGGCGTGACAGTATAGGCTAGTAACCACCCAACCCCCGACATGGAGGGCGTAAAATCCATGCTATACATGGTTTTTCGGTTAATCGTGTGTATTTTGTTTGCTCATATGATTGATGCATTCTCATATGATTGTCTAAATACTTGTGTGTTTTATGAAAATGTTTTGTAGATGGGAGTTATCTCATTAAGATAGTTTTGCTTATACCTCTATAGCTTTTTATTACAGTATGATTACTTGTGGTTGGCACCAAGGAGCCCCTTTTGTCAAGTATGAGTCAAAGCTACTAGGAGTTTTTGGAGGAAGTTTATATGTATTTACTTTTGGATGTAGACTTCTAATAAAAATCTCTATAATAGACTTATGTTATATTTATGTATATTTTGATGATGGCTTAGTTGAACAAGGCTATTAGAATGGGGGATGCTCCTAAGAAGTTGTAAGAGACTTTTATTCTAATGAATATTACATGTTTATCTATATAAGTTCTTGCATGCTTTTATTATCTGCTTAAACGTAATACCCCTGTGAGTCTCCTACTATCTTGGAAGCACGCCTTGCACGTGATATCGAAGCTCATGCATGACTAAGGTTATCATTCATTAGCTTTAATATTATGTGAGGCGGACTACCACGTTTAGGGTACCCTCTGGGGCGTGACAACAGTAAATCTAATAAAGAACAAAGATCTTACTGCAAGAAGAGAACCTGTAAACCCCCAAATTTTTGGAATTGGTTTAGCTTAAAACCCTAATCCGAAAGTCAACCGAAACCCTAAAGTCAACAAAGCCCTAGTTAGACGTAGTGGTTTAAGTCCGGCAATCCCAAATAAGCAACCCTGAAAAAGTAAGTAAGAGTTTAGTATGTAGAATAGTGCGTAATTACCTAAGGAAGCTTAAAAAGATTATATTAGTAAAACCGCGACTCGTTTTGAGCCCGAACGGATACAGTTCTTGAAAAACGTGTCTTGGGGCTCGGAATAGTAAAAATATTCCGGATATACCATTAGACTCATAAAAATATAAGGTTTTCAAAAATATCAGTTTTATAATTTTTTTTGTAAGAAAAAGTAACAGATATCGCAATTATACGCATAATTTCTTACTACCGGTGCCTTATTAGTCATATCTACTTTACATTACACAATTCATTACTATTCTATACTATTGTTTTCTGTCTATTTTTTTTAACACCTACTTTTACAATACCATAACCTATAACCTTTACTTTTTACATTTTCCATAACTTTATTTCACATCTACCTTACTTATTACTTCATTAAATCAACAAAAATACAAAAAAATAAAACACTCCCTCTCTCTTCACTCATGTGGCCAGCGCCCCTCCCCTCTTATTCTCCCTTATTTTGTTTTATTTTTTTTTATTTAAATCACTCAATAATCACTCCATATTTTCCTATAAATACCCCCCTCCTCTTTCATTTCTTTCACACAATTACTACTCATAAATTTCTCTACAAAAACTCGCTCGAATTCTCCTCTTAAAACTCTCTCCAAATATTCTCTCAAAACTCTCTCAAAATAATCTCAAACCACTTTCTACCTACACAAAACCCATAACCACATAATACTTCAAAAACCTTCTTTAGGTAAATCTTTCTTTATATTTTCTTTTTCTCATGTCATGTAACTTTACATGACCATGGTGTGAGTTTCCAAAAACTAAATATAGAAGCTACACTATGTTCATGTATTGTTCTTGTTCATGAAAATCTATTTATGTTTATGTTACTATTTTACTTTGTTCATATTATTGTTATTATATCTAAGTATTCTTATGGATCTATATATATACATATTCTTTAGAGCATATAAGCTCACTTGCAATTTATTTATTTCTTCCATTGCAATTTATTTATTTATTTTTTTTTAAGACTAGTCTCTAGTCTTAGACTTGTCATCATCAAGTCAAAACAAATTTTTCTTTCTTTCGTTTTATTTTCCTTTTGGGACAAGTCTACTTCTTAGTCCCGGGAGCCTTGAAGAAGTTAAGACTCCCAATACTTGACTTTATTTATTATTTATGTTATTTTTGCTTGCTATTATTTCTCATAAATCATGCCATTAAGATTGTTGTCCAAATTTTTTAAGCTCTAAAAAAATCTGATAAAAAGGAGATTTTATCACTTAGGTAAAAGTTTATATGAAATATA
This sequence comes from Combretum micranthum, assembly GCA_024138025.1. Classification (NCBI taxonomy): domain Eukaryota; kingdom Viridiplantae; phylum Streptophyta; class Magnoliopsida; order Myrtales; family Combretaceae; genus Combretum; species Combretum micranthum. The sequence goes on along the minus strand of JAMXBD010000753.1, from coordinate 332,825 downwards.
AAATCTATGGTTTAACAAAAATAAAGTCATTCCTTTCCAAGTTATAAGAAGAACGCACTATAATTTTAGAAGCTACTTTTATTTTGTAAAGCTTTTAAATCATTTCTATGTCACTTTGTTTTTCAAAAAGAAAATGATTTTTGATACAAAAATGATTTCTATATATAAAGGAAACCTTATGAGAAAGGAATGAGAATTTCCAAATTAAGATCTTTTCAAACAAATGGTCAAAGAAAAATTATATAGAAAATAAATAGAAAAAGTAACACTAACGTAGAGAATTTAGAAAAGAAGAAAATTACTTTTCGAAAAAGGTCATCTGGGAAAAATAATAAGTCAAACATAAAATAATTCTTTGAAAACAAAAAGAATCAAAATATTTATTTTGAAAGATTTACAAAATGGATTTCTTGTAAACTATAGTTTTCTAAACTCTTAATTAACATTGTTTTACTCAAGAAACATGATTGGACAATAAACACTTGAGCATGAATAAAATATTAGCTAAGTAGCTATAAAAAGAGAATTTTTCAACTATATAGATAACTAAGTATTTATCAAACAAATTTTGGATGACTGAAACAAATTGTTTTTGGGTGAGAAAAATTCGTATTGAATATGATCACCACTGTTTCGGAAACTAAATGGTTTAGTTTGATAAAAATAGTTTTAGAAATGGATAGATCTTTTCGAGTAGGTAGAAATCGGTATATTATATGTGCGATTCCGAGTTAAAATGACCAAGTTACGGCCATTTTAAATTGGAACTCTCCTTTATATGAACTTTGACGTTCTCATGACATTGTTTTGTCAAAATTCAAGAAAACCACCAAGAAATACTCATTTTTGGTATTTTCTTTGACTAGGTGATTTTGAGGAAGGATACCTATAACCCAATGACTATTTCGACTAAGTGGATTATGTGAGCAACTCATTCGTTTAGAAGATTTATCGACATGGCATCGTGAGTTTATTTCCTTAAAATGCTTTACTTGATTATGCTTATAGTCTAGTTGTATTAGAACTAAGAAAAGATAAATGAATATGTATGTAATTGGTTGAAGGAATCCTAAGAATATCGAAGCCAGAATTGATTTAACGTTTGTTTTAGTATACACTTGATTTGTATGAAATTCTATGTTTACCTTAAATTTGATAATAATGATGCTATGATATCATAAACAAACTGGTTCATGATACCACGAAGTAAGTCACATTGCATTAGGTTATTATCCTTGGGTGAGAAGGATAGTAGCTCAGGTCGAAAGCAACACTTGGCGGAGTGACCAAAAGCGATTGCTTGGCGACATGGAGGAAATGCTTGGTGGAAAGTCCGGAAGCAAGGCTCAATTCAAGTAGACTTAATGTGCTTGGCGATATTGATCGAAAACACAAATCTTTTTAACTAAAACTACTTGTTTTGAGGTTAAGTATCACCAAAACCCGAATGGAAGGCGTAAATCCATTCAACATATAGTTCCCGGAAAACAGTATGCCTTATTTGCCCATGTGTATATTACATTTCATTTGTCTGCTTAAATAACTTGTTTGAATTCTTTTACATAAGAAGTTATTTATGGAAATAGATTTCACTAAGCCTATTAGCTTATACCCTTATAGATATCTTTTGCAGTTCACCTATTTGTGGTTGAGGCCACGAGGACCCTGCAGCCAAGTATTTTCCTTTTGGGTTAAGGAATTTCTAGATGAAGTTTAGTGTTGAATAAGATGTAGAAATACTCTTGTAATAGATTTATGATCGGGGAATGCCCCTAAGTTTTGTAAGATTATTGATATGAACAAATGAATATTATGAATCCTCTTTTCTTAAATCTGTTATTAATCTTCTTAAGCTTCATAATTGCATGTATGGTCCTCTAAATTTATGAGAGCACGCCTTACACGTAATGTCAAAGCTTCTAGGAATGACTAAGGGTGTCATACTTAAGCTTTAATATTGAGTGTGGCAAACTGTTACGTTTAGGGTACCCCTTGGGGCGTGACAGAACCCACTTTAGAGGAGCAATATTATAATCTATGGCCAAACAAGATTTTGGAAAAACTACAATTACAAACATTTACCCAGCAGGTTAAAAATTCTGAATTTTTGGAATTGGTTCAGACATATTGTTATCTTCAACAACTGATTACAACCAACAATTTTCAAGAATTAGGTAGCCATCAGCAATTGATTACTACCAACAAATTTCAAGAATTAGGGTAGCCATCAATTTTTCAATCAATCCTATCATCGTCACCAGCTCGATACAGGGGGTTTTGGACAATTATTTCTATACCAATTCAAGGATGGGGATGGCACAGGGTTATTTAATCCACCAATTTTCCAATTAGGGGTAGATGGGTTTTCTCAGATACATACAGGGCAAATTTTTTCATAAACCCAATGGCTATCATTAACACTTGAAGGCTAAAACAGCAATAGGTGTCTTAATTTTTTTTCAGGTCTTAAGGACAAGGTCTTTTTCAAAAGGGGGAGAAATCTGTTACAACACAGGTACGGACATAGGCAACATCCAACGCGGAAGAAGGATCATATAACATAATAGGAAACATTGCTGTCATGAATAATAAAATAGATATTATAAAGGAAACATGGCATGATGATTAGTGTATGATTGAATACCAAATTATCATAATATAAGTGATAATTATATTGTATTATAATTACTTATGAAGCATGTTGATATTTGTCTGTTAATTATATGATCACCTTAAACTTGACTAAAAACTACTGGTACCATAAATGAAAATGGACATGCATTGCATTATATGCACATATTGCATTTTAAAAGGAGGATAACCCCTCTCTTATTAGCATTTCGGTTCTCTAGTGACGCGCCTAGTTTTTCTAGATAACATTTTCCTAGTTCTTCCAGGAGCACCTTTATTCTATTCTTTTTTGTTCCACAGGAACTAACTGGTATCGAAGGAACACCGCTCATGGTATCGACATGAAATGGCTAATACTTAATGGTGTTTCTTTGTTCCAAGGATAAGAGTGAAATGTTTTAAAGTAATTTGTGAGAGTTTATGGTACTCATTCTTTCTTGGTTCTCTGATTCTCCAAGGCACGGTATATCTCTTGTAATGGCTTCCTTCCAACCCCGATGAGAGGGCGTAAATCTACATCCTGTTTGGATTCCGGATCTCCAAACTTATACTTGCACATATGATTGATTGTTGCATGGCATATGCTTGTTAATTAAAACTTATTTGTCATTGTTTGATGTGTGGTCTGATCAGGTTATCTCATTAAGCCCATGGTTCACTCACCCTCTAACAGTTTTTGTACAAGGATAACACTAGCTAGGATTGGGCTAGAAATATGTGAAGAGTGCTTTTCTACCAAACTTTACTGAAATTAGAAATGTAGGTTATGATAAACTTAGCATACAAAATTTGATAGTTTGTATAAATAAGTAAATGTTGTAATTTGGTTAGTTGTTACCCAATTTTCATTAGTTGGTAGGGGATACCGATTCTCTGCAATCCTGATAGATTATGGAAAAATCGGAATCCATAATGAATTTAGATAAAGATTTTATATCTATATTATATAATGTAAATAAATATGATAAAGTCCTGTAACTCTGACTTGCAAAACGGTTCTCATAATACAGGTGTACATGTGGTATAATAGCTTTGGATTAATCCTACTAGGCTCCCTTTGAGGCATGACAGTTGGAGCCCCTAGAACACCTTACTATCAACCTATCATTCATGTGTTGAAATACCTTAAAGGTTCTATTAATCGTAGGTTATTTTATCCTTCAGATTCTTCTTTAGTGTTGTCTGCTTATAGTGATGTTGACCTGAGGGGGGTGAGTTTAGTAGATCGTAAATCACTCACTAGTTATTGTATGTTTCTAGGAAGCTCTCTCATTTCTTAGAAAACAAAAAAAAAACAGCCTGCTATATCCACTTCTTCTACGAATGCTGAATATAGAAGTATGGCATCTACCACAAAGGACCTGTCATGGTTAACTCATTTGTTGCATGATATGAGTATACCAATTTCTCTTCCTCTTTTTCTTCATACTAATAGTCATTCAGCTCAGTTGATTACTGAAAATTCATGTTTACACAATTGTAATAAACACCTTGATGTGGACATTCATTTTACACAAGATCATGTTATAAACAGGTTCCTTCAAATTCAATATGTTCCATCCAGATTTCAAGCTATTGATGTTTTCACTAAAGCAATGGCTAAAACTCCTCTTCATTTGATGTTGTCCAAGTTAGGTCTTCTTCTATTCCCAACTTGGGTGGACTGGCGTGGTGTTGTGATTTTATGTTAAGTGTGTAATATGGTGTAGTGTGGTGTATATTTAGTTTACACACATAACATGAAACACATTCTTTCTTCTTCTTCGTTTCTCTATTTTTGTTACTGAACTTCTTTCAGTTTACATCATCGTGCTCATTGAAATTTATATATGCTATAGATTTCCAATTGTTGATACCCCCTTGCACCCGCACCCCTAACCCCCCTTCCCCCTCCCCCTTCCCCTCCCTCTCCCCCTCAAATAAGGCCAGGTACTAACTTTAACGAGTAGAATGAAGTGAGGTCCATAGTGGAAGCTGTCTCCGCTTTTAATGTGTCAAGTTGAAAGTCTCTACATAGGCTATGGAAAATATTTGCCTATAAAATTTGAGCTAAGGAGATACCTAATTTTTAAAACATTTTACTTCAATTTTTCTCCTGTTTTCTTCTTCTTCTTCTTCTTATTTTTTTCCTTTCTTTTACGTTTTTATTTTTAATTATTAGGAAACATTGAATTTTTTATGTAAAATGTGTAACATGACATTTATATGTAAGGAAAAAATTCGTGAGGCATACATGTTCACCTTAAATTTTTGCCAATAGAGTATTGAGCTTGTAGAGCTTTAATCAAGTATTGTTGAGTCTATAAGACATAAGAATTGTGAGTATAACAGCTAGGATTGTCCGAATGAGGGAACTCTTCAATTATTGTTTGTTTGGCACCGCTTTAGCCATATGTTCCATGTTTATTCAATTAGACTATTTGTCAAAAAATAAATAATTTTACTCAAAAACAGATCATATAAATAAGATACAAATACAGATCCAATATGGATAAGATATAGATGAAAAACAAACCATCTATAAAAATCCTAAATAGCTTGTCTTATTTTGCAGTGTGCTTGCCTTCTCATTTTTCCTATTCTCTATTTCTCTCTCTCTTATCTTAATTACTCTCAATTATGTGTAGGACTCCCTAAGTTTTTCTTTTTTCGAAAGGAAAATATATTTTAAACCTTTGTACTTTAAAGCATTTCCTACCTCAAGCTAATGGTATGCAAGGTAATTTTCCCAGCTAAATTATATAGAGCATCATCATGAACATTTAAGGTGACACATAACATGTCTACTATATATATATATATATATATATATATATAGAGAGAGAGAGAGAGAGAGAGAGAGAGAGATGTTTCATCAATCATCCAATGAACATATTGTTAAAGATAGATAAATCTGTAATTTATCTATTTTTCACTCCTTTTTTCATTTTGTGATACATGTATTATTGATGGGTAGGATTATAAATGAATTAAGCTTTTCAGACTAGAGCTCAATTCCTTTGAAAATTATTGAGCCCAAACTCAAAGTTGCACTTTTCATGAAGCTTGAAATTCAAGCTTAAATCCAGGTCCTTTGATGCTAGGTTAGTAATTTGACTTGTAGTTTTCACTTGTTCGTGGAAGATCAACATAGGTTAGCTTCTTTTACTACTTTTTTTATCTAGTTTTCTTGTATCTAATTAATTCAAACTTTACAATGAAGAGTTTATGTTATTTTAGTTGTTCTTGTTTGTTTACTTTAAGTGAGTATAATTGAATTAGTAGAATATTCATAATTTAGTGTAAATCTCAAATCTTAAAATAGTTTTAAAGGTTGTATTAGTGGGTCTCCTTAACAGCGGGATTTCGTACTTGCTTGATCAATATTTTTTGTACTTTTATAGGAAAAGAAAAATTCTTTAACTCAGGTAATTTAGAATTAGACCTTAGCACGAGTTAGTTTGGCCTGTGAAGTATCTCGATCTGATGATGCCATGTTAGGGGTTTCAGCCAGGTTTTAGCCGTACGATTCAAGATTAAGTAGTGACCTAATAGGTGGTTAAGTCATGAGCTAAGTGTTGATCTATTCTTTAACTAAGGGTTGCAATGTGTCAACCCCCTTAGGTTGACCTAGGTTAGCCATGTTTGAAAAAAAAAAAAAAAAAAAGGAAGAACAAGAAAAAAAAAGATAAGATAATTGAAGGGGGAAAAAATAAAAATAAACAAGAAGCAAATATTTAAATTATTTATAAGTGAATAGTGAAAATTTATTACATATTCATGACACTTAATGTATTGTTTATTAACAATCAAGTAATAAATATAGTTAAGAGTACGTCTGATTAAATTGATATAAATTTCTATTTAAAGTCGATTTTTATTTTTATTTTTAACAATGTAGGACTTACTTTTGTTTTCGTAAGAGTTGTTTGTGTCTAAAGTATTCTATAATCTCATATTGCTAACTTTGCAACTATAAATGGATGTGCTTGTGTATAAATAAATGTATATCTTAAACAATTTTTCCAACAAATGAACTAAATAGTCGCAAAAAAAAGGATTAAGTACTATTACTCTTAGGCCCAAATTTATTTCAAGTTAAAAGTTATTTTAGTTAATTTTAAATTTATTTTTTTACTTTCTTTTATTTTTAATTTTACCTTTTTAAAAATTATCTTTAATTTTTTATTTTATCTTTTATAAAAAAATTAAGAAAAGCCGGTGATCGGGTCACGAATAATCTTTATAAACCATAACAACATCCAAAAGGCAAGATTTTTAAAAGTTGATCATAGTAACATGGAACAAGTTAAGACAAGATGACTAAGTTGCTTTTATAATTCTTCATTTCAAAGCCCATGATGTGAATTGGCTTTGCCAATGTTCAATAAGAGCCCAAGTATTGAATTCCCGACTAAATTGGCTTGTGTTGAGAGAGACTAGTAATATGAATGGTTGGATTTTAATTGTCTTCTCCTGTTGAAACCATTAGCTTAACGTTTTGTTTGGATAGGTAGAAAGATAAAGAAATCAAATAAAGAGAATAGAAATGGAAAGAAAGTGTATGTTTGGTTAGGGCGGAGATGAGATAAAGAGAATAGAAAAGGTTGGAAACATTTACACTTAACAATTCATTTCTTTTCTATCTAAATTTGAAGAGAAAATAAAGAAAATGGGTAGAATTGTTGAGATTTGACAAAAATGTCCCAATATTTTTACATATTAGGAATAACAGAAAGAAAATTTTGTAAAATCAACATAATATTTCTCTTCTTTTCGTTTTCTTTATGTCAATCGAATAAGAGAAATAGAAATGTTTCCATTCATTTCCACAGCTTATATCCAAACAATAGTTTTTATTTCCTTTCCTTTCATTTCTTTATCAGGTTTTCTTCTGTTTTTACTTTACTGAAAAGGTGCCAAACATAGTATGAACACATGCAACAGGAGTCAATCGTCACATATGAAAAAGAAATTAATTAAATTATATAGTATAAGCAATCCTTATTGCAAATTACCCCAAAACTTTTACCTAAGTAGAAACTTACCTCCTGAACTTTTAAAATAAGTTTTTTGACTCATCGAACTTTCAAGATTTGACACGATTGAGGACACTTCACATCTTTTGTTAAAACAAAATAAAGAGAGCTACAAAATATTCTCTTAAACTTTCATCTATATGTGAATTCACCCACTAAACTTTACCTGTGTGTAGATTTACTCTCTCCCTGAAGTTATTAAAAAATGTTCACTGTCCTTAACTATACCAATTTTTAAAAGTTCAGGGAGTCAACAGACTCACTTTACAAGTTGAGAGGATGAATCCGCGTATTGATATAAGTTCAAGAACAATTTGCAAATTCCTAAAAAAAAATAATAATAAATAATTTATCTCTCTTCCACATGCACTCACCCCCATTTTCATGGTAAATGAATATTCAATTCAAACCCCCAATGTTTTTTCTTCGATAATTAACCGCCCAACGTTTCAGAAAGTGCCTTAGAGCCCTCAGTTGAACCTATTGCTCAATAGAAAAATAATAAAACAAAATAAAATAAAAATTGGAAAAATCACTTTAAACGTTAAGGCTAGCCATCCTAAAGTTGAGGGACTACTAACAATTTCCTGAAAGGGGTTGCATGATACTCATCGCGTGGTGACCAATTACCCATATAGGGGGGGCTCACCAACATCAAAAACGAAAAAAAGATTTTAAAAAAAAAAAGGAAAAAGGGAAAGAATAGAAAAGAAATTAATTCGTTTATTCTTGGTTAAAATCAGGTCACGTAACTCAATAATACCCTAATTTGTTTATTTTATTTTTAAATAATTCATAATGGAGTGTGGCAAATAGCCCTACATAGACATAGGCATTGTTCGATTCTGAATTGGAACCGCCAGTTTCACGGTTCCTAGTCGGTTCTTTGAACTAGAACCGGTGGATCCACCCTATTTCATTGAAAAAAAATAAAAAATAATATTAAATATATAATTATTAATATTTAAATTATTTCATATAAATAGTAAAATTTACTATTTATTCACAATATTTAATATGTTATTATTAACAATACAAATAAAATATAGCTTAAAATCATATATAATTAGCTTAAATAAACTTCTACTAAAATCAAAATTCATTTTCTTAATAATGTGAAACTAATTTTTGTATTGTAATTTTCTTTTTATCTTCTAAAGAATTTTACAATATCATAATACTAACTATAATTGATATTAAATGTGTTGTATACATATAAATGTGCATTCTATATAAATTTTTAAAAATTTTAGTTAAATAATTTAATACTTTTAGATCCAATAATTATTTTAACTTTAAAATTTATTTTATTAAAAATGTAAAATTAATTTTTTTTATTTTTTTAAAAAAGACGGATACATGGTTCCAAAACTGGAACGGGAACCGGACCAGAACCATCTCCCACGGTTTCGATTCCTCGATTTCAAAACTCAGAATCGGCAGTTCCGATTCTGATTCGGTTCGAGAACCATGATGATGTCTAGTCCTAAATGGATCCTCCTTCTACTCGCAAAAGTAGGCGGTTAACGGTCAGTCATTTCCACATCGGGTTTCATAATCCACTAGTTTATAAGGCAGGGAGGGAGCAAACCCACCACTTGTGAAAGATGCACAAGCCGCCTCAAGCAATGGCCAACGATCCCTGACCCTGAAAGGCCAACCATGGAGTAGGAATTTATTTAAAATAATTTCTATTTCATTGATTTCGCAATTTTTTAACATTTGTTATTTTCGTGAGGGGAAGAAAATTTCGAATTTTAAGGAACTTTTCTAAAGAAATGAAAACCCAAGCTCTCATTTTAAAAGATAGCAAAATTGAGCACACAGGGAAAAAATAGTTTTGCATCATTTTTTAATTATTCGGAGCAAATCTTTAGGCCTATTTACTTGGAGATATTGAAAGGGGATAAAATAAGTATTTCCAGAACATACCTATCACTTATTTCCAATATTCTTTTTATTTGTTATGTAGATGGAAGAATCATTTAATAGGTGGTTTGTATATTCCCCTCTATTTATTAGAAATGAAGCACTTCAATTTAATCCTGCAATTAATATATAGAGACATAAATACATAAAGATACATTTAATTCTATTCTTCAGTTGAATACCGGTCATACATCTAGAAGGCATAATTTTTCTAAGGGCAAATGCCATACTTGAATTTTACTAACCTATTAATTTAATACATTCGAACTTTGTAAACTCATTTATAATAACCAAATGAGGTAATTAATTGCAAAAATAGCAAAATTCATATAGCTTATTGCAAAATTTAGCAAAATTTAAATAATTAATCGCAAAAATGAACAAAGTTCAGATAGTGAATAAACACATTTAAACTTTAGACAATTAAATGAACAAATTGGTAAAATTCAAGCATCAAATATGATATTTATTCTTTTTTTTTAATACTTGTATATTTCCCATGTCCAACTAAACAACCGTTACCCTTCCACTTCACCAATTACTGACCGACTCGACCAAATACTGATTATAGACTGATTTGCTTTGAAAATTAAGGACAGCACTGATGAAGAAATGTTGATATGTCCGGAGCTTGGAAAAGAAATCATGTACATTGCATTCGCTGCTGTGTTGAGTAACTTAGACGAGAGCAGCATTCTATATCACTACTTTGGTTACATCGTATTTTTGAAAAATAATTTCGAAATATTCCATAGTGGGTCTGTTTGTATTATCTGTTTTTCATCTGTATATGTATCTTTTTTAAAATGATATATGTAAATATATCCGATTTGTATCTAAATTTTATCTATATTTGTTCTATTTGATCTTTTGATGAGAACTATCAACTTTTTTTTTATCTATATCTATTTCTTGATAAATAATTTGTTAGCAAAGAATTTAAAAAAGTATCTATATCTACAAAAAAAAAAAAAAAAAAAAAAACCAAAACAAACAGAATAATCTAGCAAATGTGCATTCGCGGAGTGCGCCGAACAACGTGCACTTTGTGAATGCGCCTGAACATAAGAAACGATCATAAACTCTTATGCTTCATTAGCTTCATCTTACTTCCATCTCTCTCCACACACTCATTCAACGCCATCATTTTCCATCTTCATCACACAACCGCATTCCTACTCTCTCAGACCCACTAATCCCAAGCCTCTCCATGTCTATAATAAAACCCTAAACCTTTCCTAGCTTGAATCTTTCTACAACCCCAATTCTTCTTCCACGGCTGAGGTGTTGATGTTCCTGAACCACCATCGCTCCATAAACCCAAGAGAGATGTGTGCTTTTCCAGCTCTAGGTCATCTGTTTAATTCAATCTTTATTGAGTTTGATTTAATTTTTTGTTTTAACGGTTGAGTCGTCACTCTCTTTTGGGGGCATTCATTTTGTGCCTCCATAAAAATTAGGGCACACTTGGTGAATGCACATTTACCCAAGTAAATACAGAATATTTATTCCATATATCGTATTTTCAGATTTAGATTCCAAAAATACGGTAAAATGGTACAAACCTCTCCCATGTCATCTAAGACAATCATAAATAAATTCCAGTCACACAAAATATAATGTTTGAAAATGAAATCATCCACTGTTTATCTCTTTTTAATGGCCAGGTCTTTATTATTAAAATATAACTAAGTAGTTTTTTCTAGGCCTGAAATTGTGGCCTATTTATAACAAGACAAAAAGAATAAAGAAAAAGAAAACTTAATTTGTAATGTTAATCAGATCTTTGAATTTATCTCATTTTTCACAGAAAGGAAAGGATCAATCATCTACATAATTCTTTTATTCCTCAAGGTCTGCGAGGATCCATTGGAGAAGGATCCAGCCATGTAATTGGTGAAGGAAGTGCACACTTCCAGCTCATTGAATAATAAGTTTCTAAGCATCAGTGTGAAATTCTTAACAATTGGATTCTTAAATCCAGCTGACATATCAAGAGGAAACACTTCCGAAGCCCTTAAAGCCAAATTAAAAGAACAGCTTCACCCCCTCAAAAGATTTCATAATATGTATACACCCTAGCCAAAAAGGCCGGTTGGTAAATATTCTAGTCACAGAAGAGGTTTCGAAATTTTGTAGAAAAGCATGAAATTGTATACAGCATATATGATTATGCAACGAAGAACAAAAGTGAAAAGATGGAACTACTGAAATGGAAGGGCCAACAAGAAAAAATATTCCCTGTTGAATGTACTAGCCTTGATAACGCTGGTTCCAAATTGCAGTCAAACATGATGCTCCACACGCAAGTATGAGAGCTGAACTATGTAAGCAAATCTATGTGGTTGAATCATTTCTATGTGCAATGTCTGCTACAAAGATACTACCTGAGTCACACCACCCACCTATAGTATCCCTGCTGGAGCACTGCAGCCACAAGGGAAGAATAAGAACCAAAGCCATAAGAGAGCCGATGGCTTTAAGTTGAATCTTGCAGATCAATTACATTATGAAAAAACTATTCTAAGTCCATTTGCTCAAGGAAATGGGCATGCATATGCTCCACCGAGGACATGTTATCACCTCTTTTTCTCCACGTAATTACAGCCAAGAGGCATATTAGTTGAACAGGGGTGTTTGCTCTGTTATTTATTTTAATGTGTTATGTTGCTGTCTGATTCTCTCTCTCTCGTTCTGTTTTTGTGACAGGTGTCTTTCATGCAAGCATAGCACTATATATGCAAGTGTAGTAGTGATATATTTGTGGAAATGGGAATTGTTGTGGCAGTTTACCTGACTAGGTTAGGGGGAGTTGTTGGACGTGTCATGTAGGAGAGTGCTGATTTTGTGAAGTTATTGGGGTTGCAGTTGTGCAACTTCCTATCCGTGTGTTTGTGTATAAATAGAGCTTTGGCTTAATTAATGTATTTAAGTTTAGATTTCATTGAAAATATTTGTCTAACTAGAAATCATCCGATATTCTCTATGACAAGCCCATAAAAAAGAGAGGGAAGAAAAACGACCAGACCTCTAATAGAAAATGATATCATTAACTGATCATATAACAGGATACTAGCTTATTCCACTCGTAACTAAATGCAATTATTGAATTAATTTTGTCTTGATTTATTCTACACCTAGCCATGCATTTGCTTGAATATCTCTGACAAACAGAGAAGCATACAAAATCCCAGATGTGTAAAAAAATCCAGATGACAACTCTTGATAGCCAGTTCAATTTCAGCAATGAAGTTTCAAAATACCACCTTTCACATGCATCAATGCATAGGAGTCTCTCATATCAGGAAGAAGCATTTCTAAATTTTTCAGGAGAAATTACCTTATTAAACCCCAGCCAGTTTGAATCTCCTCTAAATGAGAATATTTTGTCACGTTGCTTCCATTGTCCACAAAAAGCCTGTGACACCAAGAGCACATTAGCAAATAGGAACAGATGGCTTCAGAAAGAAAGTGCCAATTCTAAAATTACCCAATTTCTTGGGAAAAGGCCATGTGATTTGGACAAAAAAGGGATTCCCAGCTTTACTATAGAAGGCTATGTCCAGGGACTGGCCTGCTGCACATGCCAACCCACCCATTATGGGTAGGGAATAAGTTTTTAGAAAAATAGGGAAAAACACTTCAGCATATTTTACTTACATCAATTTATGTTTCTCAAATAAAACAACCCCTTGAAAATTTAGATTAAACCAGCAAGTACTTAAAACTTGATACAAACATATCATGTAAAGGAAATAGCCCATTATAGATAGAGCATATAAAAATTATGGAACACCAAGCAGAAAGAAGTGACAATAAAGTTTCCAGTAACCTTAAACACTCACCTCATAATCAACCCCTTGTACATAGATATAGTTTGGGTCAACTGATGAAAATGTCAATCCAGTTATCTGCAAGACGAACCAAATTCCACTAATACCCTTTAGAAGTAAAATTGACTCACATGTAGGTCATGTACCTCAGGTAAATAGAGGAGGGGAGGGGAGAGGGAGGGGGAGAGAGAGAGAGAGATAGGGGATATGAAGCATTTTAAGATACGATTCATCAAACCTTTACATGAAAGAGATGATATAAGTGCTTGAGCCTAAAGATGAAAGATATTAAGAGCTAAAGAAACTACAAATTATAGCTTTTGGTCATTAGTGTTAAGAGTCAGTGAACTCCAAGCACAATAATATAAATGTAAGACTACAAATATACCCTTGAAGCCTTGAAAACGCAACTAAATTTATTTTAACATTCTCCTTCAAGCTCACACCCACCCCCACACACAGGCACACACACCCATACAGATATAATATCCATTCGAACCCCTTCAAATGACTTAATAAGTCAGAAAAAATCTTTTGATCTTACATATATGATGTATCAATTTTCTTATTCAACAATTTTTCACAAAGAAAGTAACATTAATTTTAATGTGCTTTGTGCATTCATGAAACACTAGATATGATGCTAAGTGCAAAGCAACATAATTATCACATATCAATTTCATCAACTTTTAACTATCGATTCTTCAAGCAATTACTTAAACCAAAGTAGCACACAAATCACGACTGCCATTGCTCCATACTCAGACAGCACACATGATCTTACCACCACAATTCACTTCTTATTCTCCAAGAGATGAGTATAATCAACAAACACACGATATCTTATGGTCAATCCCTTAATCAATAGTGAACTTGCCCAATCAGTATCTATGTATCCACTAACCCAATAACATGCATGTTTCACAATCTTTCTATAAAAATACCTCAACCTGGAGATTTTTGAGAAAAATTTTAATACAAGTCAAAACATCCCAATGACTGGAGTGAGGTCTTGCATTAGCTCACTATACAAACTACAAAAGTGTCATAGTAAGATACTTAAGTTTACCAAATAAACTTTTGTATCTCCAGATCACAGAACCTCTCCTTCATTAAGTAAGAACTTAGCATTAGTGTTAGGCAAATCAACCAATTTTCTCCAAACAACCCAATGTCAGACAATAAGTCTAGCATATACTTCCGCTAGGAGAGCCATATACACTGTTTGGATTGAGTGACTATAATTTCACGGAAATATTTCAAAGGCTCATGTCTTTAGTTTGAAATTTTTGTTGTAAGAAATCTTTCAATTACTTCATGGTCATCTTATAGAATCACAAAGCCATCAACATATACAGCTGATGTAATTTTCTCAGGATTACGTTGTTGATAATATACAAAGTGATATAATATACATCTACAAAGATCAAATCCAGTTGTGACTAAATCAAATCTATCAAACCAAGTACGTGGAGATTGTTTAAGCTCATATAAAGATTTCTTTAGGCAAGACTCATGGTTGTTCTTAAAGATAACTATGGAGGAAGCAATTTAATGCCTTATTAATGCAAAGATCAATCATGAGTTGCAGCAAATTATTTTAGAATAGACACAAAAGTTAATGATAAAAGAGAATCCTAAAAATTAACACCATAGATGTGAATATAACTTGTAGCAACTAGATGTGCCTTTAGTTGATCAACAAGACAATTAAGTAAGATGTCCATGGACAATACCCATCAGCATTCACAAGTAGATTTACCATTAAAAGAAACACAAGACCTCATGCGTTATAATCATAAAGAACAGACATTACTACATGCATAGTAAGCCAGATAGGATGAGTTAAGGCTTCTGAAACAAAGATTGGAAAGAGAAAAAAGTAAGTAGATGATGATTCAATATAAGTCATAAGACGGTGAAAGAAAAGGGTATGTAAGAAAGTTGAAAAGGGGATAATGGATAAGAGCAAGGATAGGACGCTTTTCCTATCTCAATGCAATTGGAAGATCAAGATTGTTTGAAGGACAATTTATGTCTGATCGAGGAATTGATGGAGATGAGAAATTTCATGGGCTAGTGAGCTATCAACAAAAATAAACTCGCATATCCAACCAATTAAGATAAGAAAAACACTAAGAGAATGGCAAAGTAGTTTAAGCACCCTCAAACGATATAGTAATAGAGGTATCATCAAAGGATGACAAAGTAACAGAAGCATTCTGTTCAATAGGAAGTGTGGTATAAAAAGATGAGAAAGGAAGGAGACTAATTCTTAAATGATGAAGACGATGTGGAAAAACATGGAGTTGACTCTTGATGTTCAAGAGAATAACAACGATACTTCTTTTGATTGTAAGAGTAGCTAAGGAAAATGCATTGAATCAACCAAGAATCAAGTTTGTCAGTCCCTAATGATACTAACAAAGAAAACGCAAGTAACCAAAGACATGAGGAGGCAAATAAAAAAGTGATTGGTTAAGAAAACAAAGATGCAACAGAACCTTATCAAACATAGATGGCATTCTATGTAAATCAATAATGCCAAGCAATTCCAATTAGATGTTTTTGCATCCAACAATTCCATTTGTTGTGGAGTATAACCACATGAAGTTTGGTAAATAATACCATGACTGTTGCATATATGACTAAAGGGATTATGTTAATTAACTTCCTATTTTATAACTTACTTAGTTTGGGCTTGTAACATTAATTACTAATTTACAGGCTATTTTACCATTCTTTAAATATATTAAAATTTTATAGATGACTTTCTATACTAGGATTCCTATGTATAAATATATATAACAGCAATGATGTAATCAAAGTTGGATAGTTATATAATTCTTTTTCTCTATATCATATTTCTTTTTTTTTATTTCTACATGGTATCAAAGTAGGGTTAATTCCCTATATCATTTTTTTCATTTTTTAGTGAGGGTAAATCAATCCCCTCTTGTGTGATTGATTCTTGGTACCTCTGTTCTTGAGGTTTTGTGTTTTTTTTTTTTTTTTTTTTTTTTTTTTTAACGTGAATTTGTAATTCAAGATGACAAACATTACATCTAATTCCGATCTGCGTGTTTCTGCTGGTACAACAGTGAAGTTTAATGACACAATTTATGCTCGTTGGTCTCAAGCGTACCTTCCTGGAATCTTGGGGTCATGATCATCATTCGGTTAAAATGATGACAGACTCTCAAGATTCCAAGTTTGAAGCCTAACGTCAAGCTGATTGTGCAATCAAGACATCTGTTGAATTCCTTAGAACCAAAGATTGCTGTCTCAATTGGTTTGGTATCAATAGCTAAAAGGACGTGGGATGCCATTAGGGAGCAGTTTTCCAATGATGGAAACAATTCTTGTATTGCAAGGTGAAAGGTCTCTTCCTAAATTCTTTGCTGCATATAGAGGAATTATTGATGAATTCCGTGAATTGCAGCCTCTTTCTACAAATTTAGAAACACAGAAACGTCAATGGGAAAATCTCTTTGTTTGTGGATTTCTAAGGAATTTGAATGATAAATATAATACTCTCAAAAGTCAATTGCTTGGAGATAATACTATGCCTACACTTCAATCAGCCTTTTCTCGTTTGCAATCTGCCTCTTTTAACTCTACCATCTCTAGCTTTTAATCTTGAAAATTCTACCATGGTTGCTTAAGGTCATAGTAAGAAGGGCAAAGGTCGTGATAGGCTATGTGATTTTTGTGGTAAAAAGATCACACTAAGGATACATTTTGGGACGAAATGGTAAAAACCAGATTAGGCAACCAAATGCACTAAACGGTTTAATACTCTTGAGGTGGCAGCTACTATATTGATTTCTGATGGGTCTACTTCTTCAAATGGACAAGAGGATGCCATTCAGATTTCTAAAGTGGAATATGAGCGATTAATCCACTCTCAATCAAATTCTGTTGCCTCTCATACTATCCAAACAGCGACTGCTACTGATAAGATCCAACAATCTAGAGTAAGAAAAGAAGAGGACACGACGCAAACCGAAATTGAGCTTACCAGAATTCGGTAAAAACAGCTCCTACAATCTTCTTCAATTTTGCTATTCAATTTCTGTTCTCCTATCTTTACATGACAAATTCTATTTATACTCATAGTAACTAACTAACCAAATGCCAGCTCATCACACATACTCTCCCTCCTATACATGTGCCAGCTCAGCACTAACTATTAACTAACTACTACACTAGGACAATTATTTATGTGTAGTAACTAACTCTTAACCTTTCTACTATAAACTTGTAGTAAAGGGCGTTGCACCCTTGGTAATGTATCAATACCACCCTCTTGAAGATTGTCCTTGTCCTCAAGGACAAAGTCAGGAAATTGCAACTTAATAGCTTCCGTGTCTTCCCATGTGGCATCCTCAACAGAAGTGTCAGACCAATGTATAAGCACTTGAGGAACTTCCAACCCATGCCGCACCTCATAACGTCTGCCCAACACTTGGAGAGGATAAGAAATTTCATCAACGTCTCCAGTGATCAAATCCGTAGGAAGGTCCTGACAAAGAGGAAAAGAACCATGTGACTTCTTGAGAATAGACACATGAAAAACTGGATGAAGCTTGCAATGTTGCGGTAGCTGCAACTTATAGGCTACATTTCCCACTCTATTAACAATGCGAAAGGGACCATAGAATCGTGGAGCCAACTTTGACATAGTTTTTGTCCCTAGTGTTGTTTGTAAGGAGCCACATAGCTTTAAGAAAACCCAATCACCCACAGCAAATTCCACTTCCCGATGTTTCTTATTGGCTACCGTACAATTTTGGAGCTGAGCACGCTCCAAATTGAACCTTAATCTTCGTAACATAGAATCCCTGGATGTGACAGCGTCCCTTACAGCATCATTAGAAATCTCCTTATGAACATAGATAGGTAAAGAAGGTGGAGGGCGTCCGTAAACTATTTCAAAAGGAGTCATCTTAGAAGAAGAATGATAGGAAGTATTATAAAAAAATTCCGCCCAGCTTATCCAATTAGCCCATGCGTGAGGAACTTCGAAAGTGAAACAACGCAAATAACATTCCAAACATCTATTTAAAACCTCGGTTTGACCATCCATTTCCGGATGGTAAGCCGTGCTAAAATGCAATCTTGTTCCTTGTAAAGAGAATAACTCTTTCCAAAAACCACTAATGAACAACGGATCCCTATCACTGACAATTGTCCTCGGAAAACCATGCAACCGAACCACTTCCTTCATAAAAACTTCGGCCATTGATTTGGCTGTGTAAGGGTGTTTAAGTAACAAAAAATGCGCATACTTGGAGAAACGATCCACAACCACTAGAATAACATCAAAATTTCATGACCGAGGTAAACCCGAAATGAAGTCCATAGAAATATCATCCCAAATAGCTTGAGGAATAGGAAGAGGATTAGATCGAGTACTGGACATAGAAGGATTAGGTCGAGTAATAACATGATCAGATCGGGAAAAACCCCCTGCCTCAACCTTACGACCATCAGGAAGAAGAAATAAGCCAAAATCATATTCCTTTTCAATATTCGATGACAGCTCCATAGCCATGGCCAAGGAAGAAGGTTGAAACGTCTTAACACGAAGTAAAATATCTTCACGTAAACCTCCAAGATAGTAACCTAAGAGTTGAAGTTCTGTCATATCAGGAGCTTGAGAAGTAATAGCTTCAAAATCCTCAATATACGAAGCTATAGTAGAGTATTGGCGTAATGTTGAGAGACTCTCATAAGGATTAAGAACCGAATGACCACCATAGCGCAACAATAATTCACGTTTCAACTCCGGCCAATCCAGATTGGGTAAACGGCGTTTAAGCATCTTCAACCAATATACCGTACGACCTCTCATGAACATAGATACAAGAGGAACTCACCGATGAGGATGAGTACGATGAATCTCAAAATACTGTTCGGCTAAAGTAATCTAATGAACCGGATCGACTCCATCAAACTCCGGTATAGTAATAGTCTCCGCATTACGTTTATAATCATCATCATCAAAAAAATCGGATCCAACAGTTGAAGGATCTTTCACGCCAATATCCTGTTCGACAGCATGTCGAGCAGAGGTACCAGACGAAGTATGCGTCGAAGGTATTCCTCCACGAGAATTGCGTAACAATTCTTGTAACATCGATTGAATAGAAGCAATCGAACTATGAGCGTCACGAATTTGTTGTTGCAATTCGGAAACGCTGCCACGCATTTCCTCTCCGATCTCTTTAATATCCTTCTCCATGGAATTGAGGCGACCTTCCATACGCGTCATAGCTCGCGGAAGAGAAATCCACAGACGGCGCCAATTGATAAGATCCAACAATCTAGAGTAAGAAAAGAAGAGGACACGACGCAAACCGAAATTGAGCTTACCAGAATTAGGTAAAAACAGCTCCTACAATCTTCTTCAATTTTGCTATTCAATTTCTGTTCTCCTATCTTTACATGACAAATTCTATTTATACTCATAGTAACTAACTAACCAAATGCCAGCTCATCACACATACTCTCCCTCCTATACATGTGCCAGCTCAGCACTAACTATTAACTAACTACTACACTAGGACAATTATTTATGTGTAGTAACTAACTCTTAACCTTTCTACTATAAACTTGTAGTAAAGGGCGTTGCACCCTTAGTAATGTATCAGCTACACTTGCTGCCTCCTTTCCTGGTAATTCTTGATTAATAGATTCAGATGCATCCAATCATATGACTGGTGATCAATGCCAATTCCATAATTTTACCCCTTATCAACCATAATCCTCAATTACTGGTGCTGATGGTTCTATTTCTACTGTGTGTCTGGCTTTGATATTGTTCATACCCCTTCTCTTATTCTTAACCAAGTCTTACATGTTCCCAAATTAACGTTTAACCTCCTTTCCATTAATCAAATTACAAAAGCTTTGAATTATTCTGACTTTCTTTCCCACTCATTATGTTTTTCAGGATCTCTATATGAATACAAGGAGTAGACACGGCTCTAAGTCAGGGGGAGTTTACAATCTCAACACATCTTCTATTGTTGCTGTTGCCGGGGGTGTCTCTCCTTATGATTGGCATTGTTGTTAGGGTCATCTTACTATTTCTAAGTTAAAGAAAATGGTGTCTTTTAGTGAGTCTTTTTTTGTGGGAAAATTGTGTGTAATTACGATAGGAAAGTTATTGCTAGCTATTTTAGGAAAGTTAGCTAATTAGAATTATACCAACAGCTATGTTTTCCTTTTCTGTTTTATATAGCTATTAATCCCATAATTCATGAGATCTGACAGAGGATAGTTCCCTAATGTAATCCCATAATTCATGGGATCTGATAGAGGATAGTTTCCTATTTTTATTAGGTTTCTTGTATAAAAAGACTGACCATCTCAGTATGTACATTATATTGGAAATACATAGAATTATTATTTTTCTCTGTTTTTGTGATGGTATCAAAGCTGTTCTTTCTTGAAAACTGCTTTGATTTGTTTCTTTTTTATCAGCTTTCATCACTGGTTTCTTTTTATTTGATCAGCCTTAATTGCTGAAACATTTCGAAGATAACATCCGGGGAAGAAACCCGAACCCAACAACTTAGTGAACTTCAAAGCATTCAGCCTGCATATAGGTTGAATGGAAAGAATTAACTTAAATGGTCTCAGCTTGTTCGAGCAACATTGAAAGGAAAAGGAAAGGTCGGTCATCTTATAGGCACAAGGCCAAAGAAGCAGGATCCTCGATTTGAAGCATGGGATGAAGAAGACTCCATGATCACGGCGTAGCTATGGAATTCTATGATTTTAAAAATCAGCGACACGTATATGTTTCTAACCACTGCCAAGGAGGTTTGAGAAGCTATCCAAGAGACTTATTCTAAATCTAAAGATGCGGCTCAAATGTATGAAGTCAAAATGAAGACAATGGCCGTGAAACAAGGGACGAAAACAGTGACTAAATATGCCAACCAATTAAAATCACTGTGGCAGGAACTTGACCATTATAGGGTGATAAAAACTAAGTGCTCAAAAGATGCAACTATTCTAAAAGAGTTTATTGAAAAGGATGGAGTTTATGATTTCCTGTGTGGACTCAATCCCAAATTTGACCAAGTGAGAATCCAGATCCTTGGTAGATAGGAACTCCCAAATCTCAATGAAGTTGTAGCACTAATCCAAGGAGAAGAGAGTAAAAGGTCCATGATGCTGGAACCACAAAGTGTTGATAGTTCGGCTATGGTGGCTAGTGATGCTAAGATAGCCTTAGACTCAGACAAAGGGATAACTCTTGAAGCAAGAAGGAATCATTAGTCTAGGTCACAAAATCGCTATGAGTTGTTCTGTACCTATTGCAAAAAACCTCAACATACTCGAGAGAAGTGTTAGAAGCTTCATAGAAAGCCCCCAAGCGGAGAGTAGAGTCAAAAAGGGGACCAGACATGAAGTAAAGGCTGCCAAGCCGTGCTGGACAAGCACATCTTGCTGCTGCACCACAAAATGAAGTTACATCTCAAGAGCCAAGTGGTCTTAACCAAGAGGAACTTGAGAGAGTGAGATCTTTCATCAATAGTCTTGGGAAGCTCTCAAGTACTTGTTCTTTGGTGTATTCAGGTAAATTTTCTCTTTCCATTGGATTAAATGTGTCAGATACATGCTTCACTAACTCTTGGATCATGGACTCAGGAGCTACCGATCATATGACCCACTCATCCAAATACTTTTCAGCCTATTCCGCATGTCCTAGCAATTGGAAAATAGCCACAACCAATGGATTTTTAATAACCGTTGCAGGAGTAGAAGATATTCAAATAAACCCAACCGTGACCCTAAAAAATGCCCTTTACGCTCCTAACTTATCCACTAACCTTGTCTCCATACAAAAACTCACCCAAGATCTATCCTGCAATGTGGCTTTTACAATGATTGTTGTGTGTTTTAGGACAAGAGTTCGAGGAGGACGATTGGACGTGCTAAAGAAAGGGACAGCCTCTACTACCTTGAGACGCCAAGACAACTGAGCATAGCTGAATGCAGAGTTCTTATATCATAAAACAGTTCATCCAACAAGGAGAAAATCTTTCTTTATCATCATCGTTTAGGACATCCATTGTTTAGAGTCATTAAAACTTTATTTCCAGCATTGTTTTTAAATTTAAGTATTGAAGATTTTCATTGTGAAGTGTGTGAATTTGCCAAACACAAGCGAGTGTCATTTCCAATTAGTAATAAAAAGAGCTCTATTCCTTTTTATCTTGTTCCTACTGATATTTGGGGTCCCTCTAGTGTTACTAATGTTTCTGGAGCACGATGGTTTGCTTCTTTTATCGATGATTGTACGTAAGTTACTTGGCTATTCTTGTCAAAGTATAAGTCCGATGTTAGTATTGTACTACCAAATTTCCGCTCCATGGTAAAAAACCAATTCGGGGTTGATGTCAAGAGATTCAGGTCTGATAATTCCAGGAATTATTTCAACCACGTCCTTAATCCTTACTTTCAGAAAGAGGAGGTTATTCATGAGTCATCCTGTGTAAATACTCCACAGCAAAACGGAGTAGCAGAAAGAAAAAATGGTGACCTCCTTGAGAAAACTCGAGCTCTGTTGTTTCAGAAAAATATGCCAAAAACCTTTTGGGGGGAAGCGGTTCTTACAGCTACTTATCTCATAAATCATTTGCCTTCATGAGTCTTAGAATACAAAAGTCCTATAGAAGTTCTCTCATCCTTTTACCCCAACATAAGAACCACAAACAATCTTTTTCCTAAGGTGTGTCTTTCGTTCATGTTCATAGTCCAAACAAAGGAAAACTTGATCCTAGGGCTCAAAAATGTGTCTTTGTTGGGTACTCTTTAACTCAGAAAGGATACAAATGTTATCACCCTCCATCAAAGAGATTCTACATCTCTATAGATGTCACTTTTAATGAAGAAGAATCTTACTTCACCAAATCTTATATTCAGGGAGGGAACTTCACTCAAGAAGATAAGAATCAAGAAGGTTTCCTGGATCCTCTCGATCTATCCTCTAGCAATAGTCCTCCTATGTCTATTTCAGAGTCTGCTACTATTCTACCTGAGACTGGTACCGCCATTCCCGATACCGCTGCTGAAGCTACTCCTATTTCTGACACTCTTGCCAAAACTGTTTTTGACACTATTAGTAGGCTTGACGAAGACAGGAGATATGCAAAGAAATACAAGAAAAAAGTAAAGGTTGTCCCTGAACCTGCAGAATTCCAAGAGTCTAACCCCGAGCCAATGAATGAGATAATTTCTTCTAATCTAAACTCACATGATGAAATCAAAAATAATGACAATGATCAACCCATTAATGTAGCTGAAACACAAGTTGAACAAGTTGATGATGATGATCTAGATTTACCCATTGCCATTAGAAAGAAAACCAAATGTAGAAATAAACCTTTGTACCCTTTGGCACATTTCTTATCTTTTAAAAAATTCTCACCACCTTGTTAACCTAAATGCCATCACTTACTCTACAAGTGTATCTGAAGCTATGTCCAATAAAAAATGGAAACAAGCTATGGATATGGAGATGGAGGCATTAGAAAAGAACAAAACTTGGGAATTGGTGAGATTGCCCATTGGAAAAAGACCTGTGGAATGTAAATGGGTATATACAGTAAAATATAAAGCAGATGGATCAATAAAGAGATATAAAGCACGGTCAGACCTATGGAATTGACTATCTAGAGACCTTTGCTCCTATTGCGATGAATACAGTTAAGAGTATTGATAGCACTTGCTACTAACTATGGATGGGACTTGCAACATTTTGATGTGAAGAATGCATTTCTACATGGGGATCTAGAAGAGGAGATTTATATGGAAGTCCCACAGGGTTATGGTAAGAACTTGGATGCTCACATCATGTGTAAATTAAAAAAGGCTCTATATGGTCTTAAGCAATCTCCCCGGACATGGTTTAAATGGCTTGCAAGGGTTATGTTGATAATGGGGTATAAGCAAAGCCAAGGTGATCATACATTGTTAATTAAATATTCTCCTTCAAGGGGAGTCACAGCTTTACTTGTGTATGTTGATGAAATACTGATAACTAAAAATGGTGATGAAGAGAAGCAGGCATTGAGTTTGTGTTTGGCTAAGGAATTTGAGATCAAAGCATTGGGAAGGTTGAAGTAGTTCCTTGGGATTGAAGTTTCTCATTCGAGACAAGGAATCTTTATCTCACAGCAGAAGTATGTTACAGATCTTCTCAAGAAAACATGCAAAACAGCATGCAAGCCAGTGAGTACACCTATGGACTCAAATCTCAAGCTAACAACAATAGAAGATGATGCTACAGTAGATCGGGAAATGTATCAACGATTGGTAGGGAGACTCATATATCTCTCTCACACACGACTAGATATAGCATTTGCAGTTGGTGTAATAAGTCAATTCATGCACATCCCAAAGAGGGTTCATTTGCAAGCGGCTTATAGAGTACTTTAGTATCTTAAAGGAATACCAGGAAAAGGTATTTTATTTAGAAGAAATGGAGGTTTGATACTTGAAGCATACATCAATACTGATTATGCTGGCTCTTTTATTAATAGAAAGTCAACATCTGGATATTGTACCTTTCTTGGTGGAAATCTTGTAGGAGGAGCAAGAAACAAAATGCGATAGCTCGGTCGAGTGCAGAGGCAGAGTTTAGGGCGATGGCTCAAGGTATATGTGAACTACTCTGGTTGAAGATCATTCTTGAAGACCTAAAGATTAAGTGGAATAGACCTATGAGACTCTACTGTGACAACAAATCTGTAATCAACATAGCTCACAATCCGATACAACATGACCGAACAAAGCACATTGAGATTGATAGACATTTTATCAAAAAGAAGCTGGACAATGGGCTAATCTACACGCCTCATGTGTCAACAAATGGTCAACTAACAGATGTTCTAACAAAAAGATTAAATAGCTCAATGTTTCAAACTATTGTATCCAAGCTGGGAATGGAGAATACCTATTCATCAGCTTGAGGGGGAGTGTGGGAAAATTAAGTGTAATTACTATGGGAAAGTTATTGCTAGCTATTTTAGGAAAGTTAGCTAATTAGAATTATACCTACAACTATGTTTTCCCTTTCTGTTTTATACAGCTATTAATCCCATAATTCATGAGATCTGATAGAGGATAGTTCCCTAGTTTAATCCCATAATTCATGGGATCTGATAGAGGATAGTTTCCTATTTTTACTAGGTTTTTTGTATAAAAAGGTTGACCATCTCTATATGTACATTATATTAGAAAAACATAGAATTACTATTTTTCTCTATTTTTGTGAATTTCTTCAATAAATTGCGATGCATGTTAGTTGGGAAAACATCATTGTCTATTCATTCTAGAGAAAATAAATGTTCAAGTTCTTTTGATCTGGTGCACTCTGATGTGTGAGGTCCATGTCGTTATCCTACTATGTCTGGCTATAAGTATTTTATTACTTTTATAGATGATTATCCAAATGACATCGGTTTATTTGTTAAAAGCCCTTGATGTATTTCAAACATTTCATAATGAAATAAAGACTCAATTTTCTTCTAATATTCATGTGTTACAATCTAACAATGCTTTAGAATATATGAAATTTGATTTTTCTATTTTCTCTTCTTCTAATGGGATCATTCACTAAACATTGTGTACTTATACTCCACAACAGAATGGTGTGGTAGAATAGAAAAACAGACATCTCCTTGAAATTGCTCGCTCTTATGATTCACATGAATGTGCCCAAATATCTTTAGAGTGATGCCATCCTTTCTGCGGGATTTCTCATTAACTGGATGCCATCTTCTACACTTAAAGGTGACGTTCGTTTTAAATATCTTGTCCCTGATTCCCATCTTTTCCCCTTTACTCCACGTATTTTTGGATGTGGGTGTTTTGTTCATCTATTCAAAACTGGGATGGATAAGCTTTCTCCTATAGTTGTCCGTTGTATTTTCCTGGGGTCTTCTCAAACTCAAAAGGGATACAAATGTTATGATCCTGTATCTAAAAACAAGTTTGTTTCAGTAGATGTCACCTTCTTTGAATCTAAACCTTTCTTTCTAACTTCTAGTGTCAAACATTTAGTCCCCCTTCCTACCCTTGTAACTCCATCTTCTATAACTATTCATCTAACTTCAAAACTTCTACAAGTTTATACTAGAAGAAATACTATGCAATCATCTTCTCGCTCACAACCATCTCCTCTAATGTATTCAGCTGAGGCTCCTAATGATTTGCCAATTGCTCTTCAAAAGGGTAAACGTTCTTGTAAACAACATTCTATTGCTAATGTTGTTTCCTTTTATCATCTTGGCCCTGTTTTCAAACGTTTTGCTCTGTCTTTTGTCATCTGTATCAATTCCTAGGAATTACCAAGAAGCAGTCCACGATCCTAATTGGAAACAAGCCATGGACAAGGAAATGTCAACTCTTCTTAGTAGATGTGCATGGGATTTAGTGCCTCTACCTTAGGGGCTTTCTCTCATTGTCTACCAATGGGTCTTTGCTTTAAAGTACAATCCTAATGGATCAATTGATTGATATAAAGCACAACTAGTTGTCAAAGAATACACGCAATCACAAGGTGTTGATTACTTTGAAACTTTCTCTCCCGTTGCTCGACTAAACTCTATTCATGTGCATATATCCGTGGTAGTCAATCAAGATTGGTCAATATGTCAATTAGATATAAAGAATGCATTTCTTTATGGACACTTAAATGAAGAAGCTTATATGGAGCAACCGCCTGGTTTATTGCTCAAGGGGAGACTCATTTGGTATGTAAACTAAAAAAGGTCATTTATGGTTTAAAACAAAGTCCTAGAACTTGGTTTGATAAGTTTAGTCAAGTAGTTTTTTTAATAGGATTTAAGCGGAGTTAAGCTGATCATTCAGTATTTGTAAGGCATGGTGCAACTAGCATTGTGATACTTATTGGTTATGTTGATGATATACTCTTGTCAGGTAGTGATGTGAATGGCATTGAAGAAACCAAGAAACACTTGAAACAACAATTTGTCAAAAAAGATCTTGATCAATTGAGCTATTGAAGTTGCTCAGAAAAAAGGGTGTAGTACTTACTCAAAGAGAGTATGCAACTGATCCATTACAAGAAATAGGTCTATTAGGTGCAAAACCAGCAAAGGATCCAAAGGAACCCAATCTAGACTTGTGGAAGGAGGATGAAGATTTCAATGATAGTGCACAATATAGGAGACTTGTTGGAAATCTTATTTACTTAACAATAACTAGATCAAACATTATGCATGTTGTGGGGCTAATTAGTCAATTCATAGAAAAGCCTAAGAAGTGTCACTTAGGGGCTATTTGCAACATTTTGAAGTA
Organism: Combretum micranthum; assembly: GCA_024138025.1. Lineage (NCBI taxonomy): Eukaryota > Viridiplantae > Streptophyta > Magnoliopsida > Myrtales > Combretaceae > Combretum > Combretum micranthum. Next base: position 305,068 of record JAMXBD010000753.1, on the reverse strand, counting down.
CATTAAAAAACCTAGAGGAAAGGATTATGGTTCAGAAAGAAAAAACATTTGAAACTAGTTGGCTATTTAGATGCTAACTATGCTAGTGATAAGGGTAATAGAAAATCTACTTCGGGCTATTGTACTATTGTAGAAGGAAACTTGGAAGAGTAGAAACAAACAATTATTTCAAGATCTGGTGCTAAAGCAAAATACTAAGCAATAACTCATACCACTTGTAAACTAAATTTGTTGAAGGCTCTTCTTGAAGACTTTGGTGTCACCTTCACAAATCCTATTCCTATGCATTGCAATAATCAAGTAGTTATACATATTGCAAGTAATCCCATTTTTCATGAACGGACAAAATATATTGAAATTGATTGTCATTTTATAAGAAATGTCATTACTGATATAAAGATTTGTACTCCCTTTACACCCACAAAAGATCAAGTTGCCGATATGTTCACCAAGGCACTTAAGAAAGAATATTTCATTAGACTGAGTAACAAGCTTCATATGATAGACATCCATGCTCTAGTGACTTCCTATGTTATAACTTACCTAGTTTGGGTTTATAATATTAATTCCTAATTTACAGGCTAAATGAACATTCTTTAAATATATTAAATTTGCATAGTGGGCTTTCTATATTAGGATTATATGCATAAATATGTATAACAGCTATAATGTAATCAAAGTTGGATGGATATACAATTCTTTTTTTCTATATCATATTCTTTTCTTTTTTTTTTTTTCTAACAGATATGTATTGTTTAGCTTTGTACATGTGAAAAACAAGAATGGAGGAATTAAATTGATATTGAATTTCATAAAGAAATGCATAAAAAGAAAATCAATAAATCAAAAAGATTTTTCACCAAATATAATCATGTCATTCTTGGGAAATCATTAACAAATATAACAAAGTACCTAAAACTATAAAAATAATCTACATGAGAAAGTCCCCATATAACAGAATGCATATAATTAATGGGACAAAAATTGACCTGTTGATTCTTAGACTAAACAAATCACAACCTTAGTCCATTCTAGGAACTTTTTCGATGGTATATTTTTCATCTGTATCTGTATCTTTTTCAAAATGATATATATAAATATGTTCGATTTACATTTATATTTTATCTATATTTGATCTTTTAATAAAAACTGCTAACTTTTTTTTATCTGTATCTAATTCTTTATAAATAATTTGTTAGAAAAAAGTTTTAAAAAAGTGTCTGTATCTGTAATGTGCCAACAAACAAACAGACCCCTGATCTAGAATAAGATGGCTAGTAGCAAGAAATAAGCAAGAAAATCAACTGGTACACCTTTGTTTCCTTGAACAAGTTTTAAACTGATCCATTCTAATGCAAAGGTTCAAATGATGATCATTTATGGAAAAGTGCAAAACAACCTTGCATGGAGACTTATTTATTAGATAAATGAGATTCATTCTACAATAACTATAACACAACAGGTACCTTCATCGTTGCATCAATGGTATGAAGGGGGCAGATTAAATGGATGATAAAAAACATCAACATTATGCAACTGATATCTAAGGTTACATCAGAACAGTGTACTTGAAAATAAAAAATTTCAACTATTTCTCATGTCCTCGGCAAGTGACATCCACTAATCATCTTGATATTATTCCTCATGTTCTCAGCAAGCACCATCAACTAACCAATGTGCAGTTAGATGAATATAGTGCCAAGTATGTAGGTGTTACATTTGCTGAGAATGTATACGTACATGTTTATTGCAGACCAGCTAATTATTTATATCGAAATGCCAAAACAGATAAATTGATAATTGCACTTTCATGTCACGGGTTCAATTTTTAGTATGCAGGTATTATTCCTCATGTTCATGGTAAGTACCATCAACTAATCATCTAGACATGCTTCTAATGTATGGATAAATGGAGAGTGCAATGTGCAAGTACATAGGTGTTACATTTGCTGGAAATGCACACATGTGCACATGTTTATTGCAGGCCAGCTAATTATTAATATTAAAAGGAAACATTATTGTCTCTCTGAAAGCCTAAATAAATAAGCTGAATTACACTTTTCATATTATGCTTTCAATTTTTACCATGCACACTTCCATACATATAGATAAACCCTAAGGCACTAATCACCCACCTCATACTTCGAGCAATGTACCCATCTTGTCACTGCAGACCACCTACAATAAGTAGGTCAAAAACAATGGAGGTCAATATCTAAGCAAGAAGCAACAATTTTCTGCTCAAAAAATTAAAAAAGAAAAAAGAAAAAGAAATTTATCTTAAAAAGAAACTAGCAATTTCATGACAGAAGTCAAAAAACCACCTAGCTTTCATGCATCCTCCACAAAATATTAAAATCAGCACGTGTTTGGATAAACACTTCTTTGGTCTACTAATCATCAGCCTAAACCACATGATATTGGAAGGGCCAACTAAGATGACAGACTTAAGGGTTGTGTTTCTAATCAAATCACTCTTGGGTTAATAAATAGAATACAAGCAAAGCAAGTAAAATAAATAAAAATGGCACCAGATATTTTTTATGTGATTCATTCTTAAATTTCAACTACATCCACAAGACCAATTTCGAAAACTTGTTGTACTAAATAAATAGCAAGCTTACAAGGGAGAGATTTCTTTAGAAAAATATTCTAAAGACACAACACAAATAATTGAGATAAACCCAAAATAGTTGCACACTAGAGTTTTCCAAACACCCCAAAATAAGCATTACTATTTTGACACTCCCTAACGATTATCTCCCTCTCCAAACACACTTCTTCAAAGAAAAAATTGCTTTGGTTAATTCTCAAACTTACAAACGTCTTTCACCTTGCTTAGCCACAAGGTTTAGTGAAATTGGTGTTACACACTTAAATTTCCTACCAAGAAGGGGCCTACCAACAATCCACCAACACCCCCCCCACCACCACCACCACCACCCCCCAACATACCCCCCCACGCTTGGACTACTGATTAATAGTATTCATATTTGTCCCTTAAAAGAATCTTGGTTAGCATGTCACTCCATTTTTCATCAATATAGATCTTTTCCAAGTTGCAGTAGCTTCTTCTCCAATACATCTCTAATCCAATGGTATCTCACATCAATATGTTTTGATTTGAGTGAAAGGAGGAATTATTTCCAAGATGGATTGCACTTTGACTGTCACAAAACAGCTCATGCTCTTCCTGGTGGAAACTAAGTTTTATTTAGGAACCTTTTCATCCATAGCAATTCCTTACAAGTTTCCACTACTACAACAAACTCTACTTAAATTGTAGAGAGAGCAACACAAATCTATAATCTTGATTGCTATGACACGGCTCCCCATGCAAATGAAATCAAATATCCTAATATAAACTTTCTTAAGTCAATATCACCAACCATATCCGCATCTGTATAGCCAATTAACACAAGTTTTCCATCTCCAAAAAAGAGACACATTCACAAAATATCTAAAAATCCATTCTATGGCAACCCAGTGTTCCTTACTGGGATTTGAATGGAACCTACTCACTAATCCAACTGATTGAGCAATATGTGGCCATCTACATACCATGACATACATCAAACTCCAAGTCTCAACTGCTGAAAGCATATGGAACCCTATCCATCTCTTCCTTCTCTTTCTGTGTAAAAGGACAGCGCTTGGAACTCAATCTAAAGTTATTAGCAAGAGGACAACTAACCACTTTAACTTTGTCCATATTAAACCTTTGAAGTATTTTCTCAATCTACTGTAACAACCACAATTTCTTAGCTCTTTTCTCAATCCCACACAGTCCTTTGAAGTTTCTCTGTGCTCCAAGTTTTCACACTTAACATTCAATTTATATTTTGACCTCCATGATGCACATCAACATCACTAGTGGCCTAAGAGCATAATGTGTTCCAAAAAATGAGCTAACTGACACAATAAGAACTGCAGTTTTAAAGCAATAAATAAATACCTGCGTGGATCATAGATAGTCACTGTACGGTCTGCTCCTCCAACAGCAATATTACCTGCTGACGAACTGCATACAGCATAGAAGGCATCACCAAGAGAACCACAAATCCGTTGTAAACAACCACCATTTTCTCTCATGCGCAGATCCCACAGGGTTAGCTGCAAATGTTCTAACTGTCAAGATTAATTGTGAAGCAGAGAAGATGAATTTTTAGGCACAATCTTACAGCCTATATGTACCTGACAACCTTCAGTTACAGCTAATATAGGATCTCCTTCTCCAGAAGTCAAACCATTGACATAGTTCAATGCAGTGGGATACCAAAGGCTGGAAGATGGCCACATCATTAACAAGAAAGTTTTGGACATGTAGACACAAATTAATCATCAATGCACCCCAAATTTTTCAAATACATCATTTCAAGTGGTGAGCTACTGATACTGTTGAAAACATCATTAATCGCGATTTTCTGATTACAGAACATTTTGATCGAGGAAAATCTCATATAATCTTTTTTATTTTTTATTGATCTGTCCTAATCTTTGGAGAAGGTAGCTGATTGCTACTAATTCAAGATTCAATTATTATATGGTCACCTAGTGAAGAAAGTCTAAAATACTTTACCTGAATTCAATAATCAAAGAACAGTTCAAAACTTAACACAATATATCTACCAACTCTAAAAATCCCCAATAACTAAAAATGACAATGGGCTTTCATTGCAAAAATCAGCCATACTTTTTGTAAGTATTGCTGATTGAACTCACCTCCACTAAATGACCTTCATCAAGGAACAGACCAGCCCCATGTCGTCAATGCTAAAAGAAAGACATGAAACCATAATTCCTCTCATGACACTGCTGACTTTAAATCAGAATAAGGCAAACTGAACAGGAAGCTCCAAAGTTTGAATCAATCCATTGATTGCACACTTATCAACTTGCTAATAAAATAGCTACCTCTTACTGTGGACTCAATGAGCTTGCACAAGCAGCAAGTTGCTCAAAGTTGCATTAAAACCTTCTAATACCCATTTGACATAACTTTGAGGAATCTCCTAATACTTTCCTCTCAAGGGTGGTCGAAACTTCAAGATACATTGTAGCTTAAATTCTTCCTGCATTAAATAAAATAATCTCTCTCCAACTCAAGAAACCTAAAATAAACTACTGTTTCTTCCAATTTAGTGTCTGCACTTTCAATTTGGTTAGCAGTTATACTAAATTTTCATTAAATTATATCCAAATTAAAAGTACATACCTTGATTTACCAGAAACAAAAGTTCCCACACAAGATTGTCAAATTTAGAAAGTACAAGTACTTGTAGTGCAATTATCCTGTCAAAGATGCATTTGGATCTGTTGACATAGCCCAAAGGATCCAAAGATCCATCATAACACAACAAATCTAACTTCAAATATTTGGGGTTTCCTATCTACTGACCTGCACACTCTCTTCTTTGCTCCCCTCACTATCAATTACTACTAACTTCACCAGTTTCTGTAGGTCCCACCCACAACATACTAAACTCGTGAGTTAACTCCTGCAATGAGCTTTAGATTATACCTTGTCCTATTCCCTTTCTTCTCATTCTCAAATTTGGTTTTCCTAGTAAAATTCCAAGAATGCCTCAAATTGTTGTTCGAAGGTGTGCAAACCCCCCATGAGATGCTAAAATTTTGGAGGATCAGGTTGCCTATATAATTTTTGTACACTCCAGGATATTGTCTAGTGAAACTATTTATTTTTTTGGCATCAGGCTCACCAGAAAGAATCTCAAATCCTTATTTCCATCAATTGTTGAGAGAAAACAAAGCACACATGGATACAAAACTTAGCATAACTGCCCATAAACACACCACATAAAGAAAATCTAGTCTGAGAGACTAGGACCCATTAGACATATGTGTTAACCACCCGCTGCAAGCAGCCAAGCAACACACAGCACAAACACACCAACCTATTTACACACATATACTGGCTGCCATACTGCAAACAGAAGCTGCCACGTCAGATTTTGAGTTGGACAGCAATAATTTCTAACAAATATACGAACTAAAACTAGATTATTTACTAAATGTTATGATCATTAATTTTGATGCATATGTGCAATAAAATACACACATACATTGGCCGCTACAATGCACGCAGAAGCTGCTGCATCAGATTTTGAGTTGAACTCGGTAATAATTCTTCAACAAATACATGAACTAAAACTAGATTATTTACCAAACGTATCGATCATCAATTTTGATGCTTATGTGCAATAAAATAAAACATACGTTCGAAATGTTCGAAGATGAATATCTTGATCATATATATCAATGCTTTTGCAAAAGCTACGCGCAACAGCTGCCTGCAATGTAGAAGTTCAGGATAGACCTTAAAATAGATCATTTTGATTATGACCAATATGAAGAGAAAGAAACTATTTGTAAGCAAGCTAGAGAAGATTTTGAGCAAGAGACATGGACAAGGATACTATTTGCAGAGTAATATCACCAGTAACAACTTTGAAATCAAATATAATCATCGTAGCCATTGACATAAAAGTCATTTTGACATAAGACACATACACAACCAGCTGCAGACTCAAGCAGTAAAATATTCAAGAAAGTGTATAAGGTGCTCCTTGGCTAGCATCTAAGCAATCAGAGGGGAAACACCTAGGTATATTAGCCATTCACTTTCAATTTACAAAGAGGCTGTCTCTGTGTGTTGAACACACATCCTATTGGCCACTAAATTAGCAACTTGATCATTGGGCTAAGGCTCGCCCTCAAAAAAAGCAAAATAATAATAATATATTGTTTCATCAGCCTCTAACTAAAGCTGCTATAAGAACTTCTATTGCAGGAAATAGCATAGATTGTGACAACAGTAAGGAATGATTTTGTTGTTGTGTAGCGTCCAAAGGCTCAAGAAATTCACTTTCTAATATATGTTATAATATAATTTCTTGTCGCTCTATCAATATAGTAGTAGTGCCCATAAACCACTCTACCACACTTAACTGACAAAAGATGCTAAGTTTAATTGCTAGAACAATTATGAAGTATTTCCAACAAAATCCTATTTCTTTTCAATCAATGGTTAATAAGAACATTTTTAAGTTTGACCACAAACCCTCAAGGGTCACTCGACTTGTTAATTTCAATCAACATGTATACACATTTTCGTAATTTTGCATTTACAACATTGACAAATATAAGCATCTAAACAAACAATTCATAATTTTATAAAGAAAAGAAGGAAACAATTGCCTGGATTTAGGATAATCAAAAGGTTTATAATCACTTAACTAAGAAGGCAAGTTACCATTGACCACTGACATGGACAAAAGCAGAGACCTGCCCAACTAGCTTCTCCAACACCAGAATCTTGAGGCAATACCGAATATGTAAGTTTGTCCGAATCTGGATTATTTATAAATCACATCATAAAATAAATAATTATTCAAATTTCACTTGAACAATATTAATAAAAATTAACCTGAAAGGGGAAGAAAGTGACACGTATAATTACAGCTAAGACAATATAGGCTTAAAAATTGACAGTATATATATAAGTCAACAAAGTCCTACCAGGCCCATCATTTCTTTCAGCTAGTTGTCAGTAAATCCAACTGACTAGATGTGCATTGGCACACAGTATAAATAATCAATCATTTCTCATTGGAGTCAAACTAGAGCATGCAATTCAACAAAAAGATTAAGACAAAGAACAGTCACAATTTTCACACAAATATCACATATCACCACGAAAGATCATCAGAACTGAATGAAAATCGGTGTAGACAAAACATAACCATTAGAGACATGAAAGAACAAGTGCTCACAGCTCACCCAACTCAGGTGATGATGTCATGACACTGTAAAGCACATAATAACTAATCTATCTGACTTTAATTTTCCTACAATAGTATATTATATTATATTTTCCAGAAAATAGATTTCCCATAGCAAAATATTCTCCATGAGACAAATGCATCTTAAAGAACTATTCGAGAAGAGCTCCTTAAGGAAGCTACCATATTAGATACAGAAAGCCCCTTAAATACTATTCTTCACTTTGCAGTTTGCACCGAAATAGATAGCAGCAATATTTAATTCTACATACTATCATGAGAAATTTTTTTCCCAATAAAGACCCAAACAAAAGCAGCACTGAAACATCAGTCTTTTAATTTCTCTTTTAACTTTTGGTCAAGTGCAGTCTTTTTAAATTTACCTCAAGGCACTCCGGAGAGAAAAGAAAAAAAGGCTTCTTTTCGTGCTCACCAGGGTATGTCGAAAATTTTCTACACTAAATACAATCCAAGTAAGGGATATGTAACTTTACCATTTATATGTAATTTGGACACAATAAGGTGGCCATGTGAATCCACGCTTCCCAATGTCAAGTTGCCTGGGCCTGTGATGAACCACTCAGGAATTAAGAACTATACTACATAGGCTCATTATAAAGAGAGTCATAAGAAGTAAAATCGTGAGCTTCGGAGTCATGTATTTGCATTAAAAAGTTTTCAGTGTTTTACTGCCATCGAAGATCAATACACGAAGACCCATTTCACAAAGAGAAATTATTAACATGTGACAGTGGGAGAAAAAGAAAAAGAAAATCAATAGGCCATTAGCTTTACCTGCAGCCTCTGATATTGCTATACTCTGGATTTCTGCACGGTGGGGGCATCGATTAAGCTTTTGAGAAGCTATAACCTTCATGGTTGGATTACAGAATGATGATACCAATCCATGTAAATAAAAAAACTTATGATATGTCATTAAACCATATTATGAAATTCAATTAGCCAGGTACTACCTCTGTCTGAGCTGGAATCAAGAGGCTTTCTTTGCCCTTGCTGACCAAAGTAGCATCCAAAGGCACCTAAAAAAATTTAAAGAGAAAAAAGAAAATAAAAAAAAAGAATAAATACACATAGGTAGAGTAAATCGGAAATTTTAAAATTGTTCCAAAACAGGAAGTCCGCAACGTATTTCCCAGAGAAATTTATGAGCTATAGTAATTCCTACTGGGGGTATATTTGAAATAATGTCGCATTTTATGAGGAATAGTATTTCCTCAAGTGAAAGGAAAACATTCCCCACCTAGTTCACGGTACATGGAATAGCAACTCCTTATAGGAGAATTTTTTTTAATTGATTAGATAAGGAACGATAATTTTGCAGAGATAATGGCAGAATAACAATTTTATTCTAGTAAAACAAACACAACATTAGTTTCCTTCAAATTCCACGAATATGCAATAACTGCATATTTGCACATAATCTCACTAACAAAAATTCAACATGCTAATTTCTTCATGGGTATAGCGTTTAAGTAATGTCCACTTAATCATCAACACGCAGAAATTATAACATACAAGATACGTAGTAATTTCCACAAACAGGTAGAATGCATGTAGAAGCATGGTCGTAGAAGTTTGTGCTTTTTTCTCTTTTTATATACCTGGACTTGATAGATGTCGCAATCGGAAGCAATGTATACCCAACAAGAAGAGCCTTCCTCATCATCCACCTGATGGGATGAGAAAAAAAAGGGAATATGCTAACGAATAAGAATGAAAATTATGCAAAAGAAAGATAACAAGGAAGGAATAAGGGAAGAAGGACTAGGATTAGGGGTTTCAAGTTGTACATGAAGAGCGAGGCGAGTGGACTGCAGGTTCCCAGGAGAGGGATTTTCAATTAGTGAAGAAGGCACTACTGCCTTAAGCACGCATTTTGCTTCCAACATTTTTTTTTTTTTTTTTGCCCTTTCTTCTTATGGCGGGAAAGCAGTTAATTTTCTGCTTGTATATAGTTATGTCCGGAATGCTTGTGTATAGGGTAATAGTGTTCGGAAAAGGAAATTAATATTATTTTTTAAAAAAAAAATTACAAAAATGCTACTAGGATAAAAATAATCCTAAGAATAGGCAAGTTGAACTCGTCTGTTAAAGAGACGAGGTCATTGGTGGCCGACCTCGTCTCTTCAAGAGACGAGGTTAGTGTATTTCCACTGACCTCGTCTCTTGAAGAGACGAGGTTGAATCTTTAACCTCGTCTCTTGAAGAGACGAGGTCGGCCACCAATGACCTCGTCTCTTCAAGAGACGAGTTCAACTTGTCTATTTTTGGATTTATTTTTTTATCATATGGATTTGTGTAATTTTTTTTGGAAAGATAGTTATTTTTTTCCTTAATCCTAATAGTGTTAGTGGTATCTTTGGGAAAATGGAAATTAATATATAATTTTTTTTTAAATTATAAAAATATCATTGGAATAAAAATTATCCTAAAATTAGACATGTCCACCTCACTTCATAAAAAGAAGAGGTTGATTCTGCTCTTGTCTCTTCAAGAAACGAGTTAGTTATATTTTACAGAAGTTATCTCTTGAAAAGACGATGATAGCGACTTACGCCTCTTAGAGATAAGGTTGGCGACTTACAATCTCATCTCTTCAAGAGAAGAGTTTAAGTTACCTATTTTTTGAACTTTTTAATCATATGGTAGAATTTGTGTAATTTTTTTCCTTAATTCAGTATCTTGGTAATTTAAAATAAAACATTTGATAGGTTTGGTTTAATTATTATAAGTTTATTATGTAATTACCTAATAAGTTCATTCAATCATTGTGTAAATCCGTTCAATTATGTTAAGTTCTTCCAATTACAATAACTTTATTTATATTCGAACAAATCCTTATCTTAAGTCATCATATCACGACTTATCGGAATTAATTGCTTAGAATTCTTTAAGTGTGATTGCTAAATTACATTGTAAATATGTAAATTAGTCACGGCTATTTTTGTTAAAAAATAGTATAATGCCAACATGCTATTTTATTACTCATATATGATTTTGCTGATAAAATTTTCCGAAGAACTTAGTTCGAATGAAATACAATAGGAAGTCATATGGGAATGATGTGCATATTCTAAAAGAAATCACTTAGGAGTGTGACATATAATATGAAAAAAGTTATTAGTATACCAACTTTATATCAATTCTCGAAGATTCAATTTGCATTTTCTAAAAAAGTAAATTATATTAGAATATCACAATGTTTTTAGTAATTTCGTTTGAGATCATAACGTTTGAAGTTGTTAGAAAGAAATCATAGAGTTTTAAGTGGTTAAAAAAATGTCATAACGTTTACAGAAATTAGTCCATTGAGATCACAATTTAAGTTTCTTATACTATGTTTGATATGCTAAATATAATATAAGATTTTTTTTTTTTTTTAGTTTCTTGATGTTAATGGTGGCGATGACAATCTAATGGTGGTATTTGTGATAATTAAGATTTTAACTTATTGTTAATGTTGTGTTAGTGGTGGCATAAGCAATATTGAAAGCAATGATGATAGTAATGGTGGTAGCAATGGAGGTGATAAAAGTAGCAATGATGGTACCAATAATAGTAGTAGTGATAAATGTGGTACGAGGATGGAATAGTAAAAATAAGATAACAGTATTCATGTTAACTTAGTTTTGTTAAGAAATTTTATTTTTGCCGTGTTTCGTTTTTTTATCATTAAATATATGAGAAAAATAATAAATAAATATTCAAAATCATATTTATTTTTTTTTAGAAAAGGAAAAAATAATATTTTAATAAATAATTATGAAAAATATCATCCGAATCAAAGTAATCTCAATTTTAAGTAACTTAAACCTGTCTCCTGTAAATGGTGAATTTTTTTAGAGACAGGTTTAGTACTTTTGCACAAGCTCATCTAGTAAAGAGACGAGTATAGTGCATTTCTAATGAGCTTAAGAGACGAGTTTATACCTATATTGAACTCATATTTTGAAAAGATGAACTCATTATTTTTTGGTTAAATTTGTCTCTTCAAAAGATAAGTTTAATCTACAACATTTTGCAGCCCCTGCTACAATTGTTTAAACTCCCAAATTTTGCAATATAATCAAGCATCAACAAAAAAAAAAAAAGATGAAAAACAAAATATAAAGTATATATATCCACTCCACGCACTAGTTTCTCAATCAGATACCAATGAATTCATAACATGATTTCTCTTCCCCAGTTAGCCACACCCTCTTTTAGTAATAAAACATATAAATCTAAAAAAAAAAAAAACAACAACAACAACAATGTAATAAATGTTTCACTAGAAATGTCCATTGTGTGCAATCACAAAAAAGAAACAACACAAAGCTATACATCCAATTGCTTAATGAAAAAAAGAAATGAACAACAAGAAGTTACTACCTCTATCTTCTCCCCCCCTTCTTGTCCAAATGAATGATCGCATTTCCCCTTAATGTGGAGGAAGCTAATCACACTCCATGAGTGTCGTATCAAGCTGAGTCATGTACGTACCATCTTAATCATCACCTAAAGTCTATAGTAAGGGCTCTAATGCATGGAGATAGGGTATAGCTTAACCTGGGTGAATCCCCCTCCCATCATCAAATGGTGCTAACGATTACCTTTTATATAGGGTTGGGTCAGCTTGAATAGGTGTGATGGAGCTCTTAGCTAAGGGTGTTAGCAGAGGAGCCAAATATGACAATGAAGAGCCCAATTTGATCGAGTGAACTAGTGCAGGCGATGGCTCATCCCTGATGTCTTCCGTTACGTGACTACATTATCACCTTTGAACTCTAAATTAGTCTTGTCCTTGTCTTTATGGCCTACATCTACTAATTTGTACCGTAGTGGGCGACTAATGATGCTAGGTCCTAAAAGGTGATGCCCATGAACAAACCCACCCTCTACTAACCTTTGATGCCTCAAATACAATACTGGTATATATCATATCAAGCAATCATTGAATGAAGTCACCCTGCAATGAAGCACAAACATCAAGACTAGAATTTAACATACAAATAGTACAAAAATATCTTCATAATATTGCGTAAAACTCACCATATAACCTAGCATAGCCCCTGCACAACCAAAAAACCATCAGCTAATCCCCCATACCATGCTATGTACTCAGAAGAAGTCCTAATGAGAATATTCGATAACTCCATAACACAATCTAATCGAGCGTCTCACTCAACTATCCACCTGTCGTGCTCAATTGCCCAATTCCACCCAATACACCCATGCAAGTTGTACTCATGGAGGGCTCTCATGTCTAGTAAAGGGAGGGTACTCCCTAGTACTCACTAAATTGTCAAAGGACAAGGTCCCAAGAGTAACACTCCATAACATGGAAGCATAAAAGAGGCACACAAGCATGCCATATGCTACTACCTATTTGGCAATATGCTGGCAAGGCATCCATGTTACCTATGTATGGCTGCTAAGTAAGAGAACAAGCAAGCTGTGCTTTTGAAGGCTTGGGCTCAACTAGTTTAGCAAATTAATGGGGTCGAGTTAAGCTAAGTTTTTAACGAGCCTAGAATGTATAAGCTCAAGCATGAACCCTTAAGAACTTGTAAGCCTAAGTTTGACTCATTAAGCTTATTTATGTGTATAATTATATATAATTATATTTATAATATTAGATTAACATAAATAATTATATATAATATTATATCAATATATTAAACAAGCCTTTAACGAGTTTATTCACAACCTAGCTTGCAAGCCCTTGATGAGCATGCTCATAAGCCGGCCAATGAGCCTAAAGAACAGCTTAGACTTGACTTGTTTAACTAAATGAGCCTGCGTTTCAAGTTGAACTCAACTCATTTGCAACACTACTCCCAAGAAACTTGTCCATTGAAGAAGTTAGCAAAAGTATAACTAAATAGGACATCTAAAGATTGAAAAAAAAAAGCATATTAAATTGAGAAAATTGCACCTGTCTATGCAGTACTATACCAAGACATGTGTAAGGTGCTTAGCCGTATTAATATTTGCTCCCCATTGACATATGAGCAGTCAATCCTCAATGGTAGTAGTGATCCTCTTGTGTAAGGGGGCAATGTGTGAGAAGTACTCCTACGCGTAAACCTAATGCACAATGAAGAGCTCAAATATGTCTACATTGTCAATGTGGGATGTTACATAGAGTTGGCCATAAAGTCAAGCTAGCCATGTTGCTCCCCATGCACATTAGCTAGCTACTTGGCTTAAAGGTCCTAAAGCAATGCGAGGTGCATGAGATAAACTAAATTTTGTGATCCATTGATGTAAGATATAGCCTTTAGCATGCTGTTAGATGGTCTCGTCACCTGCATCCTCTAGGGCATATGCTTGAATGTGGTTTTATTGCTCTCACTAGTTTTATGTTTATCAGACAACTATAAATGCACATTTTTAATAAAATCACTTTAAGTGCGAAAGCCATCGGCAAATGTACCGATCATGTAAGTGTAGACTGGTGGGAATATATAAGGTTGTGATCTACATGGAGCTTGTGATTAATTACTAGATTGCAGTGATTTTACTCTGAGTTAAGCAAATCAATATGACGATTTCCAAACTTCATAACTAATTAAACTACCTCTAAAGATTACCACTAAAAATTATAACTAAATTAACACTAAATATCATACTAGCACTAAAACTTCTTTTTGAAACTCCTTCGATAATGAAATGTATGATTATGTAATAGTGTTACTAGGATTTGCATTCATTACATTGTAGTTATATATGGGTTTGTTTGTTAAGATTTTGATTAAACTCACAATAATTTGTTTCTCTTTCGAGTTGCAAAATTCGAATCATAACATAAATATCCCTCTAATGTAATGAAATAACCTAATTTACTTAATAATTTAATTTTCATGTAAATTAATATTAGTTCTAAATATTAAGCTTGAAGTGAATTTGATATATGAAAATGAATGTGCAGAAATAGATTTGATATACAATGTGTAAATTCTTGTTAGTATAACAAGTGTGTTAGTAGCATATTATGAATTAATACTATTTTTATTAATGTATTTGTATACGTGCGATGAGATTAATGCTATTGTTCTATATATATTAATGTGTGTATAGTATAATTAATGTTTGTGTCTTGTATGAATTAGTATGTATGTGTTATGTTTAAAAATTATCAAAACAACTTTTGAAATGTCTAAAAAATTTTTAGCATAATTTTTCAATAAGTTAAGCCCATTTTCAAGCTCAAATTAAGTCCAAATTAACCCCAAATTAAGCTAAACAAAGCTTAACCCATTATGTACCCCAAAAGTCAAAATTTAGGATAAATATGAGCCCATAAATTAATCAAAAAGACCCTCTTTTGGTAACCAAAAAAATCCATCCGAAATTTCACTTTTCTTTTGTTTCTTTTGTTCTTCTTTCTTGAAATCATAAACTCTAAACCCTTAGCAAGAACAAGCTCTTAGATTCAACTATTTTCTCAAAGCCAAAGATTCTTCATGTAAGTTAATGCAAGTTATAAACTCTTTGTTTGTTCTTTCTTGTGATATGGATATAAAATCTATGTTAGCATGAGTTTTAATGTCATATGAGTTTGAATGGTTTTATGTACTAATAAATGTTGGATTGTGTTTTGATATTATGTGAACTTGTTATATGTGTTATGAAAGTAGTGAGAAGTGTTGGCGAAGATTGAAGTTGATTTAGAGAAGTTAAGTTTAAGGTGAAGAGTAAGAGAGGGTTTGAGATAAATGAAGTAGTTTGATATGTCAAAATGATGTTCAATGTTGTTAGGAGTAGTTAATATAGATAGAAGATAGTAGATGAAACTAGATATGTGTTTGAAGATGGATTAAAAGTGCCTTAGACTACAATTTTGAAAAGTGCAAAATAAGGAAAACATAAACTTTTCGAACCGGTTTTGTTTTTACATTTACACCGGCATCTGGTACTTTAACGCCGCCGGCGTAGAGGCGGTGTTGAATATGATCAGAACCAATTTTTTTAACGCTGCTTGTAACACCGTCGGCATTTGTGAATAAATTGGACAGCGTTCAATTTTTCAAATCCTACGCTGGTCACTAGGCTTCAATGTCGCCGGCCTTTTATTGGTGTTGAATGGGAACAGAACTAATTTTCTTAATGCCGAGATTAATGCCGCCGGCATACGATTCCAACGCTGCAGGCGTTCAGCTCAAATTTGTGGGTGTAAATTGCCCGCATATCCCCTGAGTTTTTACAATTTCAACCTTCTTCATTTGTCCTTCTTTACTTTATATATGGTCTTCTAATGGATCTATAAGTTATATAAACATGTTTTAGTTAGAGCTATGTGTTAAGTTCATTGAATCTCTTTGTATAGTTAATTTAGAATTGTATGTTGTATGTACGTTCTACGTTTGATTATTGATTTGTTTTGATATTTCTTATTCTAGTTAAAGATTCTTCAGTTGATTTCCCTCCGAATGGATATAGTGATACCCTACTAGGTGCAGGTACATAGTAGCTTGCTTGTTGTATCCTAGGAATAGACATTACTAAATTTGACTTAATTCAATTCGATTTAATACTTTGATGAACTGGATGTCTATTACACTGTTTAATCTAGTTCGAGGAGCAACAAAACTGTCATGATATAATGACATGTTAGTTAGGCGCTTTAACCTAAGTCGTGATGCAATGACTTTACCGTGATGCAATGACTTTACCATGATGCAATGGTATGCCATGATGCAATAGCGATTTGTTTATGCTTAAGCGGATAGCTGATGCAGAGATTAGTAACTGAGTAACGTTTGCTTAAACTTAGGAGGAAATGCCATGGTTTAGTTCAAAGTTTATGGTAACTTGTGAATTAGATTCATGTTGTGGACTGAGTTTTCGTAGAGTCGGACAACGGCTTTGGAACCCTAAATGAAGCTATTTCTTTATGGAATAGATATAGGAGATATAAGTATTCGAACTGCTTATGTCAACCCCCTAAGCAGCTGCTGTTACTCTGGACCCCTAAATTCTCGTAGCGTGATTCGGGGGTTTAAATACCCTACTATTGTTTTGTTAAAAGAAAACTTAGCAAGATAATGACTTAATTGTTGATGCATTTCATTAGAACTAAGTTCGCTTGACAATTTATTTTGTATTTGTTATTGCGTACTGGGCCTTCGACTCACTTTTGTTACATTGCAGGTATTGAAGATGAATTATATGATGATTTGGGATACGGGTCAAAAATTGAGAGGTTCATGGACGAGTGGGACGCGTAGAACTTGAATGCCCTTAGTTTTTGGGAGAAGCTTTTATTTAAAACATATTTCTCTATATATGAGGCTTGTTAAATGAACCTAAGTTTTAAAAGACTTTAAAGTCTCTTTAGTTATCTTTTTATACCAATAACAACGTGTAATTTTGTAGTGTCTTATATTGACACTAATCTTTGTGCATATAATGTATATAGGTATAGATTGCTTTTATTAGCAATCTTATTTTGTTTAAAAATTGTTTACAAAGTGTTAGTAGATTTAATCAAACAATTTTCATAAACTATTAGTTTTAGGACAACCTTACATATAATGTGAAAATGTTATATGTGGTTGGGGACTCGATACACTAAATCTCGGGATTTAGCGGGTCAGGTCTTTACATGTAACCCATTTATGATCAATAGTAAATAACATACTCCTCTAGGCTCCACAAGCTATGTTATTCTAATTAGATTTGTGGTTTAAGCATGTGTCCATGTCATAAACCACATTTCCAATTGCATTAGGAGAGCAAGTTCTACGATCTGAGCCAAAATTTCATGTATCCATGTAAAATTTGAAATCATAGTTTCTATTTCAATCGGGTTCTCGAATCCCTCTTGAGTATCTTGAACCCAAATTCATAAGAAATTTATAGAATTTTTTTTTTTTATTTTATGAACATTGAAATAGAAATAACCAAATTTCAAATTAACAAAACCCATTATAAAAACTAATCAACTACTCAGGAAATCCATAAACCCATCACATAATCCCATTAAAAAAATTTAGCTCATACTGAAAAGAATAACTTTATTGATGAAAATAATCTAATCACGATCCATAATAATAGACAATGGAGAGATTAGACCTGAAAGTACTAGAAATTTCTTCATAATATTTCTGGGTTCAACTCCATTGTGATATTCGAAATGAATAGTGCTAGAAAAATGAGGTGGAATGAAGGTGGATGGTGTATGAGGATAGAAGTATATGAGTGAAGTGGAAGATGCGTGGACTGTTTTCTGATATGGAGATGGAGGAACGTAATGTGGAATGAATGGAAGATGGAGATGGAATGTGTGTAAAGCTATATATATGAGGTGGTATAAAAGAGTGTATGAATGGTTTGCCAAAGTATGGTGATGTGGAGGTTAAAAGAGTTTGATAGAAAGTGATGTGACTTGAATAAGAGGTGGTGGTTGTAAGAGTGAGTATATTCTTATGGGGTAGATGATTAAAATCTACGAGCATAAAAATTAAGGAAGTCTTCAATAATTACAAAAATAGGCTTTTAGAAAGTGATGCCCAAAACTGAGAGTGGTCAGTCGATGTGTAGTTCAAGTTAGTTTTGCTCGGCATTTTGGCTAACTTAATGTGGGGTCCATGCTTGACTTGATATGCTTGAATACTCATCCCATTTTGTCACAAAATTAACTTTGTCTAATTTGGTCGGTACTAGTTTTGGAGCTCAGCATGTGTGGCCTACACAATTTCAAGCTGGTAGGTACTATTTTTGTTTAATATTGGTTTTTGGGTGAAGCCATCTTGATCATTCTGAGATGGACACTCTAGAGCTATGTGTTGGGCACTCGATGTGTTCATGAGTGCTCGATTACTACAGCTTGAGTACTTAGATAGGCACTTAGTGATAATGTGAATAGCCTCTCAAGCCTACTTCTTTAGTCAGGTAGGAAGTAGCTTGGTCTGTTAATAATAGGTCGAAGCTCAATCTCATGGGTCGGTTGGTGTCCACTACTTCAAGTAATTCAATGCTTGAAACCTTCTAGTTTGCTTGGCCTTTGATCTGGTAAGCTTAGGTTAGTTGGTGTTAATGTAATGGCGAGCTTGAAAAACTCGAGTCTACTAACATGTTTTGTCATGCTCTGCTCGATGTTAAGGAGATAGGTATGGAATTATTTTACTCAATGCAAGGGTTCAACTCTGAGCCAATCGAAACTGAAGAAAGGACAACATGGCAAATACTTCAATAGCATAAGCTTGGTCTGGTGTAAACTACTCGGCTCTAGTTTTTTATTGTTGTATGAAGTCTATTGCTACTCTGTTAAAATCGGCTAATACTGCTGTGAATTAGTCGATTAACGGCATCTTGGGGATACTCTGATGGACTTAGATGCTCAGCTTCTATACATTGTTCAATCCCTACAACTACTTCTCCTTCTAAGATAGGTTCACCTAATGCTATGTTGAAATCAAGTCTATGTAGTCATTCATGTGATAGCTCAAAGTTAGACCAACATGGGTATTTAGCAGCGTGGCTCGGTCGTATGTGATTGTCAAGTTGATTCATTATAGTTTACCCAGTAGCTTTCTATTGCTAGTGTTTTGCTAAAGTCACTACTTGGTAAAGTCCTTTTAGCGCTCCATTTTGCATAAGAGTGCTCGATCAAACAGAGCAAGTTAGTGGCTCTTTGCCATGGGACAGGTCGTGACTTACCATGCAACTTTGGTCGGAGCTCATTTTAGTCCAAACAAGCAGCTTGTATTATCCATTCAACACATGACGTTGCATGCTGACTCAGTTATGTCCATAGGAGCTTAGATTGGCATGGTATAGCATCGTTCAGGTCAGGTTGGTACATAGTTGGTCGGTTGGTGGTCATGATTGCTGCAACTTCACGTCTACTATTATTGTTGTTGTTGATTACCTCAGACTTGAATCATATTCAATTTAGAGAAATCCATGCTTAATTTGATCTTTTATTGGATGAATTCATATAAATTAGTGGTACTATTATTTAATTGTTGTTTTTCAGTTCCTAAGATCATAAGAGAAAAAAAACAAAGTGATTTAAGCAAGAATTAGAGCAAAATAACAAGATGGTTGATGACAGATTCAATCGCGCCTCAAAAAGCATAAATCAAGAGCAGCATTCAAGACAAAACTCCAAACCGTGCCTTAAGATGTGCCTACGGTTCTTAACCGCAATACAAGCTGAGATAAATCACTCTCCAGATCATCTGGACACAGCTTCTATTATAGCCAGCATTCGAGGCTATGATTTAACCCGCGAAAAGTCTCCCTATCTACAAATATGCACATAAATATTTGTGCAAAGTTTGTTATAAAGAATATACCATGTCAACAAATAAAATCATCACAATTTCTATGCCTAACACATATAAATAAAAGTGTACATATGCTGAAATAATATTGTACCATATGTAACAAATTTCTGACATAGAATAGAGTAAAGAGAGATTTCAAGTGAGAGAAACTTTTCTTTTGGAAGAAATTAAAGTTTTCTAGATAAATCTGAATTAATTTGACGTTTGTTTCTATGAGACCTGCTGGATAAATAATATTTGTCTTTGTTTTCATATTTTTTTCTCTTGAATTTGTATTCAATATTCATATCTATGGAGAAATAATCGTTTTATCTTAAAGTTTGTGAATCCAAGGCATAATTCATGTGATTTCAACATGTTTTCAATTGAATATTGCTTCAATACTTGTAATTAGTAGCTTGAACATTAATTCGTGGGTTTTATGTGTATGCACCATATAGATCCATGTTTGATTTTAGCTGAATAAATTGAGACATCATTCTTTTGAATAAATGTAGGCTGCTAATGGAGTTGCTTATAACCACTAGAGATAGGGGTAGTGAAATATTCTGTCACTTGATTTAAACTTCATTAAAATGGGTTTTAATCAAATGATTCTTAATCTTTATGTGGACTTAGGTTGCTGATAGCTTATGAAGAGATTCCGATTGTCTAATCTAAATCTAGAGTTCTTGACACTCGAGAGAGGCCTTAACTTACCTTAGTAAATCTAACAATATAAGTGTCACGCCCCGGAGGGTACCATAAACGTGGCAGTCCGCCGCATATAATATTAAAGCTAATGAATGGCAACCTTAGTCATGCAGGAGCTTCGATATCACATGTAAGGCGTGCTTCTAAGATAGTAGGAGACTCACTGGGGTATTACATTTAAGTAGATAATAAAAGCATGCAAGAACTTATATAAATAAACATGGAATATTCATTTGGATAATAATCTCTTATAACTTCTTAGGGGCATTCCCCTGTCTCAAATAGTCTTGTTTAACTAAACAATTAACAAGATATACATAACTATAACATAAGCCTACTATAAAGATTTTCCTAGAAGTCTATGCTCAAAATTAAATACATATAACTTCTCCCAAAAACTCCTAATAGCTTTGACTCATACCTGGCAAACAAGAATCCTCGGTGCCAACCATAGGTAATCATATTGTAATAAAAAGCTATAGGGGTATAAGCAAAACTAGCTTAGTGAGAAAACTCCTATCTATAAAACATTTCCATATATCAAACAAGTATTTAAACAATCATATGAGTATGCACCAATCAAATGAGCAAACAAAATTCACAAGATTAACTGGAAGTCATGTGTAACATGGATTTTACGCCCTCCATGTCAGGGGTTGGGAAGGTACAGGCCCATACGACCATCAAAGTTTGCAGATTTGCTGGCTTCTACTCGCCCTGTAGACTTTGCGGCTCCTACTGGCCTATATAGACTTTCTGACTCCTACTAGCCACCGCTACAACTCCTCGTTTCCTTACACGAAGAATGGTAGTGAGATAAATGTGACTCACAAATATGATATGCATGAATCTTTTTCAATAAGGTTACTCCATCATTGTTAAGTTCAAGCTAAAGGTGATCAAATCAATATTCATCATATCATTGCAAGAAATCATGAATTATTCATCAATTCCTCTTTCAATATTCTGAACCTATATTCAACCAATCATAACTCCAAATCACACAATAATTGTTCATTTATCTTTTCCTTATTTTCTAGTGCTACTGCTTACAAGTACAAACAAGGAAATGTAACTTAGTAAAGGATTAACTTATTCCATGTCGGTAGCTCCTAATCGAAGTAGTCTTCCGGGAAAGTGATCTCGGTTCCTTCTTCACCTAAATAAGATGAAATAACCAAAATGAGTTTTTCATAGAATTTCTATTTTTGAAAATTCTAAATCTGTCTTAAAATCGCGGTAAAATCGGATTGGAGGAAATTCCAACTTAAAATGGTCATAACTTGCTCATTTTAACTCGGAATTTCGCATATTATATACCGTTTTCTATCTACTTGAAAAGATCTATCTATTTCTAAAACCATTTTCATAAAACTAAGTCATTTGGGTTCCGAAATAGTGGTGATTAGATTCACTACGAATTTTCATAAAACTTGAATTCCTTCTATTAACAAAAACTCATTCTAAAGAGATAGATATTATAATAGTTTGTAAAACCTTTGAAATGTATTTACATATATTTATTGACTCATATCAAATGTATGAAATTAATGAAGTTGTATCAACCATGAATTTTGTAAAAGTAAAGTCTTTTAAGGAAAAGTGAAAATTTTGAAAATTTTGAAAATTCCTCTTATTTTGCTAGAGAATATTTCGAGTTATGAGTAAATTTCATTTTCTTAGTCCTTTAAATTTTAAAGAATGATTTTATTTTCTTAGTTTCTAATACTTTTTGAAAATAATAACAATTCTATATTCATAGAAATAATTTCCTTGTTTCTTAGGATTATTCTATTTTTATGAAAAGAATTTCTTGTTTGTCAAACTAGTATTAATGAAAAAGTAAAGTTTTAGTAAAACTTTTGTTTACTCAAGAAGTTCTTTCTAAGTTATGTATGTTTGTAAGAATTCTTATAAACTCCTCTAGATTTCTTAGAAAAGTTTATTAAGATAAAAATCCTTAGTTTTATGAAAAATTACTTCCTACTTTTATTTCTAAAAAAAAAAAACTCTATTTAAAAAAAACCTTTCCTCAATTATCTTGTTAAGACAAAATCAATATATTCATGCATGATTATGAATATGAATCATAAAATTATGAAAATATAAGAAAGACATAATAATTAAAGAAATAAGCTAGCAAATAATATATCAAGTATTGAAACCTTAGCTTTATCAAGGTATCCCGAGACTAAGAATAGACTAGTTCCATAAAAAAAAAAAAAAAAATGTTTTGACTTGATGAGGACAAGTGTAAGACTAGTCTTAAAAACAACATGAAAGTAAATAAATTATAAAATAATAAATAAATGGCAAGGAAAGAAAATAAATTGCAAAACAAATGAGCTTATATGCTCTAAAAGATATATATAGCTACATAGAGATATTTAGATAATTATATACATAAAAGCGACATAAAAGAAATTTGATTCATGAACAAAACAAAGTATGAACTTATTGTTGCTTTCTTTAACCTTCATGGTTTAGAAAACACACACTAAGCTCATACTAAGTAAATGAACATAAAGAACACTTGAAGAAATATTACCTAAAAGAGCTAAACTTGAGAGAACTTTTGGGAGAGAATTCTTATAGAGAATTTGAGAGAGTATTTTTTTAGTGTATGGAAGGTGTGAAAGAAGTGGAAGGAAGAGGGGGTATTTATAGGAAAATGTGGGAGGAAATTTGTGTTAATTAAATAAATGAAAATAAAACAAATTAAAGAGGGAGGGGGAGCATGGCCAACACAATATTGAGTGTAGAGAGGGAGTGAACTTTATTTTTTTGTATTTTTGTTAATGTAAAGTAAATATGAAAGATGTGAAGTTGTATTGGAAATGAAAATTGTAAGAAATAGAGATATGGTTTGTAAGAGTAGGTTGTAAGAAAAAGTAGAGATAGATAAATAGTGTAAAATAGTAGAAAATAGTGTAATGTAAAGTAGACACTACAATTTAAGTACCGCTAGTAAGAAAATACGCATATAATTGTGATATATGATATTTTTAGTTACCAAAAAATTATGAAATTGATATTTTTGAAAACCTTATATTTTTACGAGTCTAATGGTATATTCGAAATATTTTTACTAATCTAAGCCCCGGGACACCTTTTTCGAAAACTGTGTTCTGTTGTGCTCAAAACGAATCACGGTTTAACTAATATGATATTTTTAAGCTTTCTCAGGTTATTACGAATTACGAATTATTCTACATACTAATCTCTTGCTAACTTTCTTAGGATTGCTTAAACGGGAATGCCGGACTTGAACAATCACAAAAGACTATGGTTTTGTTGACTTTGGGATTCTGGTTGACATTCTAACTAGGGTTTAAGCTTTAATTGATCTCAAAACTTTAGGGGTTTACAACAAGTATACCAAAAAAAAAAAAAACTCATTGAGTTAAACGTCATTAAAATAGATTTTAATCAAAGGATTCTTAATCTTTATGTGGATTTAGGTTGCCGATACCTTACGAAGAGATTCTGACAGTCTAATCTAGATCTAGAGTTATTGACACTCGAAAGAGGTATTAACTTACTTTAGTGAATCCTACAGTATAAGTACATCCAACAAAAACAAATCGTTGAGTTTGTTAAGAAATCACGTGATAAGGGCTTTATGAAGTAAATCTTAAGTTCAATCTTGCGTTAACAAACTTATCTTATAAAGCTTGCCTTAAAAACGTGTATATAATTAGAATTAACCTTAGTTTATTATTTTCTCTATTCTTCATGTTCTGTTAAACTTTTCTTTAGCTAGATAATAGATTAGAAGTGAGTATGGTAGATACTAATGATCTCTAAGAAATACGACCTAATATTTCCTATGCTACTTTGGTAGGTGCACTTGCCTAAATAGTAGTTGTGTGACCAAAGTTGAACAAAACATATTATCATTCAATTTTATAAATTTTTGAAAACAATAACTTCGTGCCTTACACCCGAACCCTATAGCAAGTTTTCTAGCACCGTTGCTAGGATTGAAATTGAATTCAACTATTTAAAGCTTAATGAAGCAATACTTGAAGTTGCTAACTTTGTAAATAGTGTACATAGTTTTTGTTTTTGTTTTACTTTGTGAATATCTATACATAGATGGTTTTTATATATAGTTTTACCCCTTTTTGTAATTTTTTTTTTGTTATAAATCTATTGCTTCTCTGTAAATATTTCTTTTGTGAACAATATTGACCCTAGTTACCCTATAATTAGTTTTTGTTCTGTTTCTATAACTAACCATGTATGTGTTTGTAAATATGTCTAAGTACTTTTTGTAAATATGCTTTACTATATGTTATAAAATATTTGTTTAGTTTTAGTTGTTGTAAATATTTGTGTTAGTACATAGTTTAATTCTTTAATTCTTTTGCTTGTTATTATGTATCTTGTTATAAGATCTATTGTTTGCTACATGGTTTGTCTGTTGTAAACCATGTTCTGTTGTAATTTAGGTTTGTTTGATGTAAACTAATTTTTGGCTTGAAATAAAATTGTGTAGTATTATGATTAGAAGTCACTCACAAAATTTGTTTCGCTTTAATCCAGAACCCCAGTGCATAGGAAGGTTGTTTAGAAGAGTAGCTAGGAAGGAGAAGAGACTTTTCATAGAGGAAGAGATGGCTCATAGAAATGATCAGTTGAATCCTGTAGATGGTGTTCTAGAGGTAAATGAGGAGTATCTAGGTAACAGTGACCTCATTGGGTAGAATCCACCTAGGATAACGCTAGATTTCTAAAGACTTAACTTAGATAAAATGAACACAAGTATAGCAAGATCTAGGGTAGCAGCTAATAATTTTGAAATTAAACCTAACGTAATTTATATGGTCCAATGATATGTGCAATTTGATAGGTTGCAAGATAAGGACCCTAACATCCACTTCCAGCAGTTTGTAGAAATTTGTGACACCTTCAAAATTAATGGAGCCTCTAATGATGCTATACGTATGAGACTGTTTCCTTTTTCTCTTAGGGGTAATGCTAAAAAGTGGCTCAATGGTTTGCTTAGACAATCCATAACAACCCGACAATAAATAGTTGAACAGTTCATGAGGAGGTATTTCCTACCTTTTAGGACAACTAAGCTGAGAGCTGACATAGCTTCTTTCCACCAATTGGAATTTGAAACCCTCTAAAAGTCTTTTGAGGGGTGAAAGGAGTTGCAAGGAAAGTGCCATCACCATGGATTGCCAGGGTAGACCTAAATGTAAACGTTTTACAATGGAATGAAATATGGCACTAGGCAGTTAATGGATGCAGCAACAAGAGGTAGTATGAACAATAAGCCCTTTGAGGAGTGTTTACAGTTGTTTGAAGACATGGCTAATAACCATTATCAGAAGTCATCTAGTAGGGTTACAAAGGAAAAGCCTAAAAGTGCTTTTGAGCTTGATGTAGCATCATCTTTGATTTCTATGGGAAAGACGTTAGCTAAGAAGATTGATGAATTGTGTAATAACCGAAAATAATACAACTCAAATATAAAAATCATTAAGTAAATAATGTAAAGCTTTTTGAAGTGTTTCAAAAGAAATCACAAAAGTCACTCCTAATTTTTTCGCATTTTATAAATGTTAAAATACAAATAATCTAATTGTTGACTAAATATTTGAATTGTTAATAATAAAATGTTAAGATACACTTTTCCATTGTTTTTTACTATCAATAATTGATAATAACTCAATAAGATAACAAGATAACTTAATTTCAACTTTATTAAGATAATAATAATTTGGACAGATATGCAAAGAGAAAAATGAGACATCTTGACTTCAATCTTGTCAAAATGATCACGTTAATGAAAATTGTAAACCATAATATCTCTAATAACTAAAAGAATATGAGTATTGTATATTTTATATGCACATTGTTATATATAATTAGATAAGAATGGAAAAGCGAGTCTACAACCTTCATTTGTTGAGTCTGTTGTGTTGTGTGAGTCATGTCGTGTTCTTACGTGTTGTTTTAAGTCTAGAAACGAGTCAAGTTGAGTCAAGTCCAGTTGTGTTGTCTGTAGTCTATGTTGACTTGAGTCTTCTTCAAAAATCAAGTAATAAATGTTGAAATTGCTAAACTAATTTTTATTATTTTGTATATACTATATTTCACGGAATATCGGTCATATGGAGTGAATGAAATATTGAAAAGTTTCAAACTACTAAATCAAGAAATAAATGATGACTAATAAATGTTTATAAAAGAAGAGATTACACCTAAACAATAATAAATCTTAATACATTTCTTGAAAATGAAAATAGCAAGAAATATCAAATAAATGTGATAAAAGATCAAAACAATGCAAATATAATACCGGTAATAAATAAATAAATGAACTAAGATTTGAGATTTCAAACATTCCCTTATCGTAGTTGATCTATTTTAACTAACTTTTTCAACAAATCAAACTCTTTGATCTTTAATAAATTTCAAACTAAACTTATTTTCTTTTAATTTTAAATCTCTAAATCCTTTAAAAACTTCAATTTCTATGTTCAGTGAATTTTAAAACTTCAAATTTTAGTCTATTTCATAAATTGATTCCAAAAATTGATTACTTTAATTGTTCGCAGTCATCAATTTAGACCCTTTTCTTTTAATTTATAAATAACTCAAAATTCTCAAGTTCAATTATTCTAATTTATAAAATGCCATAAATTAGCTATTTTCAACCTACGTTCTATTTAGTTAAACCTCATAAATTTTGAATTCAACTGCTTATTTAAAAACATCAGTTTTAAGTGCAAATTCAGATCAAATATCAAGCTTTTAAAAATTTAAATTCCTAACTAAATTTTCAACTCAAACTATTGAATTCTATGTTATAAATTCTAAAATTATTTTTCTAATTACTTTCAATATCGAAGAAAATCATCTGAAAGATTTAAATTGAACCTTTTTGCTCATAATTATCCTTAATTATTTTGTTCTTATCCTATTTATTCTTCCTTTCTCTCCTTTAGCTGCCATTTTTCTTCTTCTCCTTTTTCCCTTTCTTCTGTTACGTTTTAGACTTCTTCTTCTCTTCCTCTCTTCTTTTTTCTCTCAAATTCCCTCTCAAAATCTCAAGTTTAAAGAAGATCAAAGAAGAAAATGAAGATAGAAAACATGAAAGAAGATGGAAACCGTGAACATGGAAGCTTCAAGATCTTAGGGGGAGTAGAGACAAAGAAAAATCAAGAAGTTTGAGTTAGCTAAAAGAGATAAGTTGTTATCTCTTTTGTTTTAGTTGTTGTTTGTGTTTGTATGTGTTAAATTGATGCTTGATACATGATGGGTTTGTGATGAAGATGAAGATGATGAATAGTAAATATAAGGTTTGATGGAATGGTTTGGGGGTGTTTGATGTTGTAAAATGAGTATAGAAGTGTTAGAAGTAATCAAAACTAGTTTGTATGATACTTTGATGATGTTTTGATGGAAGTAAGATGTATAAAAAACTGATGAAATGATGTAAAAGAAGTAAAGAAATTCATAGAAGTTCAAACGACCCGTTTTGAGGAGTGTTGGAACATCTACGTAAAAACTCTAAGTTGAAACAACCCCATATGGGGGGGTGTATGAGCTAAATGGTCCTTGAAACAGCCCGTTTGAAGGGGTGTATCACCTTCTGAGTTTTTTGTGTAAAACCTCCCGGGTTGAAACGACCCTTGAAACAACCTTTGTATTTTAATCATAAATTTTTTATCCGAACTCAGATTAAAGTGGTCCAAATGATACGGAAAGCTTAAAAAGAGATCTACAGCTTTTATGTTTTAAGTTTTTCAAAATTCTAAAAGTATCAAGGCCTAAATTTTATTTGTTTCCAGCTATTGTATATCCAAACAAAGTTGAAAACCTGAGTTTACTAGTTAAATGCATGCAATTAAGTAAAAAAATAAACTTAGTTAATAAACCTAAGTTCAACTTGACTAAATGAACTTGAATGAGTTAAAATGAATTAGATTGATTAAGTGCATTCAACTTAGCTAAACTTAAGTTGACATAGACTTAAGTTAATATAAATAAATCTTGGGTATAAAATGAATAAGTAATATATCTAACCTCAATTTGACTTAATGAACTTTACTAAGGTAAAATGAATTAGATTGGTTAAGTTTAATAAACATGATTAAGATTAAGTTAATATAAGCTTAATAACTTGTAATTGGTTTAGTAATGATGTAAATCACCTTTTAAGCTCAACCTTAATTTATATGGAAAGTATGTCGTGTCAAATGCTTGTTTGTTAGAAAACGAGTCTTTTTGAATATAAATGATATGATGATGCTTTTGTAATAAAATATTATAAACAAAATGAAAAGGAATACTTTGACAGATGATAGAGAAATGTTCGTATCTTGGCAAGACGATATTTGCAGCCATTGCGGGGTTTCTACTTAGTATATGATCAAATGAGATCTTAAAATGAGTTTAATTTCATGAATAGATGTTTGCTTCTTATATATTCTTTATACTAACTCTAGCCAATCTTCTATTTCTGTTTGGATTTCATATGTGAAGGATGATGATGATTTGATATTGTTGATGATGCTGATGATGATTGATGGGGATTAGGAATTGGTTTTCCTAGAGGAATGTTAAGACCTAGCTTAGATGTTAGGTGGGTAACATTGACTTCATCACCTTGTTTGTGATTGTAACTTAGTTACACCTATATCAAGACAAAACATAACCGATTATGTGTGGGGATTGGATAATTGGGTTTTGTTTGATAAAATATAATAGTGAAAGTGATAACATATTGCTTGTAATGATTGGATTGTTGTTATTAATGAGCACTTGTTAATTGATTGTTTACGTAATAAAAAGGACTTAATACTATTTGACCATTTAGTTAAATAAACATGCATTACATGAAAGCATACTTGCATTAGCATTGCATTCATGCCACATGCTAACATGTTGATTTTGTGGTAGTCCTAAGCAAAGTCAGTGGATCTATTTCTCCAATTGGATACCATAAGGTTACCAATATCTTAAGAACTAATTGACATTGAAGGATGTCGCCTGTGTGGGTGTTGACCGAGGAGTGTTAGTACCTAGGGAGATTCTAGGGTTCTAAGATGAAGTGGAGGTTATGTTAGCAGTATATATGTATATACAAAATGAGATTTAAGTTTTAGCATAAATGAGTTTCAAAAAGAAATCCTGTCACGCCCCAAAGGGTAACCAAAACGTGACAGTCCACCACACTCGATATTTAAACTTAAGTATGACAACCTTAATCATCTCATAAGTTTACATATCGGGTGCAAGGTGTACTTGCACAATTTTTAGGATCATACTTTGAATCGAATAGTCTTAAGAATGCATACAATAGCATTAAGAATAGAAATCACAACAAGATAAAGAAGTTAAGTCTTTACGAAAGTCAAAGGGGCATAACCCGCAAAAATAATAGAAGTCTATCCAGTTTAAATCCATCTTACAAACATTAGAGTTTATGTTAAAGAGATTTTCCTAGAAGTCCACGCCTATAGCTAGGTCCCGACTTCTTCAAAAGCTCCTTAACCCAAAAAGATAAACCTATGAAAAGTGTTATCTCGAAACAATCCAAAAATGGGAACACTGCAACAAAAACTATCGGGGTGTAAGCTAACAGGCTTAGTGAGGTACATTTCCAAATAACAAACTCATTCAAGTATATATATATATATATATATATATATATAATCAAGTTGTAGTTAATCAATCATATGAATGCACAAGCAAATGAGCATACAAGAATATGACTTTCCGGTATGTGAATGGATTTACGCCCTCCATTCGGGGTTGGAGTGGTCCACAAGTCATGCAACCATAATTCCAATCTTAAGTGGAATGGTCCATAAGGCATGCAACCATAATCCCGATCTCTCTCTCTTAGTTATTTCAACCTTTGTTGTTTTATGTGGCAGTTTCAAGTGCCTACCCCACTTCCGTTAACTTAAGCGATCTCGCATCCTTAATATTAATACAGGCCTCCATACCTTTGCTAATATACCTTTGTCCCACCAAAGGTATATTTACTAATTCAATGTGACTCACTACGTGATATGTATGTACAGTTTATTCATATAATCGTGGCATGTTAATTATGTAGGTTAAGAGCAATCATAGAGAATTTCAGATAATATAAGCTATATTAGCTCATACAATGATTTTACAATAAGTCTCGTCTCGATATACTTATCATTCATTAACTAGGATTAGATCACAACTCATCACAATTTTATCTTTTCTTAATTCTAATGCCATTACGATTACAAGCACATACATGAGAACAACTACTTAAGAAATGAACTTACTCGGCCATGGAGAGAAATCCACTAGTCATAGTAGTCCTCGGGGAGTGAAAATCCATCCTCCAAATCACCAAAGTACAAGGAATACCCTTAATGAGTATTTCTTATGAAGTTCTAATAAACTTAATAAATTCTACTTACTAAGTTCGTCAATTTTCGCCTAAGTTAAAGTCCTAACTTAAAATGGTCATATCTAACTCATTTTAACTCGGAAATGAGCATATTATATATCGATTTCTATTTACTTTAAAAGATCTATCTATTTCTAATATTACTTTCAAGTTTTGAAAATGTTTGGGTCACGAAATATTCTGATCATTTCTATTCAGTAGCAATTTCCAATTCTGAAAAATAGTTTTATGAATGCTTTAAATGTTTCTAGAATATGGATCAACTATACATGTAATATTGATGATTTTCCTATCATGAATGGCATGTTATGAACTTGATATATGCATGCTCTTGACAATATTTACTAAAAGGAAATTTTGGAAACTTTTTATTTGTAAGACTCCATGACTATTTGCTTCTAAGAAAACTAGTTTCCTAACTTTGATCATTTCCATTGGTTTTGGATTTATTTCTTAAGAAAATCTAATTATCCTTGTTAAAATTGAGTCTTCATTATATCTATTACTTAGGACCTTCATTTCTACATAAAAATTTCTATTTTATACTTTGTAAACATGTTTTCAAATAGGGGTTATTCCAAAATCCGAATTTTGAAAAATTAGTTTTTTGAGTGATTTCTTTGAGAAAAACTTGTTTAATACATTAAAATTTAAGGCTCTATTATACCTATCCCTTAAAGACTTCATTTCTTAAATAAAACTTTCATTTTGAGTTGGAAAATAGATGTTTTCATGGCATTATTTCAAAATTACGAATTTCTTAAGTTGTCTAGCAACTAAAAATTTCCTATTTTATTTTTACTCTTTGTTTTGCATATTCTTCTTAGCAAATCTCAATTCAACTTATAAAAATCATTACTTAATGATATCTATTACCTATACTCTCAATTTTTCATATAAAACATAAGTTTTGGAGTTGATAAAAGGGTTTTTAATACATGGTTTTGAAGTCATCCGAATTTTCATTTGAACATTTCAACAAAAAATTTTCCTTTTTAAGTTCCTTGTCTCATCTAACTAAAGATCTACTAACTATAATATTTATATACACAAGACAAAACCTTTATGATCATTTATACATTAATACACCAAATATTCACAAGATCATGAATGTCAAGTATAGTATGAGCATCTAAATGCTAGATCTACTACTTATGATACATGAAATGAAGTTTGAAAACATGAACATAGATTTTTATGCAAGATCTCTACTTTACTCTAATATTGTATGCATGAACATGAAGATCATTACATGAAAACATATTTATGCTAGTGATGTGCCCTAGGCCATATGGATTCTTTATCATTTGTATGTTTGTTATCAAGTCATTTTAATTATCAAAGTTATTTTTTGGCCTATTTACTTTGGTAATGTTATTCCTTGAATATTTAGTTATACCTTATGTCGTTAAAGTATGTGACTTTAATAGCAGAACCATAAGCTGAATTATAACTTTATTCTAAATTATCCCTAGTCAATCATTATATGGAATGATAATGAATTAAGACTAGTATGATTGCTGTATGATGATCAAGTTTTACTGATCATGGATATGGGATATCAATTCAGCACATAGATACAAACAGGAGTGTATTGTATTGGATTG
Source organism: Combretum micranthum (assembly GCA_024138025.1). Classification (NCBI taxonomy): domain Eukaryota; kingdom Viridiplantae; phylum Streptophyta; class Magnoliopsida; order Myrtales; family Combretaceae; genus Combretum; species Combretum micranthum. The sequence goes on along the minus strand of JAMXBD010000753.1, from coordinate 272,247 downwards.
ACCAACTATAAGAATACTGTATGGATCAATGCAATAAGTATTCTTATTTACAATGTTGTTTTAGTCCTTTGACCTAATGGCACCATGGATTCCTATATAGCATTTTCCATGTTTTGATTCATCTCTTCATCATCTTTAATCGGATGATTGTAAGAATAAACTTGGGCATGCAATATGTTATATAGAGGAATGTGAGTGTTAGTAAAGGGATTTGTTCATCTCATTAATTTGAGAGAGATATCTATCAGGCCTCTTGATGAGTAAGACTGAGAAATGCATGGCCATGCTCGAATGAATTGATAAAGAGTTATCAATATCATTTGTTTAAGTCAGTCAAACTCTAGATTCAAGAAATAAGTAATTAGACAATATAAGAGTGTTTTGATCCACACCTTATGTTTGATTATAAGATATCGTGTAACAAAAGGACTGAATGACTAACTGTTAGTAGGTAAAGTCGGATCATCGATCTTCACTAAAATTGGGTAGACATAATGTCTTGCCAGAGACCAATTATGTCTTGTAGTCCTAAAAGAATGTTTAAGAGCTACTACCAATTTTAAGTGAACCTACAGGGTCACACACAAAGAATGAATAAAATGGATCTTCGATTATCGTATTGGGAATTGATTAATTATTTATTTGTCGATTTTAATTAGATTAAAATTAACAAATAAATAAATTCGGATAATAAGGATATATATGTCTTTCTACATAAACCCTAATTTGTTTAGGGTAATTTAAAGAGACATAACCCTTATATATATATCAGGGTAATTTAAAGAGACACAACCCTCATATATATCACTATATATATTCTCCACTAGGTTAATTTTTTTGATCATCTGACGCTGGCCGTCATTTAGAAAGAAATTTCGTAACCTAGAAAGAGAGTGTGAGGGATTCCCAAAGGTCGAAACTTTTTTGATGTGCTAGCACACATGAAGATCCAATTCATTCGCGTGGATACCAGTAGAGGGAGTTGGCGTAATCTGCATCTCCTTTGATCCCATCATCAAAACAGAAGGTACACGATTCCCTTTTCTTTCTCATTTAATTGGAGCGCTTGGATCCGATTAGGAATTAAAAAAAAAAACAATTTTCCGCTGCACGATTTAGATTTGGATCGTAAAATTCCCAACAATTTAAACACAATATCTACTCTTGTGATGGCTTGATAGTCATGTAGTAGTATTTTCTTGTTCCTAGCAAGTGCTCTTAGGGACTTAAACATGAAAATACTCATGAATAATCTTGCCACTACAAGATTTAATGTAGGAAAGTTTGAGATCCATCACCTAAAGCTTGAATCAAGAAAAAATGAAGAAGAAATTGAACTTGTTTGGGTGTGTGTGTGTCACGGCACAAAGAAGGAAAATAGAGAGAGTTTGTGAGTCTTTGAAAAGTGAAGAATGAATAAAAGAGAGAGAGAGAAGGCACAAAAGATATTATATAGTAAGTAAATTAGGTTTGTTTCAATTATAATAAAGGAAGAAAATAAAACAAATTAGGGCAATAAAAGGGGGGTGTGCGCCGATTTGGGAGGAGGAGTGAGAGGGAGAGAGTTTAATTTACTTTGTTTTGTAATTTATGTAATAATATATCTTAAATTATAATAATTCTTAAGAGACAATTTTTTCTTGGAAAAGAAAATGTAATGGAGTGTTTGTAAGGATGTAAGAGTAGGGAGTGGCTTGTGAGTGTAGTAGGTTGTACTTGTGAATAATAATGAATAGTAAACAAGACAATTACTTTATCGGTAGTAAATAAAATACGAGAGAAATGCTATATATGTAATTTTTATAAACCGAAAAATTATAAAAATTTTATTTTTGAAATCCTCATTAAATTTTGGTTCTAAAGAGTATTTCGGAATATTTTTCGAATTTCAAGTTCCGAGACTCGCTTTTCCTTAATGGATCTCAGGAAGGCCCGAAATAGAAAATTTTACGAATCAGATCTTTTCAGGGTTTGAAATATATTTTAGAACAATATTCCACATTAACTTGTTTTACAAAAGTTCTTTTAGTTTGAAATCGAAGAAAAGTCGGATCCAGAGTTCCTGGGTTTCCCTCTCAAGCTTAAATTAATCGGGTTTAGGGTTTTGGTTTCCGGTTTCGAAGTTTACTTGATTACTAGGAATATCGATGTTTACAAATCCTCCCTCCTTAGTTCTTTCTAAAGAGAAGTTAAAGGTTATTTTTTAACAAAGTGAACTTCAAAAGAAATCCTCCCTCCTTAGTATTTTAAAGGGAAGTTTAAGGTTATGTTTCCACATAAATGAGTTTCAAAATGAAATGGCTAAAAGCTATGAGGTATGAAAGTATGACGCTAAATGCATGGGCTGAGAAAGCAATGAGCTAAATGCTATAAGTTGAGAAAGCGCCCCCCTTCCTTAGTTCTCAGTTCTCCTAGGCATGAATGACTTAAGTTATTTCTTCAACCCTCAAAAGAGGGCGTAAATCTCCATAGGTTTGGATTTTGATCTTCCAAACTGTGCATATCATATGATTGAGTGTCACATTGCATATGTTTGTTAATAAAATTTTTTTAGCATTTGTTTGTTGTGTGGTTTAGTCAATGTTATTCACTGAGATGTGATTGAGCTCACACCCTATAGTTGTACGTAGGTATATCTCAGGTCGAGAATAGGCTAAGAAGCGTGTAGTTCTAAAGATATGAAGAATAGCTTAGGATATAATTCATATGTTTTGTATCTAAGTTAGAGATTTTTGTAATATACGTAATAAGCTTAGAATAAATTAGTTGGGTTAGAAAATAGTTCAAGGCTTTGTAACATGCATATGATCTATTCTATTTTACTGTTTAGTGGGGGGTACAGATCTCAACAGTTCTAAAGGACTGTAGGAATCCATATTTTCTTAGTTATCAAAATGTTTTTATGAAATTAAAAGTGGTTTAGTAAACAATAAGTAGAGTTTCACAATACCCAACCTACAAAATTGTTTTCATATTTTGGATGCACACTTGATACGATAACTATAGGTTAATCCTTCTAGGCTCCCTTTTAGGGCGTAACAAATTGACCGTAGAGGCTAGACATGTGAATATGGTAGATGGAAACTAGTTCCAAGGTGTTGATCAAGTGATTGAAAATGTGGAGTATGTGGGGAATTTCAATAGTCCCAAGAATGACCCTTATAGCAATACCTATAACCTTAGATGGAGAAACCACCCAAACTTTGAGTGAAACAATAATAATAACTTCTAAACTCAACTTTTCCTCTACCCAACTTCCAAAAACAACAAGGGTAAGGGTTGAATGTTTCCTAGGGAAAGCTAGTTTCTTTGGAGGAGTTAATTCCTTAGTTTATTAAATCTTTTGAGAGTAGGTAGCAAGGAATTGATACCACTTTAAGAAATAATTTAGTTGTCATTCACAACCTAGAAACACAATTAGGACAAATCTCTAAGCTCTTTTTTGACAAGTGACTAGAGGCGCCACCAGTAAACATTAAGGCCAACCTAAAAACCAAGCCAAGAATTGAATTTGAAGGAAAAGACTCCTAGAATGATTACCATTATATTTTTGCTTGTTTTTGTTATTTTGTTTTAAGTTTTGTAATTGAGTTTATGAGAATTTAGAACGTTTTGAGAATTTTATGGAAAGCTTGATTGATGGATGTATGATAGATTGAGGACAAGATGTTCAAGTTTTTTATGATTGATGATGTTTTAAAAGACTCTAAGACATGATTTTTCTGTGAATGTTTGATCGAGGATCTAAATTTTGATGATGTTTTTCAAGTTTCAATTGAAGCTTTTAATGTTATTTTTGGAACAAGATTTTTGTTCAAGTATGAAGAACAGGCATATAATCACATCTACAGTTCAATCTGTGATTTAATATGTGTCTCAAAGTGTTTTTGCAGGAAATTCCTCTGAGAATTTTGGTCGCGAGTCAACTCGCAATTTAGAAAGGGAATAAAAATTTGGCCACAGTCTCTACCACGGATAAATTCGAGTTTGCGATTTTGACCGTGGTTTCTTATATTGAATTTAGTTACTTGTTATAGCTTAAACCGTGCCTTAATTCGAGATCGCAATTTCTTTGTTATATTCTAATATTCTTTGTGTAGGATAAATAAAAAGGCACAATTTGGGGCCTCGATTCTTTTAATAAAATTAAATTGCATACAAAACCATGCCCATGGTTACATACGTGATAAGAATAATATATAAATCTCTGGTACTTTTGCTCCCTCTCATTTACAACATTTTCAAAGTTTAATGAATATGATAACTCTCAAACTAAAACCCCCGAATCACCCTCTTCAAAAATCAATAAAAAAAATCAAAACTTTTCAACATTCTTGGCATTAAATTGATAAGGTAAGCATATTTCTCACTCCAGTCTCATTAATTTGATTTATTTTTGTGTAAATGATTTCTTAACCTCATTGATTTTAGGGTATGAGAATTTAAGTAGTTTGATGATATAACTTTTCTGTTGTTAAATGTATTCTTCAAAGTTGTCTTAATCATTAATATTAGTTGTGTTGAGTTGATAATAACCCTAAATTTTTAGGATTTTAAGCATTAACTTGAAAAAAAAAAATTATGATAAACCATGTCGTGACTATTAAGCTTCCATGAAAATGCAACACAAACTTAATTGGTTTAGGGCTGTTTTAAAATCTAATTCTTTTTTGTAATAATTATGATATGAACTTGGGAAACAAAAATTTAGCTAAAAATAGTTTGGATTTGTTAGGGAAATAATGAGAATAAGTATGCCCCGAGTTTGTAATTTAGTGTACATGAATAACCTAACTTAGGAATCTGTTGAAACTTAAGGAAAAATTTTGATCTCTTTAAACTGAATTTCTCCATTGAGAAAGTAATTTACATTGTGTATTTTTGTTTTGTAGAAATGGTACCCAAGAGGCCATCAAACACACAAAAAAGGATAGAACTATTTCTAGACTTCACAATCATCTTCCCAAGTAAGTGCATTTGTCTATCCAAAATTTAGTTGGTCTAAGTTTTGAGTATAGGGATAAATATAAAATTTGTCTAAGTAAAAGGAAGAAAATAGTGCCTAATGTTGTAATGAACTGGAATGTGATGAGAAACTATGGGATAGAGAGTTCTTTTAGAAAATTCTTTAAAGATGAGGCATGAGAGAGATTGTTTGAAGTGAGAGAGGAAGTTTATCAAGAAGTTACTCTTGCATTTTTGGGCAATTTTGAAACAGGGCATTAGGGGTCATATCTGAAAGACATTATAAGCTTCTATGCATTTGGTCAATATAGGAATGCTCTCATGAAGAAGTTCATTGTAGCTCTAGATTTGTATGATGACGAGGAAGAAGTATATGGAGAGGAGTTTAAGGATTTTCCTATTGAAATGTTTGATGATGACAAGAAAAATTTTATAATAGAGATGATAAAGGATACCTTCTCACCTTCTAACATTAAGGCATCAACCTTTAAAAGAAAGAGTATCAGAATTTTACATTATATGTTGGTGAGAAATGTCTTTTCCAAGTGAAAAGGTGCTAGTATGGTGGCACAAGTTAAGTTGCCTCCCTTATACAACATGATTAAAGAGTACAAAATGAATGTTAGTTTGATCGTAGTGTGGAGAATCAGACACCAAGCTAGGATGCAATGTTAGGGGCTTATGTGGGTGGTTTGATAACAAGAGCATTGAAGAATTTGAATTTATGACCAAGACAAGGGCCATTAGACAAAGTTTGCAGTTTTAAGGGGTTGAATAAAGGAGCTTTTAAAAGCTGGGGTCTTATAGTAGTTCAAGATCCTTATTTGGATGTTGAACCTGAAGGCGTGGAAGTTGATGCACGAGAAGCTCCAACTCAATAATCAACAGCCCAATTCCATAAATTGGAAAAAGAAGTGAAAGGGTTGAAAGCTAAGCTTAGCGCTTTTGAAGCCAAGTACGATAAAGATATGGGTGATCTGAAAAATAGCATGAAACAATTGATTAACAAGATCACCCAGGGTCCTTCATAATCCCCACAGCTTAAGGAAACCACATCTGAACCTAGGATGGCCGAGTTAAGTCGTGACGATGATGACAATGATGCCATGCTTCATTCTTTGTTCTCCCATATGCCTACACCACTTACATCCCAAACATAGGCTCAATTCCTAGTTTCATCCCATATCTCCCCTAATTCCCACATGCCTTCACCACCACAAGTATAAACACAAACCTAATCTTCACCATTCAATCAATCAAAGCAATGGTCACAAGTCTAAACACAAACATCACTTGAACTATAAATTCTCTAATATGGTCCATGATCTATTTCTCCTACATAAATCTGCCCTACTCAAGATACCCAATTTCCTACTTTCAACCTAACTCCGCACAATAAACATAACCTCAATCTCTTATCCTCCAAACATAACCACAGTCTTCAAAATCCCTTCTTCTTGGGCCTTAGCCTAAGACAACTTTGGCTCCTCATACATAATCCTAATCCCGTTGGACCTCAAACACCTATGCATACACACTAACCACCCTCTTAGTTAGAACCAACTCAACAATGAAAGGAAAGACCTATTTCCTCCATGCAACCACCACTAGTCATAAAGTATAAAAGAACCAAGACTCTTGTAAGGAAGAACCATTCAAAAAGAGAAGATTACTTATGCAAGATGAGTCATCAAATGAAGAATACACTCCCATCTTGATGGACAACTAGGTAAAGAATGTTGCAACTAAGAAGGGTGATAGGCAAGATCAAGTAAAAACGTGATCTTACTGGTGTTGAGATTGATTTGATTGTCAATGCTAATGCAGCAGAACAAGAGAAAGGAATGCCACAACCCTTGGTAGCATTGACTTCGATATTCCAGCCTCTAACAATTTTGAAGAAGAGGAGAATAGAAAGAAAAGGGAAGTTAAGCTGGAAAAGGATAGAGAAATCATTGCAACAATTTTTTTTATGAAACATGTAAAATAATTTTCATAAAAAATTGTTGAAAGAGCTCCCATAGTGGTTAAGAACAATAGAAGGCCAGGACTTTATAAATTTCATGAAACTGGATAATGGTTCCTTATGTTCAAGGACTTTAAAGACAAACACCACCCAGTGAAATAGAGAATGTTCAACAACATGAAGAGGTGGATGGTGACAAAGATGAGGAAGATAAGGAACGTTACGATGACAAGTTCTTAGAAAAAAATTCAAAAGAAGAAATAGATGAAGCTTACAACAATAATATCATTTTTGCAAAAATTAAGGAAACTATAGGAAAAGATTAACGAACATTACCAAGAGAGAAAAAAAATACCTAATTGACACATACTTTAGCCACAATTTGAGAGCACGAGGAGTCAAGAAGAAAAATTATAAAAGGTGATGAAAAAAGAAAGACAAAAGAAGATGAAGAAAAGAGAAAATGAGAGTTGGCATTCCAACAAAAAACATGATAGGGATAGACTAAGCTACATGCAGAACACTATGGGCATGACCGACCAGGAGAGGAATGAAAATCTTTATGCCTTGCAGCTGGAAAAACAACTTTAAGAAGAAGATGTTTGACAAGAGGAACTAAGAAAAATAGTAGAGGAAGAAAGAAAGAAGGGGGCTAGCACATCTAGGGATGCTGAAACAAGGAGTAATGGTAAAAATAGTAGAGGTGGCAGAAGAGAAGAAGCTCCTATAAAAAACAGAGGTGGTAGAAGTCCTAAAGGAAGAAGAGAAGGAAATATAAGTTGGAGATACTGATTAGGATTAGAGCCACCATAAATTAAACTCCCTAAACTCCAAAAAAGTTATATTATTTCTCTAATATTCATTGAAGTTCGATTCATTCTTTATTCTTTCCATTCTTTTTATTCTTGTAATTGTTTAATTCTTCAAATTCTTTTATTCTTTCTTCTTTGTAAAATAACAAAAATCTTTATGGCAAGATAAATCTTATTTAGTACGGGAATTGTAAATAAAATATCACAAGTATAATTTAAATCGTGACATACTCAAATAACTTAATTTTTTTGCAACTTTAACTAAGGCTCTAATTGAGCCTGCGGTTTGTACTAAGGACAATTGCCTTGTTTTGTCTTAGTTCCAGACAGATTTAACCAAGGATCAGAAGCAAGGCCACGGTTCAAAAATACCTTTTACTTGCAATTAAAAATAGAGAAGTTTTCTAAATTTCTATTCTTGAATCTTGCTTTGCACTTTAATTTGCTAATTTTCCTTGATTGTTTCATGTTGTTTAAACATTGAGGAAAATGTTTAGTTTAAGTGTGGGGGGAAGGATTAAGTAGAATTAAATAAGGATTGATTGAAGGGTTGATGTAAAATTTTGAATAGAGTAAATATGCTTCTTTAATCAATTTTTCTTTCCACAACCACAGGAAAATAATGAAATGGTAAAAATTTGACCAAAATTTTTCAATTTTTGAGATGAATCACCAAGCAATTCAAGTGACCTTAGTATTAAGCATCATCATCTTACTTTTGAGTTAACTTTACTTTGTGAAAATCACTTTATAATATCCATGTGGAGTAGTTTTTCTTGTTATTTAATCCAAGAATTTAGAGCTGAGACTGACTTAAGGTTCCTAATAAGGCTACTCAATTAATTATTAAAAGCTTAAACGATCTATATGCTTTCCAGCTAGTCATTTTAAGAGCCTTATAGTCTCTAGTAAAGGTTCAAATAATGATTGTGACTTGATGATTTTTCTTTGTGCTATATCCAAATTAAAATTGAAATGAAAATGGTCATGGACTTATCATTGACATGGGTAGGGGTTGGTCCCTCAAAAGAGCAATTTCTTGACCATTCTATTAATTTTAAATAAGCCATGAAATGAAAAATCATGTTAAGTTAATATGAGCAAGGCTTGGTCCCTTAAAAGAATAAGGCTTGACTTCTCTATTAATTGAATCACAAACAAAAAAAGTAAAGAAAAGAAAATAGTTGTTACTATAAGCAAAACTTGGTCCCTCATAAGAGCAATGCTTGACTCCTTTATTAATGACTTATCAAATCAAATGAAATTGAAAAGTACTCAAAAAGGTTAGTCGATATGAGTGTATCTTGGTCCCTCAAAAGAGCAATTATTCATTCCCTTTATCAACTAAGCTATACTAAAGGAAAAAAAAATAAAACAATGATTAAAAGAATAAATAAGGAAAAAGATTCAGGGGATGAACTGAAGTATATACTTCATTTGAGTGTAATACTTAAGAGAGATGAATAAGGAATTCTACACTCATAAATATAAGGGGATAAAATTGATTAAGTCTCTCTTACTTTGTTTAGTCTTTTGAATAATTTTTGAGTTAGAATCTAACTTAAACAATAAGAGTAAAGATTGATCTATGTGGATAAATTTAGTGATTTTTACAAAAGTAACCTCAGCACATGACCTGGTGAGATTGAATGGAGTTATATGTGCAATAGAATGCTGAGATTACTTGGTGAGTGAGCTTGATTACATGAAAACTTTGAGTTTCATTCGGTCATATTTCATTCATAATTTATTCTTCCTATCTCACAAGCTTTGCTGTTTGATTTTCACATGATAATTTACTTGAGGACAAGCAAAAGTTTAAGTGCGGAAGAATTTGATAAGTCATTTATGCTTTATTCAATTCATAGGAATTTATATTGTTTAATTATTTTTTTTTAACTCTGAAGATCACAAAAGGAAGAAACAAATTGATTTGAGCAATAATTGGAGCAAAACAATAAAGGTAGTTGAAGATAGATACAACCGTGCCTCCAAAGGAATGAATCAAAGGCAACATTCAAGGCAAAAGGCCAAATCGCACCGTTCTTGACTGCGATACAAGCTGAGACCAATCATGCTTAAGATCATTTGGACACAGCTTCTACCATGGCCAAAATTCGAGGTCACGGTTCTACTCGTGAAAAGTCATCATATCTTGTAAGTACATGCATAAAGATTTCTACAAAGTTTGTTATAAAGAATCTACCATGTCAACGAATAAAATAATCACAGTTTCTGTATTGAATGCATATGAATAAATATGCACAGACATTGTAACAGTATTGTACCATATGTAACAAATTTCTGACATAGAATAGAGTAAAGAGAGAATTTCTAGTGAGAGAAATTTTTCTTTTGCAAGAAATTCAAATTTTTTGGATAAATCTGAATTAATTTGATGTTTGTTTCTATAAGACCTAGTGCTTAATACATAATATTTATCTTTGTTTTCATATTTTTTCTCCTAAATTTGTGTTTAATGTTCATATCTATAGAGAAATAATTGTTTTATCTTAAAGTTTGTGAATCTAAGACATGATTCAAATGATTTCAATATGTTTTCAATTGAATACTATTTCAGTACTTGTAATTAGTTGCTTGAACCTTAATTTGTGGGTATATGTGTGTGCACCATGTAGATCTATGTCTGATTTTGGTTGAATAAATTGAGAAATCATTCTTTTGAATAGATGTAAGCTGCTAATGGAGTTGCTCATAACCACCTAGAGATAAGGGTAGTGAAACTTTTTGTCACTTAATTTAAATTTCATTAAAATGGGTTTAAATAAAATGATTCTTAATCTTTATACGGATCTAGGTTGTCGATAGCTTTTGAAGAGATTCTATTAATCTAATATAGATCTAGAGTTCTTGACACTCGAAAGAGGCATTAACTTACATTAGTGAATCCGACAGTATAAGTATACCCAACAAACAACTCGTTGAGTTTATTAAGAAATCATGTGATAAGGGCTTTATGAAGCAAATCCTAAGTTCAATCTTGCATTACCAAGCTTATCTTATAAAGTTTGCCCTAAAAAACATGTATTTACTTAGAATTAACCTTAGTTTACTTTTTTTTTCTCTATGCTTCATGTTCTACTAAACTTTTCTTTGGCTAGGTAATAGATTAGAAGTGAGTATAGATGCTAACGATCTCCAAGGAATGAGACCTAATATTTCCTATGCTACTTCAATGGGTGTGCTTGTCTAAATGGTAGTTGTGTGATCAAAGTTGAATAATACATATTAGCATTCATTTTTATAAAATTTTTAAAACAACAACAGCTTTGTGTCTTACACCCAAACTTCATACCAACTTTAGGTCTGCATGATCAAGGTGCTTCATTCTACTTGGACTTCAGTTGGTTAATGCTATTACTTGCTCATTGTTAGGGTAGACGAGGCTTGAAGCTCAACTAGGAGTTCAACAGGTTGACATGGAGCAGGTTGGTGACATCCCATCGACCTCTATTTGGCATGCAATTGAACAACTCAAAAATGGTTTGATTCAGTCGATGTTTAACTCATCATTTCAGTTTGCTTAATAAGTGCTACTATCAAATTGGTATTGTCCTATTGTAGTTTGGTTAGTAATATTAAGTGCTATGTCCATTCTATTGAGCCACTATTTACTATAACAGCAAGGGAACAAAGGCATTGAACAAAATTTAGGAAAAAAAGGGACAAAAATTAGGCTTTAGAAATCCTCTTTTGAGTGAACCGTTTGTAACAATTTAGCAAGCTTTGCTCTTAAGAAAGCTTAATTGCCATTTGATTCCTAATTTTGGTATCTTTTTGACAGCTTTCTACATATTTGAACACAACTGATCCAAGATCATGCAATCCTTCACTTTATAGTAGAATTTCAATTTAAAGATGTCCATTTGTGCCTAAAAGTGTAACATTTGTATGGGATAAATGTGTATTTTTACACATTTTGTCAGCATTGAAGTGTGCATCTAGCCATGACATCTTCAAGCGCTTGCCTAGAAGCTCACGTGAAGTACATCTCACTTTAAGCAACTATTGGCACTTTTCTACCTACTAAACATGCATGTTGCCATTCATTGCATGACCATCAATGGGAAGACCAGCCTACACCGATATATCCTGCAATTTGATAATCATCTCTGATCGGGAAGTAAATGTATGCATCTTAGTGTTCTACTCTCCATCAAAGCAGTCGCTACGTGTCAGTCAAATTGTATAAATGAAATGCATGCAGCACCTATGAAGCAGGCCTCTAGTAGGATGGGAAGTAGCCATCCATTTAACTCCATCAAGGCCCCCTGTGCTGCTTTAGCTTAGCTTTGCAACAATGGACATGTAATACATTATTCTTTTTTATTTAAAATGAATGTTGTTGAAAAGTGATAGATTAACATTTGTAAGCAAGCAAACAATGATTCTCCTACCTAGCCATCTTACGCTAGCTATGACCTATGTACTGTTTAATCTCTCAACATGGAGCTATTATAATGGTCTTAAATCCATCTACAAACAAGTGGAAAAGGACATACTATTAGAAAAGATGCAATAGAGTTGAATAGAGCAAACAATAGTAACTATAAAGAAACAAATTTCACTTGATTCAAATTAGTTACACAAGTAAGGTAATTACAAGTTCAATTGTGGTTCTACCATTAAGAGCCACCAGTTCCTCGTTGCCCCCTTATATGGGAAACTTTTGGAATTATGGCCCCGACAACAACATGCTTCACAAAGATTATCCACGTAGGCCCTCCTAAATATCCATCTCATCATGGAAGTGTTTCTCTTGAGACCTGCCTCTTTTCCTTCTATCACAAGGAAATTGATGCCACACTAGATGGTCAAAGTGGGTCCAATATACCTTATTGGCTGCTAGTATAAAGGAGCATCTGTAGACCCGAAATTGATTTTTCCATATATACCAAAGTCTAACCTATGCAACACAATCCATATGCATTGTATCCATCACTATTATTACATGGGAACAACAGATTTTGTAGGTATCCTACTCTTGGCACATGCACTTACGTGCCCTCAGTTCTACCTTGTTTGTATGATCTTTCTTTTGATCATATAAAGCAGGCCATGGTGTAGTTAGATTCTTGAACCCTTGATCTTGGTAATGGAATAATGTTACATGGTAGGCACTTGATACCTTATACTACCAATAATATTGCTTTGGAGCATTGTCAATTTACACCTTACCAAGTGTTAAGGCCTCCAATGCCTCTTGTCTTTGCTTATTAAACATGACATTACAATTATAGAATGTTTTCTTCACTAGTACCACTACAAGTAAGCTTTTAGCATCTTTAAGGAAAGCATTGTAACTCTCTATCATATTTGTTGTCCCTGCCAAACCTTACACCCTTACCATATGCTAAGGTCCACACATGAGGATACAGATCCTTGAAATACCATATAGTTCATGAACTTGACTGTTTGACTACTTTAAAACATCCTTGGAACTTCTTGGGTTACAATTGGTAAGCAACCTTTTTTAACCGTTCTTTACACATTTTATTCATGGCCTTTAAGTTGAAGTTGCTTGCAATGTGCTGGATGTACTAGCACCAAGGCTAGCCCCATAGCCACAATGCATCTTTCATCTCGACTACTATGTTTAGGCAATCCTTTTTATGACATGTTCTAGAAACTTTTTTTTTGGAACCAATCCCTGTATCCTCTGCCTCTTCATTGGCCAAACCATATGATCTCCTATATGGCATTTAGTAAGTGTGAAAGCTATGTATAAAACTCTTCCTACCTACGATAGACTTGCTCAATAGCCTGGCGGTTTATCTCTTGAATCCTCTTCAAGTGAATCATACAACCAAACTACCTCAAAATGGTTGTTTGGAGATCCTTTGCATTTTCATTTTTACATTAGGTTAATTTTAGATACCCATGATGATATATCTAGACATGCTAGCTGAGTCCAATTAAGAGTGATCGTGTCCTATGATTTTATCTAAACATGTGTGTGGCCCCATAAATTTTGTAATATGAAAGCATTTACCATGTTTTTTTGTAGCAAGTTCCAAGTCTCTACTTATAAACCCTGTTATTAATATCGATATGTTTTACTGTCGATGACCTTGGATTGTAATCCACTAACTTAAAGTTGTAGTGATCCATTATGTGCCACAGCATAGTTGTCTGTATGAGGTGATCTTTACTCTTAAATCGTATTCCTACCTTAAATTCATCACTAAAGCTCTAGTTACCTATATTCATTTCTTGCTTACCCCTTCGCTGTGAAGATGACACTAGCTTTAAACTCCTAATTGTATCCACATCTATTGGAGCAAAAAAAATGAAGCCAATCATTCCTCCTCTATGAGCCATGAGGCTTTAGAAGTGCTTGACGCCATCCCGCACTGCTATCACTTCCAGTATTACTAGACCCATCACTTAATTCCTTAATAGATGTGTCTTGAGTTACGTTAGATTTAAAGTCACTACACCTGGTGGTGCACCCATTTCACATCTAAACACTTGGGCATGGTTACCGCCTATTGCTTAGGTAGCATAAAGGTTAGGATGTTCATAAAACTAGTTTTCAACATTGCTACCATCCTTAACATCCTTACCAGTATCAACCTCAGTTGTAGTTGGTAACTCCTCAAATATCTCCACATATACTACTACCGAATCCTAAGTGTACACCAACAATTCTTAAACATCATCATCGTCAGTTATTGGTACTACATTATAGTGTAGGATCACATCTCCAATGGTAACTTTATGAAGCAACTCAACTTGGTGTGTCGTCTTATTAATGTTATGATGATTGCATATAGTAACCAGGAGTTGCTCATAGCTATAATCCCTAAACACTACTATCGATTGCCTATTATAACTCACCCCATCATTCTCTTGCACGATATTCCCATAAGCATGTAGCATAAGCTTAATCTTGTCCATTTCCACCCCTACCCTATTAGCCCAACATATCAAAATCCTAAATAGTATCAAAATACAAAATGAATTCATCCTTACTCTAGATTTTCTCTAAATCTATTTGCATTAATCAAATAAAATAGATTTTATCAACTAAACAACCAAAACTATTTTTATGTTATAATCCTACTCTCATATGCAAACACACTTCATTAAGTTAACCTTCCTTAAATACCAAATCATATAAAGCTCGTACTCATCCTTTGTTCACTAATGATTTATCCTATCTCTTAGTGCAATACTTCAACTATATATTATTTTGTATGTATACATATTCATACACCCCCCATCATTTATCACAACCACCATTTATCACAACGTTTTATTTAACACCGTAATATCACCTAAAAATTAAACTGCATTTAATCTCCTTGTTTGATAATTATAGCAATAATATAGAACAAGAATCAACAAAATTTGAGCACTATTTAATTTTTGTATATATCCACACATTAAGACATTCTTGCATTTTAATATGAAGCTTATTTAACATTATACAACATTAAAAGAATTTCTTCCTTAATTCAGTGTTATTGGTATGATATTTATTTTGACAACAGATATAGGATAAATTTTGTGGCGGAGAGACAAATTTATACCCACAATATAGAATACATTTACTTACATTTTTCATTGAAAAATAGAATAATGAAAGCAAAGTCATTGTCTACCAACGCCATTGCAATAGAAAGAGAAGAACAACTTACTTGGATTTGTGCATATATGGGTTGAAATTGTCGAAATTGAGCTTAAAGGAGGTTGCAAAATGCAATTTCGTGGATGGATAAGTTTCGATACTGGGCGAAAAAACATAATAATGTCGATGGTTGAGTGCAATTGCAAATTCATCAATTTGGGGTTAGGGTTTTTGAGCTTTTGCGAAATTTTTGAACTAATGAAATGAGGAAAAAGAAAAAGTTTGATAAAATTGGAATATTTTGGTCCATGTGGTATTTTCATAATTATTTATTTAAATATTTTTTTCCATTTTCCTTAATTTTAAAAACCAAATATAATATAATAAAGTTTGTTTCGTTTTAATATCATGAAATATCATGGAAAATTCTTCTTATCCTAACAACCTTAACCTATCTTTCTACAGTTAGCAACTATAGTTTAAGCTTAAGTCCATCATTTTCAACATAAATGATAAAGAAATGTGTATCAACTAGATATAATAGAAAAAAATTATATTTTCTAATAGCTTTACATGGTACGTGAACTTTTTCGTTTGTAACGAAGTAATACCTAAAAAAATTTTGTACTAAGAAAAAAATTGAACTTTTTAAAAGTTTCACTCGCGTTGTCTCTAAACGAATTTCGTTAATTTCTCCATCAAAAAGCTGATGCGGTAGACAAAATGATTAAAAAAAAAATGATATCTTAGTCTATGTTGACATTTTTTCAATTATTTTTTATTTTTTACTCTTTCTCTCCCCCTCCAACCCCCACCCCCCACCCCTTCCCCCGCTTCTTCCTCTTCGGTCTCCTCTCTGTTTTTTTTTTCTCTTCTACTTCTTCTTCTTCTTCAAATAAAAAAAAAAAAAAAACTAAAATTGTCACCTTCATTAATTCATCTTCTTTACAATCACCTGCAAAATATTGTAGCACCCAATGATGAGAATTGACTAATGAAACATATAAGGTCCTCAAAGATTCCATCTTTAATGAGTATGAGAAAACAAGGTTAAGAATTCATCTAAAAATCCATTTAAAGAAGCTTCCTACAAAGTGTTACATCTCTCTCTCTTCTTTTTGCGTCATATATCACTGGCCCTTTCCTCTTTATTGTTTATGTATTATGGGGTTTCCAATACTACTGATTCTATGGTACTTTCTTGCAAGTTAATGCAAGAGTGTATAGTGTTTTGCTATTTCGAGTCAAGTTAAGGAGTCCCCAAGAAGAAATTCTTGTTTTAGGGAAATTATTTGGGTGATCCCTTTTCTATATGCATTTCTATTTTAATATGTATGTTTACAATAGCAGGTCTTGTTAGCATTTGTTAATTTCTATTAAGATCTACTAGTTATGGATTGTAACAACTCTGACTAAATCAACTATCTCAACTATCTTTAACTATATTGTTACAATATAGTCTTCCAATCTCTTAGGTTATCTTCTACATCTGTGTTGTCTGGTCGCAACAAAAACATCCCATCATGTTAGACTCTGACCAAATTTTTAAAAAATTTTATTTAAACATTAAAAAAATTAACAAATATGTGAACTTACTCTAAAATAAAACATTAAATATTACAATTTGAAAAATAAAATAATTCAATGTGAGATCCAGTAAATGACAATGATGTGTTTCAATCCAATGTCGTTAGTTTGATGTTCTGATGGAGATAGGGTATGCGGTAGTCGTGGTGCTTAAGTTTCTCGATGGAGAAGTTGGTGTGTGCATATGTGTTGTGGTGTATGTAGTAATTGATGATGATGTTAGGTGGGGGCGGGGTGTTGGTTGGGGTTTGTTTTTGTGTGTCTAGCGTAGTGGTTTCTGACATTTTAGTTGTGGTTATAGAGAGAGAAACAGAGGCAAAAGAGAGAAGTTAGAGAGAGAGAGAGTTTTGGGTTCTTCACAAGAGGGGGAGTATTAGCAAAAAAAATAAAAATCTAAGGAAGAAGAAATTTCTAGCTTGGGAGAGAAATTATGATCTTAGTGTTAGGGTTTAAGGCAGCCATTAATGGCCATTATGGGAGCTTAATAGAGGAAGACGGAAGATGAAAAGTTTGAATTTACTACTTTCTAGAAAAAAAAATTATTTTGTTCTCATTTTTTAATGTAATGTTAATGTAGTATTTTCATATTTGCTATATTTGATTTTTAAAGGGTTTTGCAATTTTAGGGTTTTTTTTTTTTAATTTGAAGGAGAAGAAGAAGAATACAGGAGAGAGAAAGAGAGGAAAGTAAAATGTACAAAATAAAAAATAACTAAAATGCCAAATAGGACGTAGAAAACAATATTTTATCCAGCTTCGCCTTCCACATTAGCTTTTTGACGGAAAAATGGATGGAAGCTGTCAAAAGGTACCACTAGTGAAACTTTTAAAAAGTTTAGGTATTTTCTTGTTACAAATTTCTTTTAGGTATCATTCTATTATAGACTAAGATTTAAGTATTGTAAATGAAACTTAGTAACTCTAATTTTTAAAGCTAAATTAGAAAATAAAAAATATATATAAGAGGTTTTTAGTGCAATAATGCATTGCCATTAATGATCTTAAATGCATTTATTTTGTAAGAAAGGTTCATGAATTAAAAAAAAAAAGAACTAAAGAGAATTGGTGAAGACCATTTACTCAAAATCAAGGAACAAATTTGAAGCAAACGGAAAAAAAGAAAAAAGAAAAAAGCCAACATTAATTTTCCCTACTAATGGACTAACATTAAATTCTCCTATCACCTTAATGCAAAAAAGAAAAAACATAAATAAGAAATGCAAATTTTATGAAATTGCTTTTTGGTCCATCATGGAAGTTTTGTTCCCAATCTTAACATGCTTATTAATAGCTATCATGACACATAATTGAATATCATGCTTCATCTACATATTCCTCTAATTTGCATCAATGTTATTCGTCAATTGCAATTATGCTGTTTGCATCAAGATTTACATATAAAATTATTTTCCCAACCTATTTTCAAAATTCAATAATAAATTCAAGAGAAGTGAGTGCTCTTGACACGCGTTTCTTATTTGATAAAAAAATAAAATGATGTATATAAAATTGATAGAATATGTGGCAAACCACATTCATGATTCATCCATTCATATGAATAAGCATACTTCATCAAATATTCAACATTTAAATACGTAAATATATTACTTGCTGTATAGAAATTTGTCACCATGTCTCATATAAGAGACTTAGAAAGTAACATCTTAAGGTTATGGTAATTTTATGAGTGTTTTTATTTTTTTTAATTTTAATTATGAAATGTAGCAAATTAGGTATCCTATAGGATCTAAACCCAACCCTAAAATCCTATAGTGTTTCCACTACATATTCAAACTCGACCTTAAAACCCTATAGGGTTTATAGCGAATTGAGTGGGTTGGAAACCATATAACAGCCTATTCAATTGCATCCTTAGATTCAAATTATTACTTTCCTAAACCAACTCATTAAGCCCAGGTTGATCCACCTCAGCTCTTTGTCAAGCCTCGAAACAATCTCGATTCCCTTGACTAGGGATACCGACCTATTGAACACTATAGCCAGACGAGTCCTGAGCCAAGGACACTTGGCATATTCCTCCCAACCACCACTCATCTCAATTGGTGGCATGGTTGAACATAGATAGTGGCTCTACCCCATGTCTTCATTAACTATTACTAACCATCCACTATCTCATGATCTCACAACACACATAACTGCTAGGGATCTACCCATTGTATATGCCTTTGATGTGCACTATTGACAATGTAATGTTGCTTTTGGCTCTCATATACTTATCTAGGCTCACACACTTTTAGGGAGATAATGGCAGGTCAACTGTCTATACTTTTAATTTTTGGCAATTTGGCATCTTATCTTTAGATTTTGATAAATTAGTGCGATTCAGTGCCTCTATTAAATAATATTTGACGGTCGTTCATTTTGATAACAGGATAATAGGAGACCAAGTGCCTATACTTTTAATTTTGGCTTTTTTTTTTGTAGTTTAATACCATTTCTTTAGATTTTAACAAATTTTTACCAAGTGTTTGCTATTATCATGTCATCAAAATGAACGTACGTTAAATATTATTTAACAGAGGTATTAGTCCTATATAGTCAAGTAGGATATATGCGGGCACTCTATACTTGATTGCCCTTACGTAATAGATACGTTAAATATTATTTAACAGAGGTATTAGTCCTATATAGTCAAGTAGGATATATGCAGGTACTCTATACTTGATTGCCCTTACGTAATAGATCCTATGTCTCATTCATCTCTAAGCCTTCCAACTCCTTTTGCATGGCATCTTGCCATTCCTTTGTCTCCTCTATATAATGTGTGGCCCTTGGACAAGTAAGATATTAGCTAAAGATACTACAAAATCACATGGAAGGGAGGCAAAACAAGAAATATTAAATAAAGGATATGGATTGGTGTTTAGGTTAGTAGAAGTGCTAGCCTTGGTATTATGCATGACCGTAAATACAAAATCATTAAGCCATTATTGAGACTTGTGCACTCTAGTGGATTTACGCACATTACCAAGAACATTTTGACTCTAAGAAGAAGAACCACTATCATCATCATCATCAAGAAAAATATTCAAATTAGGAGAAACCCAAATAGAAACAACATCAATATCATTATCACGAAAAGGTGAAGAATGAGACATAAGTGTTTTAGAATGAATGTTAGAAGACTCATGAGAAGGAAACAAGGACTCAAAGAATACAACATCACTAGATTCTTTAATGCACTTATTTACCATGTCATACACTAAGTAACCTTTCTTCACATGAGCATATCCTAAGAAAACATACTTAATGCCAAAAATTGAAACTATATACTCTTGACCTACTTTCATTAGAGTGGACGTGCTGGATAACCTCCCGATGCACCACTAGCTATGTTCTGTTTTGCAAGTCGAATGCACTAGCCCAATCATGGTAATCATCTTCATCCCTACCAGGTTTGAGTGAGCTATAGAATTATAATCTATAATTTTATTTTTATAGTTCTTAATTCTTCTAAAGTTCAAAAAGTCGTAAACATCATAAAATTAACTTTTTTTTTTTTTTTTTTTCAGGTTAACACAATACCAATGTAAAATTGCATATGAGATATGCGGTTTTTGTTTTAATTAAAAAATTATATATTTAACAAGTAATTTTCAAATCTTGGTATATCACAAAATTACATGTTTAAAATATAATTTATTATAAAGTGCAAGCAAAATCATATTATTAATATGTGATTGATTATGAATAGAAAGTTTCTCTATTTTTCGCAAAAAATATATAAATATATACGTAAGACATGTTGCACGCATAGAAAAGGTGTACAATTTTGCAGCCGAACAGTAAACAAACAGGGCCAAGTTTTTGTTTTCCTTGAATTCTCGGTAAATGTTATAAATACATCCAATGCTTATAATTTCACTTATTCAATTGTAGTATTATAGAAACATTCATAATATAACAATATTCAAGAAAGGTGACTTCAATTATATTTACATGATATAACACTTGTTAAGGAGAACTCAGTGACTTTACGGGCCGAATTATTTGTAACCCATAACATATTCTACCAAATTACATATTATATGAAATTTTAGCTAAAAATTTATAACAGTAATCTAAAGTTTCGAATTCTAGAAAATTCCACTCTAATTTGTAAATCACTTCTACTTGTAAGATAAGTTTAAATGTATGAAATTTAACTCAAATTTTGGTAAGTCGAGTGGACTTCCCATGCTCATGATGGGCAGCAGTAAAATGGCGTATCCAATCAATAATACAAGGGCTTTGGCAAAAAAAAAAAAAAAAAAATCTTTATTTATAGGGCAGCTCCAACGTCGTATTCTGAAATTTTGTATAACAAAGAAGTATCCGAAATGTTTGGATCCGCAAGTTGTTCGTGGCATACATCATATTGACGTGTCACTAGTTGGCAATGAGCTGGGCTTTGACACGAATCTTATTTATAGACAACTAACAGATATTATATTTTTAATTATACGAAGTCGGCAAACAGACTCAGGACTTAAAGATTCAGTCGTTGCATGTCTATAATGGTTAAAAATAGGTTTAAGTCAGGGGCGCATATAGCTTAATCTCGGAAGATAATCTTATTTAATCTGAATCGGTCTATAATAAATAAAAAAATATTTTTGAACAAGCTTAGCATTGAAGTAAAGTTGAAAGCATTTCAGAAAAGCGTGAGGTTGAAAGAATTAAAATGCATTATTAGTATTTTACAGCAATTAATAAATAAATGGTAAGGTTTAAATTGTAACGTTGAATTATTGAATAATGAAAATTTTGTATTTTCAAAATAGCGTGTGCTTAATCAAGAACCTGGGTTGATAAAATTGAATAAGGTAGGTGAATTAATATATTAATAATTTTGTAGGTGGGATGATAGGTCTCCAGTTGGAATAAAATCGTAATTGTTTAATATTAATATAAATAAATAATTATTATTTTATTTGATCATACTTAAATAACATTAGATACTAGAAATATATCTAAACATATCAATATAATACCCCCCTATCCATTATCTCATTAATGGACTAGAATACAATAGGTAGAGTGAAGAAATATACTAAAAGTTTAGAAAAAAGCTATTCTTTTAATTTTGAGAATGAATTGCATTTTCTTGCAACTATAAAAATTTTGTAAAATAGCCATATAGCAAACCTAGCGCAGCAATGAATATTTCAGAGCATCTCTAATGGAAAGTGTTTTCACACACCCTCTAACATTAAGAACCCATATTGGGATTCTTATGTATTGTGCATATGGAGTACTATTGACTTTAAAAATGTTATTTCATTTTCTTATTTTGCTTCAATTAAAGTTTTGTATTTTAGGTCTTTATATAATATATATAATGTAAAGCTCTAAATTAAAGGCATTATTAGCCTGTTACGTGTCCTCACTTGAGATGAACACACTAAGGCTATTATACTACTAATCCATGAATCTGACTATATAACATCAATTTCTCACGTATAAAGATACTTGTTTGAAAATATTTCATAAAACTTCTAAATAACGCAGTTGGTATATACCAAAAGCTATCCTAGATTAACCTTAAAACATCATATGAAATGTCTCATAAAATGTTTCAGGATCATAAATCATTTAAAATATGAAAATAGTCTTCAACTCTAATTTCCTCAAATCCAAAACATCTATAGATCAACAAGAAAGTCAGGTCCACTGTTGTCCTCCCCATGGTCCACATAAACATCGTATCTAGATAAATTAAACACTATTGAATCATGACCTATTCCTAAAAAATAGAAAAGGAGTGAGTGTGAAGGCCCAGTACGTCATACCAAAAACACAAGTGCATGAACAAACAACATACAAATTCACATGTGTCATTATATGCAGCAAACACATGTTATTATCTTTGATTAGCCAGCAAACAATACGGTTTAGAACCATTTGCAAATGGTCCTAAACTCGGAGTAACTCATGACTCCGTAAAAACAATCAATATGGAAAATAGTAATATATACATATATTGGTGTTGGGAACATCTCACACACCTGGAGTATCGTACTCGTACCATTCTTAGACTACCGAAATCATATCTATGCATGACCCTACTTAGGACAACGTCACCTATAGATCATCAAGGCACCGTTCTAGTAGCAACGGTCCTCTCAATCTACTACACCCAATCATAAACAAGCAACTAACAAAACTTTAAAAACCATATAGCATTAGATTCATTTGTAGATTCAAAACCTATAATCACAAGCAACAAATAGGATAAGGTCGTACCTAAAAACTTTTAGAAACACTTCCCTAATTCCACCAAAACACCTAATCATAATTAAGAACTCCATCAACATATATTTCCATAAAGAAATCATAATTCCATCATCATCTAGAACCTTAAAAAGAATAACAAATCCGAGATTTATACACACCTCCTCTTCTCTGATTGAAAACCACAAATCTCCAAAAGAACAGGGTTTCTCCAAAAAACTCCTCCAAAACTAGAACTCTCATCAAAAAATAAAGAAATTCAAAAAGGGTTTCACTTTTACTTGTTTTCTTGATTTTTGTTGCTCTTTGATTTCAAATCACTAGATCTTTAATAGGGACTTAGAGTTTTTCTCCAAAACTCCCTTTGAAACGAAAAGAAGACTTTAGGGAAAGATTATTTCCTTTAATTCTCTAAAAAATTGAAGAAAATCAGCTCACCTTAATCTTGATTTTTGATCTCTCTTGGTGCTAAGATCATAAACAAAGAGGTTTTGAGAGAATTCTATGGATTATAAATGATTTTGGAGTAAGAGGAAGCCTAGGTTATATATAAGACTTGGAAAAATTCTTAAATTTTCGAATAGGAAAGGCTGGCGACTTTAGGAAGAAGGCTGGTAGCTTAGAACTTTCAGAGAAAATTCTGATCCCAAGAAGGTCGGCCTAACGCCACGGTGCACAGGTGAAGGCCAATAGTGTGAAAATTGAAGGCCGACAGCCTTTGTGTCAGGCTCGTAGCTGCATCTATTTGTCTTTCATCACATCTCTGTCATTGGACAAAACATATGATTATATATTAGAGTGAACCGTTAAAACCTCTTTTTTTATATTAAATGACACTATTACTCTTCATTATAAATCATTTGTCTTTATGTTACTTATAAATTATAAACCTTCATTTGAGGAACACATAGATGAAATTAAGAAGTTTCTACGGAAGTTTGGTTTAACTTGTTGGCATAATATATAAAGGATTCTTATCATTAGTATGTCTCCAAGAAAAAATTAGCAATTTTAAAAATTTTTATATGAACTGAAAAATGTGCTAAAAAAAATTTAATGGTACTAATAGAAATAAGATAATGTTGTGAATGATACCTTAACTTTATAAAAAATATGGAATTAAATATATAAACTTTAAAATCAATCAATTTAATACCTAAACTTTAAAACATATCAATTTAGAACATAAAAATTTTTTTTGTGTATAGTAACCAATATTATTGTTGATGTGCATAAAAAATTCTTTTAGGTACTTTATTGATCAATTTCAAAATTCAGATATTAAATTGACCAATTTCAAAATTTGAATATCTAATTACATATTTTGTCAAAATTTATATGTCATTCTCTCGCAACATCATACGTACAGTTCAATAGCAGAAAATCATTAATTATAATACAACTATTTATATGTTATAATTTAAAGGTACTGTATATCTTAATCCACATACTAATAAATGGTGTATTTACATTAACACTAAGCACTGCTTGTCGGCACTTGTCGCACGGAGCATCAACCCAAGGAAAGCAAAAGTGGCAGCTGGCGCTATTATATATTAACACGTATGAATGGAACAATAATTAGGATAGTATCAAATCATATGTAGGCCATCGCCCAACCGGTGAAGTGAATATCCATATATCCAAACCTAAGGTGTATATGCTCTTGCCGACAGCTCTACACTCCAACGGCCATTCAACTGGGCCCCACCTCTCTCCCCTCCACTCTCCATCATGCGTTGGCTTTTTACCGTCTTCATGAGATCCATCATTTCGGCCTTTATTTCCAATTGGCTCCACTTTTTCTTTATCATTAAAACAAGTTTGAAATCCGTCCCTCCTTAGCTCATCTCTCACTTAAAGCAATTTTAATCGTAATAAAAACGCTATTGAGTCTTGACCAATGGCCACCGTAAGATAAAAGGGAAATCTCTGGTGATCCGATAATAATTAAAACACTAGGTAAAGTAAACTTTTTCCAATATCGATGCATTTTTGTATAGATATGAAATGGAAAATGTATAGAATTTTATTATGTATGATTAATTATTAAAATTAATAGGAAAAAAGATAGATGGTATGATAATATTAAAAGATATTTTATAAATTGAGATAATCTCATTAATTGATTGACAAATTAAAAAAAATTAGGAAAAAGAGTATATGATCAATATTCACGTAGGATTATTTGGTTTGTTTATGTAGTATATAATGTAATTAATGGATTCATGTATATGAGAATAGGGCTATAAGGCATGTTAATGATAATTTTTCTCATGGTATCACATTATGTTTAAATCGATTTCCTTTTTTTTTTTATTTTTATTTTTATGTTTAGTATAGCGTCATTAGAGAGAAAAGATATATCCATGGTGTTGGTTTGAGGTTAGCCTTACCGAATTAAGGAACATTGGCCCAAATCAACATTGTACAGGACCCTAAAATATCGGAGGTAAATTGGATATGATCGAAATGGGGGAGTGCCACTGCCACATCAGTGTTCATTTGTCGTTTTTCCACTAAATTAGTATGGGCAATACTCAGATACATGGGCATCACGCAGCCAGCAATAGACCCTCTTCCTTTTTTCCAACGCGACCCCAACAACGGAACGCTTGTCACAGCAGTTACATAATAGCTCGTAGGAACGTAAATTAAAGATGGTAACGTGACTGGATGGAAATCAATTTCTCTTCTAGATGAGGCATTTAATATCGTTTACCGCTTGAACAAATTAAGAGTGATTTGTGGAATCCATGGCCATGCGGGATTACGACGGCTATATAGAGGCTATAGAGGAATATGTCTTTTTACATTTGTGTCCAACCTTTATTTACTTTACATACTCCAAATTTGTGTCTCAATATGGCAGTTTTAGAAAACAGCTAAACAACTAACGTGAATTATCATATTTTAATATTATAGTCGAATATAATTGCATCATAATTGTTTTGTTAGATTTCCAACGCTCACGCTGAATGACATGATTACTAATGTTTTAATAGAATTAAGTTGAATCCGACTTCTCCTCCAAATAATTTATAAAATATAGTAATTGATAAAAAATTGTGCATTTTATTGCATTAAATAAAGGGCTAATTACATATAAACTTTGAAGCTATTAGTTAAGTATAAATATCCATTCAACTTTTGAAACATGCCCTTGCCTCCCCATAACATTTGAAAACATGCATCCCACCTGGTTGTATGGGCAAATCAATCCAGTGGACATGGAATTATTTTTCAAAAATTCATAAATTGTATCAATTAGTTCTGTTCAACTTCAATCGCAACTATCAATATAAGCAAACACACGTACCAAAATAGCATAAAAAATATTAGATCGTATTCCTTGGAGATTTTAACATCTACTTTACTCACTTTTAATCTACTATCTAGCCAGATAAAAAACTCAACAAAACATTATGAAAAGAAAAACACTAAGTTAAAGTTAATTCTAATTATATACACGTTTTCAGAATAAACTTTATAAGATAGGTTTGTTAATGCAATAATGAGCTTAGAATTTGCTTCCCCTAAATCCTTATTATGTGATTTTTTAACAAACTCAACAAGTTGTTTGTTGGGTGTACTTGTACTGGCGGATTCACTGAAATAAAAGCAACTAAATGATCAAACAATACATACGACTATCCAGTTTCGTATGTATGATGGGTTTACTACTCCATTGGTGGTTAGGGAATGATTTGAACTGGGCCCCAATCGGCCTCCTTGAGATTTTGCATGCGTGTTGAGGTTCCAACGAACCGTACTACTAGTCATCGGGTTTTCTCTACCCAAAGCGATCGATCTGGCTCGGCTACAACTTGAGGCCATATTTCCTGAATGTCCTAAATCCTCAAGATGTAGCAAGGCAGCTTACCTTTCCGATCCCACGCTGAGGAGTAATAGCAAAAATGCAAAATGATATTCTAAGTGATATGCATGAGCAATTTAGTTTAAGGGAATTTCCAATCCGATATTAATTCTTTTAAAGCGATCAATCTATATGTGCACACATAGCAATATATATATATATATATAAACAATTATAACAATCAACAAATCGGGCTCCGATATTCTTATCGTTCATTGATCACACATAGTAATTCACATATATAACTCCCATGCTAACCCACATGCATATTAATTTTTATCTTTTCCTAACATCTAGTGCTCTATTCTACAAGCACATGTGCGAATATGTAAACGTAAAGGAAACTCACTCGTCCATAGCGATCTTCTGTCAGTCGAAGTAATCCTTGGGGAAGAGAAGATCTTGGTCTTCGTCACCTAAAAAAAAGATATATCCGAAATGAGTATTCCATCCAAGATCTACTTAAATTTTATAACTCTATCTTATTAGGTTCGTTAAAATTCGCATGAATGAAAATTCAAACTTAAAATGGCCATAACTTGCTCATTTTAACTCGGAATTTCACATATTATATGCTGTTTTCTACCTACTTGAAAATATCTATCAATTTCTAAGGTTTTTTTTTAATCAAAAGAAGCCATTTGAGTCTCGAAACAGTGACGTACAGAACTGTTACGAAATTCCAGCTTTAAAAACATAATTTTTTTCCAAGCTTTTCTTCATCTAAAAATTCTTATATCAAAATATAGATATTTGTATAGTTGAAAAATCCTTTGCATATATATATATATATATATATAGACTCATATCGTATGCATGAATTTAGTGGTATCATCCCAGCAATTATTTTTCTAAAACCATGTGTCTTAAAGGTTGGAAAAAGCTAAGACTTTAGAAAATTCACCTTAGTTTGTTGGAAAAATTTCTTGAATTATTGTAAGTGAGTATTTCCTTCTTTTAAATCCATTTCTTTATATTGAGAATAATTAAATTTTCAGAAAGTAATTTTAGTCTTTTAAGATTCCTTCAACTTTATTTCCAGTGGTTAAAAAATGTAGTTTTTCTAAGAAACTCTTAATGGTGACTAAAGCTTCTTAAAGTAGTCATGTTTATGTATTCTTAATTTTTTTCTAAGGTTATTTCCACTTTAAATAATAATAATAATTTTCTCAAGTTATTTGTAAATTTTATTTCTTAAGTAAGACTTATTTCTAAAAGATTTTTTTTTTTTTGATTAAAAAAAACATGTCTAAGTCTTAGTATTTTAGAGTGTTGATGAAAGCTTCACAAATGGGTTCAAGAAAACCCTTTGTTAAACCATGATTTAGCAATATTAAGTTTGAAGGGAAATTTTCTATTCAATTAGTTTAAAAAAGGGGTATGTGATAACTTTACTTTATGTATTCCTTGATAAAATCCCATATAGTATTATTACTAAAAACTTGTGATAAACTTCTCTAATTTTGGAAAATATTTGTTAAGATAAAACTTTAAGTTTTTATGAAAAAAATCATTTCTTATGTGATAAAATTTATTTTTAAAGAGAGTTATTATTTTTATTACTTAAGAAAGCTCCTCTTTATTATTATTGAGACAATATCAACATGTTCATACATGAATGAGATTATGTAGATATGAGAAATATAACAATATCACATAATAATATAAGATATGTATAATAATAAATAAGAGCATAATAATAAGATCAAGTATTGGGAACCTTAGCTCCATCAAGATATCTTGGGACTAAGAATAGACTAGTCCCAAAAAGGAAAGAAAAGAAAAGAAAGAAAATTGTTTTGACTTGATAAGGACAAGTCTAAAACTAGAAAGACTAGTTTTAATAATTTGCATGAAACAAATAAATAAATTGCAAAACATGAATAAATAAATGATAAGTGAGCTTATATGCTCTAAATGATATAGATATATAAATATATTTAGTTAGATATTAATAAAAAGTTAGCATAATAAAACAACATAATAACAATGACAACATAATGGAAAATATAAATATGAACAAAAACAAAACATGAACATATTGTTGTTTCTTTAACTCTCATGAGTCTAAAAAATATACACTAAGCTCATGCTAAGTTAAATGAACATGATGATTGATGAGTAAATCGAAGAAGTTTTACCTAAGGTAGGTGATGGTATCTTTAGAATTTCTCTTAAATACAAATGGGTAGTTTATGGAGATGGAAAGGAAGAGAGTATTTGAGAGGAAATTTGTAGAAAGAGGGTTTGAGAAATGATTTTGGAAGAGTTTTGTTATGAAAATGAGTTGTGTGAAAGAATGAAGGAGGAATGGGGTATTTATAGAAATTAGATGTAATTAAATAAAATGAAAAAGAAAATGAATGAGAGTGAAGAGAGAGAGAGTATGGATGGCAAGCCTAGGGAAATAGGGAGAAAATTGATTAAATTTATTGTTTTGTAATAAAAAGAAGTAATGTGTAAAGTGTGATGTGATTAAAGTTGTATGGGGAAAGTAAATTATAAGGTATATGTATGATAAAGTGTAAGAAAAAGTAAAGATTATGAAATAGCAATGAATAGTAAAAAAAATACTCTGAATAGCAGACTAGACAATTAAAATATCGGTAGTAAAAAAAAAAAACGCGTAAATGGCCTGTATTTGATATTTTTAGTTATCGAAAAAGTTTCAAAACTGATAATTTTGAAAACCTTATACTTTTACTGGTCTATTTGTATTTTCGGAATATTTTCACTATCCGGTGTATCAGGGCATGATTTTCGAAAACTGATCCTGTTCGGATCCGAAAAGCATTAGAAACTTGCAAATCTGATATTTTTAAGCTTTCCTATACTATTACGAACCATTATCTACAATTATCTCAATTTAGTTGTTTCGGGTTTAAGAACATGTGATTGCTCGATCTAGATTTACTAGACTAAACATAGAACTAGGTTTGACTTCCGGTTCAACTTTCGGTTCTTAGGGTATACTATATTTATCAAAAAATCTAGAGGCTTACAATGAAATCATATTCATGCATGATCATATTGATTGTTATCTTAATAAGAATTAAAAAGGGTTTTTCCTACAAAATAAGCTCAACTTACTTAAAAATTGTAATTTTATCAATTAGGAAAAGTTTTATTAAAGTTTAGAAACTTTATATCAACAAAATGCTTTTTAAAAAACTTTAGACAAATGTCACCATAGATTTTAGCATTGTAAACATGCAAGGATTTTTATAAATAAAAAAATTAACTAAGAAATTCTTTACTCTCTTTTTAAACTACCAATTAAAACCTTAATGCTAATAATACTTTGTTATGAGAAATTTTTTTAAAAACTTGGTTATAAAATCCTCACTAATATTTTAATAAATACAAAGATCAAAACAAGCGTTTCAAAACAGGTTAAAATTAACTCACAAAGCAAAGTCTACTCAGGGGATAAAATTTGTAGAAAACTTGGAAAGATTAAAATTTTTGAAACTAAATTAAATTTTAAGAGTTAAGAAAAAATAAATTATATTTAATGAATAAAAAATGTTTAGTTTTATTTCCATACAACTTAAAATAATTTTGTCAATTTCACTTTTTCAACTAGTAAGACAAGTTCTCTAATGAAAAATCATCGATTAAGATAACATCATTATAATTATGTGTATAATATGAGTTGCATATATATTAAAAGGATTTTTCAACTACATATATATATGTTTATATGTTTTTCATGGGATTTTTGGTTGATAAAAAGTTTGGAAAAATCATGTTTTAAGGGCTGGGATTTTTGTATCAATTCTGTACCATGCCTTTTTGGAATCCAAATGACCTTTTATGATAAAAATAACCTTAGAAATAGATAGATCTTTTCGGGTAGGTAGAAAATGGTATATAATGTGCGAAATTCCGAGTTAAAATGAGCAAGATATGTTAATTTTAAGTTGGAATTTCACTGCACACGAATTTTGACGAACTTAGTAAAATAGAATTTGCAAGTTTAGGTAGAATTTCCAAGAAATACTCATTTTGGGTATTTCTCTTGTTTAGGCACTGAAGAGCCCGATTGTCCTTATCTAGAATACTATTTTGACTAGGCGCTTTCTGCTGCTGTGGCTAAGTGAATTTAATTTCCTACATTCTTGTACTTACGTTTTTGCTTGTAGATTAGTGGCACTAGATTTAAGAAAAGATAAAAACATGAAAGCGCATGTACCCTACATATATGATTGAAATTTTGTTAAGCATATCGAGGTAGGAATTGTCAAATAATCAAAGTATGATTAGCATAGGAACGATATGTCTACGAACTCTATGATCACTTTTAAAATATCTAATATTATGCCATGATTACTTAAATAAAATGATTCATACATAATACGTAGTGAGTCACATTGCATTCATTACTATACCCTTGGTGGAATAAGAACATAATAATGAGATCTGTAAAATCTGAAAATCTACTTTATAGCAAATGTTCACTCGATTAAAATGGTGAGTAGACATCCGAATTAACTACATTTTAGCTGCTAGTAGTGACTCGTATAAAAACTATAAAAACTTCATTTGCGAATTATGGCCTTATGGCCCGAAACACCTAACCGCGAATAGAGGGGTAAATCCATTCAACATATGATTCCCGGAAAATTTTATGTATTATTTGCTCACGTGTTTGTTGCATTTCATACGGTTGTTTAAATAACTTCTTTAAATATTGTTTATTCAAGTTCTTTAGAAAACTAAATGCGACTAAAGAAAACTAAATAACAAAACAAATAAGTATGTCAATATTTACCCCGAACCTTTAGCCTGTATATTTAGAGTATATGTTTAACAAGTACATGTATGGAGTATTTCTTTCCTACCATGTAACTTGTAGGAGCTGAAGTTAAAAAAAAAATCCTACTAAACCTATCTTAAAAATTTTAATACCCACCTCAAACCTACTAGATTGAGTGGAATATTATATAGTATAGGATATCATAGG
Organism: Combretum micranthum; assembly: GCA_024138025.1. Classification (NCBI taxonomy): domain Eukaryota; kingdom Viridiplantae; phylum Streptophyta; class Magnoliopsida; order Myrtales; family Combretaceae; genus Combretum; species Combretum micranthum. Next base: position 240,246 of record JAMXBD010000753.1, on the reverse strand, counting down.
ATTATTCACTCATTTGCTTACCTTATTACAAGCCATCACTTGTCACTAAATTCCACTAATGACAGTGATGCCATGAGATTTCCATGATAATATCTAAAAATTCTGAAATTCTTATTATAAAAATACTTATAAAATAAATTTAAAGAAAAAAGAAGAAAAATGTTTGCAATAAACCAAGGCCTGTTTGGATTGTCATTTTGATGTTGTTTTCAAATCGAACAGATACTGAACCGATACAGATATTATTCAGATGAAAAATCGATAATTTTATTCATAAATTGATGAAACCGAATTGATACCAAATCGATATCGATATCAAACTGATGCAAATCTGATGCAGATAAAAATTCAATACTCCAAACATACGCTAACAACAAATATGCCTACACCCAGAGAGTTTGGGCTTTTGCCATATGAAAAGATTTTTTTTGCCTTTTTAATTTTTCAGATGAATGGATTTTACTTACAAATTGGCTTCTTGGTTTATGCTTTTCATGTTTTTCTATGATTTTTTAGTACTTAAAGTAAGATATGAATATATAAATAGAATCCTATAATTTTTTTTTTATTCATTGAATGGAATCTCTACTTTTGTAGTCGTATTCCACAATAGCGTATTCATATTAACTAGGGTATGATACAAAACAAGTAATACAACTTAATATCATGATTAAAACGGAAACAAAAAATCAGAGGTAATTTTCTAATATTCCTACTTTAAGTAGAAATAGAAGAATAATAATAAAGATAAAATTATTGAAAAAGGAAAAGGTCTATCCTAAAAGTCTAAATGGGTTCAGTACAATGTTTGATGATGCCATATTAATTAAATACGAACTATCTAGCTAACTTTATTAAATTTTTATTTATTGCTTGATTTATGCTATCCACAAACCGGTTAAGATGGGAAAGGTCAAAAAAAAAAAAAAAAACAAAAACAAAAACAAAAACAAAAGAAAAAGGAAAAATCTTCCACGGGATCCCATTGCCGTCAAATTCATCTCCTCATATCCTAGCGTCCCACGTTGATCATTGATGAGAGCAGGCTCATCCAATATTATTGTCCACCAGCATTTATATAAATACCCTCTCAACTCTTCCTAAACCATCCATCAAAAACAATTCACTCAGTCTTCTCCATAGTTAAGTTATTAACACATAATCACTCATATAAGTCTGTAAGTCATGGCTGAGGAACACCACAAACACCACCACCACCTTTTTGGTCACAAGAAGGAGGAGGGGGAGGAGCGGCCCCCGGTTATGGAAACTGCCTACACAGAAGGTTATTCGGAGCCGCCTCCGCGTATGGAAAGTGCCTACACAGAAGGTTATTCGGGGCCGCCCCCGCCTATGGAAACTGCCTACACAGAAGGTTATTCGGAGACCGCCACCGTTATGGGATCTTCCAGACCTGAAGACGAGCATGACTATAAGAAGGAGGAGAAGCACCACAAACACCTTGAGCATGCTGGCGAGCTTGGTGCCGTTGCTGCTGGCGCCTACGCTTTGGTAATAATGATAAATATAAAATCATCGTATATTCACCTTCACCTAGGTTATATATACAGTCATATAAAATAGCACCATCATGCTATAAACCAAATTAAAACAAAAGATCGTCAAGACCTATTATATATATAGGGTATATGCATCAATAAATAAATAACGGTATTATTTTCCAGTCCCATGCTATATGGCTCGAACTTTAGAAGTGAAAAAAAAAAAATGATCTGATTAAAAGGGCCACGTGACAAGTAATTTATGACCGGATCCGGATTCCTACACAATTTTCATAGAATTTTTGGCGTTTGGGTCCTGTAGAAAATACCGATCTAAATGTATACCTAATTAACTTTTTGGAACAGTCACTAGCTATATGGCAAGCAGTTTCAAGATCACCATCTGATCATCACGTGACGATCCTTGCCTTTTTTTTTTGGCCGCTTTTGTAGATCCCTGCTTGATATATATATATGTGTGTGTGTGTGTGCGCGCTCTTTTGTACAAAGGACCTAATTATAATATAAATACACAATCGGCTTAAACCTGATTAATCTATTTGGGTTGTTTTGATTTTTATTAGATTTATATCTATATCTAATTTATATTTATATTTTTATCTGTTAGTTTTGTTTATGTTTCATATGTCTTTTAACAAACAATCTTTTAAAAATAATAAAAGGAAGATGTTAAAACAAATCAGAATATGATCAACCCAACAGTCTCTATACTCTTCTACATGGTCTTTATATATATATATATATATATGCTACATATCTTGTTATGAACTATCTTGTTGTTTTTATTTAATTTCCACTATAGTACGAGAAGCATGAGGCGAAGAAGGACCCGGAGCACGCCCACAGGCACAAGATAGAGGAGGAAGTTGCCGCAGCAGCTGCTGTTGGATCTGGTGGATTTGCTTTCCATGAAAAGCACGAGAAGAAAGAAGCCAAAGAAGAAGATGAAAAGGAACATGGAAAGAAACATCATTTCTTCGGATGATTCCCCGGATTATATATCTAAAATAATCCGATCCATCCGAATGCACGCGTGATAATAAATATATATATACACATATATATTGTATGTTTTCTTTTAATTATATCTTGTGTTATAATGCATTTGGCTTGTTTTTCTAATTACGAGTAATTATGTAATAAGTAGTATGTACGTGGAGAGAGTAAGGGGGCAATGTCTATGGCCGTCAGCTTGGGATCTGATATCGATATGTACACTTGTCCTCCTTCCTATGGGTTTATGTGATATGCAAATGTTATAATATATATTTTTCAAATTATTTCACCCGAGTAATATTTTTTAATATCCTACATGGTCATGTTGAATACTGTAATAAAACCATCATTCTTCAAATATAAGCCCAGAGAAAATTTTGTTTTAAACAACCAGTCTAATCGCCCAAACGTTGTTGGCTTTGCAATAAGAATGAATTGAAGTCGCTTTACTCTTCCCTAATATTATAATATGGATTGAAAGAAAAATCCAAACTAATTAGTTTATTCTTATGATGATATTGTCGGTTTTGCGATGGTGGACCGGTGGTGTTTATGTGATGGTCAGGTGGCAGTGAGGGATAAAATTTAATAATATAACAAACAACGGATTTAACTTATCAGATTAGATTATAAGGTTTAAGAAGTCCCGTCCATGCTTAATTTGATGATGTTGAGAGATTGGCATGGTGAGGTTTAGAGTAGAATTCATGCTCTTTCTTGTTTTAGCTTACACACTAAAAAAGATTTATAACGGTCATCAATTGGCTTGTTTAACGTCGATAATTAAATTTTATAAATACTTATAGTCTCATTTACTTAGAAAGATTCATAATTTAGGAGAAACAGTGTCATGCTATAAAATTTCTATTTCAAAATATCAAACATTGTATATAATTAAAAATACCTTTTTCACCATGACTAATGAAATTTGAAATTTAATAACTTCAGTGCTTTTGACCTAATTAAGGTTACCTACTCATCCTTTCTAGCTATATCTTTCTTAATAACTAATCATCCCTTTATGCGTTACATTTCATGTTACTCCTCTTTTGTTAGATGTATTGTAAGATTTACGCAGTATATATATATATAATATATATATATATATATATTTTTTATATATTTAAACACAAGATGAAATATATATGTGTATATATATATATATATATTTGTTAATTTTATGTTTTCCAGTAATTTGCTGAAAAAAAAATCAAGGTACTTTTGTCAATATATATACATATTTGTGTAAATAATTGCTAAACTTTTTTCAACTTTTAACAAAAAAAAAAGATTTATCTTAACAATGTTAAATTTTCCATTCATTTTTACTGTGTGTCTTTTTTTTGTTTGACTGAAATTTAACAACCAAAGTTGTTCGAATTTGTACGATTTTTTGTAACCCTTTTCTTTTATTACTTTCATAATTTTTATTACGTTGAAGAATTAAATATGTCTAACACTATCATCTTTAAATCAAATATATGGAACAATCAAATCTTGACACATATGAAGAAGAACAAAAAAAAAAAAAAAACTTTGAAAAAATTGGAAAAGATTGTCAACTAGAATAAAAAAGAACTTTAAGGATTTAAAATTCAAATTGAGAAGTAGGTAAAATGTGAAAATTAAGTGTTTTTTTTATAAAAATAAAAATTAGAAAATTAAAAAAAAGTTTGTTAGGGCTCTTTAGTTTTCTAACTTAGCAATTTGCATTACTGCATAATGTAAATTAACCATTTTGAGCTGAACCAAGCAACCTAAAGAAGAGTTATTGTTTAGTTTGGATGAGGTGTTGCACGTTGCCCTTGGTGATTGTCCTTAGACCTGCATAGGGACTATCTACCAATACTTAGGGATGTGATCGAACGGACCGTTATAGGATTCTCAACCTACCAATTTGCTAAAATTCCTATAGGGTGGTTCAACCCTATAAGGTTATAAGGTTAGGTTTGAATATATAGTTAAAACCTTATAGGGTTATAAGGTTGGGTTTGGATCCTGTAAGAAACTTAATAGATAACTGACCCGATAGTAAAATAAAAAAAAGAAACACATAAAGTTTAAAGCTGCGAAAACCTAACCCCCTATACCTATTATGTCTCATCTCATTCACACACCACACATCTCATATTCTAAAACTAAAACACATAGAAACAGTCAAACACATAGGAGATGTAATTTAACTATGTTCTTAGGATGTTATGTCACTGTCTAAGTCTCTCATATGAGGCATGGTGATAAAAATAATATATTTATGTGTTTGAATTTTGAATCATAAATGTGGAATGTCACATATTCTATAGATTCCATATGCATCTTTTCATTTTTTGCTTGTATAGGAAACATATTAGAAGCACCGACTTCTCTTAAATTTATTATTAAAAATTTGAAAATAGGTTGGAAAAAAAAAAGGTTATATGGTTAGGTTCTAGGTTCTAAAGTAGACCCTATATGACGAGTTTGGATTAACATTAAATCGCTTTAAGGTTATAGGATCGAGTTTTAGAAACTTTATAAGGTAGCAGATTGAGTTTCGAGTTCATATAATCCATTGGAAACCTAACCCGATTGAATCCCTACCAACACCAATACTTTATCACAATTGTTCAAGTTGGTCTCGTCTTCTTGCATGCATTAAGCACAAACTTAAGGGCAATATATAAAATATATGTTTCTCAATCTTATATCATTATTCTCTTCCAAAACAAATTTATATTATTATTTAGTCTTAATCTTTTGTCTTAAGTTTTCAATGCACCACTTGTGCCTTGGTTATTTTTCTATTTGAACTCTTTACCTTTTATGCCTCATTCACTTTACCATATGGAATAAGAGAGGAATTGAATCCTAATTCAATATAAATATAATAGAGTTGTGATGATTATTACAATGTTTACTTAGTATAAAAAATAAAACAAGTAATTATTGGAATAAAAGTAAAATATAATAATTCCCCATTGTCATTTTTATAAAGAGATATACATGTGATATTTTTAAGATAGGGTATATATGATAAAAATGACAATAAACCATTAAATGACAACTCATGTGTAGAGATATAAGTTGCTATTTATTATTTTGCATAATAGCAATTCATTATCAATTGCTATTATTTAAAATAAACATCTTAATAGCAAATTTACATAAAACGATGAGCAAGGGAATGAATGGTTATTCCCTTTAAGTGAATGGATTGTTAGAGCTTCTTATTTAAATCCTCCATTTTTTTCAAAATAAGTAAAAAACATCTCATTGTCCTATTTATTAATGATTTTGTTTTATGATAGAAAGTATTAATATGATGTCTACTTTATTAATACAAAAATACATTAAAATTTTCAATTGAATCAGGAACATGCATGTAGGGTTAATTTTTTTTATTGTATCTGAACTTTTTTGATGTAATAATTTTATACCTAAACAAAATTTTAGCCCACAAAAATACCTAAACTTTCCAAATTTTGTCCCCATGGTATTTTTGGCTAGAATTTGGCCAAATGTCCGACGATATGTTGATATGATAGAAAATTTATATTAAAAAATTAATTTTTTTCTCTTTCTTAGTTGACTTTTTCCTTTCTTTTTTTATTTTTTGACTTTCTCTCTATTTGTGATCTTCTCTCTCTCTCTACATGGCATTAAACAAAACCACACAACAATACGTGACACTACCATCGATATATCCAACACATGAAACCACCCCCAAAACAACCATTAGCATCCAAAGGCATTCAGATGCGAGGTCAGGAGATGTCCAGACACTAGATGAAAGGTGTGTAGTTTCTAGAGGCGTCTAAATGCTAGAATAAGAGAATTTACCATTAGAGAGATAAATACTCGATTAAAATTGGTGTAATGTTGGTAATGGCTAGAAAACTTGAGCACTCTATAAATACTTTTGTTTTGGGGACTTGAAGATAGTTAGTTGAGCTTATTAATTGCTGCAAAATCCTTATAAATGCTCTCTCAAAGCTTGTATTATAATTTTTGGTATTTTGTAATTGAAAAACTTAGCATTGTGCTATTAGCTTTGTATTTACTATCTCTTGTAAAGAACATACTATAGTTTGTTGTGAGTGATTTAGTAAAATCTTGAGTTGAGCCTTATGTGCTTAAGAGCTTCTTGTAAAGGCATAAAGGCTCAACTCAAGTGTTTGTGATTGTTTTGTTGTAGCTCCTCAAGGAGCATTGTGTGTTTTTCTATTGAAAGAAGTGTGAAGTTCTACTTGATTAAGGTATTGTTTGTTGATCGTGGAGACTTGGGGGTGAATTGAATTCCACATTATATCATGTTGAAACTTTTCTACCCCTATCTCTTTATTATTGTTGTTGTTTACTTTATTGTTTTACATAATTGGATAGTAAGTTCTTAAAAAGACAATAATTAGTGCATAATCCACATTCCTTAGGTGTTACCAGGTCTCCACAATTAATATAAAAGTTAGGACCGTAGTTTAAAATGCTTAACTGCATCTAGTTTATGAAATGGCTAGTAACATATTAGGTTTTGTGGAGGGATAAGCAATTAATAGGCATCTATCCTAAGTAGTACTAATTATCCATATTAGAAGTGTAGGATGAAAATTTTCATTAACGCACAAAATACATCTTTATAGAATGTTGTTGAAAATAGTCATGTCATGCCCCGAGGGGTACTCTAAACATAACAGCCCACCGTACATAGTATGGAAGCCTGGGATGACTTCATTAGCCACTCAGAGGTTTCTATACTATGCACAAGACATACTTCACAAGAGAAGGAGCACGATAGCGTAGCATAATTTATGATGGTAGTAATTAAATAGCAATGTGAGAGAACTATATAACATTGAAGTTAAACAAAGTAGATTACATTTCTTAGGGGGCATAACCCCGTTAATGTTCTTAAATAGGCCAAAGTATTATAATAATCCATAACTGTCTCCAAAATAATAAAGTCTAGATAAAGAGACTAAAAAGGAATCTACATCATATTCCCTCATAATTTCTTCTAGAGCTCCGTAAGTTTACTAGTTACTACCTCATGCACGATAGTCCTAGGTTACAACTATATGTATTCTTGTAATGACAAAAATCGATAGAGATATAAACTTACAACATACTTGTGAGATATTTCCCATTATTCACACCAAATAACCAAATCAAACAAGTTTATTAGTTCAAGCTTATACAATGCTCATGGAAGAAGCATGTGAAACAAACAAGTATGTATAGTCATTCGAAAACCATATATAGAACGGATTTACGCCCTACATGACAAGAGTTAGGGAATTGTCTCGAGGGTCCCCGCAATCCTCTATTGCTAGTCTTTGGGTACCTGCCCATAGCGTTCAGCTGGCACAGTTCTAAACTAAGGGTTGCCTTCCCTGAGCGATGTATTTTCCCCGAGAAGGAGCAAGGCTTGTGTCCCAACATGATTGTAGCCCATCTAGCTCTATGCATAGGAGTAGCTGCTTAAAAGAAATGTGAATAGACGATGCAATATGTGTCCACCCAATTACAAGCTGAATAGGGTTAATAATGCAATCAAGGGGTGTTCAAGTAATTAATCACACACACAACGCCCACATATCAAATGAATAGCCCGTATACGCAATCATAGTGATGGTTTCGATATGCTTAACATTCTTTACCACACATACATAACCAATGAAACGTCGATACATATCCATTTTATCTTTTTCTTAACAAATTAGTGCAACTAGTTACAAGCACATACAAGGTAACTAAATCATAAGGAAAAAAACTCACTCGTCTATGATGAAATCTTCAATTGAAGTGATCCTCAGGAAATGTGCTTCGGGATTTTCATTACATGAACAAGGAAAAACCTGAAATGAGTATTTTGGATCAACTTCATCCAAACTTCTACTTCTAAAGATTCTATTCTCGCTATATTTTTTGGTAGCCTAATTTAAACCTAAAAAAAGCCATAACTAACTTATTTTAACTTTGGATTTTGCATATGAGTAGTCAATTTCTATCTACTTTGAATGTTCTATCTATTTCTAAGGTTATTATGATCCTTTAAGGGCTTTAAGGTCAAGGAATAGGAAGGTTAAATTGCATCCAGACTTTACATCAACTTCACTCTGACATTTTCTAAAAGTTTTACTCTATATAGGCTCTTTAGGACATGTATTTATTATTACTATATCCAAAAATAATTGAAGCATAAGAAATCATTCATTATATATTCAAGGTCCCAGTGATGTTGCTCAAAATAATCTCTTTATAAATGACTCTTGGCAAAGTAGCTAAAAGGTTTTAATGACATGGGTTAGAGAAATTGAAACCTTTGCAATAAAGATTATTTTCATGGTTTTCAAAATGAGTGGATCAAGATTGAAAAATGAGGTTCTACACTTGCTTTACTTTCTTTGAAATTCTTGGTACATTAGGCAATTCATGGACAAGTTCCACTTGGTTATGTATTTTCAAAACATTGAACTCATGTGATTTAAAGAAAAGAATTTCAAAGTTGTATCTTTTAAAAATCCCTCTTAGGTTTTGGCATTTTAACAAAAATAGTGAGGATGAGTTGTTATTTGTTTTGATCATTTTCAAAACATTAAAATCAAGTTGGTCATAGAATAGAAGAAAAATTCAAAGTTCCACATCTCCATTTGTCTGTTTTGTATCATGGCATTTATGAAAAAAATTGGTGGATAGGTTTTGTTTTCAAATTTCCTTTTTACTTGGTGATTTCCCATGTATTCAAAATGAGTTTTGAAAATATTTTGCATAACAAAGAATTGTTAATATGTGGAGGTTACTAACTTTATGAATCTCCCATCATATGCTAGACCCTTTAAATTAGTAAGTGAATAAAATGACAAGCTAAAGATCATCATCTTGTTCTTTTAAATTTAGAAACTTTTGACCATCATGACATTTTAAATTTACAAAAATCATTTTGTTTTCATAACAACATCACTATGAGCATATTATGTACATGAAAATAAAATAAATTAATGAACATCAAGATGAACATAAAAATAAATTCTTAACAATGAAATATGAATATAAATATAAAGATAACATAAAACAAAATAAGAGTCTTAGATTTAGAACAAGGCTCATTGGGACTTAAAATGGACAAGTCACCATAAGACTTTATTATGGAAAAGTATAAGACTAGATTTAAGACTAGTCTTCTTAAGGTTTGAAGTGGCCAAGTTTTAAAAAGAACATAAATTGCAAGGATTTCATTAAATTGCATGAAAAGAAAAGAAGATGAAAATAAATAAATTACAAGTTAAATTAGTGAGCAATATAGTCTAAAGAATATATATAGATATAGATGTACATATACATGATCACGCTTTTTCTATATATGCTTTTTAAAACTCTTTTTAGTTATATTCAATTTCCTTTAAATGAGCAGATCTTTAACCGACAGTATATCGGGTGCGTGTGCAGTAATAAAATTTCGATGAATACCGAGTCGAATCCACAGGGAGTGAGGACTAGCTATCAATATATCAGTCCAAATTCATAGCTAGGCAAATCAAACTTTGTTTCTCTTTTTTTTTTATTTTCTTTTAATATAAATAAAATACTAAAAATGTTGGATTTCCACACCTCAAATAGAATTAGGTTTAGAGCCAATCAAATCTGGAAATAAATTAAATGTCTGCTATTGACCAAAAACGCACTTGTCAATCCAAATCATTAATGGGTTCGACATTTTCATCAATGAAGAACAGGATAACAATTCCTTTTCCCAAAGTGAACCATTACCCTAAATTAACCAATCAATGTTCCCTATTCCTAAGAAAGTGATTAATTGACTAATCTATTCAATTTACCAAACCCTAATTGAATTTAAATCCATATCCCTATGTGATTTCAAATCCAAATTAGCTATTCACAGAACGATCAGAAAGGAATTTTTCAATTTCAATCCTAATCTATCATGGATTCCAGATCTAAGCCAAAATTGCATGATATGTGAAATAACATCAACAAATCGAATAAATATAGTTATTCAATCAACAACATGGATCATCAATTATATAAATCAGATCTACAACTCAAAATCTTAATTAAGATCAAAGGAACAAGCTTTAAACATCATCCAAGATATGAACATAAGAAAAAGAACAAAATCACCTCCTCAAAATAATCCTGTTCTTGAAATCCAAATCCAAATGATGTTATCTGCTTGAATCCCGGTGTGGAATCCACAAACAAATTAAAATAAAAACTTTTCTAGTGTTCTACCCTAATATAGATCTAGGAGCAAGAAGAGAATTTGTATTTTTGTGCCTAGGGTTTCTTCCTGTTTTTCAAATGACAACATGATAAATTTATATAAAGGGTTACAGGGGAGTTACAATGGCATTAAAGGCTGGCGGCATTTAATTAAATTTGACCGGCCTTTAATGTGAAAATTAATTTCCGAGAGAAACTTTGAATATATACCGGTTTCAACACCGGTGGCGTAACCGTTCCAGTTGTCGGCGTATAATGAAAAGTCACAAATCTCTTGATTTTCCCTAGTGAAAGCTGGCAGTGTAAAATCCGACTTTAATAATTTGCATTCTATTCATGCGCAACACCGGCTCAAAGCCGGCGGTGTGGCTTCCTTAATAGCCGGTGTACTTCTGTTTTTATCCAAAATTGATCAAAACTTCTCCAATTTGCATGTATTTGATTCATAAGTCCTCAATGACCTGAAATAATAATTTACGAACAGTTAAGTACCATTTTTGATTGATTTCTATAAAATCTATAACATATAAACATGATTTGATTAATAGAAATTTGAGTAAAATATGACTTTATCAATACATAAAGTTACATATATATAAATTTAGATTACTGCACATAAAATAATACATGAATGTAAACATAAACAAGAATCAAGTATGATAAGTTGCATTTCCATTCTCTAGCATTATCATCATAGGGTATTTTCATCGAAATGATGTCAAGGCATACACATATAATCATAAACATACATATGCATGGTGTTTAGGGTATTTATCTAAAAGAAAATGTAGAGAATATGTGAGTATGAATGAAATAGAGATAGAGCCAAGAGACAGAATGGGGAGGGGTGGAAAGAGAAAAGAGGAGAGGGTTTGAGAGAAATCTTGAAGTATAAGAGAAAAAAGAAATGAATGAAGATGTAAATTATGAAATGTGTAGGAGTGGGGGTTATTTATAGATGAGAAAAGAGGGAGAAAATGAGATCAAAGAGAGGGAGAAAAAAGGGGAGTGAGGGGGGCGGTGCAAAAATTAGAGTGGGAGAGAAAGAAAGAGAGAGAAAAGAAAGAGAGAGAGAAGAAAGAAAAGAAAAGTAATAGAGAAATGAAAGGGTGGTAAAATGAGAGTAAGATGGGATATTTATAGAGAAATAGATGTAGTATGGGTGAAGGTTTCTTCTTGAAGAAGGGAAGAAGAAAAGAGAGAAAGAGAAGATGGATGTGACATAAAGCAGATTGATGTAAATAGTAATTGAAAAGACAAAATTATATCAGTAGAAAATAAGATAGTGTAAAATTTGGTTCAATTGATGTTTTCATTATATGATAAAATAAATTTTGGTATTATAAAAATAATTTAACAATATTTTATTATTAATTGTTATCTGATTATGTTATCTTGATCTGCATACTAGTGATTAGGTACGGAAATTATTCAGTTTGATTGGTAAAATTTTGACTCGATAATTTAATGTTATATTATAGGAAATTATTGTTGTGTAGTATCTATTGGTTAGTTGGATTGAAAACCTCTTTTTTCCAAAGACCATGAAGTTGAGTTTTTTGAAAATTTATAAAACCAATAGGTTCTGTTCAACTTCGGAAGCAACTACCAACATCAGGCAAATACACCTATCGAAGTAGCATAGAAAATATTTGGTCATGTTCCAAGGGATCAATGGCATCTATCTTACTCATTTCTCATTTATTATCTAGCTAAAGAAAATTTATAAAGTCATGATAAAAATAGAAGTTATCTTGGGTTTAGTGAAAATTTGCAAATCTTTTCAAGGAAAAATTAAAGATGGGTTTGTAAAAATGCAAGATGGAAGCCCAAGGTTGGCTTCACAAATTCCTTATAATGTGATTTCTTAACAAACTCAGAGAGAGAGTTGTATTTTGGTGTATTTGCAATGTTAGATTCACTGGGGTAAGCTAAATCCTCTCTTAAGGTCAGTAGCTTTAGGTCTAAACTAGACTACCGGGATCTTTTCACAAGTTATCAGTGGTTTAAGCCCACATAAAGCTTAAGAATCCCTTGTTTCTATAACTAACCTAATGAATTTCAAAACAAGCAACATAAAGTTTCACCATCTTTCTTTCACGGCGATTATGAGCAACTCCATTAGTAGCCATAGATGTAAACCCCCAAATTTTTCAAGAATGGTTTTGGTAAAGAACGATGATGAGGACTTGGAAGTTAGGTTTACGTAATGTAAGGAGTAACAAGAGAGAAACACGACCTAGACAACATCCCCATTGTCAACAACTTTCCCTAATGTTTTCTAAGATGAGTTACCTAAATCACCTCCCAAGTGAGAGGTCGATTTTGAGAATTGACTTGGTGAGGAATACCGAGCCCATGATTAAACACCATACCATATCACAACCATCAAGTCGAGAAAAAGTTAAGGAAGTAACTACAACAGCTTTGGGACTAAGAAATAGATAGGCTAAGTGTCTCACTTTGCGAAGCTTGATACTCTTTATAAAGGAAAATAATGGATACATGAGTTTATACATAGACTATCGCAAGTTCAATAAAGTCGTCATCAATAACAAAGTACTCGGATCACCCAGAAGTGAATAAGGAATTGCATGAATGGATAAAAAGGGAACGAAGTTTCCAAGGATTAAAGTAACAAGCTGTCTTCGCAACAATGGTAATGTTGCCAAGTTAAAAAGAGTCCTATACAATGCATGGGAACACATCGGGAAATAGTCACGAATGTGTAATTGCTTACGCTTCTCTGCAATTGAGACCACAAGAACAAAATTGCTCGACAACATGGTATAGTGTTAGTCATGGTAAAGCTTGCTTTTAAATGGAGATGTTATCTGAATAATCAAGGATAAGGAATTTATATTGGTTACCCGAACCTTGAGCACTTGTTCGTGTTAAAGGAACTGAACACGTGATAGAAGAAATGGTTAAGCGATTATAAAAGACCGTAATCCTGGAGTAAGCAATTATGCGAAAGAAAATGAATGCAGTAACCAATGCTCTAAGCTAAAAGAAAGGAAAAAGCCGATGGCTGATAAGGAGTTGGATGGATTAGAAGTGACAAGTTCTTGAAATTAAAATTGGGAATCATAACGACATTAAGACAAATTCCATTGGATGAATATTAAACCCTTTGAAGAGCTACGGTATGCATCATGAATAAGATTACGAGCCAAGTTTTGAGGACAAAACTTTCTTTAAGGGGGGAAGGTTGTAAACCCCCGAATTTTTCGAGAATGATTTTGGAATACCGAATCGAAACCCTAAAGACTTACCCAAATTGAAACCAAACCTTAAACAATCTTGATAATAGGATTTCATAAGAGAATCTTCGAAGGAAAAAATAAAAAACTGAATAATCGTTTGATTAAAAAATCTGACCATGAGAAGGTCCATCTATCCGATCCCTAACATAAACCCCTCAATTTCTAGGGTAAAGTTGGATTAAACCCTAACCTTAGTCAAACCGGAGTTTCAAAAGTCAACAAAGATTAAGACAATATAACAATTTCAACTCTAACAAACCCGTGCTTTTAAACCTTAGAAAATGGAATTAAGTTAATGGCTTATAAGAGTTCGTAATAATATAGAAAAGTATGAAAATATCATATTCGCTTAATTCTTGTGTCTTTCGAATCCGAGCGGGATCAGTTTTCGAAAATCATACTCGGAAACACAGAACGGTAAAAATATTCCGATAACACAAAAAGACTCGTAATTATACAAGGATTTCAAAAATATTAGTTTCACATTTTTCGGTAACTAAAAATATCAGATACAGCTCGCTTACGCGTATTTTTATTACTACCAGTATTTTATTTGTCTAGTCTACTATTCATAGTACTATTTCTACTATCCATTACTATTTTACTATCTCTACTTTTTCTTACACCTATTTCTTATTACCTATACATCTATTTCTTATACTTTTATATTTCCAACACAACTTTATTCACATCAAACCTTATATATTATTTCTGTCCATTACAAAAATACAAAATTTAATCAAAACTCTCTCTTTCTCCCTCTAATGCTGTCGGTCTCCCTCTCTCTTTTCTCTATATTATTTCTTTTTCAATTTATTTTATTACATCTAATTTTCACTCCAAAATTCTATAAATACCCCCTCCCTCCTTCATTCTTTCACACATTCATATTATATAACAAAACTCTACCAAAATTTCCTCTCAAAACCTCTCTCCAACAATCTCCTCTCTAAACACTTTCTACCATTTGCTACTCTTCAAGAAAAAAAAAATAACAAACACACTACCCATTCATCTCTTTTCAAATCTTCTATTAAACCTTAGGTAAAATTCTACCTATATCTCTTTACCATGTCATGCAACTTAGCATAATAATGGTGTGTGTTTTCTAAATAAATAATTGTTATGGAAGCGACACTATGTTCATGTTTTGTTCTTGTTCAGGAACAAATCTTATTTTACTATTATGTTGTTTTATTGTTATTGTTATGTTATTATGTTATTGTTATTATCCTAATCTAACTCTTATATGTTAGCAAATATATTTGTGTATATATATTTCCTAGAGCATATGAGCTCACTAACATAACATTTATTTATTCATGCCTTGCAATTTATTTCTTTACTTATTTCAAGCAATTTATTAAAACTTGTCTTTCTAGTCTTAGACTTGTCCTTATCAAGTCAAAGCAATGTCCTTTTCTTTCTTTTTGGGACTAGCCTATTCTTTGTCCCAGGTTGCCTTGATGAAGCCAAGGCTCTCAATACATGATCGGAATACCTTGATGAAGCTAAGATTCCCAATGCTTGACCATATTGTTATGTTTATTTGCTTATGAGTATTTCTTTCTATCTTATTATGTATTATTCTTACTTTTTCATTGCTATATAATCATATTCATGCATGATTAAAATATTGTTGTCTTAAATAAAAAATAAAAATGGTTCCTTTTTTAAACAAAGAGAAGTAAACTAGATTTCTTAATAAAGGAATTTTCAACAAAAGATCTAAGTTTTGTTATTAGTAAACTCTTTTAAAAAGATAAGCTAATCATAAATTCTAGAAGAAGTAGTATTGAAAATTTCTTCAAAATAATAAAAAGAACTCATTTCTTTTGTAAATCAAAACTAGATACTCCATAAAGATAGAAATTTTAGCATTGAACTTAAGATTTTAATTCAACCACATATTTTATAGAACTTAAATAGGTTCACTACAGATTTCAAAAATCACAGACTAAGAAAGTTTCTTCAAAACTTAATTTTTACACTGTCACTATCTTTTCAAAATTAAGATGAAATTTTTGCTAAATTCTAATATTGACAATTCTTTATTAGGAAATCATTTTTTATAAACTTATCTAAAAGAATTATTCCACTACTTGATAAATATTAAGAATAAAACAAGTTTTTCAAATCAAGGTAAAATCAACTCATTATTTTAGAAACCAACTTAGAAAAATAAAATTTGCCAAGAAAGTAAAGTTCTAAAGGTAAACTTATTTTCTAAAGAAGAAAAATAATATAAAAATTAGAGGAAAACATACATTTAACACAACTCCAAATATTTGAACACATCAACAACTTAAGGAAAATTTTGAAAAGCCTATTTTTCAATCACTAGAAATAAAGTTGGTAAATAACTTAAAGAACCAAATTTTTGGGAATTAACTTACTTTTGAAAAGATAAGAAATTGAATTATAATAGGAAAAACACTCACTTATAAAAACTCAAGAATTTTTAAGTTTCCTTCTAGCATTTTTAAAAAGGAAAAATTTTCAAAGTATCATCTTTTAAAACTCTTAAATACAAATTGTTTGTGAAATATCAATGTTGAGACAACACTACAAAAATCATGCATATGATATGAGTATAAATATATATTCAAAGGATTTTTCAACTATATAAATATCCACATATTTTGCTTAAGGATTTTTGAGTAAAGAGAAGTTTAGAAAAATCATATTTTGTGGACTATGAAATTCGTAACTATTCTATACCGTAGTAATTTGCCACCCAAATGGCTTTTTATGATAAAAATAACCTCAGAAATGGATAGATCTTTTCAATGGGTAGAAAACGGTATATTATATGCGAAATTCCAAGTTAAAATGAGTTAGTTATGGCCATTTTAAGTTGGAATTTCCTCTTATCCGAATTTTGACACAAATGCTAGAGTAGAATTAGAAAGTTCAAGGAGAGATTCCACGAAATACTCATTTCGGGTATTTCTTTCGTTTAGGTAATGAAGTTTGGGAGGATCCATATTCGGAGGACTGTTACGAGTGAAGAGTTTTTAGCAAGGATGGCCGAGTGAGTTTATTCCATACCTTTTACGTGCTTGTTTATGCTTGTAGCTAGAGGCACTAGAAGTAGGAAAAGATAAAAATGAATTTTGTATGATAACATTGATTGAAAGAATACTAAGCATATCAGGACATGAATTGTTGTTAAATCAAATTGTGTTTTGTTATTACCATGCTGGAATGTCTACAATTCTATGATCACTTTAAAGTACCTTAATTACATATTTCAAGTTATATATATTAATTGATTCATGCATGTCACGTAGTTAGTTTCATTTCATTAACTGCTATACTCGATGGGACAAGAATATTGTAGTAGGGTTTGCAAGAACCATAAGTCTGCAAGATGGGCGAATAGGAGCTAGAAAGAACTATTTCAGGATGGGCGAGTAGGAGCCATAAATAAACTACATAAGTTAGATTTCAAAGATGGGTTTTAAAGAGCCTGAAACACCTAACCACCGAATGGAGGGGTAAATCCATTCAAAACATATGATTTCCGGTAGATCATATGTCTTGCTTGTTCATTTGCTTGATGCATTTATATGCTTGTTAAATGACTTGTTTGAAATTATTGATACGAGTACGATGATTCAGAAATATTCTCACTAAGCTAGTTATGCTTATACTCCGATAAACTTTTGATGTAACAGGACCAATATCCCTTATGCCCAAGGACTTCATATACTCAAGTGGGATTATGCTTTGGGGAGCTTTTGGAAATCTTTTGAAGATCTTAGACTAAATATCCTTTAATATCTTTTAGTGATAGTATTGTTTCTTTGTGTGAAAGACTAAGCTGATATTATGATTATTAGGAAATTTATAGGGGAAAGCTCCTAAGATGATGTAAGGATTTTATTTTTATAATGATGAAATTAAATGGTTATCTAGATTTTTTATATGCTGTATTTACTATCTCGAACTATACATCCCACCAGTGTCTCCTATTATTGTGATAGACGCCTTACATATGGTGTTGAAAATTTCACATGACTTCGGGAAGTCATTCTTAAGTTTTAATACCGTATATGGCGGACTGCCACGTCTAGGGTACCCTTTGGGGCGTGATAACAGATCTATTGAAAAAATGATTTCTCAATTTATTCAGTTGAAATCAAACATGAATTTAAAAGGTGCACCACACATTTAGACCTACGAAAATGAGTTCAAGCTACTAATTACAAATACCCAGTCAATAATTACTTGAAAACGCATTTGAAATCACATGAATTAAGATTTGGGTTCACAAACACTAAGTTGTAAGAGATCATTTCTTCATGGATCCAAACATTAAGCATGAATTTTGAAGAAATAAAATGGAATTAACGAAGAATATCACAATTGAAGTTCATTGCAAAAATTACAAACAATGAGTTAAAATGATTTTACCTAGAAAACTCGAGATTTCTAAAGCAAGAATAAATAATTCTTTCGCCATAGAATTATCTCTCTATACTACGTTGGGAAATTTACACTTCATTATAACATACTTATCGCATGCCTATACACTTTATTTATAAGGTTGGGCATAGAAATCATGACGATTTTATTTGCTGACGTGGTAGATTCTTTATAACAGATATTGTCTTTGATTTCCACACATGCATCGTAAATGCTAGCACATAAGGTCACTTGTCGCGTGGTTGGTTGAGCACACAAATATTACATGAAATTCAGGGCTCAACCTAAGCTGTGGCATTCTACTAAAACGGTCAAGGGCTCCAAACTTGAGATCGACTCAAGTTGTACTTCTAAGCAAAGGTCTAATCTTCATCCAGTATTCCCCATGGGTCAAATCTAGAGCTCGATAGTGTGGCACGATAGATGCTATTCTTCAAGTCTAAGGCTCGATCGGCTCAAAATATTCGTTGAGGGTCACGTCGAGGGCTTGGTGTAGGGCGCGACAAACCAATTTGCCTTGATGTTTTGGCCTCGACAAGTACTTTTGTATGGCTCCGTGGAAATCTGTCTTTGAATTTTGATGTTATTTTCCTTCAAATCTGGTTCAAAACTCTTTAATTCTTCTTCCTTTGATTTTAGGAGCTGAAAAACAACATTTAAACATTAAAAACACCAATTCATAGGAATTTATCCAAGAATGCATCAAATTAAACCCAAATTCCTATGACAAGAATAGAGTAAAAAAGATTTATCAAATTCCCCCACACTTAAGCCTTTGCTTGTCCTCAAGCAAACATCATTCATAACCAGGTAAGGCTTTTAAAATAGGAAGATAAATCATAAATGGAAATTTGTCCAAGCTAATTCAAACTCAAATCACTTTAGCACTTTGAATATTTAATTAATCTTTATTAAACTGTTCTAAAATTACATGTACTAAAATCATAGGAATTATCCATGTAAATTAGCTTTTACCCTTCGAAGAATTCTTAAGAAAAAATTATTCAAAAGATCAATCAAAGCAAGAAAGAAACTCAGTCAACTTTGCCCCATTATACATATTAGTATGCAATTCCTTAATCATATCTCTAAGTATCATAATAAAAGATGAAGGCATATACATCAGTTCATCCCCTAACATCCTTTCCTTATTTGTGCTTTTTATTTTATTTTTTATTGATTATTTATGTACTTTAAAGCTACATAGGAGAAGATTTTTGTCTTGTTCTTTACTTTTCCTCTAGATGAGTTTTAGCTTTCTTCTTTTCGCTTTCTCTTTTTTTTCTTTTATGTGATGACTTATTTAAAATTGAAATAAGGGACAAGAAATTGCTCTTCCGAGGGACTAATCCCTAGCCATTTCAATACGAAGCACATGGTTGTTTTCATTTTTAAATTTTTCTTTTGTTTTGGTTAGATAGAGCGCAAGGAAAAATCATTAAGTTATGATCATTATTTGAACCTTCATCAGAGATTACATGACTCTCAAGATGACTATATTGAAAATTATACAGATCATTTAAACTTTTGGAAGTTAGTTAAGTAACCTTACTAGGGATTTTAAGCTAATTCTAGCTCTAAATTTCTAAATTAAATAACAAGTAAAACTACTTCACACAAATATTTATAAAGTGAATTATACAAAGTAAAGCTAACTCAATCTTGTAATAATTTTAATTACTTGCTCTATTGAGTTAATTGGTGATTCTGTTTCTAATTTTTTTTCAAATTTTTAGCCATTTCATTAATTTCCTATATTTTTGTGTGAGAAAATGATAATTTAAAGCATAGTTACTTTATTTCTTTTAACAGATTTTCAATTTCATATCTAACCCATTTTTGCCACTTTTCCTTCCCCTACAGTTATAGTCAATATTGTCCTTAATGTTAAAAAACATAGGGATGCTAGTCATGACATAATCTAGCCAATTAATACATGGACACCTCAACACATAACAATGCAAGAGAGTCTTCTAAAATTTCCTCTTACTCACTGTGAATTACAATTCATGCATAAAGGAATATCATATCAAATCATCTCGTCTCCAATTGTCCTTAGGCTATGAGTCATCTTGAGCAATTATAACTTAGATACTTTGCACCACTTGTATTCACACACATAAGAACACATGTTCCCACATTTGAACCACAATTTTCTTTCTACTCTCTTCCAACCATGAATTCCTTTTCACTTGCACAAGACATCTCGATTTGATAAAATATCCTCATAATCTTCTATCAATGATTGCATGATCTTTACATTAAATATCAATCATGCATATGAGACAAATTTTGTGCCTTACTTCTTAGGAGTTGCTTTAAGTTTGCTCTTCCATAACCTAGAGATGTAACCCTGGAAATTTTTCCATCATGAATTAAGTAATTAAAGATTAAAATCGACAAAGTAGCGAATAGAAAAATAGATAATTTGATTTAGTGCGTGTAGAATTTTCTCAAGTTTGTTTTATAATAGGGTAAGTAATTGTTTAACTAGTGGAAGATACCGAAGATAAGATTACGTATTTAGGGATAATAAATTAATAAATAAAGACATATGACACTAAACATAAAGTATAAGATGAGACGATCAATTTTTAGAGTCAAGTAAATGGAAATTTAGAGATAAATCGCTAAAGATAAAATATACGCAACTTGGCTAATACCAATTAAAATTCTACAAACCTAGATATAAAATTAAAATTCTAATTATGAAGTCATGAAATCTAGAATTTTTTAAGCCTATATGGTATAACATCCTAATTTGACCCATCAAGCTTGGAAACCTTAATTGCGTAAGAGAAAACTCTAAAAATAATCAATCGCGTAAAGTTTAAACTTTATATTTCAACTTGGAAATAATTAAGGGTGTGAAAAAAAAACTGATGAAATCAAAAAACTGAATCGAAAACTAGAAAACCAATATGAAAAATATAATTAACCGATCTATTGGTTTTTGTTTAGGATTACGATTTTTTTTCGGTTTTTGGTTTCAATATCGGTTTCGGTTTATAGCTATAAAAAACCGACGGTTAACAATTAATTGTTTCAATAATTATAAATATATTATATATATAATTTACATATGTTAATGCTCCTTAGATTTTGACTAAAATAGTATGTTCCGTCCTATGTTTGATGAGAGTTAATATGTCAATTAATTTGGTTTGATTTTGTTGATGATGATACATCCAAAGGCTTGTCTTTCCCTTTTTCCTTAATTTGATTTTTCTTTTTTTTTTAGCTCTTGTAATATATATAATAATTTAAAGAAAAACTCTATGATAAAGGCTAAAAATAAGGTTTATTGAAACTATTAATTTGATTTATTGAAACCATTACATTAAATAGTTAAAAAAACAAAAAAAAAAAAAAATTAACAAAAAAGAAACAGTTCACCTTTAAAGCAGTTAACTGTTTATAATGGACCGATTATGAATCGGGATATTAAAAAACCGATCATTAAGGTTAGGTTCAAAAAATAGGGCTACGAACCAGTTAACCAAACTGTGAACACCCTAGAAATAATCTTAGAAAAATATAGAACCCTGGGACATAATTTAAAAGATGTTCTCTTGAGTTAACTGACACATTTATACAACGCAATAGCCTAGATATTTGTTTTATAGTCATCATGAGCCTTTTAAACCACATCATCATGGGATTTTATCTTCTGGAGTTTCAAGAACCATCCATGTTCTTCTTGTGCAAGGGGTAGGTGCCACTTACCTCCATAGGAGATGCGAAGGTCATGTCATAATCTTCTAATCTTCTTCATTAATTACCAAAAGCAAAATCTCCTCTATTAGGAAATCTTATTCAAATCTAGGCATTGATGAATGATGTTGACCCATAACTAACTTGATTATTCTCGCTTCTAAATCGTAGATTTCATGCATAAAGGGGAGAAGAAATCGTTACATCATTCTATCTTCTTCATCATGAAGGAATCTTCATCATTGCTCGTGTCAACATGGTGAAAGCCTATCCTAACCTGTCATGTAGATGTGTATGTGTTCATACTTGAATGGACCACATTTCTCCCTCATTTTTTCCATAAAAACTATGAGATTCATGCACGTACACCTAACGCATTCAAATTTTCAACCAACCACATAAATTCTTCCTAATTAAGTCAAATATTGAGCATAAGACAAATTGTAGTATCATGACCCACAAAATCCCTACAATTGTCGTGTATACTCCATACACATAATAAACTCACACCAACATCAACAAATCTTCACCGATCACTTCAATATCTGTACGTTAATGTCATTCATGAGCTAAAAGACAAAAAAAAGTGCCATAATCCACAAATACCCTACTTGCCATGACCTATTCCTCATACACAAACAAGCATCAACATCAACCTATTCCCTAATCTTCCACCAATCATCACAAAATTTTTACATTTAATATCATTCATGCATGAAAGACAAATAGGACCCCTTATTTCTTCTCCTTTATTGCTGTGAGCTTCCTTTCCCTCAAACAAGATACCCATCAACATCATAACATTCCATTATCACTTTAAATTAACTATCACATGCAAGGGACCCTCTCCAATTGTCTTCATACCCTAAATTGTGTAGCCTTAAATAGTGAAACCCTCCATTCATTTTCAACATCCAATTTCAACATTCAATATCAACATCAACACTTATGTCACATCATCAAAAGCTCATCTAAAACCCTATATAGAAACCTTAACCATATTACTTATAATCTTGTACAAAAACCCTAGAAATCCTCAAGATAATTCCTACACCAAGCTTCAACAATTAAGGTAAGGATTTAAGCTCAATTATCTTAGTTTGAAATAGCATCAAACTCGTCATTCCCTATTCTCTACCTATAGGGTTTTGGTCATCCCTTGTAGAGAGAGGTATCAACTTTAATTTGCACTAAATCAAGGTAAATTCTACACTTACTTAAGTGAATACTATTGTCATAAGCAGACAACCATGAGATTCAGCAAGAACATGTTAAGAATCTAATATAAAGTATTCAGCCACAATAGTAGATTAAACTTATCATGTGTTTTTATGACAAGATCCTAATGACATTAAGTAATTTAAGCATATGAGGTCCAACTAATATGAATTTCTTAATGAACTTGAACAATAAAAATCAGAATCTACTGTGAATATTTCAACCCTAAATGAAAATTAAAGGAAGAATAATAGATTTGCGCTTAACTATTAAAATGTAAAAAAAAAAGACCATATCATAAATGGTGTCATACATCATGGTAGTGGTTAAGACCATGATCTTAATGGAGATTAAAATCAACCATTATTACGGCTTTATATTGGTCGTGATCTTCTTTAAGCAAATATTATATGAATAGCATGATCATAATGTACACCATGATGACCTTTCCATAAACATCCCGATCATAAAAGAGGCAGTAATCCTCCAGAAGTATCAATTAAAAATTTATCACCATTGTAATGTATACCGTGGTTACCACTTCATGGCCGCAATAGAGCGATAACAATCTCACAGACATAATCTTGCCCGTGTCACCTACCCCGTTTCCTCATGACTTACATCATGCCCATGGCCTACATCTTATCCCCATACCTTGTAGCTTACAAAAATCTCTTAAATAATGGAAAGATTAGGGTCTCCAAGCATAAATTGATGTAACTATAGAAATCTTAGGTAATATGATCAAGTTAATTAAAGATATGCACTTAGATTGAAATAAAGAGAAACACAATGAAAATAAAATCTTACTGTATGTTTCGGCCATATAAGGAATGATGAACAAAACTCAAGTTGGATCATTAAAATTTGATGAAAAGAACACTAAACAAGGAGATAGACTTGAAATAAGAATCACATAAACAAAACATGAGAATTGCAGTACATGATGTATCTCATGGCTCCTTGACATATTTTAAGTAAAAATTTGCAAAATTGAATAATTCAAGTTGGTCATTAGAAAATATATGAAATAAGCTTTCTAATGGTATTTATATGCGAAAACCGGACTTAAAATGACCAAGATGTAACTGTTTTAAGGAAAAACCATGTAGTCAGGAAAACATAGCGAGAATAGGGAATTATAATATTTGGTTAGAGAAGCATTAAGGTGATTCTTATGATATCATTCATTCCTTTGTTTAGGAGATTTTGGGTTAGGATTCTTAAACCTAAGGTATTTTAAAAGGTCATGTCAAGTGAACAATAATTCTTAAGTAAAAGAGTTCTAATGATCTGCTATCTGCTTTTGCTTGCTACTGCTTATTATTATGTCGGTTATGTTACTCATCTATTGATACATTAGTTGTTGTGAGTGCCATCATTTTCATGATCACTGAAATAAATAGATAACTTTAAAAACTCGGCTAAATTAATTGGAATCCCTATAAGAAATGTCCCAGATTTATATTTGAAACTATTTTCAAAATGTATCTCTAAAGAAATATGACTTGGAGTATCTCAATTTGCTCTTTTAGTCTTTTTAAATTGTTGAGTTTTACCAAAATAGTTTATGAAATAAACTTGGGACATTTATCGAGTAATTTTTACAATAGATGTTGCATGAGTCGGGTCTACCAATCATAATCATCATCATTGAGTAGGGACAGATGTTTCTTGAGTCAGGATCTATTTGCGACATTGAAATGTTTAGTTAACTACGTTGAGTGAAGTTAGCTGTTGCTTGAGTCGAGTCTACTTGTCATATTCACCAATGTTGGGCAAAGATAGGTGTTACCTGCATCGGGGTCTATCCAAGACAACTAGAGTGTAGGCAATGCAAATCTACACCGTTTATGGTTCCGGACTACTATAGATGTGTTGTTTGCATTCATCATATGTGTATTTATATTGCGTGTAGATAGATCTACATAAATGTTAACTTAATATTCGATAACTTGCATGATCGGTAGTAGTAAGAAATAAACTCAAGCTATGGTTTTGTTCACACCCCTACACTTTTGTGCAAGATTAGTACATATTGGGACTGGGCTAGGAATGTGTGAAGAGTGTTTCTTCATCGAAATTCTAAAAGTTAGAAAGATAGGTTACATCTAAGTTGAACTTAGAAGATAAATTAGATATTTTGTATAATCACTTAAGACTTTGTATTATGTAAGGTAAAAATCCAATTTTACTTTTTGTTAGGGGATACTAATTCTTTGAGATTTTCGTGAACTGTGGAAAATTGTGTTCCTTAGTTTTGTTTGGATAAAATTATTATATGATTAAATTATGTGATGTAATAAGTAGATTGAGTTTTATAATCTCTGACTTGTAAGGTGATTCTTATATTACGGGTGCACACGTGGTATGATAACTTTAGGATAATCCTACTAAGCCCTTCATAGGGTCGTGACAGTGGTGGTTAGCATTGTAGTTGGTTGGCACTACCCTCTGATTGTCGTTTCCCTCTAGTTGGTTTTTCCATGTAAGGAAGGAGGGATTATCAATAAGAAGAGTGAGGTTAGTGTTTTTTGGTTTGGGATTTCATGGTGGAGATTTTGATAAGGACTTTCCTACATATGGCGCCACGCGTTGCAAGTGCCAATTTGCTAATAGAGTTTCAATCTTCTACTTAAGGGGAAGATAGAGGGTGCTAAAGCACCAAAGACCTATGCACACAGGAACCTTGTTTAGTGGTACCCTAAGGGGATTGTTCAGCGTATCCACTTCAATGCTTAAGTCAATTGTAGATTTAAGTGATTGATCACTTACTTCTTAAGGGCTCTGATGATCCTTTATATGAAGTCATCATGGTAGACTGCAAGGGGACCAAAAGACATCCTTTACACGTAGCGGGTTCCCTTTAGTTTTCTAGTTGGCTTGTTCTGTTGGATATAATAGTATTAAGCATAGATCGTATCTCTACTAATACTGCGTCACAAATATATTGGGTGTGGAGGGCAACAAGACAAGGCACAAACCACCAAGGAGATTCATTTGTTAGGTCGTCGTAGGCCCTCCATTGACATTAGGTGTAAAACCTTAGATTTTACGATGATTTCTAAGATCAAACCCTAGAACCAGAAGTTAATCAAAAACCCTAGTCAATAAAAACCTATGCCAAAAACCCTAGAGTTTAAATCCGACAATCCCACACTCTCAAACCCTAGACAACGGAATTGAGATAATGGCTTGTAATAGTTCGTAATAACATAGTGAAGCTTAAAAATGTCAGATACATCAATTTCTAGTATCTTTCGAATCTGAACGGGACTGGTTTTTAAAAACCGTGCCAAGAAACACCGGACGGTAAAAATATTCTATTTATATCGTTAGACTCATAATAATATAATAAATCCAAAAATATCAGTTTCATAATTTTTCGGTAGCTAAAAATTACAGATATCGCATTTATACGTGTATTTTCTTTACTACCGGTAACTTATTAGTCTTGTATACTATTCATTGTACTTCTCTACTATTCATTACTATTCACCTATCTTTGCTTTTTCTTACTACATATTCTTACTATCTATATAACTATTTTCTTACTTTTTACCTTTCTAATACATCTTATATCAAATCATATCTTACATCTTAATTATTTTCTTACAAAAATACAAATAAATCAACTCACTCCCTCTCTCCTCCCCTTAAACCCCCCCCCCCCCCCCCCCCCCCCCCCCCCCCCTCTCTCTCTCTCTCTCTCTCTCTCTCACATCTCTATATATTTTCTTTTTCAATTTATTTTATTACATCAAATTTTCATTCCAAAAATTCTATAAATACCCATTTTCCCTTTACTTCTTTTACACCTTCATTTCATACAACAAAATCTCTCCACAAAATTTCTCTCTACCAAAATTCTCTTTCACCAAACACTCACAAAATCCTTCTCTATACACAATCTATCTACCACATATCTTCAACCACATAAACCTACATTCATTACCTTCTTCCCACTACAATAATACTTTAAGTAAACTTCTTTCCAACCATTCATTTTAACCATATCATGTAACTTAGCATGACCGTACTGTTATTTTGAAACTCACATGAGTTGTAAAAGCAACAACATGTCCATATTTTGTTATTGCACACAAAGTTCCAATTTTATTATCTTGTTATTATGCTTATATATATATATATATATAATTATTAATGATATTATTGTTGTTATTATGCTATAATCTAACTCTATATATATTATTAAGTATATGTATATCTATATATTTTTAGAGCTTAATGCTCACTAACTTTCTCTAACTTGCTATTATTGCTTCTTCCTTTTCTTTTTCATTTTCTTTTTCTTTTTCTTTTCGAGACTTAGTTCCGGAATGTCTTGATGAAGCTAAGGCTCCCAATACTTGATCGAGTTGCCTTGATGAAGCTAATGCTTCCAATGCTTGATCGAGTTTCCTTGATGAAGCTATGGCTCTCAATGCTTGATCGGGTTACCATGATGAAACTAAGGTTCTCAATACTTGATATATTATCTTGCTTATTATTAATTTGCTTCTTATATATTTTCATCATTTTTCATATTATGTGCTCATGAACATGTATCATCATAATGATCTTATCTCAACAAAAATTTAAAGTAGACTTTTCCTTAATAATAGAAAATAAAACTAAATGCTTTCAATATATATAACTTTATGATTAATTCAAGATTTGTTAGCAAACCCATAAGAAAAATTATTTCACAACTTCTTTTCAAACTTACCAAGATTTTTAATAACAATAAAGATGATTTCATAAAAGAAATTAACAAACAAAATGAACATTCTCATTGATAATAAACCATATAAGTTTATCAAAACTTAGCATAAATGTTTTAATGGTAAACAAATTTTTCATAAAAAGTTTACTTGTAGGACTTAAACTATCTCCATAATAACAACAAAAAACAAAACTAGTTTTCAAAGTCAAGATAAAATCAACTTTCTAATATACAAACCCATATAGAAAAATAAAGGATTTCCAAGTTTGTAAATGATAAACCCATTTTTAAAAGAAATAAAAAGAATATTAGTATGGTGAGCTCAAAAACAATGAATTTTACCAACAACTTAAAAAGAATAATTTCTTTCCAAGTAAAATTGATAAAAGACTTAAAGAACTAAGTTTTGGAAATAAAATTTATATTTGAAGAAGCTTCAAAAAGCTAGGATATGAGAATTTAAGAATAAGAAGACTTGTTCAACAAAACCATTTTTCTTTAAAAAGGAAATATAAATAGGTCAAAATCACCACAGGTAATCAACAACTCAACAAAACTTTGGAAACTTAATTTTTGCCACAAAAAGCAAAATTTGTAGAAGATTAAAGTTAAAGGAAAATTTATTTGTTTTAGAAAAAAATTAGAAAACAAAATAAGAATATACTTTTTTACAACAACCTAAGAAATTATAAACTTTCTTCAAACACATAGAAAGGAATTTGTTAAGTTTCAACACCTTAAAAATGAATTGTTTTACGAAAAATAATCATTAAGACAACACCATTAGAATATTGCATATAATATGAGTCTATACAAATAGTTAAAAGATTTTTCAACCATATATGTATCTATATTTTTGCTAAAAGGATTTTTGAATGAAAATTGAGTTTGGAAATTGTTTAGCAAAAACTGAGATTTCTCGTTTTGGTTCTGTATCGAAGCTTTTGAGAAGCCAAAAGACCTTTTAAGCAGAAAATAACCTTAGAAATGGATAGATCTTTTCAAGTAGGTAGAAATCGGTATATTATATGCGAAATTCCGAGTTAAAATGAGCAAGTTATGGCCATTTTAAGTTGGAATTTCACTCTATACGAATTTTGACGAACCTAGTAAAAATAGAATTGCAAGTTTAAGTAGAACTTTCAAGAAATATTCATTTTGGGTATTTATCTTGTTTGGGTGACGTGGAGGTCGAGTACCCGTGTCCCGAGGATTTCCTTGAGCAGAAGTATTCACACAAATGGCCGAGTGAGTTTATTTTTTATATATTTGCACTTATGATTTTGCTTGTAAAATAGTGGCATTAGAATTAAGGAAACGATAAAATGGAAAGTGCATGTGCTTTACATACTTGGTTAAAATTACGATTAAGTATATTGAGGCAAGAATTGTTTATAATGAATATGTGATATAGTGTAAGAATTGACTATCTGCATATTTTATGATCACCCGTAAAATATTTAATTATGCCATGAGTACTTAATTAAAATGATTCATGCATGTCATCGAGTGAGTTCATTGCATTTATTACTATTCCTTTGTTGGGACAAAAGCTTAGTAAGGAGATTCATAGAGTCTATAATTTCTATGAAGTGACGAGGCATCGTCTAAATCAACTAGCAATGAGAAAACATCTGAATAAAACATACTTGGCAGCTATGTAGTGGCTCGAAAATAAACTACAAATAAGTTGGATTAAACACACTTTTTTGTTTCTAAGCAAGGAAGTTGTTAAGAATAAGAATTATCATGGAACTATGTTGTACAATAGCAGCCTATACATTTTGAAACACCTAACCACCGAATGGAGGGGTAAATCCATTCAAACATATGATCCTCGGAAAATCATATGTATTGTTTGCCCACTTGCTTGTGTATCTTATATGGTTGCTTAACTAAACTTGAT
Organism: Combretum micranthum; assembly: GCA_024138025.1. Classification (NCBI taxonomy): domain Eukaryota; kingdom Viridiplantae; phylum Streptophyta; class Magnoliopsida; order Myrtales; family Combretaceae; genus Combretum; species Combretum micranthum. The sequence continues at coordinate 210,249 of JAMXBD010000753.1, read as the reverse complement.
TTGATTATTGAATGTTGAGTGTTTATTTGTGGAAATAAATCTCACTAAGCTATTAGCTTATATCATTTTAGATATCTTTTGCAGCTCCAGTACCTTTGGTTGGAACCAAGAGGTTATTTTACCCAGGAAAAGATTCGAAAGTGTAAAATCGTTTTATTATAGACTCTTTATTAGTCTTAGTTATATTTAATAGGGTAATCCCCCTTAATGTTATAAAAAACTCCTTAATAGTTTCTCTATGAAACTTGGTTATATTGTTATGATTTATTTTCTTAATTGGTATTGTGTATAACTGCTTAAAAGGCATGATCCAAGGTTTGCTCCACTACGATAGCAAATGTATGCGTTACACTCGATATCGAGACTTTCGGGATGACTAAGGTTATCATACTTAAGCCTTAATATTGAGTGTAGCGGACTGTCGCGTTTAAGGTACTCTTTGGAGCATGACATTAGGGGTCATGACTGGTACAACCTTATCGACCTCAACATCCTTTACACGTGGTGGGTTCCCACTGGGTTGTTAGATGGCCTGATCTGCTGGATACAACTACATCAGGCGTAGATCATGCCTCTATTAATACTGTGATACATATATGTTAGCACGAAGGGTGGAAAGATGAAGCACGAACTACCAAGGAGATTCATTTATTAGGTCGCCATTAGGCCCCCATTGAGATTTAGGGTCGCAATTAGTACAACCTTGCCAGCTTCAGCCTCCATGTATGAGGCCAAGGTCATGCATGCATGTTGCAAGGGTGATTCAAGGTTGCTTGGGAGTCATTGTACCTAGTTAGGGTGTAACCTGCTTTAGAGGCCTTCGTGAAATGGGCCCTCCGAATGTTGGTATTGGGCATGAAGGGCCCATTACTTATTGGGCTTTAACCCAACAAGCCTTAGCTAAAAATCTACTAACAACCCTAGGTAACTCGATTTAATCAACAACATTAGCTTCTTGGTATGGGAATTGAGGTAAGAATTGCTTAACCAAACAACTCATAAATACGATAGTTTAATACATGCTAAAGAGAGAAGAAACATACCAAAGCTCATCATGTGAATGAAAAAAAGAAAAACAATAGATGTGGCCTTGAAAGGGAGAGAATTGAGAGTTTTAGATCGATTTTATAATGATTGAATTGAGGCTTTCATTTACAAATGTTACATTTAGGAGTTAGGGTTTTGATTTTGGAAAAGAAAAGAAGGTATCAATAAGGTAATCATGACATTAAGGTAGCATTTAAGTAAACAATTTTTTATGGTGCTGGACTAGACAGAGATCATAGTATCATGCTTGGTTTACAAAATGTAAGTGGGGTTAATGTCACCAATGATACCTGAACTTAAAAAAAAAAAAAAAAAAGTCCAAGTAGGTACCTAAACTTTGAAATTGTTCAACTTAGTATCTGAACTTTCAAATTGATCAATTTAATATGTAAAAGAACTTTTTGTACATGTTAACAATACCTCTATTAAGTTCTTTTAGTTACTAAATTAATTGATTTCAAAATTCAGGTACTAAATTAATTGTTTTCAAAGTTCATATATCTAATTACATTTTTTTTAAGTTCAAATACCCTTCATGACATTATTCTAATGTATGTAGAATAAGACAAAACTCTCTTCATGGAATTGGACAAAGCTTAAATTTTTTGTATATTTTATTTGATGACATAAAAATATTGAAATTAAACAAAAATAAAATCTCTTAATAAGAATCTGTGAAATGCTGTCAATACTATATATGCCAAATATGGTACAGGAGAATTATTTTGTCTAGCATTTTTATATTGTACTATCCAATTCTCATTGTCTTGTTCAATCGTTGCAACCAAATGCTACCTAAGTAGAACAACTTAGGTATATAGTTCATTAAATAATAAACATTGGTACCTAAAAGGTAGAAGTATTAAAATTTCAATTAGTACTATCATCGTTATTTATTTCTAGTTATTACTAATGTCTTTGGACACGAAAACAAGAGGATCATATTATTAAAAGTGTGGAAGCATGCTCAAAATATGCTTTCTTTATAATTTTTATAGTTGCTTTTGTCATAGAATATCATCAACTAATAAATAGATGTTAAATAAAAACAGGGAAGTAGATATGTATATCATAATCAGTTAATTAAATTATGTCTATTCTCTTAATTATTTTATTTATTTAACTACTCAATCCTAATAGTTTCTAGGTAGACCTCTATCTTTGGCTATCATGGATCAGGCCTTCCTCTTTGGGTCTTTAAGGGCTGCAATCTGCCCCCCTCAAGATAGGTCCATGATACTTTTATAAGATAATGATAGCGAAATTATATAAAATTTAAAAAATGTGAGTACCTCCTATAGTGATTAATAAAAAAATCGGTGAGGGTAATACACGATGTCAATAAATTATTGATTTAGTTGAAATCCTTATAATTCCTTTATAGCCCCCCATTTTTTCTCTGCGGCTCCGGTTCTTTATTGGGTTAATGTCAATATGCCTACTTAAACTAAGTCTGTTAGTTCCATTACATAGCTTGGCAAGAAACCCAGCGTCACCCCCAGCAGGTCCGCCAAGTTTAAACGTAATAATGAACCAGTATTTACTAAGAAGAAATTCCAATTGATAATTTTGAAAAAGATATTAATATAATTTAGGAATCCATAGCTTAAGAAATTAATGATAGAATTAGATTATATTTGAGCAATTACAAGGTGGATCTAATGATAATTCAAAATTTGGATGATCTTGCAATTGAATTAATTTACAATCTATTTGAATGATCTACTTTTCATCAGTATCTGCATTGGAATCTTAATCGTATCCGTTTCTGGTTTGTTTGATCGGTTACAAATGTCTTTTTTTTTTTCATCGGTATCTGTTTTGATAAACAATCTGTTTGAAAACAACAAAAAAATGAAGTCAGCACTACAGAAATATGACGAAACAAATAAACCCTTAATTTGATATTAACTTGTGATTATGATTTAGATTAGCTAGTTGGTAATTATAATTAGTTTTTTAATTGGTAATTAATTAGGATAATTTGACTTTAGGGTAAATATCGCAAATAATACATAAACTTTCGCAAAAGATGCATTTATGTATTTGAACTTTGAAATTGATCAATTTGATATCTAAAGGAACTTTTTGTATACACCAATAACACTTTTATAATGTTGGTTAAAAATACCATATATGATAACAGTATTAGCCAATTTGACCTTTCAAGGTCTACATTAATCGATTTTAAAGTTTGTGTACTTAATTTTATAATTTTTCAAAGTTCAAATACCCTTTGACACATTAGCCTTGATTTATTGGCTAGATAATAAGGAAGAAGTGAGTACTAGCAGTTAATGATCCTTGTGGGAAAATACTTGTGCTTTATTGTTATACTACTATTTCTATAGGTATAGTTATCTAATTTATCTTAGGATAGAATTGAGTATAGGAATTTTAAATTAATTAAATGTTCATATCAAGTTTTTGGTGTCATTGCCAAAGATCAACAATAATAGAAAAAGTTAACACTTATTAATCTAACAATTCTTTCTACCTTTTTCTTTTCCCTTCTTTTAGTGGTTGAATTGCCCTTATTTTGGGATTTAAAGATTTTTTATATGGATTTATTTTGTAGTGACTATTAATGATAAGAAGAATTATGGTCGGTGGAACCAAGATAACAGCATTTGGAGTGCACCAAGTATTTATGAAGAATTCGTACCCATGAATTATTGTGACATGGTACATTAGTATTATGGGAATAACCCACCTTCATTCAAGTGTCTTAACCCCTCCCCTCTCCCAAACACCCCCACCCCCCACACATACACACAACAACACCACACCACACCACCCCCCCAACCCAAAAAAAAAAAAAAAATGGGTATTCAATTACCTAAATTGCAAGGAGATGAACAATCATTTGGGGGAAAAAAAGTATGAGTAAATTAATAAATGGTGATGATGAGTTAGTGGGTGAAGAAGTGAAAGTCCAGGAAAATAAAATGCTTCTTGATAGCCACAAAATTGAAGCATAATTGGATGAAAATCAAGGGGACTTAGAGGAGAACTTAGTTTGAATTTTAGTTCTCAAGATTCAAACTTGCTTCATGAAGAGATAGATTTGTGTAAGAATTCTTTAATCCTAGATGAGGAAAATAAAGAAATTGACCATCAAATAGAACTCTATGATTTAGAACCCTCCCTAATTTTTTATAAGGAGATTGAGATGAGAAAAGAAGATTTTGAGTTGAAGAACCTCAAGTTTCTAGGACACATAGTAGAGTTCGAGTAGGCACTCATTCTAAAACTTCTTCTTATGTAGAACGTACATTAAGAAGTTTTGGAGGATTTAAGATGCAATTGAGTCGCTATCCATCAAAAATGGAGTCTTCCCTCTATCTTTCAAAATTATGGGAATGGCACATGTTTTCATTGGATCCTGGCAAATAGGTCATGAATGTTAAGCTAATGACATTAAAAAAAACGCTTCATTGGGGTAGCTTATGTCTAACATAGCTTACTAACTTGTTTTTGTTTTATTTCAAACACTATCCTGTGCCAGCCACGACCATTCTTCAATTGAACCACAAAATTTAAACATGAGCCTCAACACGAGCTCGTGTTGAGTTGTGTTTATCAAGGCTTATCAAGTAATGTTAACTACAACTTCCATTGGTTATGTACATCACTAAACATTAACATGAGATTTACACAACCTTGTGTTTTGCTCGTGTTAACCCAGGTATGGAATTCCATTACATAATACATAACCACAGTCACACCATGAGCATTTTTTTCTTTAAAGATCATATTAAGATCATATTCACTCGGATTTCATTTAAGTGATCCAAGCAAGAACCAACCACAACCACCATTGAAGGCTTATGCAAGTCACAAAATTATAATTTGAATGTAGCAGGACTACATGCTTCCCTCGTGTTGGCCTAGTTTTCACTTCATTAATTCACTTTCAAAATAGAATATGGGCTCATGTTAAGCCTGTGTTCTCATTTATATAAATACCTTTGTCACGTCCTAAGGGGTGTCCCAACCGTGGTAGCCCACTATGTATAATATTAAAGCTTAGAAATGACTTTCCTTAGTCATGCAAAAGTTTCGACATTATATGCAAGGTGTACTTTCACAACAATAGGAGACATTGGAGGAGTACACAGTTCAAGATGATAGTAAAAATGACATACAAGAAATGCTAAACATAAATTTTCACAACTTAAAGATTTAAAGTCTTACATCAACATAGATGCATTCCCCTTTTAAAGTCTCCAAAACCATTACTACAACTACTAAAGTCTTTTTTAAAGTAAGAAAATAAACATAATGCTAAGAGATTTTAAAAGAAGTCTATTCTATGGTCTTCAAGTAAAATTCCCCTAAAAGCGAAGTCTCACTTAGGTGAAAGGGGACCTTAGGTACAAAAACAAATATACCTGCGATAGCAAAAATCTATTGGGGTATAAGCGACACTTGATTAGTGAGTAAATTCATGTAATAACGTACTCATACAAATAATCAAACAAGTTATTGTTAAGCAAGCATATGAAATGCAGCAAGCATATGAAATGCAGCATGTTAAGCAAGCATATGAAATGCAGCATGCATATGAGCAAACAAACATATATTTTTAACTAGAAATCATATATTGAATGAATTTACACCCTCCATATCAAGGGTTGGGAAAGTTATAGGCCTATAAGACCATCATAAAATTATATAGATTTTCAAGCTCCTACATGCCACAAATTTTTGCAGATTTATTGGCTCTTACTTGCCACTACTACTACTCTCTCCTCCCATATGAGGGAAATAATACCAAAAATGATGTGACTCACTTCGTATCATGCATGATCAATTTATCATTTAACTAGAGAGTTAGTAGCAAATTTTATAGGGATGATCATCAAGATATAAACAAGCAATACAAGATGGCATCGAAACCAAAGTATTAATCAATAATTCAAGTTTCGATATACTTATCTTTCTTTCAACAAACACCAAGAATATAATCATATCCCATGACATCCCCACATGCATATTCCATTTCATCTTTTCCCATTTTTTAGTGCTTTTATTCTACAAGCACATACATGAATACGTAAAAGCAAGGAGAATAGGAGATAAACTCACTTGGCCATATCTTGAGAGCTTCAATCTAAATCGTCCTTAGGGAAGGTGCGTTAAACTCATTATTATTTAAATAAAAGAAATATATGGAATGAGTATTTTATATAGGTTCTTCTTAAATTCCTAACTCTATTGAATCTATTCACAATACCTTCCCAATTACAAATCTTCTAACTTAAAACGGTCATAACTTGCTTATTTTAATTCGAAATTCCGCATATGAGTAGTCATTTTTTGCTACTCTGAATGCTCTATCTATTTCAAAGATTACTTTTAAAATTTAAGATCATTAATGCCATGGAACATATGACGTCTAGAAAGTTCCAAACTTTGTTGTTTCTAATTTCAAAATTTTTACTTCATTTAGACTCTCTATGTCAAGTATAAAACATTTCTACTTTCGGAAATCATATAGAAATAACAATAGTTCATAATATATGCATGATCTTAGTGATGTTGCTTAAAATAGAGTTTTTAATAAAACAATCTCTATGGAAAGTACAAAAGTTAAGCTTTATGAAAAATAACTTTGCACTTGTAATAAAATCTCTTTTATGAATTTTTTGTAAACATGAAACTTAAAGAAAATTATGGTTTAATATTTAGTTCAAAACTTTTAATTTCTCATACTTATTTCAAAACTTTATCTAACAGTTTATTTTACAAAACAAGGATTTCACTTGTTTGTGAAGAAAATGCTTTAAGTTATATTTCATAGAAATTCCTTTAAGTCTTGGCACTTTGAATAATTTTGGTGAATGTCTTGTTCTAAGTCTTTATTCTTGATGAAAGGACTTCCCATGTATTGAAAATGAAACTTTGGGAAAATATTTTGTATAACAAAGAATTATCAACATTTATATTTTTGGAAAATTCATTTTGGCATAACAGCAATATCACTTATGGTCATATATGTGCATGGACTTAAAAATTTATAATACATAACCAAAATTAAGATTATGGTAATATTCAAGAGAAGATAAGGATATAAAAATAAATTAACAATAATCATAAAGTTAGTAAACAAAAACATGGGAGTCTTAGCTTGTTATCAAGATTCTTCGGGACTTGAAATAATCTGATCACCATATGAAGTAAATATAAAAAAGCGTAATTAAATAAAATAAAGTAGGGTCGTGGACTTTAAATAGGGTCGCTAAGACTTGAAATTTCCGGTCTCTTTCGGACTTGAATATGGACATATCAAGACTAGAAATTGACTAGTCTTATAAAAGCATAAAATAAATATATTACTTGAAATAAATAAAGTTATGTTAGTGAGCATTAGTCTCTAAATAATATACATACGTAAACATATAGAAAAGTTAAAGCAATTAACAATATAAAAATAACATGAATATGAACATGATAGTAGACATTGTATGTTGTCTTGTATATTTCCGTTTCTAGCATGAAGCATCATTGGAATTTATTTTGGAAATTTATATGAATCAACATACATATGCTGCACATTATAATTTATGGAGAGTATTTGGAGTGTTTACCTAAGTTTTGAATGAAAGAAAATGAGAGGCAAGTGAGAGAGAGAGAGAGTGGCGGCAATAAGGAGGGGAAAAGAGAGAGGGAGAGTTTGAGAGAAAATTTTGATAGAGTTTTGTTAAGATAAAGAATGATAGTGTGAAAATGAGAGGGAAGGAAGTAGTATTTATAGAGTAAAGTAGGTGGAATTAAAGAAGGAAAAGAAAATGGAAAAAAGAAAATAAATTTAGGGAAAGAGAGAGGAAGGTGGTTGGCGCCTCTTGAGAGAGAGAGAGAGCGAGAGAGAGAGATAAAGTACAAATTAAGTAAATTAAATTAAAGTATAGTAAAAATTTGTATTAGTAAATTAAATATAAGAATAGGTATGTGAGTTATAAGAGATAGGTATAAGAAAAAGTAGAATAGAGTGAATAGTAAATAAGATAAATAAATTATCGCTAAAGCTAAAAATACCTGTATAAAAGCTATATTTGACATTTTTATAAGCCAATAAAATTCTATTTGATATTTTATGAATATCTTAATATATTACTAGTGAAGATTGTCTGTCGAAGTATATTACCTCATTTTGCATATTAGGGTTTGGATATGGAAATTGATCCCCTAAAGGCTTGAAATGATTGAAGTTTTGGTTAAATTGATTATTTTAGGACATGAACCATCTATTCGATTCATAAATTGAGTTTATTTATTTTTCTAATTTATTCAGGATTTTAAGGCTTTACAAATTGTTTAATTGAGTCTAGAGTTTCTAGGACCTAAGGTTGACTCAATTTGACTTTAGGCTTTCACTTTCAATTTCACTTTCACTTTTGACTCTAAGGTTCTACTTATAAACCTATTGAAAAAAAAAAATCTAGGGCTTTAAAACCCCTGTGTATTTTTCAAACATAATACCTCTCCTCTTGCAGTTAACACAAGCTAGAGCTATAAATGGTGGAGATGATATGAGAGTTATTGCACACTGATACTTTTCAAATGTTCTTTCTGTTATTTTTTTCTTGCAATTTTGGATTGTATATAGATGATTCTAGTCTTTTTGAGCAAGAGTTTGATGGTGATTTGGCTAGGATATTTGCATACGATAAACTAACTTCTTCTCAACTTTTTTCTTTTTTTCTTTTTTCTTTTTTTCTTTGATCTTATCAGTTATGGTACGTAGTAACCTAATTGTAGAAAATCTTAGTTTTATTTTGAAGAGTTACAATCTTTTGTTCTTGTACTACTTTATTTGATAGGAATCAAGTATCTTTGCTAAATTATAGTTGGGGAAGTTCTAATGTCATTTTCCTTTTTCCTTTACTTTTAATTTTACCTTGTTTGTGTTTAATTAAGACATCGAGGGTAATGTTTAATTCAAGTGAGGGGGAAGGGACTGAAAGCAATAAGGGTTATTATTATTCTCATGGGTTTAGTTTTATCCCTAACTTAAGGTATTATATTATTGAGTTTAAAAATTGACTCTATTACTTAAGGAAAGCCTTGCTATTTTGCCTAAATCATCATTATATTACTATGCATTTGAGACAAAAGCTACTTAATAAAATTGTAGAATATATATATTTTTTAAATTTTTCTGACATTTATATTAAATTTACTCCTTTACATGTGTATTCATTATACTTTACTAAAGTTGTTGATATGAATCATGGATTGATTGGTCCTATAACACAAGCCAGAGTTAAATGAATTCAAAAATTGGTTCAACAAACCTTGTGTAGCGAGCCAAATAAAAATGAGAGTGATTTCTTCCATAGCTATTTACTTCATCTTGCAGGGAAGTATTATTTAGTTTTAGTTAGAGTGGAAGATATAAAGGAGATAGACTCAAAAGACAATAAGAGAGTTCCATGCCTTTGCCCACCGACCGTATCCAAGACTATGGAGTGCTCTATCCTCGAATCGATGGAGAACACTCTGTACCATATGGACTATATGGAAGGCTATGATAGTTCAGAGTCTAGTGTTAAGAAAGACCCAAGGTTCTCACGCCTTGTGCCATGGTCCGTAGGATAATTCAACGCATTATTTTTCGATTTTATCTTTTATTATTTTATTAGATTAGTTTTCAATTTATTATTTTACCTTTAACCCTACTTGTAGGCTGTAAAAGGAGCTTTTAGGCTATAGTTGATAAAATCTTGATTTTACCTATACGATTCTATGAGTTTACAATTTTATGAGGCTCTTTCGAGTTGACTTGTGAGTAGAATCATTTTTTTGTAAACTCTTACAATTTCAACCTAGTCTACAAGTAAATTTAGTAGAAACTCATGCTTTTAAATGATTTTACTAATTTTACCTACTTAATTCAAATAGGTTAAAAATGAAAAAAAAAATAAACAGCCATATTTTTATGAACTCATTTTCTATTATGATAATACATCTTTCTTGTCACATCTCAACTCATATTCTCTCTATCTCTTTCCGTCTCCCTAACTCTCCTATTCTACATTTATTGAATTCATTTATGTTAAGTTATAGTTGTAAAGTTTATAATAAAACTTATTTATTTCATTTATATAGTTAAGAATTTATGATAAGTTGAAAAGTTTTATTCTCCTTAAATACATAACCTTTTTCAAATAAAATAATAGAAAATATCTTAATTTTGACTATACTCACTCTTTTTTGTGTATGTTATATTATGATTGAGAGTTATCATGAAAAAGTGAACTCAATTTCTTTATTTATTTATTTTTTACATCCATTATGTATTTTCAAGTTTTTTATGACTTCTATAAATATATATATATAGTTTTTTTAAATTATTTTCCATAGGTCATAGAAACTTACGTTTTTACGTTTTGATTCTATAAACCCTTTAATGATTCTACTTAGAATCACTAGTTTGACAACCTTGTTAGGCATTATTTAGGAATCTCTTGAGACTTTTGAATATTGAATAAAATTTGAGAGTTTTCTCAAACCTTCTCTTTCTATTAATCTCAATGATTGAGTGAAAGCTTCGTTGTTTACATTGATTATGTGTGATATTGATTAATTAAAACAATTAGTTCGATTCCTTTTCTTGGTGCATAATATCCTTGATCATTAATATCCCTTGTTATTTTTTTCCTTAATCTAAATTCAATAATAGGAAACTAATAATAAAGGTCAGTCGGTTATTGTTATAAAACGTATACGTGATTCTATCTAGTATCATTTTGGTATTAGAGTTTGAGGTTGTGAGAGGAATCTAGGGCTTTGGCAAAGGTTACTTGTGGAAGAAGGTAAGTAAAATGTCACGCCCCAGAGGGTACCCTAAACGTGGCAGTCCGCCGCATATAATATTAAAGCTAATGAATGACAATCCATAGTCACGCAGGAGCTTTGATATCATATGCAAGGCGTGCTTCCAAGATAGTAGGAGACTCACCGGGGTATTACGTTTAAATAGATAGCAAAAGCAAGCATGAACTTAAATAAATAAACATAAGATCTTCATTCGATAACAAGTTCGTACATCATCTTAGGGGCATTCCCCCGCCTTAAAGTCTTTGTTCGACTATACTAATAACAAAATAAACATAACTACCACATAAGTCTACTATAGAGATTTTTCCTAGAAGTCTACGTTTAAAACTAAAAATACATAAACTTCTTCCAAAAACTCCTAGTAGCATAAGCTCATACCTGGCACACTGGGCTCCTCGAGGCCAACCATAGATAATCATACTGTAATAGAAAACTATAAGGGTATAAGCAAATCTAGCTTAGTGAGATAATTCCTAACTATATAATATTTCCATATGACAACCAAGTTATTTAATTCAAGCATATGTAATGCACCAATCACATGAACAACCAAATACACAAGATTATCCGGAAATCAAGTGCAACATGGATTTAACGCCCTCCATGACAAGGGTTGGGTGGTTACAGGCCCATACGACCATCAATATTTGCAGATTTGTCGGCTCCTGCTTGCCCTGTAGACTTCCTGGCTCCTACTGGCCCATGTAGACTTACTGGCTCCTGCTAGCCACCACTACCACTTCCTCATTTCCCCACACAAAGAATAGTAGTGAAATAAATGTGACTCACAAGTATGATATGCATGAATAAATTTCAATTAAGCATTTAATCATATAAGTTGAATTCATATTAAAGGTGATCAATCATAACTTCATCATATCAATACAAGAATCACACTTTTACTTAACATATCATTCTTCGATATACTTTATTTTCATTCAACCATTATTTCATAACAATTGTTCATTTATCTCTTCCTAAATTTCTAGTGCCACTAATTATAAGCATAACAAGGAAATGTAACTTAGGAAAAGAATTTACTTACTCCATAATCGGTAGGTCTAATCGAAATAGTCCTCCAGATAGATGCTATCGGGTCCCTCGTCACCTAAACAAGATGAAATACCCAAAATGAGTCTTTCATAAAACTTCTATTCTTGAAGATTCTAAACTTTTCTTAAAATCGCTGTGAAATCGTATAAGGAGAAATTTCAACTTAAAATGGTCATATCTTGCTCATTTTAACTCGGAATTTCGCGTATAATATATCATTTTCTACCTACTCGAAAAGATTTATGCATTTCCAAGCTTATTTTCATAAAACTAGGTCGTTTGGGTTCCGAAAAGGCAGCGACCAGATTTGCCACGAATTTGATATTTTTATATAACCTATAGCTATTATGAACTATTATAGCTAACTTTTCCAACTTCATTTTCTAGGGCTCGAGAAAACAGCAATGCCGGACTTAATCGACTACGGTAAACTAAGGTTTTGTTGACTCTGGAAATCCGGTTGACTTCCGATTAAGGTTTAAGCTTTAATTCGGATCCAAAAAATTCGGGGATTTACATAAAAATTTGTTTCTTGCATAGCAGTTTATCATCTACATTGAATATGTTGGCCAATTCAAATAATGGTAGTGGAAAATTGAAGTCTTCGGTAAATCTTAATGAGGTGTTAAGCATAGGCATAGGGGATTGGATGGAGTCAATGCAAATGATGACGCAAGGTATGCAAACCTTGATGCAACAACGACAAGAAACTCTTTAGAGTTTTAAAGACTATGGGGGAAAACATGCATGAACATGTGAGGGTTGAATACAAAGTGGAAGAAGAATTCGATGCTGACCCAGGAGTGCAATTGCTATTAAGGATGTGTAGTGCTATGGCAGGCCACAGAAGGATTGGTGCTAGAGGTTAGGAATTTGTATGCCCTACTACACAAGGTAGGCATCTTGATAAGTATGGGGATGATTATGATGATAACCATGGAGAATAGTATCATAGGCCATTGAGGGATATTGAAATGGTAAAATTTAAGGTATCTTCTTTTGATACATGTCGTGGTGCTAATAAATACTTCAATTGGGAGGATCAAATTGAGACTCCTTTTTTATCATGATTGTGAAGACGCACGGCGAGTTGAACTTGCAACCATTGAGTCTAAAGGGTATAGTATGTGTAACTATTGTTGATTCCGGTAGTTGCACCAATATAACAGCTCCTGCACTTGTGGATAAGAGTCAGCTTCCAACTATGGTACACCCGCAACCATATCATTTACACTAGCTTAATGATAGAGCATCTGTACAAGTGACTAAGTAGACAGTTGTTCCTATACCCCTTCCTAATTAGTATACTAATGAAGTGATATGTGATGTGGTTCCTATGAGTGCGTCACACATTTTGTTGGGTCATCCTTAGTTATTTGATCAAAATGTAAATCATAGTGGTTGAGATAATAATTATTCTATCATATATAATGGAAAGAGGTGAGTTTAAGGTTGTTACGCAAACTTAATGGGAGTTGAACCCTCCTAAGAAGGAGTAATTATTGTTGACAATGAGGTTATGAAGAGAGAGATTAGTTGTAAACCCTAAGAATTTTCATACTACTATAAATAGATAGAAATACAAATATAAAAATAGATGGTCAGTCTAGGAATCAATAAAGACTCTAGAATAAGACCACAAGTAGTTGTGAACTTATATATATCTTCAAACCCTAAAACCAAGCTATCTAGATAGTAATAGATACTAAAGACAAGATTTCATAGCTACTATCTAAAACTCAAAATATAGAAATAATTAATATAAGATTTCAAGTACATTAAAAAGTAAATGAACAACAAATTTTATAGTTAGAAAACGATAGTTTAAGAATAAATCGTTAAGATTATAAACACATAATAAGAACAAAAACAGATCCATAACTAATGATCTAAACTTCAAATAAATATTTGGATCACAACATTATTCTAGTAAAAGAATTCTAAAGCTTTTAAAGACTAAAAACCAAATTGACCTTTAAGCTTAGAAAACCTTAATCGCGTGAGATAAAACCCTAAAAATAATTAATCGCATAAACTTAAAACTTAAAATTTAACTTAATGATAATCCAGAAAATTTGTAGAGGCTTTAAATAAATTTTTTGAGATAGAACTCCTAAATAAATAACATATTTATACCCATTAAGCTTAATAAACTGCCCTAAAATTAAGATAATTAATTAATTAATATTATATTCACTTTTGTACAATTTCGGTGGAGAATAAGATGATTTGCAGCTAGAATTTCCTTGAGTTTTTCATAGCCAAAAACCATCAGCAACTTGCCCAAAATTTGCACCAAAGGAGTCAAAATTGACTAAGCTTGGCCAATCAAATTACTCCAAATGAGATTGCCACGCCCCAACGGGAGCCCTAAACATGACAGCTCATCGTACGCAATATTAAAACTTAAGAATGACTACCTCAGTCACTCGAAAGTTTCCATATCGGTACAAAGCGTACATTCACATCAAAAGGAGATCGGTGAAGTGATGCATTTTAAGATATTGGTAGCGGAACATACAAAATAACACTAAATATATTTCATAGAATCATAAAGTCTTACAACTTCTAAGGAGCATTCCCCCTGATAAAAATAACATGGTTCTATTAAAGATAAAATAACTAAAGCTAGAAGATTTTAAAAGAAATCTACTCTATGACTTCAAAACAGAATTCCTCCAAAAGCTTCTCAAAATAAAGATTCTACCCGGGTGGTCAGGATGGTCTCGGGTGCAAAAAGGATAATCCTGCAATATCAAAAGTCTATAGGAGTATAAGCATAACTAGCTTAGTGAGATATTCCTTACGCAAAAGTACTCATAACAAGCAATCAACCAAGTTTATTAATCAAGCATATGAAATGCAACGACCATATGATCAAACATTATATACAACTATCCGGTTTTGTATGTGTGATGGATTTACCCCTCCATCAGTGGTTAGAGAATGCTTTGAACTGGGTCCCAAACGACCTCCTTAAAGTTGCGCGCGTCTTAGGATTCCAACGAACCGTACTACTAGTCCCCGGGCTTTCCTTACCTAAAGCGATCGATCCGGCTCGGCTACAATTTGAGACCGTATTTCCCGAACGTCTTAAACTCTCAAGGTTGTAGCAAGGCAGCTTACCTTTCCGGTGCCACACTGAGGAGTAGTAGCAAAATTTCGAAATGATATTCTAAGTGATATGCATGAGGAATTTATTATATGGGGATTTCAATATGACATTAAATCATTTAAATCGATCAAACAATATTTGCACACATAATAATACATACATGGAAACATTTATATCAATCACAAATCGGGTTCCAATATACTTATTATTCATTGATCGCACACAACGATTCACATAGATAATTCTCATGATAACCCACATGCATATCAATTTTATCTTTTCCTAACATCTAGTGCTCTATTCTACAAGCACGTGATCGAATACATAAACGTAAAGGAAACTCACTCGTCCATAGCGATCTAGGAGTCGAAGTAATCCTCGGGGAAGAGTAGATCTTGGTCCTCGACACCTAAACAAAAGAAATACCCAACATGATTATTTCATCCAAGATCTATTCAATTTCTCTAATCTATCTTATTGAATTTGTAAAAATCGTATGAAATGGAGATTCCAACTTAAAATGGCCATAACTTACTCATTTTAACTTGGAATTTTGCATATTATATAACGATTTCTACCTACTCGAAAAGATCTATCTATTTCTAAGGTTATTTTTATCAAAAGAAGCCATTTGTGTCTTGGAAAGGTAACATACAGACTTGATACGAAAATTCCAAATTCAAAACTTAAGTCTCAAATTTTTCTTCACTAAAGAGCTTTGTACAAAAATATAGATATATTGTATGGTTGAAAAATCCTTTGAATACATACATATATATATACTCAAACCATATGCATGAATTTAGTGGTGTTGTCTCAACAATGATTTTGTAAAACAATGTATCTTGAAAGTGCGGGAAACTAACACTTGAAAATCTCCTTTTTAGCTTTGTTTGGAAAATTTATTAGTAAGTACCTCCTTCTTTTAACTCCATTTCTTAATTTTGAGAATAATTACGTTTTCAAAAGGAAATTTGAATCTTTTAAGATTCCTATAAATTTATTTCTAGTGTTTTGAAAAACATAGTTTTTCTAAATATTTCATGGTTATGTGTCCTAAAGCTTTTCTAATGTTAGATCCACTTTAAAAGAATAATATCAATGATCTTATAAGTCAATTTTGAAAAACTTATCTAGACCTTAGTATTTTAGAGTGTTGGTAGAAAACTTTGATAAATAAGTTTATGAGAACTTTTGGTTAAACAAGGAATTAAGTTTAAAGAAACTTTCTTATTTTATTGGTTTGAAAAGAGAGTTTGTAATAACTTTACTTTATGTATTTTTTTATAAAATCACATATAGTGTTATTACTAAAACTTGAGCTAAACTTATCTAATCTTAGAAAATATTTGTTAAGATAGAAATTATTCCTTATGTGACAAAATTTATTTTTAAAAAGAGTTCATTTTTATTACTTAAGAAGACTCATTTTCATTATGGTTGAGACCATATCAACATATTCATGCATGAATGAGAATATGTAACTATGAGAAATGTAATAAAACAACATAATAAGATGAATAAAATTAAAGTATAAAAGTAAAGTCAAGTATTGGGAACCTTAGCTTCATTAAGGTATCCCGGGACTAAGAATAGACTAGTCCTCAAAAGAAAAGAAAAGCAAAGCAAAGCAAAGAAAGAAAATTGTTTTGACTTGATATGGATAAGTTTAAAACTAGAAAGACTAGTCTTAATAATTATATGAAATAAATAAATTGCATAACTTGAAAGTAAATAAATAACAAATGAGCTTATATGCTCTAAATAAATATATATACATAATATGCATAATACTTTATATAAGTTGGATTAGAAACAAAAATAATAACAACAACATATTAGTAACATAAAGAAAATAAGAACATGAACATGAACAAGAACAAAACATGAATATATTGTTGCTTCTTTAACTCTCATGAGTCTAAGAAACATACACTAAACATATGTTAAGTTGTATGAACATGATGAGTATATGAAGGAAACTTTTACCTAAGGTTATGTATTTGTTGAAGAAGAAAAGAATGGTTTGTAGTAATATGTGGGATGGGTTTCCTAAAGAAAAGAGAGAACTTGAGAGAGATTTTGAGAGAGAGATTTTATGGAGTGATTTTGGGAGAGTTTTGATAGGAAATGAATTGTGTGAAAGAACGGAAGAGGAAGAGGGTATTTATAGAGTTTTGAAGTGGAAATTAGATGTAATTAAATAAATTGAAAAAGAAAACAAATTGAGAGTGATATGAGAGAGAGGGTGGACGGCAAGGGCTTGGAAGAGGGAGAAAAATTATTTAAATTTGTTATTTTGTAATAAAAAGAAGTAATATGTAAAGTATGATGTGATTAAAGTTGTATGAGGAAGGTAAATTGTAAGGTATAGGTATGGTGGTGTGTAAGAATAGAGTGTAAGAAAAAATAAAGATAGATGAATAGTAATAAATAGTAGGAAAGTACTATGAATAGTAGACTAGACAATTAAAATACCGGTAGTAAAGAAAATACGCTTAAACGGCCTATATCTGATATTTTTAGTTATCGAAAAATTCTAAAATTGATATTTTTTAAATCCTTATATTTTTACGAATCTATTGGTGTTGTCAGAATATTTTCACTATCCGGTGCACCAGGGCACGGTTTTCAAAAGCTGATCCCGTTTGTATCCGAAAGACACTTGAAAATTACGAATCTTATATTTTTAAGCTTTCCTATATTATTACGAATCATATTCCACAAATATTTCAATTTCGTTTTCTAGGGTTTAAGAACACGAGATTGCTGGATCTAGATTCACTAAACTAAACATAGAACTAGGTTAATTTTAGGGTTTCGTTTTGACTTCCGGTTCTAGTGTTTGCTTATATTATCGAAAAATCTAGGGGCTTACAGAGATACCTTAATAAATGCAGCCAAAATCATGCTTGCAAAATGGAATTCAGCGAAGAATTCTTCCCCTATTTGGCCGAAAATGTCACTGCCTTTGTGTGTGTGTGTGTGTGTGTGTGTGTGTAACACTTAATGAGTAACAAACAAAACTCTTAATTTACACTAAAACAACAACAAAACCACACCAAACAGCAACCAAATTCATCCTTCATTTACACTATAAAACACATACAAACACAACTCCATAAAGTAGCTTCAACAATGCTTAGGAAATCAATAAAAAAGGTAAGTAAAAATTCATTTCAAGTTAGTTTAAGTGTTAAACATTGTCTTAAACGATGTTTCTATTAACTTAGGTTCGTGCCAAGCTTGAGGAAAAGGTTTACCATCACCATCACAGCTTAAACAAGGTAATATTTAACTCTAAACCCTACTTATATATTACAATATGTGTAGAATCTAGGAAATCGTAAGTTTTGATGATTATGAAATGTTATATGTATTGGTATGTCATAAACAATAGCTAGGGATTGTGGAGAAACACTTAAAATAGCTAAAACACTAAGTATGAGTTCAAGCTAAAGAAAAATGAGAAAGATGATGAACAGTGCCTATACCGGCTTTACGCTGATGGTGTAAGTACCCAAAGCCGACGACATACGTGTATGGGCCAATGGTGTTTGAGACGATGTGCACTAGAACATAAGCTACGTAAATTTTTTTTTACGTAAAATCAACGAACGTCAGTGGCGTACATTGTAATATTGGTGGCCTTGAGCCATCATATACTGAATGAAAAATTATGAAAAATTTTACACGAACATCGACATCCTATCGTTCAATGCTGGTGTCGTTGGATTGCAGCAGACATGCAAATTTCTTTGCACGAAGTCTGTTCGTCCATAATACATGTATATATGTAAATAAATAAATAAGCAAGAGAACATGAGATAAAATCAATAAATAAATATAAATATTTTAAGATTAGTAAGCTTAAATGTTTGTCAAATGTTAGACTTTAATAACCATTTACAAATAAATGACACTTTAGATAAATTAAACAAAATAATTAGATTACAATAATTGTTCGATAACTATCTTATATAGGGGTGTGTGTGTGTGTGTGTGTATGAGAATATGTTAAATTTGTGAATGATGTGACTTCTAAAAATAACAATATGAAGTAATATCAAGAGAAACACGATCAAATTAACTATTAATTACCATAAAGTGGTCGAACTAATAAAC
This sequence comes from Combretum micranthum, assembly GCA_024138025.1. NCBI lineage: Eukaryota > Viridiplantae > Streptophyta > Magnoliopsida > Myrtales > Combretaceae > Combretum > Combretum micranthum. Next base: position 191,063 of record JAMXBD010000753.1, on the reverse strand, counting down.
AATATAAAAATTATAATGATGATGATGATGATGATGATGATGATAAAGTACTGAGTTATTAAATACAAACTATATAACTACCGGATAAAAATAAAATATTTTAATATCAAGACAAGTAAAATGAAAATAAATAGTAAATAATGAGAACCTATTATCATAGGATCCTTACCTTAAAAGACCAATACAAGTAAAAGAAATTAAATCAAATACCAATATACACTTAGGAGACTAATGGGACTTATTTATATGGATGTATATATATATATCTTATTAGTAATTATTTATTCATTTAATAGGTGATACCGATCAATTAGTGGATTTTCCTAAAGACTATTACAATTAGCCATCATGAGTAGGTAACTAACTCAAATTTATCACATTGTTTGTATCTGTAATTAGTGGCATATGTAATGCAAAGATAATAATATTACTGTGAAAATCTATTAAGTATGTGCTATGAGTTATTTGTTTGGTTGACAAATCAAGATAATAAAAGTGATAATACAAATTATCTGATGATTTGAGAAAAGCATGTTATATGTTGTGTGTATAATATATCATCACCATAAGTCTAACTGAAAATTATTAGCTTCATTATTTAAAACTATAATGCATTACATAAACTGCATTATTGCATATACTAAATAGGTGGCAACCTACTATATATTAATATTTCGGTTCTCTGTTAATGCTTGATTTTTCTAAAATGTTAGTTCTTCCAAGATTTTCTTTGTTCTTTCGGTTTCATGGGAACTAAGTGGCAACAAAAGATGCCACCTGTGGTATTGCTTTGAAATTACTAATACTTAAAGAGTTTCTAAGGATTGGAGTAGGAAATGGTCAGTTAAAATATCTTTCAATTAAAGTGATAATCTTTAAACGAGATTCATTGATTTTCCTGTGTACTTAGTCTCTCTTGGGCATGTGGGTCATTAAGTAAATGTTCTTCAACCCTAAAAAGAGGGCGTATATCTTTTTCCTATTTGGATTCTGTATCATCCAAGCTTGCATCTATGCGTATTATTGATTGTTGTATTACATATAATTTGTTAATAAACTTGTTTGATATGTAATATGTCTAATTATTCACTGAGCTCATGGTTTCGCTCACACTCCTAAAGACCTTTCAGGTTGACACTATGATCTTGGCTTGTTACTTCTAGGAGCATGACTCCGGTAAGATTTAGAAGTTGGGAGATTATGGAATAGTTGGGATAAGTTATTTACTTTTAATTTCTAGTTGTTATTTAATTAGTAGTTGAAATATCAGTTTATGTATTTTGGAGACTTATAGAATAAGAATTTGGTCTGTAATATTACATTACTCTAAGCTTATGATGACAGTTATTTTACTAATTTATAGCTTACATATATTTGTCATTTCTTAGCAATGCAACTAAAAGATCATGTTGTTTGAAAATATATCATTCTCTAATGGTAAACCGGTAATAGTATATATGCGTGGTATGTATACTACTACTAGGGTACCATCGAGGCGTGACATTTAGTAATGGACGTCAAATGTACTTGTTACATATTCAATAGGTTTTGGGGATAGAGAGTGAGCCTTCTATTCCAGAGGTTATGTAACAACTGTTAACATGGTTTTCTGATGTATTTCCCAGAGAGCTTCCAAGAAGATTACCTTAATAGAACATCAAATTGCTTTTTGGCTAGGGCAACTTTATAAAATAGGCCAACTTACAAGATATATCCTCAGAAGGCCAATGAGTTGAAAAGGCAAGTGGATGAGTTGTTGGAGAAAGGGTTTGTGCAAGAAAGTATTGTTAGTGATTATACTCTAGTTCGAATATTGAATATTGTCATTCTTATCTTTTATTAATAAAGAGGCATTTATTATTATATCGTTTACATGTTTGCTTTATAATAATGTTTTGAATAATCATGTGATTATTCTAAATGTCCCCAAATGATCCACTGTTATGGAAAAATAATGTTTTGAATAATCATCAAATTTAGGATGACCCTTAGTGTTAATCTAATAAAGGAAATTAATTAAAAAAAAAGAATTAGCTAACATGTTGGCAGTTAGAGGACAATCCCCCTTATGTTTAGAAAATGCATATGGAAGTTATAGTTAGTGGGTAATAGGTGAAGAAAAAGTAAGTGGGAGAGAAAAATACAGTAAGATATAAAAAAAAAAAACTATAGAGGATCATTTTGGTAATTCGAATTTCAGCCTAATTTAATGCCACGGGCCGATCTTTTAAGTTAGTGACAGGACTTAGAAGATTGAGTCCAATAAGGGATGTCGTAGGGAGCTTTGGCTTGGTAGGCTTGAAATAGAGATCGTCGGACCAGTTTATTCCACCATCGGCCTTATTTGAATTTCTCGTGCGGAAAAAGTAGACTCTAAAAATATCTTCATGGTTAATTTGGGATTTATTTGGCTAAAATAGAGCTTATTGGAATAAAATAACCCTATTTTATATTAAAGATGGGCTATTTTAATAAGAAATAGGCTCCATTTTTATTATAAAAACCCTTATTTTATTCTAGGCCCATATTCAAAGCCTATGCTGACATACATAAAAGAATGGATGGATTTTGGCCGTTGGATTCATGAAAGAGATCCAATGGTTGCAAGCAAGAATTCATCTCAACCATCCATTCGGATTCATCCAATGGCTACTGCTAGTCTCCAACATCCACAAATAAGATGCTTCTACTCTCATTTTAGGGCATTCTGCAAATTGCTAAGATTGAGAGCAATACAGACACTCTGCTAAAACATCTCCAAGAACGATCAAAGCACCTATTCTATCAAGAATGAGTCAAGAACGATCGAGTTTACTTGATTTGATCTTCTGTCACACTCGCACACTCAAGAAATCGGGTTTGCCTATTCCTCCTCCTATGCCTCTTTTTGAGACATTATATATATATATATATATATATATATCATCAATTCAAGACATCTCTCGAATCGACTGCCACGCCTATCACACATGATCGACCAGCTGCATTAACCTTAACATACATTAATTTGGCAACTCTGTTAGGGACGAAAGCAACCTCTTGATAGGAATGACACCTCCACGCAAGAAAACAGGACAGGAAGTAAACCCCCAAGATCAGGAGAATCATCCTGGTTTAGTTGAGGAGACTCACGCTATAGATGAAAATGCCACTATTATGGTCGTAAAGCTCCTGCATTGATGGGGCGCTCATGGTACGCACTATGCAGGAAAATACTCAGGTTATCAATCAATTTTTGAATGCTTTTAAACAATTCCTACCTGGTATGGTAGAAGCTACTACTGCATTGGGAATTTCACTTTCCAGGATAAATTTCCCTACATTAGGTGTACAAGTCGCTGGTACTACACCAGCTACAACTGTTCCAAAGGGTACTCGCCATGAGACCTTACATGATGCTGAACTTAAGCAAATTACTATTCCCGCTATTGAAATTGAGGGAGGACATCGATAATAGCCACTACAGCCATTGCAACCTTTACTGCCTCCAACTCTGACAGATCCCACTCCTGCTGTCAAAGAAGGGACAAGGGTCCATCTTGGAGGTTCTTCTTCCTTTAGATGCAATGTCCAACCACTTACGATTGGCATAGCTACACCTCGTAACATTACCCTAACTTCTTAAGTGGGAGTTAATACATCTTCTGCTTCTGCTTCATATGTGATGAAGTAATACCTTGAAAAGTACCTAAAGTAGGTGCAATTTGTATCTACTACTAGTGTCATCAATATGATGCTTCCATACCCGTAAAGGATTGCAAAAAAACCCTATCCCAAGGACTACACTAGTCCAAAGTTTATGAAATTCAATAAGAAATAGATTAGTGCTAAGGAGCACCTTCTTAAGTTCATTGAGACTCTTGAAGTCTATGGACTTGATGATGACCTAAAGATCAAGGAATTTTCTAAGCCCGTGACAGAAAAGGCATATGCCCGTTATGTTAATCTTACTCTTGTCTCAATTGATTCATGGGGGACTACGTGTAGGATATTTCTTGAGAAATTCTTTAAAACTCAAGAGCGAGTGACATTAACCGACATGAGGCGTATCTAACAATGCCCAAACGAAGATCTTATGGAGTACATTGAGCGTTTCAGGAAACACTCTTTATTTATCCAAGATATGTGTGACGAAAGTGAACTTATCAAAATCCGCATCCAAGGTATGTTCACAGACTGTGCTATGCACTTGGAGAACTTGTCACTTAATTCATTCTCGATGTTGGTGGAGAATGTACAAAGGACAAACAATTCGGTTATCAAAAAAAGGGAAGCTCCAAATAAGAAGCGACAACCATCAGTCTGCTCAAGGGAGAAGCTTCCAGGGTAGTAAGAAACCCAAAAGAGATGGTGCTCAGGAAGTTCCACCTTTCCCGTGTGTCATGAATAAAGTTCATGTTGTCATTGACCTTTGGTTAAAGGATGGTTTCATCAAATTACCAAGGGTTGAGGCGGAAACCCACTACACAGGAGAAAGGAGATGCAAAGTTTTATAGGTTCCATAGGACAATAGGATACCCAAAAAAAGATTATCAGTCGCTAAAGAGGATTTTTAATGAAAAAATTCGCAATAACGAACTGGAACTTGAAGACAATGATGCGCAAATGATGGATGATGAAAGCGCAAATAATGAATAGTTTTTTTTTTAGTAATATCATTTATGTACTAAAGGCAAAAGTTGCCTATTATTCTTCCCCATTTTGTAGTAAGGAAGAAAAACGAAGTAAACAATAATAATAATAATCCAGTATTTTTTTCCCTTTCCCTTCTCGTCCATCTTCTTCTATGCTCTCCTATACTTATGTTTAAACCACTTCTAATAAGCATATGGTGTATAAATATATTTGTCCAGTGTTCTTCACTTGGGATCCAAGCGATCTCAACTGTGATGAGTTGAAGTGACTCCACAGTAGGTTTGGCAGTTGCAACACCATTTCATAAAACTGAGTTCAAAGTGATCTCATCCATGGTTGATCGAAGTGATCACACCATAGTAGTCTTTATCACTTGGTAGAAGCATCTGCTCCTGAGCATGCGATAAGTGCAATACCCATTTCTACAACATCGTTTACGAGATCGAAGCGATCACAGTTGTGATGAGTCGAAGTGACTCTACAGTAGGCTGGCAACCATAATGCCATTTCGCAGAATTGAAGTTAAAGCAATCTCATCCATGGTCGATCGAAGCGATCACTCCATGGTTGTCACTATCGCCTAGTAGAAACATCTGCTCCTAAGCATGCAACGAAGCAATCATAGCTGTGATAAGTCGAAGCGACTCCATAACAGGCTTGGCAGCCGTAATGCTGCTTCACAGAATTGAGGTAAAAGCAATCTCATCAATGGTTTATCGAAGCAATCACTCCATGGTAGTCGCTATCGCTTGGCAGGAGCATCTGCACTTGAGCATGTGATGGGAAAAATACCCATTTTTGTAACATCATTTATGAGATTGAAGCGATCACAGCTATGATGAGTCGAAGCGACTCAATAGCAGGCTTGGCAGCCGTAACACCGTTTCGTAGAATTAAGGCCGAAGCGACCTCATCCATGGTTGATTGAAGCAATTACTTCATGGTAGTCATTATCGCTTGGTAAAAGCATCTTCTCTTAAGCATGTGACAAGTGCAATACCTATTTCTGCTATATCATTTACGAGATTGAAGTGATCTCAACTATGACGAGTTGAAGCAACTCCACAGTAGGTCTGACAACTGTAACGCCATTTTGCAGAAACAAGGCCGATCCGACCTCATCCATGATTGATCAAAATGATTACTTCATGGTCTTCATAACCGTTCAATAGAAGCATCTCCTTTTAAGTATGCAGTAAGTGCAATGCTCCTCTCTTCAACTTATTATAATCATGTGATTAAAGTACAGTCGGCCTGCAATCTCGAAGCTAACCCATGACAGGCATGACATCTGTAATCCTATATCATATGATCGCAAGAGTTAAAGCAACTCTATAAATGCATAAACTATAAGTGATAGCATGGTATGAGTTGCTGCCCTGTCATAAAATGATGCGCTATCAATAGGGGGAGAAGAAGTTGATACATAAGCTTTTTGAGGTTTTATTGAATGTGACTACTACATGAAGTATATACTTATCTTGGAGAACTATCACTTAACATAAACACTTGAGAGTGAAGCATGCTGAAGTGATGTACCGATCTTGGTACTCATAGGCAACGTATCTCCAACACGAAGAGAACAACACACATTATGATAAGGAATCAATACACGCATGCGAGTATGATGTTCAGTTGATGATGGCAAACATGAGTTCCCAATACCTTGAAAGCTACCATGTCACCTCGTATTGGTGACAACTTTTAGAGTATGCTTGACTGATGAGTGGAGTGTGTTTGCTTGCTTTCTACGTCTCCCTAGTGTGCTTTCCTGGCTTTACAAATATGGAGCCTTGTTTGACTAAGTATTACAATAGGAAAGTGGAGATGACATTAAAGTTATTCCAACTCCCATAATGAAATGTTGACGCTTGGTTAACAAAGCATCAATAGTTTGCTCATGGAGTGCTACCAGCATGATGGAGAACAAATCTTTATTGACGAAATGATTTGCTTCGCTGATATAATTAATCTTCAACAACAAAATGACAATGCGTCTAATTATGTTGAGCTTTTTTTCGATTATGTACAATACCCATAAAGACTAGTCTTTAGAGCAAAAGTGTAGGCACATGGGATCCTTCAATCCTTATTGAAGTAGAATTGAGTACAGAGCAACGATGTAGGTACATGTGGACCCGTATCAAGGCTACGAGAGGCCGGATGCCAAAATAACACAAGTCCGCTCGTAGGTCGGTGCCAGGAGTCAAGTGTCAAAGTGACACGGTTTATTCGTGGGCCCGTACCAAGTCTAACGAAGATCGGGAAGGCTAGGATGATAGATAAGCCCACTATAAGGCCTAATATAAATAGACTTGAAGATTAGCAGGCTCGTATCAAAGCTAGAAGAGGCCAAGTGCTGGAATAACACAAGTCCACTTATGGGCCCATGCTAAGTCTAGCAAAGAATGGGAGAGTTTGGAAAATGGAGAAGCCTAATATGAAACCCACAAATAATAAAGTGAAGCTTTGTGAACCTGCAAGAAGATCAAAAACCCATAAAAGAGAAAAACTGGGATAAAAAAAATTGCCATTTATTTAAACGTCAAAATCATTTGAAGGAAGTTTGACTCAGAAGAAAAAAAAATGATTATAGAGGAACGGTCCCAAATTTGTTCACACTATAGTTATGGAAAGTAAAAAAAAAAAAACTAATGGAGAAGATCCAGTTACTATATCAAGCAAACTCATTTTCAATGAAACACGTTGTTATTACTTATGATTGCTTGATAATAACCACTGCTTAATCAATTGATGGATCTCTGGCAAAATTTTATCACCTTCATTGCCATGGCTGTAATCTATTGTGAGTAATGAAGATGACCAATTAGGGAAATTGTCTTGGATCTTCGATGTCTCTTTGATTTGTTATTGATTGTCACAAATATTGACACTATGAGAGTATAAGAATATCCGATTAAGAGGAAAAAGAAAAAGGGGGAACAAAGGAATAAAAGAAGATGCCGGTTACAAAATCTATGATGGTTACAAAAGGAAAAAAAATGTCGATTACAAAGATATGGTGGTTACAAAAGGAATAAAAGAACATGTTAGTTACAAAAGGTATGGCAGTTACAAAAAGGAATAAAAGAAAATGTCAGTTACAAGAGCTATGGCAGTTACTAAAGCAATAAAAGAAAATGTCGGTTACAAAAGCTATGGCGGTTACAAAAGAAATAAAAGAAAATATCAGTTACAAAAGCTATGGCGATTACTTACGCTTCGACCTGGAGCGTCGCATCACTTACGCGACAGCATCTGCCCCACTTATCGCTATGCTTTGGAGTTTAACTTAATGCTTTCATTCAAATATTAAGCATTACAAAAAAAAAAAAAAAGGAACAAGAAGACAAGATAATCATCATAAAGTTGGAATATGAAATAAATGCAAGGAAATGAATCTCTCAACAGTAAAGGAAGGTTATTTCATGTTACTTCAATCCATAAAAGAGATCCTAAGACATATTGGTCTACTCAATAACCTAAGTGCTTATGCAACAACAAAATTGCTTCATCAGATATTCTACCATAAGTTTGAAGAAGACTACTTCAACTCGCTCTACTTCATCCATGAATATAACAATTTTGGTTCATTGACAAATATAAGAAGTATTGGCTATATCAATGCAGTACACAACTTCATGTCAAGTGTACTTCTTATTAGTGTTTTCCAACAACTTTGAAGAGAACATCTACTTAATGAAATACCAAAAAGCTCTTTTATGACTTTACTAAAGGAGTTTTTGGCCAGAGGGCAAAATAAAGAGGGTCATTTCGGTAATTGGGCTTTTAGCCTAATTTGATATCACAAGTCGATCTTTTGGACTAGTGACAAGACCTAAAAGACCGAATCCAATAAGGAATATCATAAAGAGCTTTGGCTTGATAGGCTCGGAATAAGGATTGTCAGATCAATTTATTCCGCCCTCGACCATATTTAGATTTCTCATGTGCTAAAAATAGACACCAAAAATATCCTCATAGGTTAATTTGGGCTTTATTTAGCTAAAATAGGGCTTATTAGAATAAAATGAGCCTATTTCTATTTTATAGTAAAGATGGGCTATTTTAATAAGAAAACATGCTCCATTTTTATTATAAAAACCCTCATTTTATTCAAAGCCCATATTCAAAATCCATGCCTATATACATAAAAAAAAAGGGATGGATTCTAATCGTCGGATTCATGAAAGAGATCCAATGGTTGCAAGCAATGATTTATCTCAACCATCCATCTGGATTCATCCAACAGCTACTGCTAGCCTCCAACATCTATAAATAAGATGGTTCTACTCTCATTTGGGGGCATTCTGCAGATTGTTAAGATTGAGAGCAACTCAGATATTCTGCTAAAACATCTAAAAAAAAAAAATCAAAGCATCTATTTTATCAGAAACAAGTCGAGAACGATTGAGTCTACTTGTTTTGATCTTCTATCACACTCGCGTACTCAAAAAACCGAGTTTACATGTTCCTCCTTCCATTCCTCTCTCTACGATATCCTATACGTGTCTTTAATTCATATAATTCTCTCTACGATATCCTATACGTGTCTTTAATTTATAATTCATTCTATGAACTTGTCTTTATAATTCATTAATATCGTCAATATTATCAATCTCATAACATCACTTGAATTCACAGTTGTCGGTTTTGCCCTAAGATCCTTTCAAAAGATTTTGCCAGATGGAGCTTTAGGAATTGTAACGGCGAAGAAGTTAACACCCGATTTATTCTCTTGTATATCGTCCTCGGAGATTTGGCACCCATTAGATCTGACCACAAACGCAACGAGAACCTCTCCAGCTGCCTCATCCTTCATTGGTACGACGGCAGCATCAAAGATGTTTGGATGGGCAATCAACATGGCTTCAAGTTCAGCTGGGGCCACTTGGAATCCTTTGTACTTGATAAGTTCCTTCAAACGATCCATAATGAAGAGCTCATCATCATCATCGATGTAACAGCTATCACCGATGTGCAATAATAACCCACACCATATCTTAACACCAGCCAACCAACTATCCGTCTTATGGTGTTTGCTGTAGCTTCCTTGTCGTTCAGATAACCTGTCATTGTTTGCCTTCCTCTAATACAAAAAATCTATCCTGCCATGTTTCGTGGAAGTGAAGAACCGGTTTCAGGTTCAGCTATCTTCGTCTCCGCATTTTTCTGACCACGGTCCCACAGGTGCCTGATTTGATCTCGAAAGGTTCTTTCGCAAATGCCAAGCACATTGCTAACACTGGACCGGCCTGTCATCCCATACCCCCTGACCCTGACCAATCTCAGCATTGGGAAGTTTAGCCCTGAGAGCATCCAAAAAACTTGAATGACATGAAAGTATCATATATAATGTCAAATTTCTTCCACCAAATATAAAAAGCTTCATTCAAAGTTTACACGACATAAAACTGATATATCTTAAATCGTCGATGAGCTTTAAGTCACCTAAAAGATTGACCCAAGCAGATTAGAAAATAAGAAAAACACAAACATTTTCAAAGAGTAAAAACTGGAATAAACAAACATTTGCATGAGATATGCTTAGCTTCCTGTCTAACTAAATGAATACAACGCCCGTCTTTTACACTAACAAAAACTAAGATTAACACTAAGGGTCATCCTACTTCCATATCCGCTTCTTTTGCAGATCTTCCAATGCACGCCTCTTGGTCAATGTTTTAGTGCCTGTAGTGCTGCCAATCTGCTCCCCCTTCGTGCAAGGCATATTTTCCTTCATCTCAAAAGTGCTGAACAATTTTTTGGGTGTTTTATCAATGATATTGCCTCTACATTTCGCTCTCCTTACTGTAGCTGACTTCATGAGCAATGCCACCTTTTTACCCTCATCTGGATTTGACTCTGACCGGTTCTTTTGGTATGAACTGAACTTCGGCTTCCTCATGCTGGCTTTCTGAGCTACATTATCTGCATAAAGAGGGGGTAAAAAGCGTTATTATAACTGTAAATTATCCAGATGCCACTACTGAAAAATTCATCAGCAGGATTTTTCCATCAGCAAAGTTCCTTACCATCGCTTATGGCTGATGAATTGGCTGCAAGATCATGGCTCGCATTATCAGTACAAACAGCAAGCAAATGGCTGGAGTGCTCATTTGGATGTTTGATGTCACCATCTCTTAAACTCAAAGTTTCAGCACCAGCAGGTTGAACTATAATTTCTTCCTTCGATTCATCAGGTTCAGCTTCTAAAATAGGTTTGTCTTTGGGAGCATTGCAAGTGCCACAACCATCATGAACTTCCATATCTTTGCCTGAAAAAACGTCACCTGAATCAGCTTTCTGAAGCTCCAAGTCCATGTACTCTTGAATCATTGCATGGATATCATCATGCTCTCTTGATCCTTCGAGGTTACCAACATCAAGTACATTAACGAAATTCTTTATGCTGCCAATATCCTCTCTGACTTCTTCCCCATTTCGATGTTCCTCCCATTGATCTTCAGCACCTGAACAAGCAATATTGTCGAACTTGATCACAACAGATGTAGTTCCCCTTGCATCTGCCTTATTTATGCTTCCCAGTCTAACTTCATTTTCCTCCACATTCAGCATTCCAAAGTTAAGGTCTCTTTCTCCAATGAGAGTGGTCATTCCCCCAGACTTTTGTTCCATTAATCCTCCAGCATCCTTTCCATTAATCTTATTGATTGAACCCATGTTGCTTCCACCAACCTCAGGGCATTCTCTCCAATAATTCCTAAAATTATTTAGTTCTTTCTCCTCCGACTTTGCCCCTGAGATATACCCATCTGAAGGTGCAACGAAATCAACACTGTTCTCAGCTTTCTTATGCTTATGCTCATCCTCTGGTTCTTCAGCATCTAAATGAGCAATTTCCTCCAATTCCAATCCAGCTACATGACCACCATTGCCAGCATTTCTTTCTTGCAATATTTTTTCGCATTTCTTCAACGTTTCTCCAATGATAATCCCATCTAAAGGCGGGATAAGAACAGACTCCTCAGCTTTCTTATGCTTATGCTCATCCTCTAGTCCTTCAGCACCTAAAAGAGCATTTTGCCTCAATTCTGATGAAATTACACCACCATCTCCATTGCTTGTATTTTGCAATCTTTTATCATGTTGCTCCAGCCTTTCCCCATCTGAAGGTGCAATTGGATTTAGACACTCTTCAGCATTCTTAAGCTTATGCTCATTGTCTAGTTCTTCAGCAACTAAATGAGCATTCTCCTCAAATTTCAATGCAACTACACCACTACCATCTCCAGCATTGGTATCTTGCAATCTTTTTTCATGTTCCTTCAACTTTTCTCCTGAGTCAATCCAATCTGAAGTTGCAGCAGAATAAACAGACTCCTTGCACTTTTGCTCATCCTCTGGTCCTTCAGCAACAAAATGATCATTTTCATCAAATTCCAGTACATCTACGTTACTACCACCTCCCTTATTTGTATCTTGCAATACATTTTCATGTTCTTTCAACTTTCCCCCCATGATGAACCCATCTATGGGCACAATAAAATCAGCAGACTCCTCAGCTTTTCCATGCTTATGCCCATCCTCTAGTTCTCCAGCAGCCAAAGGAGCATTTTCCTTCGATTCCAAGGAAACAGCATCACCACCATCTCCAGTGCTTGTATCTTGCAATCCTTTTTCACATTGCTTTTCCCCCAATATAATTCCATCTGAAGGTGAAATGGGATTAACAGACTTGTTAGCTTTCTTATAGTTATGCTCTTCCTCTAGCTCTCCAGCATCTAAAAGTGCATTTTCTTCAAACTCCAATGCAACCGCACCACCATCATTTCCAGCATTTGTATCTGGCAATCTTATTTCATGTTTCTTCAGCTCTTCGCCCAAGATAAATCCATCAGAATGTGCAATAGAATCAATAGACTCCTCAGCTTTGATATGCCTATGCTCATCCTCTGGCCCTTTAGCTACTAGAAGAGCATTTTCCTCACATTCCAACGCAACCTCATCACCACAACCTACAATGTTTATAGCTTCCAATCCTTTCTCAGGTTCCTCCAAATTTTCCATATGCTTATACTCATCCTCTGGTCCTTCAGCACATAAAGGAGCATTTTTTTCAAATTCCCATACAATTGCATCGCCACCATCTCCTCCATTTTTGTTTTCCAATCTTTTTTGACATGTCTCTTCAATCATTTTCTGAAGATCATTAAACTGGCTGTGTCCTGAGAATGAATGGCCAGAGAAATCAATAGACATAAATGACATTTTAAACAAAGATGTTAGCTATTAATTGAAGAAGTTTCAGCAGATGAAAGTGCAAAACAAACCAGTGCTTGATCCTTGTTTTTGAGTAGGCAATCAGCAGCGTTAGATGTTGTGTGATAGGAATAACTATCTGAGTCAGAAAGACCATCAAGCTTTGGACCATGGATTTTAGCTGTCATCACACAGTCACTTCCACTGTCTATATGGAAAGAATTCCTTGGAGATGAAACATCAAGATCATTATGGGATAGAATTTGCTTTTGTCCAACTTTACTGACAAGAAACTGCTCCCTAGTACCTTCTTTACAAAGCACTTCTTTGCTATCGCATTGATCTTCAGGGAAGAGTCTATTTATATAGAATTCACCTTCACAAAAAAGAAAGTGTAGAGTATAAATAACATGTTTATATGTCTAATTTAATCTTTAAGCATATATTGAACTAACCTTCATTTCCATTGCTCTTCCCTGTACTATCGCTGACAGTATCCTCAATCAGTGCTTTATATTCATCTCCTGTAATGGAAAAAAGATTTTATATAATCGTAAGCCTGTTGGAGAGTTAAAATCTTTTCTGTCCACTACCTTCAAGAAAAACTACTGAAAATTTCAAGAGAAATACGCCGGTTTAAGTTTCGCATTGATGTGGTTTATTATGAAGAAGTTTGCATGCTGACAATAACTGTTTCAATTTAAGTTGTTGATCAGCTAATAAAATACCTTCCATTGAGCATTGTTCTTTGAAGTCACTATTCAGCTCATGCAGAGGCATTGGATCTTCTCCAGCAGTTACAGGACTCTGATCAACCTGCCTTGCCTCTATACCTTCATCCATTCTTACCATGTCATCATGCTCGCATTTGGCATTTACAGCGCTATCAAGAGCCATATCATTGTTTGTTGCATCAACACTATCTTCTATGTTAGAATTACCATTGTCATGTGACAATCTTCGTTCAGATAATTCCCTTTCATCACATTCTGTAGCATTATTATTACCCACACTATTAATAAAGCCATCTGCATTTCCATCACCAGTCACTACCAATACATTTTTCTCCTCACTGTTTCGCAGATGTGCTTCATCATCCCCACCCAAATCCCTAGGACAGCTGAATGGAGTAACATTTAAAAGTCTTAGATCTGTTACACCTTCTGATTCCAGGAATTTCATGTCGTGGTTATTGGTGTAATAGTCTTCTATATCTTCATGAGTTTTGAGGACTGTCCCTCCTGTCATGTCATGCATATCAGTGACCACTCTCTCTGTGTTGCACCGTTCACTCTCTACAATAACAGATGGCAAAGAACATCCATCCATCTTCGTAGCCACAGGACTGTGGGCTTGGATCCCATCAACCTTTCCAGCTAGAGCGCCAATACCAATTTTTGAATTCAACGTTAAACCAACTGCCTTCCCTGCAGCAAGATGCTGCCCCTTAACTGCAAGTTCTGAACTTGACTTGCTTAACTGCAGTGAAATTTCATCGGAACAATTAATTTCAGAAGTATTTACTGGTCTAATTTCAGGACTCAACTCTTCATTCCCTTCCATAGCTTCTTCTGCATCTAATTTGGTAAATACATTTCCACCTGGAAATTGTCCCAGAGCTAGCTGTTGATTATTTTGATCAGATTCTGCCTTAGAGCCAGAGTAGCATTCATCTGATTTTGATTCCATTTGCGTTGTAGCAACATCTTCACAGGTGTAATCATCCATTAGCCATTTGTCCACCCCACTCAACAAATTACTAGTTCTGAGCGAACTTGCCCTAGAGGCAGAGTAGCATTCATCTGATTTTGATTCCATTTGCGCTGTAGCAACATCTTCATAGGTGGAATCAGCCGTTACCCATTTTTCTGCCCCACTCAACAAATTACTAGTTCTGAGCGAACTTGCCTGATGAACTGGCAAAGTGGATTTCAGTATTTCTCCCCCTGAATGAAAAAACATGACAGCAATTTAGTCACTAAACCATCTTGCTTATATATTTCATCAGATCCTCAAGAACAATTTCACCGGTCATTTCTCTTCTCTTGCAAATTATATTTCTGATGTGAGAACTAAAACACGTTCATGAAGATGAAGTTAATTGCATTTACTTGTTATGTAAAATCGGGAATTATTACAACTTAGAGCATCACATTTGCCCTCAAAATTACAAATAGAGAATGTAAGTTTTAAGTAATGCAAACTAAAAACAAACATTTACAAAATATAAGGTATACCAAAACTATTATTACTCTTTATGTCACTTTTGGTACAATGGGATGAAATATAATTGAAGGAATGGAACAAACATGGAAATAAGAAATCCATTCCTCTGCTTGGGTATATCCTAGGAATGGAATGGAACAAAGTACCAATTTACAAAAGATAACCTTAATAATAAATATGAATAACAAATATGTGGTCGGATAAAAAGTAATTCAAACAGTTAGCATTAATGGAGATAGAAAGGAATTGTAATTCCTTTAAAAGGCAAAATCGAATTTTCTCTTAAAGCCTAAATTACTGATTCTCAAGAATCGTAATTCCGAATTATTTAAAAAAAAAAAACACTTTGAAATATGACTCGGAATCACAATTTCATTCTTGGTCCTTTCTCATGTACCAAATGTCACATTAGTTCATATAGATGACAACAATTAAGATAAGTAGTGTAAACAAAAGACATTTAGAAGATATATTTACAACTAGATAATTGCAATTATAATAGTCATAACATCTTCAAATGCGCTATATTGGCTATAAAATTCATACATAGTTTGCATCGCTTAAAAACATTTTTTTTTAATTTGCATTTAGAAGCAAACTATCATGGTGCATTCATGTCACATGTGCAAATTTAACAGTACCCATAAAAAATCCTAAGTATATTTAAATGTTATTATTATTATTCTTATTTTACATTAACCTGCAAATTTTTAAAAGTAAAGAAGATAAGAAGAGTAGTTATGGCTCTAAAAAAGATTAAGGAGGAAGTAGTTTTTAGTTTGAAAAAGAAAAGTTATAAATTTAAACTGCAAGGATCATTTCCGTCAAATTATATATTAAAAATTATATCTACCATCAACCAAAAAGTGAGCCTTTTGGCTTTAATAATATAGATAGATAAGTGCTGTAATGGTAAGCAACAAATTACACAAGTTCACTTGTACCAGAGTGCGTTATTCGTTGTTTCGAAAATACGTAGGCGCTTCAATTTAGTGAAGCACACTTTTGTATAAAGGATTGGATAATGTAACACATGTATCATTGTATCGTGAAAAGAACAAAGACGTCATTTGCTTGAAAGGTAAGAAAATAAGAGCTAAATCATGCATGTTAACTAAGCTTCTTCCACTTAACGCCAAGCATAGATATAATCTTACCTTGCGAGAGGCACAATTCCTCAGGAGAAACCACTCTGGATGCATCTCTGCTGAGAATTTCAAATGCAACTGGACATTTAGTTTCCTTGCGAGCACTCTTCAAACCACTCCTTGAAGATTCATACATTTTCTCCAAATAATTATCACAATCCAGTGTTTCTAAACAATGTTGAGTGATAACAGTCCCCTGCACGTTGTCCGCCCTATCATCTGGAGAAAAACTCAATGGGTCTTCTACATCTGATGCTCTCTCCTTCATAACTTCTTTCTTTGTACTACTGTCACCATTGTTATCATGATAGTGCACAGGATGTATAGAATGGCTAACGGAACTTTCTGCTTTGGTTGCTGTTGCCATGTCACTATCCTTTTCTTGCTCATGGAAACATTCTTCCGTAATGTCATCAGAAATGCTCATGTTGCATCGATTGAATTCTATAGCATTTAATCTTGCCCGACCTGTCACACAATTAAAATGAATAATGCACATTAGCGAAAGAAGATCTGATGACTACTGTGAAAATTGCATTTGACTATCCGACTGACACTAAATCAGCTATCTCTTGTTAACCCACGATCATATGCCTATCACCAAAACATTACTGAGTTTGTGTACAAATTTCCAGGATACCAAAAAAGATATTATTGCAATACAAACCATCTTCATGCTGATTATTAGCTTCTTCAGCAGTTTGTTTATAAGAGAGTACATGCTTCTCACTATCAACACCTGCAAAAGAAAATTGCCATAACAAGTATGTAAGAAGAAAATTTCTAAGGGCAACATGCAATCAATTGGTTCTGCTTCTCTAAACTTGCCTTCAAATTGCAAA
The DNA here is from genome assembly GCA_024138025.1 of Combretum micranthum. Taxonomy (NCBI): domain Eukaryota; kingdom Viridiplantae; phylum Streptophyta; class Magnoliopsida; order Myrtales; family Combretaceae; genus Combretum; species Combretum micranthum. The sequence goes on along the minus strand of JAMXBD010000753.1, from coordinate 173,989 downwards.
GAGACTCTATGTTTTTCAACTATGTCGGTGTACTCTCCTGGAAAGATCGTGCTGATGTCTTCCAAGCTGTCTTGCTCAGTGTCCTTAGAAGTGCTTTCAAGTTCCACTTCTAATGCGCCATCTTCTTCGTCCAGAGAAATTTGACTGCCCTTTTCATCCAAAGCAACCGTTCTCTCTTTATGTTTTACAATCATGTCGGTGTGCTCTCTAGGAAAGAACATGCTGGTATCTTCCAAACTTTCTTGTTCAGTGTCCTTAGCAGTATTTTCAAGTTCCACTTTTAATGCTCCACCTTCTTCCTCCTGAGAAATTTGACTTCCTTTTTCATCAAAAACAACCAGTCTCCCTTTGATTGGATATTCAGATATATTGGATAAATTTACTCCACCAGCACCAACTGATTTTTCAGTGGTCTGGAACTCCTCTTGTGGCTCATTGGCATTTTCCCCTGCCACTTGTTTTAGCATTCCATCCTCACAAAACAATGTATCCCATGGATTCTGCCCATCATTTTCCTCTGTGTCTGGTGTTCCAGCAGGAGACATTGAAGAATAACCTGAACTTTGAACTCCTCGTCTTTTCTTTTCTGCACAAGGAAAAAGCAAGCTTCTAAGCAACTTCAGCTATTAGTCAAGGAATGAAAGGGGGGAAAAAAATGGGAAAGCTATTGTTGCTTATGAAGTGCAAAGCCAAGACAAGCAACAAGAGCTGCACTAAAATAAAAGTATAATAATTATTATTCAATCACATAATAAAATGAAACCAAAAGTTCTAAAAGATGCCAGCACCTTCACTTGCTTTATGAAGAGTATGTTGGGAGTTATGACTTGCATTTGACTGAGCGATAGCATCTTCAGCTGCTAGACTTGAACTTTGAAGCCCATATTCTGACTTCCTCTGCTGCATTACTGAGTCACAAGTAATATCCTCATTTTCGTGGGAAGAGAGATCGTTAAGATTATCAGCTGCATCAACAGTGTCTGCAGGGTTTTTCTCTGCATTTCTTGTTCCTTTGAGATCATCAAATTGATTTTCCAAAACCTGCTGCTGAATAGAGGCAAGTGAAAATACATGTCAGTCTTGTGCTCCCTGCATATCTTTATTAATATCACGAAGCAGCATGGAGTGTTTGTTACATACCTTAACCTTTGTTGAAGACTTGTCTTCACATGACAAGAATGATACGTTTGCTAATTCTTTTGCGCGGGGAACAAGTTCAATGGACAGTTCACCTGAAAAAAGAAGGGGGAAGAAAAGGCCCATCACTAACCGTTGCAAAAATTTAATGATACTACAAGACAATTTGAAGTGACAGTCAACTCACTCATGTTAATAGATCTTTCAGCAGAAAATGGAACATTGTCAGAGATGAAACGATTGACTTCATTTTGCCTTTTAACAGATTCTAACTCAGAAGAGTTTCCTGCATGCTGACCACTTGCAGTGTGCAATACTTGAGGTGACTGGTTATTTGTGTGGGCGCCATCCACATCCAAGTGTATCTCCCTTTGATCACTTTCATCTGGGGATGTTGGTTTATTGCTTACATCCATGATTCCAGTTGAAGGATTTGCAATATCTTTCCTTTCTTTAACCTGCTGCAGTTCTCGTACAGCTGTGGTTTCTTCCTCATCTTCTTTTATGTTAGAGCTATCAGAAATCTCCTTCATCTCTGGGTTATTTTCATGTTCTAAGACTTCTTGCACTGAAGACAATGCATTCGGCTCCAAAACTTCCTCAACAGTTGGCAATCTATGCAGTGATGCCATATCTCCACCAGTGTGATTCCCTGAATAGCTCTTCTGCTTCTTTGAAGCTGCAAATGATTGCCGTTTGGGAGAATTTCTTTTTAACTGTCTAGGCAGTTTGGTTGGGACTTCTCCCTGAAGCACAGTACTTAGCCTTCTAGATCTCCTAAGAGTCAGTTCTTCAACAGAAGCAGAATTGGCTTCAGGCTCCAAAGCTCTCGTTTCATATACTGAAAGATTTGCTTTCTTGCTGGATTTCTTATCATTGAGATGTCCTCCTTCAACATCTTCTGGAATAGGATAAACATCACTTTCAAATGGTTTAGAATCGATCCATCCCACGCCTTTAGAAGTATTGCCAGACTGATCACTCATTTTATTTTCCTTCAAATTTCTTACACCTCCCCTCTTGCTTTCATGAATGGAGGCATTATCCCCATCGTGCTGCAACATTGGCATCCAAGATTCAGATTCAGGTGCTATTTCATTCCTTGAAATGAGAGATTCCCTTCCCCTTGTTTTGTTACGCTTCAATCTTCTCGTATTTCCAACAACTATAACCCTCTCTGCAGCTTCATTCGTGTTTTGAAGTGGTATAATTTCATCAGGGAGACCCTTACTTGGTGTAATAGACTTGCCAGTGTTTCTACTCTGTCTTCTTGGAAAATCTTTTCTTTGGCAATCCTTCACACCCTCTACCTGAACTCCTTCCCGCAGATTATTGGCATTAACTACTGCAGCTTCTTGTAAAGGCTGGAAAGATGACCTTGTAACCCTTCTGGATTTTTCAATTCTCTCTGATTCTATAATCAGCAATTTAGAATCTATGTCCTTTTCTGCATTGCGTTTTGATTGCCTTGTAAACTTCCTACTCTGAGCCCCTTGTGTTGGCATACCTTCACACCCAGTTTCAGTTTCAGACAAATCGTCTCCCTGTTTCTTCCTCCTCTTGGAATCCATTTTTATACTGTTTTTGCCCACATTTGCATTTGTTCTATCCACAACTTCTGCATTTTTTCAACCACTGCTGCTCTGCTTCTCAACTGCCGCACATTTGAAACTTCATTCTCACTATTATGGGCATTTTGAGCAGAACTGCTCAATCTTTCTGATCGCCTCTTCCCAACAGGAGGCGATAGTACATGAGCAACATCTTCCTTATCTGCCTTGGCTGCTGGTGTTCTAAAACTTTTTTTCCTTCTTCTAAGAGGGCTTCCCGCAATCTTCGTATTGCTTCTCTTTCTAAGCTGCCTCCCACGTCTTTTCTCGGATCCAGCACTTTCTGCATCTGAGCAGACAATAATATGCGTCTCATTGTTAGGACTAAATCTAACTTTCTTCACCTTTGGGTGTGCAACCTTTGGATCAGTCTCAGAATCTATCTCCTCTACATTATTTGTACTTGATTTACCACGCGAAATTGGTTCTTCAGGTATCTGCACAAAATAAAAAACTCAGTGTGCTTTCCTCAATTTTTACTTCTAAGCAGAAGTTATGCACACATGAACATGCAAACAGAAATTTTGAAATGAGTGCTAACATTTGCAAAATCATATCAAATGACGATTAAACAAACCGTTTGTATTTGAAAAAATATATTTTGAAAATTTTTCTCCTTTTTTTTTCTTTTTCTGAAGTTAAAAAAATTACCTTTTTAAAGTGGAAAACTTTTTTCCTAAACAAAAAAAAAAAAAAGGGACCAGTTTCCCAATGAAGAGATTAATCCTAACATCTGTTAAGGAAAACAACTTCTGCCTTTTTGAACCAGAAAATCGTCTCCCAGATTACTATCTATAAGATTTCTAACTTCTGTTGGGACGTGATTCTTGTTTTGTTTTTGTTAAACACAAAAAGCCTTTAGTGGGAACACACACACACACACTCTCTTAAAAAGTCGTTGGAAAATTTACAGATATAGGTTGATGAATTATAACAAACAATATTAGATTAATCTTCATGTCATAATTTTACTTTTACCTCAAAGGTTTGACACAATACATTCATGATAAATTCAGTATTGCTTCAAAATTTTAACCTTTTCCTACTATGTTGTTCTTAATCTTCTAGTACTTTCAAAAAACCAAAGAAAAAACACAATAACTACTCTACACATTACACATTACAAGAAATATAGGACATAGTAAAAAAAAAAAGATAGCAACTACTGTATATGATAGACATCCCTGTTAATTGCTTAAAAATATTATCTTTTTGTAGTTTCATTTATTAAAAAAATAAAAAAAAGAGTAAGCATACCAGACACAGTTCAAGAAATATAGGAAATTGGAAAAAAGGAATGAAAGAAGATAAAGGAAAATTTATAATAAAAAAGAAGAAGAAGAAGAGACCTGAAGAAGAGAAGCGAGGCGACTGGCCATCTCGCGGTTCGTTAAATTGGCAGGAACGCCATGCTTCTTGCACAGTTCCTGCAGTTCTTTCCTCTTCATCTTCTCGAAATCCATTTCTGCACCCAATTTAAAGAAATGAACATCATTTTACACGCACTAACTTACTCACACATTCAAGATGGGGGGAACCGAGGGCTATACCTTGTTTTGTCTTTTTGTCATCTAAAGTGGAATGTTTGAAGTTTTTTTTTTTTTTTTCAAGTTAGAATTGAGCTTTCCTGCAGTATGAAGTTTTGGGGTTTTTGTTTTTCATCGAGTTGGCCTTTAGGGTTGAAGAAATTTGAATTTGAAAAGGAACCGTCAATCCCGCCTTCCTTAGCCTGCCTTTCTTTTATAAAAAGACGAAAAGGTATCTCTACGTGTGTGACGTGTGGTATGAACAAGTGAACCGTACGTATGCTGCCACGTGAACCTGACCGTTTAGCATCTTTCCAGGTTTGCATTTCAAGTGGGGAAGTTTAAGTAATGTAGAGCCGACCTTATTTTAAGTCGTGTCCATGACCGTTGGATTTCGAAAATTAATCCGGACTGTCTGATTGAAATGTCTAGTGTTGGAGCTTCACGTCACAACTCGAAAAGCCTTTAGTAGGAACACATATAAGAAAGACCCCATCCATTCCTTAGTTGTTTAAAGAATTATTTATCATGTCACGTCAACTTTTTAAGTAAATCTATACTTTATTTGTGAGTTATTTAAAAAAAAATTCTTCATAATTTTTAATGTTTTTTTACAGATTTTATGTTATTTTAGATAATACTTTTAATATTTTTCTCACTATTTAATTAAATTGAAAAAAAAATTAATAATAACAGTTTTTTATTTGTGTATAGTAATAATTTATTTACTATATGTCACACCCAAGAGGGTACATTAAACGTGGCAGTCCGCCGCATATAACATTAAAGCTAATGAATGACAATCCGTAGTCATGCAGGAGCTTCGATATCATATGCAAGGCGTGCTTCCAAAATAGTAGGAGACTCATAGGGGTGTTACGTTTAAATATATAGTAAAAGCAAGCATAAACTTAAATATATATATATAAGTTCTTCATTCCATAATAAGTTCGTACATCAACTTAGGGGCATTCCCCCCGCCTTAAAGTATTTAATCCACTATACTAATAACAAAATAAACATAACTATCACATACGTCTACTATAGAGATTTTTCCTAGAAGTCTATGTCCAAAACTAAAAATACATAAACTTCTTCCAAAAACTCCTAGTAGCGTAAGCTCATACCTGGCATACTGAGCTCCTCAGGGCTAACCATAGATAATCATACTGTAAGAGAAAACTATAAGGGTATAAGCAAATCTTGCTTAGTGAGATAATTCCTAACTATATAACATTTCCATATGACAACCAAGTTTATTTAATTCAAGCATATGTAATGCATCAATCACATGATCAACCAAATACACAAGATTAACCAGAAATCGAGTGTAGCATGGATTTAATGCCCTCCATGACAAGGGTTGGGTGGTTACAGGCCCATACGACCATCAATATTTGCAGATTTACCGGCTCTGCTTGCCCCGTAGACTTCCTGGCTCCTACTGGCCCATGTAGACTTACCGGCTCCTACTAGCCACCACTACCACTTCCTCGTTTCTCCACGAAGAATAGTAGTGAAATAAATGCGACTCACGAGTATGGCTTGCATGAATGAATGTCAATTTATCACTTAACCATATAAAATTGAATTCACGTTCAAGGTGATCAACCATAATTTCATCAAATCAATGCAAAAGTCACATTTTTATTTCATATATCACCTTTCAATATTCTTAATTTTCATTCAATAATTATTTCATAACACTTGTTCATTTATCTTTTCCTAAATTTCTAGTTCCACTAATTACAAGCACAAACAAGGAAATGTACTTAAGAAGAGAATTATCTCACTCTATAACTCGGTAGATTTAATCGAAATAGTCCTCCGGGTAGACGATCTCGGGTCTCTCGTGTCACGCCCCAAAATAGGGCCTAGTAGTATCAACCTGTAGTCATCATACAACGTGTGCACCCGTAATATGAGAACCGTCTTGCAAGTCAGATATTACAAGACTCTATCTTATAATTGTTACATGTAATGTAGTCATACCAATATATTACATAAATACTAAGGATTCCGATTTTCCTTAGTTTGCCAGAACCGCAGAGAATCGGTATCCCCTACCAAATAATGAAATTGAGATCAAACCTATAAAATACAAGATCTTAATCAATTATACCATTTATCTAAGTTGTCTTTGAGACCAATATAATCTATGAAACTATCTTCAGCAAGGTCTTTTGATGTAGCACTCTTCACTCATGCTTAACCCAATCCCAGCTAACGTGATACCTGCACAAAGACTGTTGGAGGGTGAGCAAAACCACACGCTCAGTGAGATGACCTGACCAGACCACATATCAAACAATGGAAATCAAGTTTACTTAGCAAACATATGTAATGCCACAATCAAGCATATGAACAAATACAAGCCTGGAGAATCCGGAGTCCAAAGCAGGATGGAGATTTACCCCTCTCATCAGGGTTGAAGGAACCAGTAGTACATAGTCTATCCAGAAGAAGCCAAGCATACAGGGAATCTACGATTTCTCGTATTAGGGTTATCACTTTTAATATGATAGCTTAACAAACCATCCCATGTACATACCTTTAGCAACTCCCTGCATTAGTCATCCAAACAATACCATAAGCGGCGTCCTTCATTTACCACTTAGTTCTTATGGTACCAATAGAATCAAAGGTAATCTTGCGTTGATCTAATAGCCTTAGCCTAGGTCAACCAAGCATTACAAAGTCCCGGATGGCCAATACGTAATAGACTACTACGCTTTTAGAGATGCAAATATGCAATATATGCATGCATGCCCATTTCATTTTGTGGTACCAATAGTTTTTAGTCAGGTTCAGGACGATAATACAATTACAGACAAACATCAACATGCTCCATACAATTGTCATTACAAAGAAATTGTTAATTATAATAAGATGTTTTGGCAATATACATACACCAAGCAGCATACGATTTACCCAACCCACATGCAATTCAGTTTGATATGTTATTATCAATGCAACTAACTACAAGCACAAGCAATATGATAAGGTCAAAGTCCCTCACCTGGGGTCCTCGCTAATTTGTTGTGTAAGCTACTGGAAGTCCGAGATTGGATCTATTTTCCTATGAAAGGAAATAACAGAGATTTATTATTGGATTATTTCTGTAAGAGAAGTCTTCCTATAATTTAAAGGTGTTGCTCTTTATCGTCGGATATTAGATTAAGTCCGTTATATTAATTATTGTGTCGTTCAATACTTTAATCGAATTCCTATAGGTGCTTAGTTATTCTGTATCGGTATTTGATACAGTTTTTATTAATTCCTATCTATGTTTTTATTTAAGGAGTTTGTCTTTTCTCAAGTTCTACTGCTTTTAGTAGAAGATTTTTATTTATTAGTTCTTTGCCTGTCAACCTTATCTGTCTCTCAAATTGGTATTTTTATTTATTTAAGGGTATTATCTAGTGTCTATACCTTTCAAAATTTATAAGATCGTATTTAGATATATCAAATTTCTATTATATTTCAGTTTCGTTCTTATTGTAAAACAAACTAATTTTAATACTACAATATTATTAGTGATATTAGTTTTGAAACGTTAATATCAATATTAGTAATAATATAAGTATAATAATAGCAACTATCTTCATACTATTAGTAAATAACAACAGTAGTGATAATAATAGAATTATTGTTAATATAAATATAATGACTTTAATGTAGAAATAACGGTATTGATAATTCTAATGAAAATATCAATAATACAAAATACTATAGGCAGTAGTAATAATAATGATAATAATCATAACTATATTAATAGAAATAACAATAGCATTTATGTTGGTTGAAAACGGGATGAATTTCTAGTTGTGATTTCTTATTTGTTTTAAATCCGATTTCGTTGTATAAATAGTCGATTTGGTAGTACTCGAAGAGTACTTTGTAGTAGTGAAATTATTTTTTAAGGAAAGACATTTGTACAATTTTTAAATTTATGCAATACATGCATAGACTTCAAGTAAATTTTAACAATTGTAGTCAAAACTTGTTTTGATCATATCTAACTCATTTCTAGTCCGTTTTTGACGAATAAATAGTCGTTTTCATAGTATTTTCCGAGTACAATCCATTAGTGGTGTTATTTTTATCAAACAAGGTCATTAAGGACACGAAAAAGGCAAGAACAGTCCGCTCTGTTCGCACAAGTCTGGCAGCAGAAATCTAAATTTTGTTTTTGCAATATCTAATTCGTTTCTTATCCGTTTTTAACAAATAAATAGTCGATTTCATAGGATTTTTCGTGTTCTTTCCATTGATGGGGTCGTTTTTGGTTTATAACAAACACATCAATATAGTTTATTCATTCTTTCCAATGGTCTACATGAGTTATTTGAAGCTTAATTTATCTTGTTGTAGTTTAAGTGTAGTTTTGGTTCTTCCTTTCTAAGATTTGAATTTCTACACTTATAAATCTTCAAGTTGATGTGTTTATATATTAAATAGTCTAAATAACATAAATATACTATTGGATTAATCTTGATAAATTTATAAGACAATTTCTTCAGAGCAACATAACGAATATTGAACTTGTCGTAATTCTTACCTTGTTTGGACCATAGATGGGGTTTGACTCCTCCTTGTTGATAAAATATGATCTAAAGAGGAAGTTAGGAAGATGAGTAACTGAGGAAATTTATCTAGCTAAACTAGCATATATATTTAGGAAGATGAGTAATTGAGGAAATTTATCTAGCTAAACTAGCATATATATCTAGTTTATTTTCTTACCTTGTTGTGTATAGATTCCAACTTGAATCTATGATGATGAACCAAGGCTATCTAGCTCACTCTTGATGTTGTATGGGTTTGTTAAAGTGGGTTTTGATTGTGGTTGATTAGTATTAATGCTTGGATAGTGCTATAGGATCTAAACAAGGGATACACTTTGTTTTAGAGTGTTGAAACAAGTTTAAACAAGTAAGCATGGAAGAGAATTTTGATAAATTCGTAGTGGCTTTTTGGGGCTGATTTTTGGGTTATGTTTAAGGAGAATTTGAGTTGGTTTTGTAGCCAACTTATGCTTATATATGTATACAAAGGTTAGGCTAAGTTTTGGGTACATAGAAGGGTGTTTTGGACTTAGGAACAACTCAATTTTACAGCTGCAATTTTGGATACGAATTTGGCAATTTTAGATGACAAATTTGGACTTTGTTTGGGTAGTTTTTTGTAGTTATTTAAAGGACATTTATGGGGTTTTGTTTGCTAGTAATTTAAGGCTAATAAATGGTGGTTGAAGTGGACATTAGAAGGCTTAGGAGAGGATTGGGATGGACTTTCATGAGGAAATTCGGCTCACATCCTTCAAGAGAATCACAGCCCTTTGATTCCAAGCAAATCCGTCTCCAGCAAGTTGTAAATGTATATATATATATTATATTAGTTAGTTGATAATTATTTTAGGTTTAAGATATATATAAATAAAATATAAAGATAAGATAATGAATTTATAACCGTATAAGGAAGGAGTAAAATATAAATTTGTGAAAAAAAAATCAATTTTGCGGGTTTAAGTGATACGTATGTTAAATACTGATTTAGTAATATTTTTAGATGAGAAGTTCCATATTCGCGTTATTAAATATTCTCAACAATATAGTATACATAGAATTTCTATTAAAGTTATCTATATATGTGTTTGATTTTTCGCTTTTTCTTAGAATCATATACGCGTCCGGGGAGTTCAATTTGCAAAACAATTCCAAACCGTAACAACGTATATTAAACGAAAAAAAAATGCAAACCAGTTAGGATATATAAAAATATATAAATAATAAGAAGATGATAAATTTATAACCAATAAATATGTAAGGAGTGAGAAAAATATAAATTATTGAAAAAAATTAATTTTATAGATCTAAATGACACGTATAATAAATACTGATTTGATAATATTTTTGGATAAAAATTTATATATTAACGATATTAAATATTTTGAATACGATCGTATACATAGAATCTTTAGTTTAATACTTTTATTTTTATGTTTTTATACCTGCTATCCTAAATTATATTTTATTTGTTTAAAAGTTTCGTTTCGTGGTAGTTTGATAAATTATAATTATATTACCCTTAATTCGACTTTATTATAAATCTTTAATATTTGAAATTACATATGGAATCATTTCTATTTATAAATTTATTCTAGACTTTTTATTAGATTAGAAATTTAATTTTTAATTTTATATTTGTTACTCAGTTCTTTTTACTAATTATAAATTACTAGATTATATCAGACTTTTAGTTTTTATACTCAGAATTATTTAACTTGAATGTTTTAATATATATATATATATATATTTTTTACATTAAAACTTAAGTTCGTAAATAGTAAATAGTTTTCTTTATTCTTTATTAGAACTTTTTAGTCTTAGTAATAAAGATTCTTTATTCTAATTTGTTCAATACTTAAAAAATTTAAATCGCGAAAAATTTGAGTGATTTTTGATATTTTTAATATATTCTTGTATAATTCTATATCATATTCTTAATAATTTATAAAATTGGTTATGTAAAATTTGGGTGATTACTCACGTCACCTAAACAAAATGAAATACCCAAAATGAGTCTTTCATAAAACTTCTATTCTTGAAGATTCTAAAATTCTCTTAAAATCACGGTAAAATCGTATAGAAGGAAATTCCAACTTAAAATGGATAACTTGCTCCTTTAACTTGGAATTTCGCGTATAATATACCTTTTCTTACCTATCTACTTGAAAAGATCCACGCATTTCTAAGCTATTTTCATAAAACTAGTCGTTCGGGTTCCGAAAAGGTAGCGACCAGATTGCCATGAATGCAAAAACTTGTTTTCCTTTTTTGTAAACAAAGCCATTTGAAAAGATAAATATTTCGAGTATTTTGTAAACTTTTTGAAAGTTATATACATATATGTAATGACTCATAACCAATGTATAAGTAAATGAAATTGTCTCAACTATGGAAAGTAAGGTTTCAAAAACTTTTGAACTTGAGATCTTGTTGGAATATTTATTTTACTCTTTGAAAGACCTTAAGTATTGTGATAAATATTCTTTTTCTAAATTTAGTTTCTTAAATTCCTAAGGAGTGGTTTTGTTTTTTAAACTTAGATTCAACAAAATTATAACAATTTCTCACAAGAAATATTTTAGTTCCTTAGTTTCTTGGATTATTTTATTTTAATGAAAAAGAGTTTCTACCTTAGAAGAAGATGAAGTTATTGTAAAACTCTTATTACTTCATAAGTCTTTTGTATGTTTGTAAAATTTCTTATAATTCCATAAACACCATATTTTTAGTTCTAGAAAAACATTTTATCTTAAGAAAACATTTCTTTCATTTATTTTTCTTGAGACAAAAACCATTGTGTTCATGCATGAATATGAATCATAAGCTATGAAAATATGTAAAGAACATAATAACTTCAAAAGAATAGCATATAAAGAAATAAATCAAGTAATTGGGACCTAGCTTCATTAAGGTACCCCGGACTAAGAAAAACTAGTCCCGAAAAAGAAAAAAAAGAAAAAGAATTGTTTTTAGACTTGATGAAACAAGTCTAAGACTAGAATAACTAGTCTTAAAATCAACTTGAAATTAAATAAATTGCATTGGAGTAAATAAATTCCTGAAGGTAAATAAATTGCAAGACTATGAGCTATATGCTTCTAATAGATATATGAGCTATATAGATATATTAGATAGTTTATGAACATAAAAGAAACATAAATGAACACAGAGGAAATGATTATGAACAAAAACAAAGTATAAACCTTATTGTTGCTTTCTTAACCTTCAGTTTTAGAAAAACACACTAAGCTCATACTAAGTAGATGAACATGAAAAATCTTGAAGGAACTCTTACCTAAAGGAAGCTAAACTAAGAAGAACTTCTTGAAAGAACTCTTGAGAGAATTTGAGAGAAATTTTAGTATAATAACTTTAGAGAAGAAGTGGTGTGAAAGAAGTGAAGGTATGAGGGGTATTATAGGAAAATGTGGGAGATAATTGTGTTAATTAAATATTGAAAAATAAACAAATAGAGGGAGAGTGAGAGAGGGCCGACGCTACTTTTGGGGAAATGGGGGAGTGAAATTTATTTTTTTGTTATTTTGTTAATTAAAAGTAAGAAATGAAAGATGTGAAGTTGTATTGGAAATGAAAATGTGTAAGAAATAGGTGTATGATTTGTAAGAGTAGGTTGTAAGAAAAAGTAGAGATAGATGAATAGTGTAGAATAGTAGAAAATAGTGTATATAAAAGTAGACATGACAATTTAATACCGGTAGTAAGAAAATACGCGTATAAAAAGTGATATATGATATTTTTAGCTACCGAAAATTACGAAATTGATATTTTTGGAAATCTCATATTTTACGAGTCTAACGGTATATTCGGAATATTTTTCCTATTCCGGGCTTCCGGACACGTTTTCAAGAACTATGTCCAATCGGGTTCGAAGGACACTCGAATCCTTCAATCTTATATTTTATATAACCTATAGCTATTACGAACTATAATAGCTAACTTTTCCAACTTCGTTTTCTGGGCCTGAAAAAATGACAATGCCGGAGTTAATCGTTACGGTAAACTAAGGTTTTGGTTTACTTAAGAATCCGTTTGACTTCTGATTAGGGTTTAGGTCTTAGATTTGGATCTGAAAATTCGGGGACTTACACTATATACACAAGAATAATTTAATAACTAGTGAGATCTAAACATTGTTTGTCATGAAAAAATTCTAAAAATATATAGGAAAATAATTAAAAGGATCGATTTGAGGTCCTAAATGATGTTTTTCAAGCCTTAAATTGGTGATTAAAGGGTAAACCTTAATAATTAATATAGTTCTTTAAACGAGCTTTGTTTGGACTTATAATAATAAGGATTTCAAAATTATATGCTAAAAGTAGGTGAGTTGCGCATTTATTTTTTGTTGGACCAAAACAAAACAAACAGACCAACCACGGCCACCACCTGTGACCTAAAACTGTGGCCACAAATGAATCTGCGACCGCAATTTTGGGTCGCGACCAAAACTGCAATGACGGATCTAGCCATGATTTTTTCTATGGCCGATATTTTAGGTTTATGGTTGTTGAAAGTAACGATTCTTTCTTATTTTAATGATCTCTCTACACAATCTTTTATATCCATTAATAATGTATCGACCATCATCATTGATTTTTCTAATTCGATTAGCTTCCGATGTTCTTGTTTTTGTTTACGACATTCTTTTCCTTTGTTGTTTCAATTTCTTTATCTTTTAATCCATTAAAAAGAGCTGCATAATTTATTCCCATCAACATGTGGAAAATTTTGAGAATCATCTGGGTCCATGTGCGAGCACAATTTGTGAATTGAGAGATTTTTAGAATAGTAAGAAATTGTAGTGAATTTTAATAGTAAAAAACTTCAAGATTGTTATATTTATAGACGAAGAAATTAAAAAAAACTGTTGTTGTAATGGCTAGAACGGCCATATATTATTTGTCCAAATTTTTTATTTTGGCCAGAACGACCTTTTTTTTTATTAAAATGCATTTGGAGGTCCCATAATCTGACAAAAGTAATAAAAAAAAGTTAAGTAGAAGTAAGTTGTTCTATAGAGTAATGGTGCTTCACCAAGCATCTCAATTTATTGGTTAACAACACCAGGTAGCAATCATTCGCATGGTATTTGAGCTAAGCACATCCAATAGAGTTAGTCCAAGTAAGTTATATAGAACCAAATAAAGGTTGATGCTAGAGAAGCTATATTAGAATCGAATAAAGGCTTATAGCTTTACATCAGACCTGCTAGCTAATTCAAGAAGATGAATTGATATACACTTTGATTGAGATATATCGCAAACCTATAACGGTTTTTGTATCAAAATGGTATTAATTTTGAAAAAAAAATTGAAAATGATATAAATTTGAAAAAATTATGAATATAGGCATCGAAGGTGATGTCTTGGATGGCACCTTCAAATTTGCACTAAAGGTGCTCTCAAGGGCAATGCCCTAATGTAAACCCTTGAAATTTCGGTTAATTTTAAGCTTAATCTTAGAATTAAAAATCAATTGGAAACCTTAAATGTCAATAAAAGACTAGTACAAAGCCTATAATTTAGATACAGCATTCTCATATTCTTTAGCCGTAGAAAACAAAGTTGAAATAATTAGTGATAATAGTTTGTAATAATATAAGGAAACGTAAAAATATTAGATTCATGAATTTCGAGTGTCTTTCGAACCCAAACGGGATTAGTTCTTGAAAAGCGTGTTCCGGAGCTCGGAATAGTAAAAGTAGTCCGATAACCCGTTAGGGATTTAATAAAAAGATTTTAAAAATAACAATTGCATAATTTTTCGGTAACTAAAAATAACATATATCGAAATTATAGCATATTTTCTTACTACCGGTGCTTTATTAGTCACATCTATTTTACATTACACTATTTATTACGATTCTACACTATTCATTTATTCTACTTTTTTTAACACCTACTCTTACACTCTATACACATATTATCTTTACTTTTTATCTTTTTCATAACTTATATCACGTTACCTTACATATTATTACTTATTACACAAAATACAAAAAATTACATCTCTCCCTCTCTCCTCTCTTCATGGCCGATGCACACCCCCCCCCCCACCCCCCTGGCGCTCTTTCATCTATCTATTTTTTCTTTTTCAATTTATTTTATTACATCTAATTTCCCTCCATCTTCAACTATAAATATCCCATCTCCCTCACTTCTTTCATACCATCTTTACATAGAACAAAACCTTTTAAATTCACTCCACAACTCTCTCCACAAAATTTTCTCTACCAAAACTCTCCTTTACCAAATACTCACAAAATTTCTCCCTATATACAATCCAATTACCATTTCTCAATAACCACATAACCATACATCCACAACCTTCTTCCTACACCATAAACACCTTAGGTAAAAACTCCTATTATTATTTTATTTATTCACGTCATGTAACTAGCATGATCATGGTGTTGTTTTAAAACTCATATGAGTAATAAAAGAAACAACATGTTCATGTTCATATTTTGTTCTTATACATGAAGTTCAAATTTTATTATGTTGTTATTATTTTCATTTATTAATGATATCATTGTTGTTATTATGCTAACTTCTCATTCATAACTAACTAAATATATTTATGTAATTATATATAATCTTTAGAGATGTTGGTTTATCTCAAATGATGATTTTGATGATAACAAAAAGGAGTAAATAATTACTAATATATTCATTAAGTGTGCAAAGATTTAATATAATCAAAGTGGTTTACAATGACTTAAGAGAATGATTTCAAAAGAGACTCCATGCAAAGATTACTTTAGAAAGTGTTTGGAGAAGATTTCAAGAACAAATGAGCTGTCAGAAGGTTAATCAGAAAATTATCCGCTGGCTTTTTAAACTATCAGAATGTTTGTCAGAAGGTTCGTTAGAAGGTTCATCAGAAGGTGAACTGCAACAGAAAAAAATGACGAGTTTCAGCTCTAGATTCGAATTTTCTTTTTAGATTTAATATGTTGAAGACCCAGCTTCAAAGATTGAGTATATTTGGGTAATATACTCAATCTGTTCCACAAAGTTGGCGCAATATCCATGGGGATTCGAATTTCATTGGATTAATGTTCATTTTTTGAGAAAATTTTGTTTTGACAGCAAGAAAAAAGAACATGACTTACAAGGATCCATCTTCAACAGTTTATTCAAGTTTTAGTTGGAAATATGGAAAACATGATCCAAATATGCAAGGAACTTGTCTGATGATTATTTGTCCATACAAGGAAGTCGAAATTTATGGAAAATATGATCTTTTTGTTACATCAACAGTACCAGGCGAAGGAACAAGTTAACAACGGTGATTTCAAATTCGAATTTCAAGTTCAAGATAATTATACAAGTTGTTTGAGATTTAAACTTATCCATTGGAGCAAGAATTTCGAGATTACAACAACAAGATCTCAAGTTATTCAAAATTTGCAGATTTTGAAGAAAGAGATAAGCTAATATTACGCACAAAATAAGGAGCAAAGTTTATCCAATTGATTTCCTAGCCGTTGGAAGATACAATGATAAGTATGCTCACCCAAGATAGAGAAAAGGAAGAACAATCACATGAAAAAGAAGAGAAAACAAAGAGCCACGAATTTCTTTTCATTTTGAGAAAAATTACTATCATTCTATTTGTCTTCTTTGTTCGAAAAATTTGAGGACCCATACTTTATTCCTCTGATTTGTTGTTACACATTTAGTGTGAGTTGAGAGTTACAAGTAGGCTTAGTTAATTGATTGATTAGGAGAATCAACCTGAGTGAATTGTGAACTTCTTGTAACTATTTTCATTTGGATTAATGGAACAAAACCAGTGTGGATTACCGGTGACCCTGGCTTGGAGCTGTAAGAGAGGATTGACGCTCAAGGCGGAACCTCTATAATTCGTTTTGCATCTCTTACTCTCTTATCTCTGTTTATTTCGTGCAATTTTAGTTTGTTTTGTTGCATGTGTTCTATAGTCAGAAGGTTTATCAGAGAGTAACTTATTTATATTTCTTAAGTCAGAAGGTTTCTGGAAGAAAACGATTTTAATAACAAATCTGATTTCTCATAAGCTCAAATATATTGTTTCAATCTGACTTGTTGTTTAAATTATTTATTCACTAAGTTCATTATCTTTAATAGTTTTAAAGCCATTTTTAATAGCAAACCAAGTGGTGTGAAATTTATTTAAATTTTCAAAAGTAATTTTTTTTTTATATAACCAATTCACCCCTCTTAGTTATCTTTTCGGGACCAACAAAAGAATATAAGCTCACTTGTTATTTATTTAATTTCATACTTTCCAATTTATTTATTTCATGCTATTTTAATACTAGTCTTTCTAATCTTAGACTTGTCCTTATCAAGTCAAAACAACATTTTCTTTCTTTTCTTTATTCTTTTTGGGACTAATCTATTCTTAGTCCTGGGATACCTTGATGAAGCTAAAGTTCCCAATACTTGATATTTCTATTAACTTGCTTATTATATTACTTATTATGTCTTCCTTATTTTTTTTCATATTTTCATGATTTCATATTCATGATCATGCATGAACATATTGATTTTTGTCTCAACAAGATAAAGAAAGGAAAATTTTCCTAGATAAAAAGATAGAAGTTCTTTTCCAAAACAAATTTTGAAATGATTTTTCCCATAAAGACTTAGGAATTTATCTTAGCAAATTATTTCTAAAAATTCAGAGGAGTTCATCATGAGTTTTTAAGTAACCAAAAACATAGGGATTTTGGATAATACGTAAAGTAGATATATCATACATACACTTTACAAAACCATAAAATGGAAAAGTTTTCTTTAAAAATTAAAATTTTAAATTCTTGTTTAATAAAAGTTTTACTAAACTTCATTAATAAAGTTTCACCAATACTCTATAATATGAAGGAATAGACTAGTTTGACAAAACACCATAAAAGTTTCTTTTATAAGGATAAAATGATCTTAAGGAATAAAGTTAGTAAAAACTCAGGAAATCATTTTAAGTAAATGAGATAAACTTTGGGAAAGGTTAAGGAAATGTAAAGTTTGATAAATTTTAACTACTCTCAATTAGCATTTAAAAACTACCCTCTCAATCTCTATAAATTAAGTTATAAGAAACTTAGAAAAACAAAAATCATTATTTTGAAATTCGAAAGACTATGGAAATAGAATTAAAAAGGGGAAAATACTCACTTAAAATAATTTAAGAATTTTCCAACAAGCTAAGTGGAAAGTTTCAAAAGTTTTGCTTTTCTAAATTTCTTGAAAACATTGCTTTTACAAAAATCATGGTTGAGACAACTTCATTAAATTCATGCATATGATATGAATCAATATATATACATTTTAAAGGTTTTTCCAACCATAATAATATATATATATATTTTGGGACAAGTATTTTTAGATAAAGAAAAGTTTGCAAAATTAAGTTTTAAAAACTATAATTTTCGTGGTGAATCTGTACCCTATGATTTCGGGATCTAAATAACTTTTTATGATAAGAATAACCTTAGAAACAGTTAGATCTTTTCGAATAAGTAGAAAACGGTATATTATATGCAAAATTCTGAGTTAAAATAAGCATGTTATGGCCATTTTAAGTTGGAATTTCCACTTATACGAATTTTACCGCAACTAGAAAAAAAGTTAGAAGTTTTGACTAGAAATTCAATGGAATACTCATTTTGGGTATTTCCTTTGTTTAGGAACCGATGAGGATCATGTATACTACCCCGAGGACTACTTTGACCGAGGGAGTATAGTCATGGCCAAGTGAGTCTACTTTCCTTATTTTTCATGCTTATATTTGTGCTTGTAAATTTAGTTGCACTAGACTTAAGGAAATGTTAAAAGTGTATGTATTGATAATATGTTGAAAGAATATTAAGCATATTGAGGCACGAAATGCTTCTAATAAATTTTATATTTATTAGCATGTTGAAGTGTCTGAAATTGGTTAATTACTTGCAACAAATTGAAATACAATGGCTAGACTCTAAATAAAAGTTGATGCATGCACTTCATAAGTTGAGTCATATTGCATTCGCTATTATATAGTTGGTGGGACAAGTGTCTGATAGTGGTGGTAGGCATAACCGGTATATTATGTATGTGGCGAGTAGGAGCCGGTAAAAACTATATAAATTGATGGCTAGTAGGAGCCGGTAATAACTACATGTTTTTTATGGTGAATAGAAGCCAGTAAGATCAATAAAAATGATTTTTAAAGAAGTGATGGCCATAATGGGCTGGAATACCTAATCCCAAATGAAGGACGTAATTCATTCAATATATGATTCCCAGAAAATCATGTGCATTGTATGCCAACGCGCTTGTTGCATTACATTTGCTTGTTTAATAAACTTGGTTGTTTTTTGTTTTAAGTATGATTATTGGGATTATACTCACTAAGCCCGTAAGCTTACGCCCCTATAGATATTTGTATTCACAGGAACACCTGTTTTTGTACTCGAGGTCTCCTCTTATCTGCGTAACTTTTCTTTTGGGAGCTTTTGAAGGAAATCTACTTGAAGGATTAGACTAGAATTCATTTAAAATCTTTTGATGTGGTATTTAAGTTATTGTAAAGACTATTAGTTATTTCGATCCTTAAAGTTTTAGCAGGGGTATGCCCCTAAGAACCATGTAATAGACCTTTAATTGTTATTATTATTATCTATTTTATTTCTATATTATTGTATGTTCATTATTACTTGCTTAGACCACACTTCCCAAAAGCGTCTCATATTACCGTGTTAGACACCTTACATGTAATACCGAGACTTTCGCATGACTAAGATAGTAATTCTTAAGTCTTGATATTATATGTGGCGGGTTGCCATGTTTATGGTACCTTTCAGGGCGTGACACCTAATGTATGTATTATAGTGTATAAATTAATAGAATAAATTATGTATATTTATATGAATTATTGTTAGAAAAAATCTTTAACTTGGTTAATTTTTTGTTCTTTTAAGGTGAATGATGATTGAAGAGATTGCAAGTAAGATTTAATCAAGTTATATCAAGTTTTGGAGTTAAAGTGAAGGAAATGTTAAGGAACTAAGAAAGAATACATATCAATTGTCTTTTTCGTGCTTAAAGCGTGTTTATGAAGGAGATGAATAAATTTTGAAGAATCAAAATACAAAAAGGAAGCATGTTTGATTGTAAGAAACTGTCTTCTGACTGTGTTCCTTTCAGTTGAAGAAACATTGTTCATGTCGCGGTCTTTTGTCAAGCTCTAAAGGAAACAACTCAGTAAGAAACATAAGTGTATCATTGATACCATGTATGTTTCGCGCTCCTGTGAACTATAGAGAATGATGTCCCATTTATTCGATGCTTTTATGGATTGAATTAAGGAGAAATGGTTAGAATGAAGCACGACATAATTGAAGGTACTGTGTTCTTCTCGTGCGATTCTAGGAATTTGGAGAGAGAGAAGGTAGTAAGTTACACGATTCATTGTTTAATGCTATGTTGTATTCATGCTGTCGTATGGTGTAAAGGATGTCTGGATTACAGCGAGAAGCATGTCCCTATATGCTTGATTGTGTTTTGGTCGTGTTCTTGTTCGACTATGAAAGAAATGACCGTTATAACTAGCAGACAGAAGCACGGCTTAAAGATGATGATTGTGTTTAGCCCGTGTACTTTATGAAGAATCGGTCAAACATTTTACAATATCTTAGAAACTCATGTCTATTCGAACTTTAAGGATATTTTTGGGGGTTTTTGACAAATATAAATTGGAGAGTTGGGTTCATAAAACATAGTCAACATTCAGATATAGAAAATTATACATTAGAATTGGATAGAATTAAGTCTTCAAGAACAGTGACTTTAAGATGGGAGAATTGGGGTCAAGAAGATCATCAAGATTATTCATTTGAGGTGTATTCCTTCCATTGTGTTTATTTGCAATAGATTTCTGTTGCTTTGTATGGTAATGATGGAGGAGTAGACTTCTTATCATCTAAATAGCAATGAAACCCGAGATACTACTATTAGTTGTGTACTTAATTGCAATTTAATGAAAATTCATGTTCTTTTTAAGTTTGACTATGTGTTCTTTTGGTTATATAGAATGATATTTCCGGAATATTAATTCTATATCTAATTTCACATATGTTAATTGAGAAATTGCATATTTGAATAGATCAAACGTAATTAAAGAGGCTTATTTAGATTACTACAAATAGAATTACAAAAAATTCTGTTTGTACAAAGATTCATTGATCTATAAAGCAATATTTAGGTTGTTACTTGTTAGACGATATTCTAATAGGTAAATCTAAAGAATTAGTGATTAATAATCTTAAGAAGATATTGGTCTAAAATAGGAATCTTGCAATTTAAATTTGGCATGAATGATCATTGATATTAACATTAGAAATTGGGTTTAGTAGTGTTCTTGTGGGAAAATTGTTGTTTGGTGAATTGAATAATATTAAGTTTGATATCACGTTGTTAATCTATTTTGAAGATATAAAAATAAGAATTAATAATAGTATAAATTATAGGGTCTGTTTATTTGTTGGCACATTATAGATACAAATACATTTTTCAAATTTTTTTCTAACAAATTATTTATGAAGAATTAGATACAGATAAAAAAAAGTTGGCAGTTCTCATTAAAAGATTAAATATAGATAAAAGTCATTGTTAATATGTTTTAGATCCTTATGGGACGACACCTGTTTTTATCAAACTATGCTATAATTGATAGGTATATTTGCCTATATAAATTGATTGAACAATGTATTTTGACTAATCAATCAATTAATCATGCCCTTATGTTTTAAAGAAGGCATTCAGTGTAAATACTAAAGGTGTTGCTTCAAACAACACCATTATTGTGCATAAAAAACAAGGAAGAATATATCGATTAGAACCTATTCTTTTCCTCCTCCATTCTCATATCTCACAACAAACTTTCTCCTCTCCAAACAAGTTCCTAGCCACCCTTTTTAAGACCCTATTTTGCAACTTAAAACCTTCCATTCTACCATCAATCTGCCAATCTAATCTTAACTAATGGTTTATTGTGTCACTCTCCAAAAGGTACCATAAACGTGGCAATCCGCCACATACAATATTAAGACTTAAGAATAACTATCTTAGTTAAGCAAAGTTTCGATATTATATGTAAGGCATCTAACACAGCAATAGGAGACTCTGGTGCGATATGTGGTTTAAATAGTAATATAAAGCATACAAGAACTAATAAACATATATCCAAAGATAATAAGGTCTTTTACATAAACGTAGGGATTCCCCCGATCAAATCCAAGGATTTGTAATACAACTTAAGTCTTACATACATAAATATCTATAGCCAAAAGCTTTTAAGGGAATTCCTATCTAAAGCCTTTGATCGAATCTCCCCAAAAAGCTTTCAAAAAATGTGACCTAACCCGGATAAAAGGAGACATCGGGTAGATTAAAAGGTGTTCCCATAACAACAAAAATCTGTGGAAGTGTAAGCTTAACTAGTTTTGTGAGAATATTCCCAGGTTATCATACTCGAAACCAACGAAATATCAAGCAAGTTATATGTAAACAAGCATATGTAATGCAATCAAACACATGAGTAAGCAAGACATATGGTTTTCCGGGAACCATATGTTAAATGAATTACGCCCTTTATTTAGGGTTAAGCATACCGACCAATGACAACCAACACTTTTTAAAATAAAAATTTTATAGATCATCCCGGCTACTATTCGCCAACACAAAAACACAAGGATTATACCGGCTACTACTTGCCAACACAAAACATGTAGATTATACTGGCTACTACTCGCCAACACATAAATCCTATTAGTTATACCAATCAATACTATTATACCCTTGTCCCACCAAGTGTATAATAACGAATGCAATGTGACCCACTACATGATATGCATGAATCCATTTATTAAATTCTTTCATGTAATTAAAATAACTTAGAGGCAATCACATAATTTACAGACACTCCATCATGATAATAAGATATAATTTAATTAATAATAATTCATGTCTCAATATTCTTAGTATACTTTAACTAATATTATTATGCATATTCCATTTTTTTTGTCTTTTTCCTACTTCTAGCGCCACTAACACTACAAGCACAAGCATGAGTACGAAAACTTAAGGAAGTAACTCACTCACCATGATGTGGAAAAACTCCTAATCAAAGTAATCTCGGGATATGGAACTTCTCCTTCCTTGTTACCTAGACAAAAGAAATACCAAAATGAGTATTTCATCCAAGAATTACTTAAACTTTCTAATTCTATTTTGAAATTCGTGGTAAAATTCGATTACGGAAATTCAACTTAAAATGTTATAACTTGCTCATTTTAACTTGAAATTTTGCGTATTATATGTTGTTGTCTACCTACTCAAAAAGATATATCTATGTCTAAGGTTATTTTGATCATAAAAGATCATTTGGGTTCCAAAACATTACGGTAAAAATAGTTGCAAAATTCCAGCCCTTAAAAATACGATTTTCCAAACTTTTTATCATCCAAAATTCCTTTAGCAAATGCACAGATATAAATATAATTGAAAAAACCTTTTTATACATATATGAACTCACATTACATGCATGATTCAAGTGTTGTTGTCCAAACTATGATTTTAATAAAATAATTTCCTTTAGAATTTAAATATTGCAAAGTATAAGTCTTCCTCTGTAAATCATGGAAATAAAACTAGGATTTTTAGTTTATTTTAAATGAGCACTTTTTATATCTAAACCACCATTTCCTACCTTGTAGTTTTTATAAAAATAACCTTATATTTTTCTTAAAAAAAAAAAAACTTATTACTTTGTGTTATTTTTCACTATTACTTTCCTAAGTGTTGCCTTGACTAGTAAATTGGCTTTTATCTTGACTTAGAAATTTGTCTAGTTTTTGGTGAGTGGTGTAGGTTTTTTAAATAAGATTTTAGGAAAAACTTGTATAATAAAAAATTATCAACATTAAGTTAAATTTATTTTATTTCGAAAAAGTAAGTAACTGTACTTTATAAATTATAGTTTTTAGAAAAAAAAAACTCACAAAATATTAGCACCAAAAGCTATGATGAATTTATTTAAATTTGGAAAAATAATTATTTGTCGAATTAAAATCCTAAGTTTCACTTATAAACTTCTTCCTAAGTGCCAAGAATTATTTTTGGTAAAAGCTTAGTCTTAGATTTTTAATGAAAGAAGAAACTATTTTTATTTAAACAACAACATTAATCTTGCATGAATATGAGCATATGACTATATTACATAATAATTTATATGAAAAATATAAGATGTGGCAAATTAAATAAGCAAGTAAACATATAAACAAAATCAAGTATTAGAAGTCAAGGCTTCCAGACTAGATATAGACTAGTCCCATAAAGAAAAGCAAGAAGATAAAATAAGAAAAATCATGAGAATCTTAGATTGTTGTCAAGGCTCTGAACTTAGATTATGGACAGTCCCTAAAAGAAAAGAAAAGAAAATAAAATGGTTTTGACTTGATAAGGACAAGTCTAAGACTAAAAGATGTCTTAATTTTAATAGCACGAAATAAATAAATTGCAAGATATAATAAACAAAAGTTAGTGAGCTTATATGCTATAGGAAAAAATATATACATAATATATTTACTAACATATAGGAGTTAGATTAAAGCAACAATAACAACAAAATAACAAATAAAATGAGGTGTACATGAATAAGAACAAAACATGAACATAATATTACTTACATAACACTTATTAGTTTAGGAAACACATACCATGATCATGTTAAGTTATATGACATGGTAAAGAAATATTGGTATGAATTTTATCTAAGGTTTATGTGGTGATCGATGAAGAAGAAGTTTATTGGTAGTTGAAGGTAGATGATATTTTTGTGGAAGGAAAAGTGTAGTTAGGAAGAGGATTTTTAGAGAGAGAATTTAAGAGGAAAATTTTGGTAGAGTTTTGTTAAGTGAAATGAAAATGTGTAAAAGAAGTGGAGGGAAATGTGGTATTTATAGAGATTTATGGATGGAAATTTTTTGTAATAAAATTAATTGAAAAAAAAAACAAATTATAGAAGGGGGGAGGGGGTCGACACATGTAAGAGGGGAAGAGAGAGAGAGTTTTCATTAAATTTTGTATTTTTGTAATGAAAAGAAATTGAAGTGTAAAGAAAGTCATGTAAAAAGTATTATGAGAAAAGTAAATTATAAGTAGTAGATACGTAGGTATAGAAATAGATAGTAACAAAAAAGTAGAGAAAAGTGAATAGTGATGGATAGTAGAAATTGTGCAATGAATAGTAGACTAAACAATTAAGTTACCGGTAAAAAAGAAAATATGCGTAAAAATGCGATATCTACTATTTCTAGTTACCGAAAATTTATAAAACTGAAATTTTTGAAATCCTTGTATAATTACGAGTTTGACGGTATTATCGGATATTTTTGATATTCCGGGCATCAAGGCATGCTTTTCGAGAAGTGATCCCGTTTGGATCCGAAACAAATCGAATTTTGACAAATCTAATCTTTTTAAGCTATCTTACAATATTTTGAACCATAATCTATTATAAACTTATTTCTATTGTTCTCAGGTTTCGAGCGCGGGATTGCCAGAGTTAAAAATACTAGTATGCCTTGATCTTTGTTGACTTTTGAAGTTTCGGTTTGACTAGGGTTAGGATTTACTTAATTTCACCCTAAAAGTGAGGGTTTTACAATTTCCTTTTTTTGCTATTGTACTTATCTTTAGCCGAATTTGTTGGAAAATGTTGCATGTGTGTTTTTACATGAATTGGTGTGTTTTATTGGCTATTGTTGTAGTGTTTCATGCAATATAAGTTATGGGTAAGCTTCTGGCGATTGTTATGTGATTGCATTGGTCCATCTATGCGTTTTCTTCTAAAATTATGGTCACTTAAGGGGTGCTTGATGAAATGTCCCAATGTTCAAGTTTAGTCTATATTTGAAAAGTATTGGTTGTAAGGAGTGTAATTTCAATGTCTTAGTTGTAGAAGTTGTTTTGCACGAATTAATTAGTCAGAAATACTATATGTTAATAGTTTGATGTTGATAGGTTTGAAATGTTCAACTATTCAAGGTTTATTGTATATGCCAATGCGAATATTGTGGATGAAAATTACAGGTCACAATATGATAGGTTTCCCATTGGGAAGGTAAAGGTGAGAATGGTTGTCATCTTTCAACAATTCATGGAGACTATATGTGCGAAGATTGGCGTTGATCCAAATGATTTTGAAGTTGAGATAATACACGGACATGCTCATTATATAAGTCACGAGCTTGTTTACATATTAATGCCAAATGTGGATTATAACAATCTTGAGGATTTTATGTTAATAGCTGTCGAGTTGGGTGCTAAGTTAATCCAGGAGCTATTTGTGAAGACAATTACTTAATCTAGCACTACATAGTGGTTGCATTCTACTCTTCATTACCTCTCCACAATACCTATGAAGAAGTGTTTTAAACACTAATTGTGGATCCAACGTGATTGAGCAATATACACAATGTTTGGAAATTCACAACTTGAACCTGGAGCAACCACCTATTACTCCAGAAACCCAAAGGGCAATGCCATTTTCACTAATACAATATGAAGAATATGAACCTATCCCCATAAACAAGTCATTGTCATATTTCAAAAACAGAGATGAGAGGAAATGGTCCCGGTGCTTAACTTTAGGGCAAAAGATGATCATTGGGATGAATAATACCATGTTAATGAAAATGGAGAGCCTATGGATGATGGGGAAAGCCTAGATGAAGAGGATGGAATGTCAATAAAGGTTTAAGGAAGCCATGAGAACACTGTAATAACTAGCTATCTCACAAATGCTCGATGCCTTAGGAAGCGATGCCAAGCTAAATGATAGTTAGGGGTGCAATACCTTATTTTAATGTGGGAAGGGGGGTTGGATACATTATATTCAAGGAAGATGCGAACATGATGTGTAGCAATCTATGTGATAGCTAAGACCCAACATAAAGGAGGATCTCATCCAGGTTGTAAAAGCATTCCACATACGAGTGTATTGCAATTTTTTGCATTGATGAATCTAAGAAGAGTTTGTGGTAAGCATATTGTGTGAAAAGGGAATGAAGTTCCCTCTCAAGGTTAAAGGCCTGCGAAAAAAAAAGTTAGAGAGGCTTTTAATAATTACAAAACTTAACGGCCCTCATTCATGCACTAATCTAATGATTGGGTAGGAACACTCCAAGATAGAATCTAATGTCCTGGCTTAAGAGTTTCTCATCTTTGTTAAAAAAAATCCTAATTGCAAAGTCCTTGATCTTTAGTCACATGCCTTGGCTATATTCAGCTACACAACATCTCGAAGGTGAGTATGGGAAGGTAAGAGAAAGACAATAGCTATAGTTTATGGTGATTAGGTTAAATCTCACTACGCACTCTCAAAACTAGTCTCTGTAATTAAGGGCACTAAACAGAGATCACTAGTCAAGTGGGATTGGACAAGACTGCCTCAATAAGATGAGGCATATTTCAAGTGGCTTTTCTGGACATTTAGCCATTGTGTGGAGCAATTCAAGTATTGTAAGCCAATTGTTTATATCGATGGGACGTTTTTATATAGCAAGTACAAACATGTCTTACTTGTGGCATGTAGTATAGACAGGGACAATCACATTCTACCCTTTGGTCTCACATTTTGCTCATTTGCCCAAGGATGCTACTGAAATGGAGATAATGAGGCATGTGTGAGGTTACATACTTCAACACATGAGTGGACGCTTATTTGCTAACAAATGAAGCTGTCACGTCTCAAGGTGTATCTATGTCATGCCCTAAAGGGTACCCTAAACATAATAGTCCACCGCATACTAAACGAGACTTAGGAATCACTACCATAGTCATTCAAAAGTCTTCTATTAGATGCAAGGCATTTCCTTACAACAATAGATACATATGCAGTTGGAGATAGATAGTTTAACTTAATAAGATAAGCATAAAAATATAAACCGCAGATATCTCAGGATCATTTACAAAATATTAAGGGACATTTCCTCAGCAAAAATAATCAATCTAGATATTAGTTTTTGATAACAACCCGAGCGTTTAAGGTTTCCAAGAAAGTCTATACAAAGCTAATCATAGACTTCTAAGGGAAACTCCTAACTTCGCATTACCTGATTTAGCCAAGTCCAGGATGCAACCATATGTACGAGAACTACATAAAAAGAAGCTATAAGGGTATAAGCTATGCTAACTTAGTGAGCTTCACTTCCAAAATTAACTACTCAATCCAACAATGAGGCAAACAAGTTATATTAAACAATCATATGAAATGCACAAGCACGTGAGCATACAATACATAAGACTTTCCGGGAGTCTTATGTTGAATGAATTTATACTCTCCATTCGGGGTTAGGTGTTTCAAGCCCATACGACCATCAATTTCAATTTTACTCTCAAACATTTAGTGGTTGTTTCAGGTGCCCACCCCCTCGTTAATTATGTAGTTGATTCAAGTGCCTACTCCACTTCCATTTTAGTTTAGGCGAGCCCATGCCAATATCCGAGTTTTCAGGCCTACCCATTGCTTAACTATTATGCCTTTTTCCCACAAAGGTATAATAACAAACGTAATGTGGCTCAATATATGTTATGCATGGACAATTTAGTTATATAGTCATGGCATATTATTTAAGTGAATTATAGGCAATCATAGAGATTTCAGACACTTCAATTCTATATTAAATCATGCACATATTTATAACAATTCCATTTCGATATTCTTATTATCGATTCAACAAGCAAAATTCACATGCACATTCCAATTTTATCTTGTCCTAGTTCTAATACCACTATCATTACAAGCACAATCATAAGCATGTAATTTAAAGAAAGTGAACTCATTCGGCCATGGACACCCGTCTTTAGTAGTAATCCGGAGACAAGAAGTCTTCCGATTCAAAGTTACCAAAATGAAAGAAATACCCAAATGAGTATTTCGAACCATAACTAATTCCAACCTGTTAAATAAAAACTCTTAAGTTCGTAATTGTCGTGGTAGATGGAAATTCCAACTTAAAATCGTCATAACTTGGTCATTTTAACTTGGAATTTCATAAATAAGCTATCGATTTTATCTACTTTAAAAGATATATTTTTTATGATGTTATTCTTAAGTTTTGAAAACTTTTAGGACTTAGAAAGCTCAGTATGATCTGATTAGTAGCTAAAAATCGCATTTCCGAATTTTTTTTTGTGAAATTTGCATTATTTCTACCAAGTATATTATATGTGCATGCAATATCTACAAGTTATCATCATGAATGAAATGACATGACATATCTATATGTATATCCTTAATGATTTTTGGTTAAAAAGAATCTTTTGGAAAACCTTTACTTTGCAATAACTTTAAGAACACTTTGTTGAGAAAACTAGCTTTATATCTTTGAGAATCATCCATATTTTTACTAAGATAAGGCCTTGATGACCTATATGCCTAATACCTTCACTATCTTAATAAAATTATTCATTTAAGGGTTGGAAAATAGATGTTTAAATAAGTGTTTTGCCTAGTTACGAATTTTACAAAATTTTAAAGAATGAGAATATTGTTTGATCCATGTTTTGAAATCTTTCCTTTATTTTAGGATTATACTTTGACAAGATCCATTTACTGTAAGCCCCTAGACTTTTCGATAATATTAGCAAACCCTAAGAACCGGAAGTTGAAACGAAACCCTAAAATTAACCTAGTTCTATGTTTAGTCTAGTGAATCTAGATCCGACAATCCCGTGTTCTTAAACCCTAGAAAAAAAATTGAAATAATTGTGGAATATAATTCGTAATTGTATAGAGAAGCCTAAAAATATCAGTTTCGTAATTTTCTAGTGTCCTTCTGATCCGATCGGGATCAGTTTTAGAAAACGGTACCCCGGAGCACCGGATAGCAAAAATATTCCGACAACACCAATAGATTCGTAAAAATATAAGGTTTTCAAAAATATCAGTTTTAGAATTTTTCGGCAACTAAAAATATCAGATATAGCTTAATTACGCGTATTTTCGTTACTACCGGTATTTTAATTGTCTAGTCTACTATTTATAGTACTTTTCTACTATTTACCTATCTCTACTTTTTCTTACACTCTATTCTTACACTTTACCATACCTATACCTTACAATTTACCTTCCCCATACAACTTTAATCATATCATACTTTATATATTACTTCTTTTTATTACAAAACAACAAATTTAATCAATTTTTCTCTCTCCCCATTGATGTGCTAAATTAGTATTGAATTTTCAAAGCATCTTATCCAGCAAGCGTACTGGGCCTTATCTTGTAATATAGCATGAGTCAAGTGTCAATCCCACAGAGATCTATTAACTACTAGATAGTTATCAACTGATACTAATACCTAGGCAATCAATATTCTAAAATGATTAGATTAAGATTAAACTAAATTATCTAATTAAGTATCTACTACGAATGCAGTGAGCTTTTGAAGAGAGTGATATGTTAGAAAAATGTGGGAAGGAGCAGAATTCACTTTAAACTATTGCCAATCAACTTGAAGTCATGTTATAATGATAATTAGATTCATGGATATTCATAAGAAATTGTAAAGATTTAAAAACAGAGTAAAAAACCTTTTAAACCACAAAAATAATCCAATAACTTCCACTAAATAAATTATTCGTGGAATCAAAATTACAATTGTAAACCTTCCGATTCTATAATTGACTAATACTTTATATTAACGTCCCCTAATTCCTTAGTGAGAAATCAATATAAAATATTGCATTAGTATTCATGGACAATTTCTAAATTAGATTAAACTCCGCCGCTTCCGCAATTGTAATTTAATCTCAATTTATGAATTCATATGAATCCTAATTTCCCTTCCGAGTTATCAGAATTCTTATACACCAAAGATATGATGAATAATCAGAACTCATTATGAATATTCCATGATTCTAACTATCTTATAACATGGTTTCAAAGATCATTTTAGCATGTTTAAAGCTTCATCAACTTCCCACAAAAAGGATTTAGCTACTCATGGATGATGATTCAAAAATCATATAAGAAATTGCAAATGATTTCATTATGATCTGTCAGATCTATGAATTGCATAAAAGGAAAAGATCAGATATCACCAATTCAAAATATCAAAGCTTCACTTGCAATTTCTTGAAAAACTTCAATATCTCTTCAAAATCTCTATGAAATGCTAATTCTAATCTATGTATTGTAGTGTTTTTCAGAGCTGCTTCGCTGATTCTGAAAGTGAGGAGAAGACCCCCTATTTATAGGAAAAATTTCGTAACAATTTATTAAAGAAAAATGGCAGTTTCATTTAAAGTCGGCAGTTATGGATCCTACGCCGATGGCTTACAGGCGGCGTATCTACAATTTCCCCTTTGCACAGGCAGTGCACAGGTAGCTTTCAACGTCAGTTACACATGTAGGCCGCTTCTACGCCGGTGGCTTAGATGTAGATCTAGACGGCGTATGTGATCAGAAATGAAGCGTTGCACCGATTTATAACGAAAGCCGTCCAAAAGCCGGCGGCTTTGACACCGGCCTAGACACTCCAACAGATTTGTCTCTTCAATTTCCTCCAAGCATTTGTTGTATTCATGTCGCTTCTAATTCTTGATGTACACAGCCTCAACGCCGGCGGCTTAGGTGCCGGTTTAGAATGTAACTCCTTCAAAGCTGGTGATGTTTCAATTCTGGGCTACCGGCTTTCCATGTACGCTAGCCTGTTGAACTTTTACGCCGGCGGCTTTGAGGCGGCGTAAAGTTGGTTGAGTTAAAGGCTGGCAAAACTGGCAGTGTTGGTAGCGGCCTTTAGTGTAAACCATCTGAACGCCGGGGCTTTAAAGTATGAATTGCCGGCGTATCTTTCAATTTTTTCAAATTTCTCTTCAAAGTTTCTTGTTTTGATTTCTTAGTCCAAATTAGTCCTGAAACATGAATTTTAATCAAAACAAATATCCTTTCTAGCTCTAATGAATATCAACAAGTTGTATAAAATATGATCTTATCATCCATAGCCTTGCGGTCCACCGTCTCTCTCCTCTTCCTCTCAATTTGTTTTCTTTTCCAATTTATTTATTACATCTAATTTCCACTCCAAAAACCTATAAATACCCCTTCCTCTTCCATTCTTTCACACAACAAAAATTCATACTAAAACTCTCTA
This sequence comes from Combretum micranthum, assembly GCA_024138025.1. NCBI lineage: Eukaryota > Viridiplantae > Streptophyta > Magnoliopsida > Myrtales > Combretaceae > Combretum > Combretum micranthum. The sequence continues at coordinate 141,939 of JAMXBD010000753.1, read as the reverse complement.
AAATCACTCCACAAAAACACTCTCTCAAAATCTCTCTCAAGTTCTTTTTTTTAGAAAACCAAGCCTCACATAATACTACAACCCATTTCTTTTCTTCTTCAACCAACACATAAACCTTAGGTAAAAGTTTCTTTCATATACTCATCTTGTTCATATAACTTAACATGAGTTTAGTGTATGTTTCTTAGACTCATTGAGTTAAAGAGCCAATAATTTATTCATGTTTTGTTTTTGTTCATGTTCTTCTTTTCTTTATGTTACTATTATGTTGATATTGTTATTATTGTTTCTAACCTAACTATATAAGTATTATGTATATTATGTATATATATTTATTTAGAGCATATAAGCTCATTTGTTATTTATTTATTTTCAAGTCTTGCAATTTATTTATTTACTTACTTTATGCAATTATTAAGACTATCTTTCTAGTCTTAGACTTGTCCATATCAAGTCAAAACAATTTTATTTCTTTGCTCTTCTTTTATTTTGAGGACTAGTCTATTCTTAGTCCCGGGATACCTTGATGAAGCTAAGGTTCCCAATACTTGACTTTATTTTTATGCTCTTTTTTATTTATGTTGTTTTTAGATTTCTCATAGTTATGTATTCTCATTCATACACGAATGTGTTGTTATTGTCTCAACCACAATAGAAATGAGTTTTCTAAGTAATAAATAAGAATAAGAACTCTCTTTAAAAATAATAAATTTTGTCACATATAAGAATTACTTACCTTAAAGACTTGAAGCTTTATCCTAATAAATATTTTCTAAAGTTAGATAAGATTAGCTCAAGTTTTAGTAATAATACCATATGGTATTTTATCAATAAAAACAAAGTTATCAAACTCTCTTTTAAACCAATGAAATAAAGGAAAAGTCCTTAAGCTTAAACAAAGGGTTTTCTTAAACTTATATGTAAAGTTTTCATCAACATATTAAAGTTTAGATAAGTTTTACAAAATTATCAAAAATAACCTTTCTAAGGATAAGCCTTACTTAGGAAATAAAAATATTAAATGACATATAAGATCATTGATGATTATTCTTTTAAAGTGGATCAAACTATAGAAAGGCTTTAGAACATATAACCATAAAATATTTAGAAAAACTATGTTTTCCAAAACACTAGAAATAAAGTTATGGGAATCCTAAAAGATTAAGATTTCTTTTTGAAAATTTAATTATTCTCAATAACTAAGAAATGGAGTTAAACAAGGAAATACTCACTTATGATAATTTAGGAAATTTTTTAAAAACAAAACTAATTTCTTTTCAAGTCTTAAGCTTATCTCACTTTTAAGACACATTGTTTTACAAAATCATTGTTGAGACAACACTACTAAATTCATGCATATGGTTTGAGTAATATATATGTGTATTCAAAGGATTTATCAACCATACAATATATCTATATTTTTGTACAAAAGCTCTTGAATAAAGAAAAGTTTGAAAACTCTATTTTTGAAATTCGTATCAAATCTGTAAGCTGCTATTCTGAGACCAAAATAACTTCTTTGGATAAAAATAACCTTAAAAATAGATAGATCTTTTTGAGTAGGTAGAAATCGGTATATAATATGCGAAATTCCGAGTTAAAATGAGCAAGTTATGGCCATTTTAAGTTGGAATTTCCATTTCATACGATTTTTACGAATTTTCTAAGGTAGAATTGTAGAACTTGGATAGATCTTGGATGAAATACTCATGTTGGGTATTTCTTTTGGTTTAGGTGTCGAGGACGAAGATCTTCCCTTCCCAGAGGATTACTTCGACTCCTAGAAGAAAGCTATGGATGAGTGAGTTTCCTTTACGTTTACGTATTCGCGCATGTGCTTGTAGAATAGAGCATTAGATGTTAGGAAAAGATAAAATTGATATGCATGTGGGATATTATGGGAATTATGTATGTGAATTGTTATGTACGATCAATGAACAATAAGTATATCGGAGTCTGAATTGTGATTGATATAAATGTTTCTATGTATGAATTGTTATGTGTGCAAATATTGTTTGATCGCTATAAAATGATTTAATGTTATATTGAAATCCCCATATAATAAATTGCTCATGCATATCACTTAGAATATCATTTCGAAGTTTGCTACTACTCCTCAGCGTGGGACCGGAAAGGTAAGCTGCCTAGCTACATCTTGAGGGTTAGGACGTTCGAGGAATACGACCTCAAGATGTAGCCGAGCCGAATCGATCGCTTTGGGTATGGAAAGCCCGGAGACTAGTAGTACGGTTCGCTGGAACTCCAAGACGCGCGCAACTTTAAGGAGGTCGATCGGGACCCAGTTCAAAGCATTCCCTAACCACCGATGGAGGGGTAAATCCATCACACATACGAAACCGGATAGTCGTATGTACTGTTTGATCATATGATCGTTGCATTCATATGCTTGTTTAATAAACTTGGTTGATTGCTTGTTATGAGTACTTTTGCGTAAGGAATATCTCACTAAGCAAGTCATGCTTATACTCCTATAGAATTTTGATATTGCAGGATTATCTTTTGCACCCGAGACCACCTTGATCCACCCGGGTAGAATCTTTTGAGAAGCTTTTAAAGGAATTCTATTTTGTAGTCTTAGAATAGATTTCTTCTAAAATTTTCTAGTTTTTGTTTATCTTAGCAAGACCACGTTATTATGAAATTATCGGGGGAATGCCCCTTAGAAGCTGTAAGACGTTTATTTCCATGAAATATATATTAAGTGTTATTTTGCATGTTCCGCTGTCAATGTCTTAAAATGCATTACTCAACTAGTCTTCCTTTGTTGTGAATGTACGCCTTGTACTGATATGGAAGCTTTCGAGTGACTGAGGTAGTCATTCTTAAGTTTTAATATTGTGTACGGCGGGCTGTCACATTTAGGGTACCTGCTGGGGCGTGACATTTACTCTTATCAAAATCAAGTCTTTATTTCATCTATTCCATAAGGTTTCTATTTTTCTATTAAAATCCTCATTTTGGCATTTGGAAATAGGTGTTTAAATGGGGGTCATTTCTAGATCTGAATTTTGAAACTTGTGTTTGAGATTATTTATTGTGTAAAACTCATTTAATCTTTCTAAAATTAAGTCCTAACCAAACCTATTCCCTAAGGCTTCCATTTCTTGAATAAAACCATTGTTTTAGGTTTGGAAAATAGATGTTTACATGGCATTCCACCCTAGTTACGAATTTCAAGTTCTTATTGGAATTGAAACAAGTTCTAACTTATCTGTTATAACCTTTTTCTTGTTTTGAAAATTTCTCTTAGTAAAACTAAACTCAACTCATTAAAATCATTCCTTTATAATGTCTATCCTCTAAGCCCTTCATTTTAAATGTAAGATCTTCATTTTAGAGTTGGAAATAGGTTTTCTAAATGGGTGTTTCTCGAGATCCAAATTTCAAAAATCATTTTTTGTTGAAACTAAAATAGATTTTGAACTTTTAGGCACATCCTCATTATTATTATACTACTACAAGTCTTTATTTACATAGAACAAAGTTTTAATGGTATTTATGTACTCAAAACTCGTAGATCTATTATATCATACAAGTCATGAATGCAAATGAAATATGAGCATTATGTAGATGAGTAATAAAAAAATATATGCACAAAGTATCCATAAGAGCAATATATAACAATAATATAGCAAAATACTAGTAAAACAACTTAAATAACAAGATCCACAACTTTGTGATGGCAAGACTATCATGCTTAAGTGTTTCCACATCCTTAGCATAAAAGCTCATGGGGATTTTAGTGGAACCACACATGTATAATCTTGCCATTACATGTTTTATTATGGTATGGTTAAGATCTATTACCTATTTAGTGATTTGGAATGAGATAACTTGAAGAAAAAGTGTGTGGTGTGTGTATGGGAGGGAGGGCCTCACCACACAAGAGAGGAAGAGAGGGAGAGAAAAAAATTTCAAAAGTTTGATTTTTTTTTTTTTTTTTTTGGTGAAGAAAGAGAGGAAGTAAAAGTGTAAAGGTACAAATGTGTTTATATAGGAAAATAGATTAGGGTTTTGTGTGATTATTTAATAGAAGAAAAATAAAACAAATTAGAGGCATGTAGGGGGGGGGGGGGGGGGAGGGTAGGGGTGGGTGTGGGAGCGGCATCAGATTTAGAGAGGGAGAGAGAGAGAGAGTTGTGTGATTTGATTTGTGTAATAAATTCAAGCTTAATAAGTAATTTAAGTAATAAAAGTTGTATTGGAAAGGAAAATGTAAGGAAAATGATATAAGATTATAAGCATATGTTGTAAAGATGTAAGAATAGGGTATGGCTAGTTGTACTTATGAATAGTGTGATTAGAAATCAAAAAGTAGATTAGGCAATCAAATTACCGGTAGTGATCAAAATACGATAAAAGACTATAACTGTAATTTTTTATAAACCAAAAAATTCTTATTTTTATATTTTTGAATTCCTTATTAAATTTCAGTTTTAGAGAGTCCAATATAAGATTATTCTATTTTCGAGTCCTAGGGATCGATTTTCAAGAACAGATCCCGATCAGGTTCGAAACGAATGAATTTCTCTGAAATCTGATTTTTTTTATGTTTTGATAAATTATTTAGGGATATATTCTAAAGCTAACTCATTTTTATTATTCTAGGGTTTCATTCTCGGGATTGCTGGACTTAGGGTTTCTAGGTCGAACTAGTCTTAGGGTATTCTTTTAGGGTTTCGGTTCCCGGTTCCAATCTCCCAAACCGAGTTTAGGTTGCTAAGAAAACGAGGGCTATAATCTAAACGTGGCAATCCACCATACATAATATTAAAGCCTAGGAATGACTTTCTTAGTCATGCAAAGACTTTCATATCATGCACAAGGTGTACAACACATCAGGGAGAACACATTGGAGTAATGCAATTTACTTTGATAATAATTGAATAATAAGGTAAGAAGAATACTTAACATAAAACATAAGCAAGATCAATTAAAATTCTTAGAGGCATACCTCCGCTAATGTCTTCAAAACTATACAAATACATTTCCTATAAATCTCCAAACATTAACATATCATATATAGCAAAGAAATTACATGAAAGTAAATCCATCCCATGGTTCCATTTCTTCCACAGGAGCTCAAAGATTTGCCAACATTTTCCTTAATATTCCGATTCTTGATCGTAACCGCAAACAAACATGTTTCAACAAAAGCCTTTGGGAGTGCAAGCTTACAACGAGTTTAGTGAGTTATTCCCTTTGATTGGCACCATGATTTCAAACAATTTTATTAATTTTCACATATATACTATGCATGCTTTGCAACAATCGCATGATTACATAAATATATATATAGTTATCCGGAAACCATATATAAAATACATTTACTTCTCTGTATCGAAGAGTGGGAAACTTAGGTACGAAGATCCTTATCATCTATATTGCTAGTCCTCGAGCACTTTGTTCTCAGCGATCGATCAGTGCAGCTCATTGTCAACACCCCATTTTTGCACCCTCCCCCCAAAAAAAATGAATGAATGAAAAATTAAAAATATCATAAAAATTGTAAAAAGATAGAATATATAATAAAAATAAAAAAAATTATTAAAAATAAAAATTAGATAAATTAAAAATTACAAAAAAAATGGATAAAAATTACAAAATTAAAAAAGAGAATAGAAATTAGAAAATTAAAAAATAAAAAAAAACCCCATATTTTTAGTGAGTAAACTTTTTAAATTAAAATAAAATTGGAAAACAAAAAAAAAAATATATATATATATATATATTTTAGTGCTCTAGGCCATTTTAATAAATTAATTTGGACCTTGGAACTCTTTTTACCATGGCTCAATTTTATTGGAAATCCTTTTTAGCCTAATTTGGATGGGTTAAATCAAAATTAGTGAGCATATTGACCAAAAAACCAAGACTTAGCTCAGTTGGTTAAGGCACTGGGAGACAATGAGAAGGCCGGTGTTTGAGTGGCGTGAACTATGGAAAAGGGGGGTCGTTGTTTCGGCAAGCTCCACGCACCTGGGAAGACGACGTGCGTGAGTCCATCCGCCATTGCTATTAATTTGGACCACGAATGACATCCATTCGAGCTTAAAATTTTTGCTAGGAGATCAAAAGTCGAATTTGATTTTAAATTTGGTCTTAATTGTTTTTAAATCAAACATTTCAATCGATTGAAATTTCATAACCACCGACTCTCCATGGTTTGAAACTTCCCAGCCCTCTCGAATCTGTAACTTCTGACTTTTAAAGCTCGTAACGGCCATTAATGGCCGCCATTCGCCCCTCCATCTCCTTCCCCAGCTTCTATATGAAAAAAAAAAAAACCCAATCTCCTAAAAGATGAGCTGGAAGTTCAAAAAATACTTACTAAAAAACCCATATCTCAAATCCACAACCGCCACCTCAGCTGCGAACAAACATAGATCTCCTCCACCGCAACCACCATATCTCCAACCCAATCCCAGGATCAAAACCAAAAACCGACTACTCCAAACGACCTTACCATGACCTCCGCTGCACTCCTCCGCCTCAATACTCCAAACCTACCACTCATACCACCATGCACCATTTGAACCACCACTAACATCCACCATCCAAACCGCCGTTGTAGCTCGCCAACTCCTACCGAAACCAAACCCACGATCGCAACCACAATTCGCACAATTACTAGCCATCAACTTCACCACAGAACTCAAAACCTAATCATTTCCCAACTCCATACCCAAGCCGTACCCAAAACCACACAATAGGCCATCACCTGCTTCAATTTGACTAAGGAGAGTGAGAGAGGGATAAAGGCTTTCTAAATTGTGTTTTGCAGGTCTTGGAGGTCCACATATAGACCTGATTTGATCCTTGCTTGAACCCATACCTACAAGTTGAATCCGTTAGCTCACGCGTGAATCCGATTCCAACTCCTCAAGTCCAAATCCCATCAAATGAACTATTCATTTGCTTTTGAATTTTATTATTATTATTTATTTGCAATATTTTTACTCAATCCAGAAAAACAGTGAGAAATAAAAAAAGAAAAATGAATAGAAAATAGTAAAAAAAAGGAAAAGAGAAAAAGTAATAATATGTTTTTATGTGTGTCTGCATGTTGTATTTTTGTATTAGTATGAATAATATTATGATTAGATAAATAAAATTTTAAAATATAAGTATAGTTAGTAAATAAATAAAGTTTTAGGATATAATTTTTAGTAAAATTACCAAATATGCCTTTTTGAGACAAATCATAAAAATAAAAAATAGGTTTGTTAGCTTTATTGTCATTATTATTATAATATCATGTGCTATAATTATAGTTCGCAATTGTTCAGTTAAAGAATTATTTGCTAGAATTTGCGAAATGTTTAGCATAATATCTCGTTTTTTATTAACCTTGTAAATATCATCTTTCTACAAAAATTAAAATTACAAAAATCAATAAAAATTTCTTCTTCCATATTAATAATAATAATAATATAAGAATAATAATAATAAATAATAATAATAATAAATGTTTTTCCAACTTTATATATAAGTATCACTTAGTTATTTTCTAAATTACCAAAAATAAAATAAGTGGGGTTTTCCAAAATTGGCTTTTTTAGGATTTTTCAAATACATGAAAATAAAAAAATTAGATGTTTTACGAATTTCAAAATCAAAATGAAAATGGTTAATTACTTAAACTTAGTGGATTTTCATAATTAAAAAATATAAACAAACTAAAAGTTTTATAAAAATCAAAACGAACTACGGGGATCTGATTCTTGTTAGCAGATACATAGGCACCTACATATTGAAAAATCTTAGGTTATCTTTCAAAAATAAAAAATATTTATATAAATATATCAAAATTTTTCAAAAAAGACTAAAAAACTAAAAAATTGAAAAATCCAAAATTTAATTCCTTTCTACCTATATTCTTCAGAATTTCTAAAGCCCATAAAAGTTCAGATAACTGTTTAGGTTTTAAAATAGTAGGCCTTGAATCCATCAATTTCGAGTTTTTCACGTGAACTAGTAGTCAAACTAGAAACCAAACCACCCATTGAGTTTCTAGTTCACCCTTTTTTTGGCTTTAGCTGGTAATGACTCCAATCAAAGTGTTTCTTAAAACACTAGCTTTTTACGAAAACCCTACTGGTTCTTTGTCGAGTGTTCCGTATCAAATAAGTCGGGTTTGATACAGATTGGGACCTTTAGGGAGAGGGAGCAAAATTCGAGCTCGATAGCTTAGCGACTCATTGGAATAATCATTGATTAACAAAATTGCCAATAAGTTCATCTAGGCTTAATTGGCTTAAGAAACATTGAAATTCTGTCAACATGGGCCCATATCCTTGTAAATATTTTGTAAATATTTCTAACTTTTCTGTTAGTATTAGGGCTGTTTTGTAGGGAATCTTTGAAGACAGATATATTTTTATTTGGGGGGTTTTATTTTGAGCAATTTATATATATATATATATATATGTTTAGATGGGCCGAATCCAGGCCCATTAGAAACTAAGAAAGAGGGCCATTGTGTAGCCTATAGGCTGTGGTTTTACCACTGCCCGAAGATGATCAGGCTTCTCCAGTCCTGTTTCGATATAGACCGTGACCCGTTCCAATTAGGGATGGTGAGCTTATAATATGAGTTGCCCCTAGAACCCACCCTTGGTCCATGCAATTTATTTATTTATCTGTCTTTATCTTTAGAAAAATTAGAATCTTATAATGGGACCGATTTTCTAAAAAAAATGTTAGTAATCGGTCCATTCATGTCCCATAATTGTAAATAGTTTGTATTAGGCCTAAAAGGTTGTATTTTTTTTTTTCTTTGTACTTAGTCATGATGAATCCCAACAACAAACACCCTTACGAAGAGGACAGCCAAGTACTGACCTGCTCAACCCCTTAGCCAAATTGGAGATCTCGGATGATGAATCTATAGAAGATAACTGGTGCAAATATACCAGACTTGATTCCTTAGTCCCTAAAGCTTTGGGATGAGCCCTACCCCCATGCACCAACTGGTTGGGGTACTGACCTAGAAGAAGAAGAAGAAAAAGGCGAGGCAGAAAAAGTAGACAAAGTTGATGAAATAATTGAAATAGATGAAATAGATGAGGCTGAAACGGAGGAATCTGAGGATGAAGAAGCATGGTTGTGGAGAAGGGCAGAAGAATGTGAACGAAAAATAGGATTTTTGCTTATAATTGAAACGGATGAAATAACCGAAACAGATGAAATGGTTGAGGCTGAAACGGAGGAATCTGAGGATGAAGAGGCATCGTTGTAGAGAAGGGTAGAAGAATGTGAACGTGAAAATAGGACTTCTGCATATAAAGTCTTGGGAACACCCATGCACATTAGTACTTTCAGGTTAGGATATAAACCCACTTTCGGAGAAATCCATCTGATGCAAATAAAGAAAACAAAAAAAGATGATAATGATGATGAAGATGATGACAAGGTGATCCCCCATTTAATGAAAGCTTCCTACCATAGTTTGAGCAAGTGGTAGGACTATTTATCAAGTGTTCCTAAAAAGACAAGGCAGGGTCAAGTGAAACTAAAGATGACGAGGAAGATCAAGATCCATCCCCTCCTTTGAAGAGAGAAAGTTGGAATGAAAGTTGCGTCTGGTCTAGTTCGAGTCTGCCTTTAATGGTACATTTGTAAATAAATAATTAAACCGTTTGGTTTATAGAATCTAGTAATCGAGTATGTAATGAAAAAACCCTTTAGGGTCCAGTTTTGTTATGTACTGACTAATTACTAACATTTTGGTTCCCTTTTTGTAAAAAAAGACAATATGTCTGATCTTTCCTTTTGTTCATATTTATGTAAAAACTCATAAAAATATTAAAAAGTTAAAACAAAAATATATATCTGACAAAATTTGAGTTGAATACTCCAGGTCTTACAAGATTACGCTTAAGAAAGTTACTAAAACTCGCAGTCCAATAATCACTAAGTTAAAATCCAAAATGTCATGGGACAACAATGAACCTATGGAACGGAGAATGACCGCTTTGGAATCAATATCGGTAAAGTAATGGCGAAATTGAACACATTGGTTGGAGAAATTGAACACATTGGTTCAAAGCCATCCGAATAAGGCCCTAATACCTCTTAACTGACATTCCTACTGAGATACATGATCAAAACAAAGAAACGGGGATACTAAGGGAAGAATCCAGTATCATGGGCCAAAAAATGCAGAATTGAGATGAAAAAGAAATGGATTAGAGAAGAAACTGATAAAAAGAATGAGTCAAAAGCTCAAACTGTTTGAGCCTCATATTAATTTTGACAAAATGGGCCTTTTCAATCCACAAAACCAAGACGATGGAGAATATCCTAAAAAATTCAAAGTCCCTGAATATGAGAAATACAATGGGACTGGATATCCAATGTTCCATACCACCTCTATATTTACAAAATGGGCAAGTACAACAAGTAAACTCTCTGATGGTATAAACTTTTCAGGATTGCCTTATAGGGCCTGCCCTACCATGGTATGCCCAGTTAGATATAGATGAGATTAACACTTAGGAAAAATTGTCTCGAGCCTTCTATAACCAATACAAATTCAATATAGAAGTGTGTCACGCTCCATAGGGTACCCTAAACGTAACAGTCTGCCACATACCATATAAGATTCCCGAATTACCGCCTTAGTCTTTCGAGAGCCTTATATAGATGTAAGGTGTACCTTTACACATAATAGAGTACAAGTCCAAATGGAGATAAAAGCTTAATTTGGCATGCATTAGCAGTAGGATATAATTCATGAAACATAAATAAATATTACAAATTCTAAGGGGCATTCCCTGCAAAAGAAAATTAACGGTCTTATACAGTCATCAAGTCTTAGAAGTTTCCTATGGAAGTCTAAACATAAATTCCAACTTATAGGGGAAACTCCTAGCTTCTGTACCTATTCAGCGGGTCACGTCACCTAAGCACAAATGGGATAGCTGCAAAGGATTGGACTGTAGGGACGCAAGCTAACTAGCTTAGTAAGTGTAATCTTCCACAATAACATTTATATCACAACAATTCAACCAAGTAATTAAGCAAGCAAGTGTATGCACCAAACACGTGAGTTCAACATACATATGACCAGCCGGAAATCATATGTGGATGGAATTGCGCCCTCCATCCCGTGAGTAGATTAACGACTACTGCGGTACTATCAATATGCCGTTTATGGTTCACGGTTAACCTACGATTAGTCGATGTCGTTTATGGTTCACGACTAACTTACGATTATTCGATGTCGTTTATGGTTCACGACTAACCTACGATTATTCGATGTCGTTTATGGTTCATGACTAACCTACGATTATTCGATATCGTTTATGGTTCACGATTAACCTACAAATGCTAATGCTCCTTCCCATTATGATATGCACATGTCAATTTAGCATTAGTCCGAGTAGTTGATTAAGCCATTTTACTTAGGCGATCTAACAATTTCTCAAACAATCCATCATAGCTAAGTATACAACCAAAATTTATCACCCGGTTTCGATATTCTTAATTTGAGTTCTCACATCATCATCAACATATAATTTCCCAGTATACCCCATCATTCATATTCCATTCATTTGGCCTACATTCTAGCGCACTACTTTACAAGCACATACAATAAATGAATCGAGAAGAAAAACTCACTCCGCCATTGGTTCGCCTTTCTTCTAGTAATAAAATCCGGAGGCAAAGTTCAACGTCCTCGGGTTCTCCTGTTCACATAAGAAATACCCTAATAAGTATTCTACCAACTTAGGATACTAAACTCTAAGAAAACTTAGTGAAATCGAAATTCGCGTCATTTTCGAAGTTCCGTTTTAAAATGGCTATAACTTGGTCGTTTTAAGTCGGAATTTCGCAAATTTTATATCCATTTCTATCTACTTCGGAAGAGCTTTCTAAATATGAAATTTAAATCAAGTTTTGAAAATATCTAAGCCTCGGAATTGAGGGATCAGATCTGTACAACGGGTGTATTGATTCCAAAAATGCTGTTTTCATGAATACACTTGAGATTCCTAAGTACAAAATGAAACTAGATGCTATGGTAATGATTTTCCTATTATGAATGTCATGATATGAACTCTAATGATCCTAAGTTCTTATAACCTTTTAGATTTAAAGAATTTAAATAAACTTTTTCTTAGAAAACCATTTCATACTATTGTTTAACAAGTGAATTTACTACACTTGGTCACACCTACATATTACAAGGATTTTCTTTAGAAAAAACTCCACTTTGTTTAAAGAAATTTTGACTCTTATATTATTTATATCCTAAGGCCTTTACTTCTTTAATAAAATCCTCATTTATAAACTTTTAAGTGGGTCTTTTACTAGGGGGGTTCCAAAAATCCGAATTTAGAAAATTCCATTTTCAAGTTGATTCCTTTAGGAAAAATGTATTTTATGTTGGGTTCCAAGGGTTTAAAATTTTTATAAAGATCAAATCTTTTTGCAGCGGAATCAAAAGAAAACCCTAACCCAGTATCCATGTGTATCGATTAGATCAGAACAAGATAAAGATTTCAGATCCATACCTTTTTGGTACTTTTTCAAATCTGGAAATTCGGATCTGAGATGTTGCAAACGCAAACACCCTCTACGGTATCCACACGAATGAATGCTCCTTAAAGATCCTCTGTGTGCTAGCACAATCTAGAACACCTTCTAGATTCGAACGGGATTAAACTTTCTAATCACGACTCTCGTGTTATTTGCTTTAGGGTTTACAGTGTTTCACTGCAGTCTAATGTGACAGCATGTGTTGTCTAACCCTAAAGACAAACCCTTATGTTCTATTTATAATGTCATTCAATAATGACATTTTTACCCCTTAATCTAATTAGGGATAAATAATTATATTATAATTTATTAAATAAATTATAAGATAATTAACGAACATAAGAATCCCTAATCTAATTAGGGAACATAAAACTATTTGGCCTAGGGCATAATTACCAACAATCTCCCACTTGCATTAGGCCAAATTATAATTGTTTATTATTCCCGTTGGACTTATTTAAATTCAGTCCACGATCCTTTTAGTTCATTCTTGTGTGTGACCCTGTAGGTTCACTTAATGTTGGCAGTAGATCTAAAACACACTTTAGATCTACAAGACATAATTGGTCTCTAGCAAGACATTATGTCTACCCAAATTAAGTGAAGATCGGTGATCCGACTCTACCTATTAACAGTCAGTTATTTAATCCTTTTGTTACACGATATCTTATAATTAAACATAAGGTGTGGATCAATACACACTTATATCGTTTAATCACATATTTCTTGATTCCAGAGTATGACTGACTTAAACAAATGATATTGATAACTCCTTATCAATTCATTCGAGCATGGCCATGCATTTCTCAGTCTTACCCATCAAGAGGCCCAAAAGATATCTCTCTCAAATTAATGAGAGGAACAAATCCCATCTTAATCACTCAACTTCCTCTACATGATTCATATTATGCCGAATCCCAACCTTTATAATTATCCGGTTAAAGATAATGTTTGATTGAGTCAAAACACAATATTTCTCATGTTGGAATCTATGATGATTTCAGGTCTAAGGACTAAAATAACACTGCAAATGAGAAATACTTATCGCATTGATCCATATAGTATTCTCATATTTGGTCAATCCAATACAATGTACTCTTACATGTATTCATGTGCTGAATTGACATCTCATATCCATAATCAGTAAAACATGATCATCATCCAGCCAACATACTAGTCTTAATTCATTATTATTTCATATAATGAACGACTAGGGATAATTTAGAATAAAGTTATTTCTCACCTTATGGTTTTACTATTAAAGTGACATACTTTAATGACATAAGGAATAACCAATTTATTCAAGGAATAATACTTTATCAAAACAAAAAGCCAATAACAACTTTGATAAAGAAAATGACAAATATACTATAATGATAATAAACATTCAAATGACATAGAATCCATATGGCTTAGGGCACATCACTAGCAATCTCCCACTTGCACTAGGCTTGGTTAGATACAGGTCTAACACCTAATGCTCTAGTATGACCATCATACTTTGACTGTGGAAATGGCTTAGTCAATGGATCTGCTACATAGTCATCTGTATGTACTTTGCATATCTTAACATCTCTTCTATCGATGATCACTCGAATGAGATGATAACATCTGAGTATCTTTTTGGATCACTGATGTGATCTTGGTTTCTTAGCTGCATCCGATGCTGCTATATACTCTGCCTCTATGGTAGAATCCACAACAGTGTACTGTTTGGAACTCTTCCAGCTTATAGTATCTCCATTTAAACAAAATACATAACCTGTTTGCGATCAGAAATCATCAAAATTGGACTGGAAACTGATATTTATGTAACCATTTACCACAAGATCAGTTTCCTATCCCATTTGTCAAAACGACATCCTTAGTCCTTCTCAAGTACTTTAGACTGTTTTTGACTACTATCCAGTGACTCTCACATGGATCTGACTGATACCAACTAGTGATGCATAAACGACATCTGGTCGAGCGCATAACATGGCATACATGATGAAACCAATAGCAGAAGCATATGGAATCCTACTCATGTGTTCACGCTCCTCCTTCTAAGCAGGACATTGAGTCTTACTCAATTTAATTCCATGTGACATTGGGAGAAATCCTCTTTTAGATTTTTCCATACTAAATCCTTTTAGTACTTTGTCAATGTATGCACTCTAACTTAGGCTAATGCTCCTTCTAGATCTATCTCAATAGATCTTAATGCCTAGAATATAGGCAGCTTCACCTAAGTCCTTCATTGAGAAACAATTTCCTAATCATGTCTTGACATTTTGTAATGTAGGAATATCGTTTCCAATGAACTATATGTCGTTTACATAAAACACTAAGAAAACTATTGCGCTCCCACTAACTTTCTTGTAAACACAAGATTCATATTCATTCTTGATGAAATCAAACTGTTTGATTGCATCATCAAGACGAAGATTCCAACTCCGAGATGCTTGCTTCAATCCATAAATGGATCTTTGAAGCTTGCAAACCCTATGTGAATTCCCTAGATTATCAAAACCCTCCGGTTGTGTCATGTACACATCCTCAATGATGTTTCCATTCAAGAAGGCTGTTTTGACATCCATTTGCCATATCTCGTAGTCATAATACGTAGCTATAACAAGAAGAATTCTCACAAACTAAAGCATGACTACAAGTGAAAAGGTTTCATCATAGTCTATACTATGAGTTTGCTTAAAACCTTTTGCAACTAGTCGTGCTTAGTAGGTATGCACTTTGCTATCCATGTCAGTTTTGTTCTTAAAAACCCATCTACACCCAATAGTCTTAACACCATCAGGTGGATCAATCAAAGTCTAAACTTGATTATCGTACATGGATTGCATTTCTAATTTCATGGTTGATAACCATTTCTCAGAGTCAGGGCCCTCCATCGCTTCCTGGTAAGATGTGGGCTCATCTTGATCTATGAGTATAACATCACAATTGTCAGTGTTGAGAAATCCATATTTCTCAAGCTCATGATAAATCCTACCAGACCTACCCGGGCCTTTAGCTAGTGGTTCAGGCTCAGCAACTACTTGCAAGTCTGATTGAACATCCATCATGGGTGCTATGTTAGTTTGTGGTTCTCGAACTTCTTCGAGTTATATTTTACTCCCACTGGTTTCTTTAGAGACAAATTCTCTTTCTAGAAAGTAACCATTACGAGCAACAAACACTTTGTTCTCAAATCGGTTTTAGAAGTAATATCCTTTTTTGTTTCTTTTGGATATCCCACAAACAACCATATATTAGATTTGGGTGCGAGCTTGTCAGACACTTGACGTTTGACATATGCATCACAGCCCAATATCTTTAAAAAGACAAACTGGGACGTTTCCCATTCCATAACTCATATGGTGTCATTTCAACCGATTTTGATGGAACCTCGTTCAATATAGACGCAACAGTTTCTAGGGCATACCCCAAAAAGAATATTGGAAGATCTGTCTGACTTATCATTGATCGAACCATATCTAATAAGGTTCAATTTCTCCATTTAGAAACACCAGTCCATTATGGTATTCTTGGAGGAGTTAATTGTGAGATTATCTCATAATCCCTAAGATAGTCAGAAAAATCTTGGATTAAATAACCTCTTCTAGCAGGTGAACTCAATGGTCTGCATACATCTGTATGTATGAGACTCAACAAGTCAGTAGCTCTCTCACTTTGTCCAGTAAAAGGAGTTTTTGTCATCTTACCCATTAAAAAGATTCTCATGATTCATATGATTCAAAATCAAATGAATCTAAAAACTCATCTTGATGAAGTTTTGATATGTGTTTCTTTTTAATGTGTCCTAAATGACAATTCCAGAAGTAAGTCGGATTTGAATCTTTTGGTATTTATATTATAAATGGACTTATTATCAGATTCATCAAAGTTTAGAACATGGAGACCATTCATTAAATGACTAAATCATAAAAGATGTCTCCATAATGGATGCAGATTGTATTATTCTCAATAACAAATCTAAAACCATCAATGTCCAAACATGAAACTGAAATAACATTGCTACTCATAGCAGGCACATAGTAACAGTTACTTAAAATAAGTCCAGAAGGCAAAGCTAATTCAAAATTTCCTACAGCTAATACAACAACTTTTGCTCCATTAGCCACACGTAGGTCCACTTCGCCTTTTGCCAATTTTCTACTTTGCTTAAGACCCTACACATTTACACAAATGTGAGAGCTATATCTGGTATCTAATACCCTTGATATATAAGTAGATAAATTGACATGTATAACATAAATACTTGAAGAAATAGTCTCACTATCCTTTTTCCTTTTCAGATCTTCCAAAGATAGTTTGCAATTCCTCTTCCAATGACCTGGTTCATTGCAGAAGAAGCAAACCCCTTCCTTTGGTGGTTTAACCTTAGGCTGGGTTTTGAGCCCTTTAGCTTTGGTCCGACCTTTTAGCTTTGCCCTTACCCCTACCATTGGCTTTTCTCTTCTTGCCCTATCCCTTTTGAACCAACACAATTCAATACTTGTGTGATCACAAATCTCTCATGCCTTGCCTATTGTTGGAACATTTCCTAAAGGTGTATGATCATATCGTATGCCTCCATGTCTTCCATTTGCTTCCGAAGCTCAGGATTCATAGTGGCAAGCATGATGCAAGTGACATTCAAAGAGTCTACAACTCTTAGAGCATCAGCAACAAGTTCATTAGGGATTGGTTCATTTAATTTCCTTTCATGCTTAAGAACAATTCTTAAGTTACGGTACCAATCAAGGAAATTTGTGGTATTCAGATTATCTTTTCAAGAATCGATCGCAAGGTTATGTTGTTTGTTGTCATGATCTATATACAGAGGCATGCAAAGTTAATTATCTTTATATAAGTCATTTTACATACTTCTACTATTTTATCAAATTAATAACCCTTCAATATTAATTCGGAAAACAAATTTTCTTAGTAGAATAAGATCCATATTTCACCAAATATTGAGTCAGCTTTGGCATGACGCTCAAAATTTAGTTATTTAGGTAGGAAACCCTTTTCCAATTACATCACATGTAACTCTTGTTATGGGATTGACATCACATGTCCCGGCCAAATAATCCCATTTAATGCCATAGGCCCAAAACCGTTTTGATAGCCTATTTAAGCCTAACCATTACAACATGTGAATATCACTATTATTCACCTTGCCTTACTAAGATAATCTATTGCACCCTGCTTTGGCAGAACCTACAATTGGACGATCAAAGCCTTGACAAGTGTCGAACCATGGAAGGCATTTTTATGACTTAATATTATGTGAGGGATTTTAAAATATGATATGTCATATTCATGTCTTCATGACATCTTCATGTCTTCATTACAATAATGAATAGATACAAAAGATTCCTACTAGCACATTCAAAAAAAAAAAAAAAAAACAAACATATAACTCAAAACACTTCATAAGCATATTATGTAGTTTGTATAATGTGCTTAACTAATTGTTCTTTTGTAAGGGATTAAGAGCATCCCCTGCGGGGTTTCAGGGGCAGCGCCCCGGAAAGCTAAACGAAAAAGTAAATCTGGGTAAGGAAATCCTTTTGAAAAATTGAAACTCCTTTTTAAAACCCTTTAAAATTGTTTCCAAAATTTTCATGAAAATCCTTTCTTAAAACTAAAAATTTGTTCAACAATTAAACAATTTGTTTTAAAACAACCCAGATCTGTTCAATAATTGAACCATATCATATATGTAAAAGATCCCAAGAAACAGATCTAATTCGCAATTCAGAACTGTTCAGGATTCAAATACAACGCAGATCAAAGGAATAAAACAGATCCAATCTATCTGCTACAGTTTAAAAATCGGAATTCCAAATCTGAGTAAAACAAATATATGCTTGTTTTATTTATTTTTTATCGTCCAATTGAATCAGACGCATGCTAGCAAACAAACCAAAAAAAAGAAAACTTCAACGTCCAATTTCACAAAACGGACGCTGTTCCTTTTTTTTTTTTTTAATTAAATATCAATTGGATGATCAAATCATCTCACGCGCAAACTGATATCCAATTCTCATCGGACGAACTCAGATGCACAAACATACAGCAGCTTCAATTGGAATTACAATAAGACCCAATTACAGACGCGTGGTGGGCATAGATCTGATTCCGTGACATGCGCAAGACGCATGAGCAGACATAAAAACAATTACGCCAAGAGACTAGTTTCGACATGCCATCAGACTTGTTCGTCGTCTTTTTTTTTTTTTTTTTAATTAAATCAGAAATCCTAATCCACTTGAGACAAAAGCATATTAAAAATTTGCAATTCAGACCACTAGTCTGTAGCAAACAGGAACAGACGCAACATGGGATCCGCAATTCATTTGTTTAATATTTTAGTAAAAATCAAAATCCAATTCTGATGCAGATAGTGTGGCGTGTCTGTTTTTCAATTCTGTTCGTGGCGTTTTTTTTTTTATAAATATAAACTTATTTAGAAAAACCCAAAATTCCATTGTAATCAAATTACAATAAAATTACAAATCCAGATTTGTATTGGTTTTAGTTCTCATAAACTCAAATTGATTTCATAATCAACATATAAAATCAAATTTCATAGCATCACATGCAGATCATAAAAACAAATTTCAATCTAATCGAAGACACAAGTGGCTCTGATACCACTGTTGGGTTCCAAGGGTTTAAAATTTTTATAAAGATCAAATCTTTTTGCAGCGGAATCAAAAGAAAAACCCTAACCCAGTATCCATGTGTATCGATTAGATCAGAACAAGATAAAGATTTCAGATCCATACCTTTTTGGAACCAAAAAGGTATGGATCTGAAATCTTTATCTTGTTTGATTAATCGATACACATGGATACTGGGTTAGGGTTTTCTTTTGATTCCGCTGCAAAAAGATTTGATCTTTATAAAAATTTTAAACCCTTGGAACCCAACATTTTATACCTCAAACTTAAGTATTTATTATACCTATACCCTAGGGACTTTATTTACTTAAGAAAATACCATTTTTGAAGTTAGAAAAATAATGTTTTCTAGCCATCTATCCATTATTACGAATTTGGTTTTTAGGACTTTTAACTCAAAACTTCTATTAGACTTCATCCCTTGTTTTCAAATATTTTCTTTAGTAAAACTCATTTAGATTCATGAAAAATACTACCAAACATTATCTATTACCTATAGGCTCCATTTCTCTTGTAAAATATATGTTTAGAAGTTGATAAAGGTGTTTTTATCCTAGGTTTCTAAAGTCATCCGAATTTACACAAGTCCATTTCTTGAAAAGTGTTTTCCTTTTTGACTTTATTAACTTATCTACCCATAGATCTATATACTAGGAAGGTTATTTACTAAAGACAAAAGCATTAAAGACTATTAATGCACATAAACACAAAATAATGATGAGATCTTAAATGCCTACATGATTATGAGTAGTAAAATGATAGATCTATTATTTCAAATGCTTAAATGAGTTTTGAAAACATAAAAATTATATTTTTATAAAGATCTTTTGTTTAAAAATACTTTTTGATGGATAAACATAAAGCTTTTGGCATGAAAACTCCTTTAAATGTTAGATCTACTTTGTAATGATTCGGTATTCTTGTTTTGATATCTCATTGTCCCTACCAAAAGATCATGGGGACATTTAGTTGAAATATCCAAGAATCACTTAGCCATAACAAAGATCTATGAGTGGAAGGAGTAAAAGTTTACTTACTTGAAGTGAAATAGAAGATGAAAAGAAGAAATGGAAAGTTGTGTGGGTGAGTGGGGGCACAATTTCTCACGGCAAGGGAGGGGAAAAGGGGAGGATTTTGAGAGCTTTTACACTTTGTAAAAATTGAAAAGTGAAAGAATGAGGAAAGAGAGAGAAAATGTAGTATATATATGAAATGAGATTAGGTTAAATGGAGTAAAAAATTGCAAATGGAGCATGGAGGGGGGGAGCATTCACGTCGGCCACTATTCATCAAGGGGGAGGAAGTTTGATTTTTAATTTTTTGTGTTTTGATTGCTTTAACTTGATGTTTAACGTGTCATAACTTGTAATGAAATTTAAGGGACAAAAGTATTGAGAAAAGAGATTGATTTGAGTGATGGTAAGGGTTGAAATTATAGAGTGTGCTAATAGGTAGTATAGGTGGTACTTGTGAACAATGAAGAATAGTAGACAAGATAATTTAATTTCCGGTAGTAAGGAAATACGAATAAAAAGGCTATAACTGTGTTTTTCATAAGCCGGAAAATTATGAAAAATATATTTTTGAAATCCTTATTTTATTTCGATTCAAATGAGTACTCATAAGTAAATTTTTGAAATTCTAGTTCCGGGGCACGTTTTTCTATAATGGGTCTCGGGATGACCCGGAATTGAAATTTTCTTAAAATCTGATATTTTCTTGGTTTGAAATAGAATCAAGAACTATATTCAAAATTAAATTTTCTTAGAAAAGTTTCTTAATTGGAAACCGAGGAAAAGCCGGAATTAGGGTTCCTAGTTCTCACTCTAGACTTGAGCTATTCCGGTTTAGAGTTTTGGTTTCCGGTTCTAGGGTTATCTTGGCTACTTGAAAAACCGGGTTTTACAAAGTGGCTCCCGCAATGGCTGACCTAAGTAAGATGACCAAGAGAAATAATGAGACACTCAAAGAGTATGCCCAATAATGTGGGGGTAAAGCTGCCATGGTTACTACTATGATCCCTGAAAAGGAGCTGACTACTATGCTTATCGATGCCCTAGATAAGCCATATTACTAGCATTTGTTGGGGCATATAGCTGCTAGCTTTGCTGATATAGTAGCAGCCGGGAGCAAGATCAAAGATGCAATCTTGTCTAGCCAATTAACTAAACCGCATGACAAAAGACCAAGCCGAGCATTTGGCAAAGAAAATGAATTAGCTGTCAGTGTTGTCAACACCGAATCCTTCCAACCAGTCAGGCCCCAATTTCATCTTATGAGACTTAGTCAGCAAAATAAAGAACCCGAGAACGAGCAAGAAAGGAGAAATCGCCCTTTTCGATAATTCACTAAGCTTCCCGTGCCTCTTTCTCAAATACTACATGCTTGGTTTCTTTTGATTGTTTTTCATTTTTAGTTCATATTGATCATTGATCGAGTTTTTTTTCCAAATTTATAAATGTTTTCTAAATCGCTTTCAATAACTACGGTCTCACAGGGCAAGTGCACCCATCAGATGTAGCATATATAGTGATTTAGGTCGGTCCTCAGGGAATGGTTGGCAGCTAGTGTACTCCCAACCTTATCCATTGTCTAGCCAAAGAAAGGTTTTGAAAATCATAATGAAAAAGAAACTTATCCTAAGTTAGGAGTATTTGCAAACATTTAATGGGAAAATTCCTTATCATAATAACTTCTTAAAAATAATGAACTTCTAAAAAGCTATTTGAATTGTATGTTTATATCGCCAGATTCTCTAATTTAAACTAAAATTTCTCTCGAAGTTAGTAGTTCTAGATCTAGCTAAAACCATTAATATGAAATTACAATTAGAGCTGCATAAATAATAGGAATCCATTGTTTCAAAAACAACAACTCAATGAATTTTTAAACAAGTGACAGAAAGTCTTCACTCGTTCCTCGGCAAGAGGTAGTTAGGATCGACTCCATTAGCAACCATATATATATTCAATTGAATGATCTCTCGATCTACCTAATTGAAATCAATCATGGATCTGAAAGAATGCACCACTCCTTTAAAAACCATAAGTTTAAGTTCATGTCACTAATTACAAATACCCAATCAAATTAACTTGAAAGCGCATTTGAAATCGACTGAATTAGTAATTGGATTCGTAATCCCTAAGCTGTAAGGGTTTATTTCTCCATAGATTTATCAAAATAAGCACGAATCAGAAGAAATAAATCAGATTCAAAAGATTAATCAATTAATTACTTAGAAATTCATAGAAATTACAAACATCGGGTTAAATTGATTTTACCTAGAAAACAGAAGAAATTCTCAAGTAAGAAGAAAAGGAAATTCTTTCATCCAAGAATCCTTCAAAAAACTAATCTAGGTTAACATGCTAATTTACACTGTTGTTACATATTTTACAACGTATACTTGCCCGTTTATTTATAGGCTACTGGACACAGAAAGCATGACCTACTTTATTGACGCGTAGAAGATTCTTTCTAACGAAATTTGTGATAACTTTCCACGTGCGCATATGATCAGTGAAAAACACTTGTCAAGGGTTGCATGTGATTTGTTGGTCAAGGCTTGTATAAAGCAAAATTAGGCTTGACTTCAGGAATTTCCAAAGTAACTGTACGTTTTTGTCCATTACTCTATCAAGGATACAATTGAGAAAGTCAAGGCTCGTATTGCTGAGGCTCAAGGCAATTCTGATGAAGAATTGGTCTGTAAAAGCACTTATCAATGGTTGAGATTTGAGGCTCAACTTTGAGGCTCGACAGTATATTTTCTCCAGAATGATGCCCTATCACTTCGACTGAAGTCGATAGTCATGTTGAGGGCTTGTAGTTAAGGCTCGATAGACTAATTTTTTTTCGTTTTCTTCCTTTGTTTGGCCTTGGTTATGACTTTATAGGGCTCGACTTCTGCAATATTGACTTTACTTGTTGTTTTTGCTCCAAATATGATTTAAAACACTTTGATTATTCCTCATTGGATTCTAAGAGTTTCAAAACAACATTTTCTTATAAAAAACATAAGTTTTACAGGATTTTATGTGAAAATTCTTAGCAAAATGAGCTCAAAATCCTATGAAAAATATAGAGTAAAAATGACTTATCATCACATAAACTCTAAGAAGAGAGAATTCTAACTTTTGAGCCTCTACTTCAAGAGTATAAACCAAAAGGGTATGGTCCAACACTAAAATGTGAATATCACATGGGGCAAGAGGGGCATTCTACCGAAAATTGCTAGAGATTAAAACATTGCATCCAAGACTTGATAGATGCGAAACTTATTTAGTTAGATTTTATTGAAGCCCCAGAGCCAAATGTCAACAACAATCCTCTTCCCACTCATAGTAATAATATCAATATGATCACGATTGTCAAAAAGGAAATTCCCTTGAATCTGGATGAGATACCATATTCTCTGTCCCAACTTGCTTGGAAACTCAAAAAAATGGGTCATTTATAGGATGTGAACCTCAAAGACCGTGCTAGGGTTAAGGTTGAAATTCACAAGCTACTGCAAAACGGTACAATCACAAAAAGGGTCATCTTGGATATGATTTCTCTAAAGTTAGAACGAAAGGTAAAAAGCAAGTTGAACACTTACAAGGGACTAAAGGCAAGATAGCTTGCAGATGACCCTACCATTGATACCTTAGGTGAATCCTTTAGATATCTGGTTGACTATTCATGGCCAAGTAGAAGATGTGATACCCACTAGCTGGGGGTCTGAATTTGAAGAAGAGGATAACCAATTCCAAGAATAGCAAGCTAAAGCTAAAATACCAAAAGAAAAGGAAATCTGTATGCTTGATAGGGTTTCAAAGCCAGTTGTGATCCGGTGTTATAAAGATCAAAAATCAAAAGAGGCCATTGTAACTCAAGCATCGAAGAAGTTGGCATTCAACATCCCAGCTCAACAAAAGATTATAAGGCTATACCTTTTGACTATAAGAAATCTAACGGCAATGCTAGCATATGCTGTCTAATTCGATCCGGATGAGTGTATGATAGTAATGAAGAGGCTAGACAGAAACTGAGCCATGTTGAAAATAAAAAACAGCCTGTATAGGGGAACGATGATCCTAAAGACACAGATGTTGATTCTTTTCTAAAAATTATCAAGGTAAGTGAGTACAAAGTCATGAATCAACTTGCTAAAGCCCCTACTCAAATATCACTGATGGGTTTATTGCTCTCCTATGATTCAAACCGGAGTGCATTGATGAAAGTCTTGAGAGATGTAAAAGTTCTTGAAGACATACAAGCTGAGCAATTGGGCCCGCTTATCCATTCAATCTTAACATTGGATCAAGTCGCTTTCTCCCCTAAAGACTTGGGTGAAGAAGGTAATCAACATACCAAAGCTCTGCATATAGTGGTTAAATGTAAAAGGATACCGGTAGCTCGAGTCCTTGTTGATAACAAATCTTCCCTCAATGTTTGCTCATTATCCACCTTAGAATTGCTTGGGATAAAGAAATATGAAATTAAGCAAAGCCCATTAACTGAAGCCATTTGATGGATCTAAGAGAGTAATCGAAGGAGAAATTGAGCTAGAAGTTGAGATTGGCCCTGAGACATTCAACACTACCTTCCAGGTTTTGGATATCCCCAGATCTTTCAATTTATTGCTAGGATGACCCTGGATTCATGCAACAGGGGCAATACCTTCCTCTCTACATCAAAAGGTTAAATTTATGGCTAATGGCCAAGTGGTAACTATGATGGGGCAACAAGATTATGCTATCTATCAAGAAACTGCCGTTCTTTACATTGGTAGTGAGGAAATGGAAGATTTTAGACTACAGTTATTTGACTGGGTAGCCGTAATCTTAACACCTGCTGATACTCTATATGCAAAATTCAATGACCTGATCGACTGGGCTCACCAATCTAGCACTACCAAGGAAGTCACCAACTCTACTCCAGCTTTGAACAACTGGTTTGCCATGTCCATCAATAGTACTAGCTCCTTGGAAGAGTAAGAATCCTAGGTGAAGCAGGGTTAAATATATATATATATATATCGAACCCTGCTCTTTTCTTTATCCCTCTACGATTGTAAATAAATAAAACTGCTGTATGAATGAAATGATGAACTTTGTACTTTCCTAAATCTTCCTTGTCTCTATTACTCACATCCATTTCGCTTTTCTTTCTTGTACTATATTCTACATCCCCTTTGTAGGTCTAATTTCATCGCAAGTCCTCTAAGATACCATGAATTCACAACATATAAGAATATATGTATAAGTTTTGACTCTATCGAGTCAATTATCGAGATGATATTGATGACAAGGGATTGAAGAATACTAAGATAAATACGAAAAGCATCAGATTTTTGTGGATGAGCCGATGACAATGGTCAATTTGGGAACTGACCAAGAACCTAGGAATCTTTGGATAGGGGGAAATTTGAGTGACTCGCAAAAACATGAAATTTCTGGATTCTTGGTAGGTTATTTAGCCATCTTTTCTTGGTCATATGTTGATATGTCGGTCTAGATCCATCAATCGTAGTTCACAAATTGCCCATTAAGGAAGATGCTAAACCCAAAAAGCAAAAGTTAAGACGATTTATACTTGATATCCTACTTAAGATAAAAGAGAAAGTTAATAAATCATTGGAAATGGGATTCATTGAAGTCTCAGATTATCCTGAATGGGTTGCAAATATCGTGCTGATCAAGAAAAAGAATGGCAAAGTGAGGGTTTGTGTAGATTTGAGAGATCTAAACTAGGCTACCCCCAAAGATGATTTTCCTTTGCCTCATATCGATGTCTTGGTTGATAACACTATAGGAAACCATCTATTTTCCTTCATGGATGGTTTCTCTGGATATAATTGGATTCATATGGCAGAAGATGATAAGACTAAGACAACTTTCATCACTACATGGGGGGACATTTTGTTATAAAGCGATGCCTTTTGGGCTTAAAACCTCAGAGGCAACATATCAAAGGCAATAGTGGCTTTATTGCATGACCTCATGCATAAAGAAGTCGAAGTTTATGTTGATGATATGATTTCCAAATCTCGAACTGTAGAACATCACATCGAAGTTTGAAGAAAATTATTTGATCGGCTTAGAAAATTTTAACTCAAATTGAACCTAGAAAAGTGTACTTTTGGGGCATCTTCGGGTAAACTCCTTAGGTTTGTAGTCTCCTTGGTGTTTGATTTCAATTTTGGTTTCATACTGATCATTGATCGAGTTTTTTCCAAATTTATAAATGTTTTCTAAATCAATTTCAATATTACGGTCTCACGGGGCAAGCACACCCATTAGATGTAGCATAGATAGTGAATTAGGTCGGTTCCAAGCGAATGGTTGACAGCTATTATACTTCCAACTTCAACCTTTGTCTAGCTAGAGAAAGGTTTAGAAAAAAAAAAATCACAAAGAAAAAGGAACTATGCTAAGTTAGGAATATTCACAAACATTTAATGGGTAAAATTAGAAATAAACCTGTAACTTCTATGAAATAGCAGCTCAGGGTTATTTCATCAATTCCTTATTAGAATGATTTCTAAAAATAATAAATTTCCTAAAAGCTATTTGAATTGTGTGTTTATACCATGGTTCTTAATTTAAACTAAGTTCTTTTAAGTAGTTTTAGATCTAGCCGAAACCAATAATATGAAATTCTAATTAAACCCACGTAAAGAATAGGAATCCATTATTTCAAAAAAAAAAAAAAACTAAATGAATTTTTAAAACAAGTGACAGAAAGTCTTCACCCGTTCCTCAGCAAGAGATAGTTAGGATCGACTCCATTAGCAACCGCAGATCTATTCAATTGTATGATCTCTCAATCTATCCAATTGAAATCAATCGTGGATCTAAAAGACTGCACTACTCCTTTAAAAACCACAAGTTTAAGTTCAGGTCACTAATTACAAACACCCAATCAAACTAACTTGAAAGCACATTTGAAATCGACTAAATCAGGAATTGGATTCTCAATCCCTAAGCTGTAGGAGTTTATTTCTCCATGGATTTATCGAAATAAGCACAAATTAGAAGAAATAAATTAGATTTGTATTAATTAATTAATTGCTCAGAAATTCATAGAAACTATAAACATCGGGTTAAATTGATTTTACCAGAAAATAGAAGAAATTCTCAAGTAAGAAGAAAAGGAAATCCTTTCACCCAAGAATCCTTTAGAAAACTAATCTAGGTTAATATGCTAAGTTACACTCATACATACATTACACGCATGCTTACCTTTTATTTATAGGCTACTGGGCACAGAAGCATGACCTACTTTATTGACACGTGGTAGATTCTTTCTAACAGAATTTGTGATACTTTCACGTGCATATGATTGTGAAAATACTCGTCGAGGTCGCATGTGACCTATTGGTCGAGGTTTGTATTAAGCAAAATCAGGCTCGACTTCTTGAATTTCCAAAGTAAATTGTGAGTTTTGTCCATTACTCTATCGAGGGTAAAATTGAGAAAGTTAAGGCTCGTATTACTGAGCTCGAGGAAATTTTGATGAAGAATTGGTCTGTCAAAGCACTTATCGAGGGTCGAGATTTGAGGCTCGATTAAGTATTTTCCTCCATAATGATGCTCGATCACTTCGACTGAAGTCGAGGGTCATGTCGAGGGCTCGCAGTTAAAGCTCGATAGACCAATTTTTTTGTTGTTTTCTTCATTTGTTTGGCCTCGGCCGTGACTTTACAGGACTCGACTTCTGCAATCTTGTCTTTACTTATTGTTTTTGCTCAAATCTGGTTTAAAATACTTTGATTATTCCTCATTGGATTATAAGAACTTTAAACATCATTACTTATAAAAAACATAAGTTTTACAGGATTTTATCTATAGTTCTCAACAAAATGAGCTCAAATTCCTATGAAAAATATAGAGTAAAAATAACTTATCACTATTCCCCAGGCGGGTTAGGTGAAGAGGCGGTTTTCAGTTTCTCATGGGCAAGAACTACTAAACTTATCTTCAACCCATAGGGTGGCATAAATCCATAGTTTGAATTCAAGTCATTCAAACCATACTATGTTGTTGCATGCATATGGTTTCTAACTAAACTTGTTTGTTCGTAATGATAGTGTTAAGATTCTATTATTCAGTGAGCTTTATATGCTCACGCTCTCTTAGACTGTTGATTTACAGGGTTTTAAGCATGAAGACAAAACCAAGCTTGGGTATGGAAGTTAGTCTAGAATGGACTCATGTATTCTTTTGAGAAGAAGACCATATATGTAATATAGACTTAGTAATGGGTTATGATATTATAAGTTAAGTTTTGTTTTTCCCTTGTAAGTTTTGGTTGTTCTTAAGTTCTGTTGAAGCCCTATAGACTATGTTATAAAAAATATGTGATGTCTTAGATTTATATATTTATGTTTGGTTGTGTTAATATATATATATATATATATGTAATCTCTTTCTCACTCAAAACAACCTTCGATCCTGTTCAATTGTCCACTTCAAATAAGGAACATTAGTTATATAGTGTTTATGTAACTTTCCGGAGGCCTCAGTTAGTTACATGTATACTAATGTAGCTAGGATACTCTGTTGGGGTGTGACATAGGAGGTCAGATCTTTTTAGGGAAGCGACAACCACGGTGTTCTTACCCAGGACAGGGGGAAAAGGCCTATCACTCATCAGGTCAAATATGTAGTTCATGGTACAGAAAAGATGTGTACCATGTGATTTGGACCACATGATCTTAAAGATTGCAAATGGCTAGGAAATGCTTGCTTCTTATGTGGCAAAGTTAGGCATAGCCACTGATTCTGCACAAAGAAAGTTGTTCCACAAGTTTTTTATTTCAAATGTGGGCAAGGGGGGCATAAGGCCATAGACTAAAAGGAGCCTAGAAGACAAGTAGTTCTAGGAGTTCATATAGGTCGATCTTAAGGTAGCTAAGGATAGCAAGCACCAGCTCAAGTTTATGCTCTTCAACAAGAGATACATCGAGTGTTGACACTATTGCAAGTACGCTCCCTATACTCCTGCATACTGCTTATGTTGTATTTAATACCGGTGCAAGTTTCCCATGCATATTGATTCATTTGTATCTATATGTGGTATGTGTGTTGGATGTATGTCTGAATGCTTCTCTGTAAACACACATTTGGGGAGTGAGTTATGTTAAACCGGATTTGTGGAAATGAGGATATAGAGATAGAAGGTAGACATCTACCTGCAAACCTAGTAGTCTTAGACATGGCTGACTTTGACATAATCTTGGGAGTAGACTGGTTGTTAAAGTATCATGCTATAATTGACTGTCATAACCTGTTAGTGGAGTTTAGCCTAAATGGAGATTATTTTATACATAAGGTTGAAGTACAAAGACCACTAGTCCTACCTACATATGAAATGTAAGGAAGGTCAACATTAGCTATGGCAGCTATGATGATAGAAAATGAGCAAAGGACAGGCCCTGCATGGATACCTGTTATATGTGAATACCGGATGTTTTCCCTGAAGATTTACCAGGGTTATCACCACAGAGAGAAGCGGAGTTTTGTATTGACTTGGTGTCGGGTACTACACCCAGATCTAAGACACCATATTGCATGGCACCCATAGAGCTTGTGGAGCATAAAGTCCAGCTAGATGATTTGCTCAAGAAGAAGTTTATTATACCTAATGTGTTACCTTGAGGAGCTCCAGTTCTGTTTGTAAAGAAGAAGGATGGCAGCATGAGCTATGTATAGACTACAGAGAGCTGAACCAAGTAATCGGTAAGTACCCTCTACCAAGGACAGAAGATTTATTTGACCAGCTGGTAGGAGTAAAAGTGTTATCAAAGATTGATCTTAGATTAGGATATCACTAGCTGTGAGTTAGAGTAGAGGATATAAAGAAGACAACCTTTAGAACTAGATACGGGCATTATGAGTTTGTAGTCATGCCGTTTGGACTTATAAATGCACCAACCATCTTTATGGATCTTATGAACAGAGTCTTCAGAGATTATTTAAATCTATTTGTAGTGGTTTTTATAGATGATGTTTTGGTGTACTCTAAAATGAAGGAAGAACATGAAGACATTTAAGGTTAGATCTGAGCAAATTGCAGAATGAGAAGTTGTATGTTAAATTCACTAAGCGTGAGTTCTGGTTAGAACAAGTATCTTTCTCGAGGCATATAATTGATGGAAATGGGATAATAGTGGATCTTAAGAAAGTGAATGCAATAGTTGAATGGCCAAAACCTAAAAATGTGTCGGAAATTAGAAGTTTTTTGGGAATACCATGATATTACAAGAGATTTGTTGAAGATTTTTCTAAGATTACAAGCCCATTAACCAAACTAACATAAAAGGCGTAAAATATGTTTGGCATGAAGACTGTGAATATAACTTCCAACAGCTGAAGGAAAAGCTAGTATCTGCGCCAATGTTAGCCTTACTAGTGAGTGGTGAGAAGTATGCTATTTATAGCGATGCCTCTATACAAGGATTAGGTTGTGTGTTGATGTAGGGAGGTAGGGTGATAACATATGCTTCTAGATACCTAAAGCCCTATGAGAAGAATTACCCTACGCATGATCTGGAACTGGCAACAATGGTTCATGCTTTGAAGTTGTGGAGGCAGTATCTGTATGGAAAGAAATGTAAAGTCTATATGGACCATAAAAGCTTGAAGTACATCTTTACTCAGAGGTAGCTAAATACGAGGCAACGGAGATGGTTGGAGCTGGTAAAAGACTATGATGTGGATATTCAATATCATCTTGGAAAGGCAAATGTAGTGGCAGACACCTTGAGTAGAAATGCAATACCCAAAATTTTGGCTTAGCTAGATTTAATTTGTTTTGATTGATTAGTGTAATATGTGAATAATTTATTATTTATTTTATTGAATTTGAGTTTAATTTCAAATAGAACTTACATAACTTAAATTAAATTAAGTAAATTAAGCTATATAATATAATTAGGTAGATAAATTAATGAATGAATTTCTTCAAGTTGAGATTATAAATATTCTTTTCCATTTGTCCAATTGCTCCCATTACCTATTTTATGAATAAAATTCTTCAATTTGAAATCCTATTCCTTTTTTCAAAAAAATTTTCTATATTCTTTAATTATCTTTGTTAACATACCAAAGTTCCTCATTATCTTAATAAATTTTCAACTTGAATCCTTTTCTTTCAATTTCCAATTAAAACCTAATTTCTAAAGCTCAATTTCTTAAAATTTTATAAAAGATTCTATTTAACTATTTAAAACAAAAACTTATTTTTCTAATGTTTATAAATTTTGAAATCAATTTCTTACATAAAAATAGTAGTTATATGTTCTAATTTAAAAAAATCTAAATTAACTAATTAATTTTATTTAGATAGTTTCACAATAATTAAAGTAAACTATATAATATGATTAGATAAATTGATATAAATTAATAAATAGATTTAAATTGAAATTTAAGACTTCAAATGTTCTTTTAAATTCTATATTTGTCACAATAACGTTTTTCAATGAATCAAATCATTCAATCTTTTTCAACTATTTATTTAAACTCCTTTTGCCCCAATTTTATTTCTCTAAACATCTAAACATATGATTTATATTTGTAAAGTTTCAAACCTTTGAGCTTTAGTCTAAATCACCAAAAATTTTAAATTCATTTACTTGTTTAAAGTTAGCAGATTTTATGTATAAACTCAAATTAAATATTGATTTATTACAAATGGAATTCAAAAACTAGATTTTTATTACTAGCTAATAATTTCTATGCTATAAATTCTAAAATCATGTTCCAATTATTTTTTATACTTAGAAAAATTATCAGAAAGGTTTAAACACAAATCTATTAACTCTAAATATCCTAAATCCTTATCCTATATATTATTTTCCTTATCTTTGACTTCTGAGGCTACCATAATTTTTCTTCCTTTTTCTCTTTCCTTCTTTCCATTGGTTCAAACTTCTCTTCTTCTTCTCTCTTCAGTTTTTTTCTTTTCTTAAAATTTCCTCTACAAAATCTCAAGTTTAAGAGAAGATTAAAAGATAAATGGAAGATAGAAACAAGATAGAAGATATAGATCATGCTTGGAGTAACAACAAAGACCAACAACTAGTGGTAGTAATGAAGTTTAGATGTTTGAGTTTTTCTTAAAACAAGTAAGGTCTTCTTTTTATTTGTTTGACGATTGTTTGTTCGTGTAGATGATGAACTAGAGTTAGGGAGAAGTTGGGTTTATATAAAATTTGTGAAGGAGGAAGTTTTGAGCACGAAAGTTGAAAACCTAAGAAGTTTATGTATATATGAAGTTGTGTTTTGATGTTGAAGTTGGATATGTTTTGATGAAATGAAGTGGGATTAGAAGTGTGAAAGTTGTGTTTATGTTGTATATTGCTTGTATGGTGTGATTGATGTTGGATGTGTTCAAAATATGTTAAAGATGTAAAAGAGGAGAAGGAAATTCATGACAAGGGTTGTAGGGGAATCAAGGGTCGTGCTCGTGCCGTGCATGCCCAAACGAGGGCTTTTCCATGGTCATTTCACCCTCTGGTTGCGTCTCCCAATGTGGACGGCCGTGCAGAAAGCCAGGCACACTGCTCTACCTTAGGAAAAAAGAAGAAGAAGAAAGATAAATTTTAGATAATATGATATGTTATTGTTGTATAAATAAAAATGAGTTACTTGATTTAGTAAAATAATAACTAATTAGACCTAAAATAGGTTTTAAGTTTAAAACAACTTACTTAATAAACCTAAGTTTAAGTTTAGTTAATGAAACTTAAGGAACTAAAATAAAATAGGCTAATTAGAATTCCATAAGGTATATGAGAATGATTTAATGGGATAATTGGATATGAACTAGCAAATGAAGTGAATGATAAACTTTAACCAATTTGGTTAAATTGAAGTTAGAATAGGCTTACCTAATAAATCTATGTTCACTTGACTAATGAATTTTAGTAAACTAAAATGAACTAGACTAACTAAGTTTAACCAACTTGGCTAAGTTAAGTTAATATAGTTTTAACTTGTAAATGACTTAGATGTAATCATACTATATTAGTTCTTAGATATTAAAGAAAATGAGCTATTTTAAATAATTTCTAGAAAATGAATTTGATGAACTATATAGATGCTTTATGTTAGTGAATCTATTTTAATAGTAATGCATATGTTATAGGAAGCACAAGTGTATGAGTATGATATGTGTCTATTATTGTGTATGTTTTGATAGATATATGTATGTTTGTTTATAGCCTTAAATAAGTGTTAATGCACGTATCGTGTAAACTCTAGACTAATAACTAGTAAATGAGATTAAGCTAATGAAATAGATTTAAATACAATTTAAGTTAATAAGCTTAGTGAATTTAAGTTAATAAAGAAGTGAAGTGTAGATTAATATAGAACTTGAAATTATGAGGATGAATCAATAAGTGGATTTACTAGAAAATCTCTACAACTTAGCCGGATATCAGGTGAGTGACTTTGATCTTACTGCATTGATCGTGGTTGTAATATAGTAGCACGGGACTAAATTATAACAATAATTGATTGTGCATGGGCATAGGTATAATGCATATTGTATAGTGATTGTATGGTTGAAAAACATTAATAACAAAAGTTAAAGTTGCTTGAATTGTATTAATTAAGGAACGCATTATGCAGATTGTTTAGAGATTGATTGGTCACCAAATAATCTAAAGTAAACCTTAACTGACCATTAAATAAACCGAACACGCATTGGACCATTGCATACCTTACATTAGCATAGTGTTTACGTCACGTATTAATATTTCGATTATGTAGTAGCGCCTTTGAGAGTCCAGCGAATTTGGTTAGGGCTACTATAGGGTTGTCGGCTTTACAGAAACTAATTAAGCACTGAAGGATGTCGCCCGTGTTAGAGTCGGCTTTAGGGATTAATACTTAGGGATATTATGTGGTTCTAAGGGAAGTGAAGGGTGTATTGGCTGTAAAAATGTTTTAATCTATGTACAAAATGAGTTCAAGGTAAAGTCCTTACTCCTTAGTTTTTCTAAGGAGAAGTAGACACTATGTTTGATAAAACGAGTTTCAAAGAAAATCATCTCTCCTTAGTTATGTCTATGGAGAAGTTAGAGGTTATTTTTCAATAAAATATATTTCCTCCCTCAGTTATATCTAAGGGGCAGTTAGAGATTATGTTTATTATATGAAATGATTTTGTGTTGAGATAACTATGAGTCGGATGCTCTAAAATGAGAAAGCACTCCCTTTCCTTAGTTCATAGTTCTATTGGGCATGAATGACTCTAGTTAGTCCTTCAATCTCTAAGAGAGGGTATAAATCTCCATTGGTTTAGATTGCGGTCATCCAAACTATGCATTTCCATATGAATGAGCGTAGCGTTGCATATGTTTGATAATCAAACTTGTTTTTATTACTTGAAATGTTTTAAGATCTAGTTACTCACTGAGCCAGTTGAGCTCACACTTCTCTGAAATGTTTGATTTCAGGATCAAAAGGAATATAAAGAATGATTATGGGATGGAGAGAGATTTGAAGTTATTCATAAGGAAGTTTTGAGATTTGTAGTTTAGATAAAGTTTATGATGTAATAGTTAAGACTTAATGTAAGTCCCATGAATTGTAATTCTTGTTTATATCTTTGTATCTAGTTTTCTTATTTTAAACAACCTTGGGTCCTGTATAACTATAGACGCCATGAAATATTCTGCAAGTGTGATGTCCATGTATCTTTCCGGAAGCCTTAGATGGTTGAATACCATGTCTATGACTTCAGTTTGATACATAGCACATCATACTTCTAGGGCAACTTGTGGGGTATGACCTTATGGTATTAGAACATGGTTGTAAGAATAAGAAAATTTGAATATGTATAAGGTCTAGACAAGTATGCATTTAGATAATTTAAGAAGCTTAGAGGAAGTAATAGCTTGAAGTATAAAGTTTAAATAATTGAGAGGGAGTATATTAAGGGGCTGTATATGAAAAATAATAGATAACTTAGTTGTGCTATGAATGTGTAAAACATTTTATTTGTAGCATAGCATGCCATAGTAGATCACTGTTTCATGTTACATGATAAATATTAGATAAATTTTTGTTAATTTTTTTATCACTCTAAATTAATCCATTTGGCTTAAATTACTTTTGTAAATATCTGAAATGGAATCAGCTAAAACAATGTATGATTTATTGCGTATTCTTTATTATATGATTGTGTAATTTTTGCATCTCATATGCTTTATGTTATAATTTTGTTTAGTGATACGTATACACATATTTTCTTTATGAAATGTATTACTTGGTAATATGCTCGTAATGTTGTATGATTTTATGATTATTACATGATTTTATGTTTATGACACATATTTTCTTAATACTAAATATATATTTATAAAATAATTTCTATATTTTGTTTTGTGTTATATTTTTGTGTGTTATTATGATATTATTTGTTCTAAATTAGGCTTAACTAGGAAGGTGCTATAATTGTGTGTGTGATACAAATATAAGTGTATATGTACTTGACTTGTTATGTGTCACGTCTCGAGGGGTACTCTATAAACGTGATACCACCGTACACGATACTAAAGCCTAAGAATGACTATCTTAATCACGTAAAGGCTTCCATATCATGTACAAGACGTACATCACAACCAAGGGCACTATCGGAGTAGCGCAATTTACATTGATAACGATTAAGTAACAAGGCAAGGAGAATACTTATCATAAACATAAACATGATTGGTTACAATTCTTAGGGGCATACCGCCGCTGTCACGCCCCAAAGGGTACCCTAAACGTGGCAATCCGCCGTACACAATATTAAAGCCTAAGAATGACCCCTCAATCACACGAAGGCTTCCATACTAATATACAAGGCGTCTAACACATAAAGGAGACACATCGGAATGATACAATTTTATGTTGATACAATTGAGTAACAATGTAAAGAAATACAAATTTACTATACTTCAGATACAATTCACTATACTTCAAAATACAATCATTCAACTTCGATTACATTCATCCACGGACTTCCCTACATAAACTATTATAAGACAAATCATAAAACTAGCTGATGACTTCAAACATTCGTATTCTTTGCCGAAATCCCAGAGTCATACCCAGCTCCAACCAATTCAGTCCCCACTTTGCATTCTTGAGATAACCTGTTCATTTAAACAACTATAGGAGTATAAGCTACACTAGCTTAGTGAGAATTCCCTTAATTCCGTACCATAATAATCAAGTTATAATCAATCATATGCTATGCATGAACAAACACGTGA
The DNA here is from genome assembly GCA_024138025.1 of Combretum micranthum. Lineage (NCBI taxonomy): Eukaryota > Viridiplantae > Streptophyta > Magnoliopsida > Myrtales > Combretaceae > Combretum > Combretum micranthum. Next base: position 105,444 of record JAMXBD010000753.1, on the reverse strand, counting down.
GCAAGCAATTATGCATGGGTATCCGGAATCCACACACAGAACGAATTTACGCCCTCCGTATCTTGCGTTAGGAATGGTATTGAGTCTACACGACCGCATCTAGTCCAAGCCCTCGGCTCTTAGCACTCGACTCGGCTAGGCTCATCCAAGAATGCATCCACATGCCTTAGTACCCCTGATTGAGCTCTGGCACCGGGCTCGTTATCCAAACGAGGCAACCACGGACCATACCGATCGACCTGCGTAGGAGTAGCATGCTACCAATGCAATATGTTCGATGCGGTGTATAACCAATTTAATATTTGCTTAGGTAACAATATTTATACATTCTTTAGAGTGACCACCAATATCACACATATAACAGAAATAATATGAACGGTGCAGTTATCCAATCAAATCGTGGTTTCGATATGCTTTAGCATTCTTTGGCATACATTCATCACAGTCTCATCATATATCCCATCCCCATTCATATCGATTTTTATCTTGTTCTATATTCTAATGCAACTAACTACAAGCACAATCAAGGTAACAAAACAAGGAGAAAACTCACTCGGCCATTGGATCACCGGTCTTCTAGTAATAATAATTCGGTGGCAGGGAATCGTCGATCTCGGGATCTCCTAAAAAGGAAGAAATACTCTAATAAGTATTTCAACTCAAACTAATCTAAACGATCTATACGAACTATCAAATTCGTAATTCTCGTCCTAAGCGGGAATTCCAACTTAAAACGGCCATAACTTGGTCATTTTAACTCGGAATCTCGCAAATTATATATCGATTTCTATCTACTTCGAAAGATCTATCTAATTCTAATATTATATTTAAGTTTTGAAAACATTTAGGTCTCGGAACAGAGGGATCAGATCTGATCAGTAACGTTTTCGATTCCGAAAAATAGTTTTATAAATGTTTGTAATGTTTTTATATATAAATTAGCCATACATGCAATATGAGTTATTTCCTAACATGAATGGCATGAAATGAGTTTCATGTATGTATGATCTTGATGATTTTTTTTTTTTTGTGAAAGAAAATTTGGAACTCCTTATTTTGCAAGACTTCAACTATAACTACTTTTTGAAAATCTAGTTTTCTAACTTTGATCATTTCCATTTGTTTTGGATTATTACTTAAGAAAATATAATTATTTTTGTTAAAATTGAGTCTTCATTATAGATATTACTTATGACCTTCATTTCTACATAAAAAATTTTCATTTTACACTTTGTAAGCATGTTTTCAAGTGGGTTGATTCCAAAATCCGAATTTGGTAAAAATTGGTTTTGAGTGATTCCTTTGAGTAAAAATCATTTGATATTTAGAAAATTAGGGCTCAATCATACATAACCACTAAGGACTTCATTCTTACACAAAAATTTGCATTTTACACTTTGCAAATATGTTTTTCAATATGGTTTACTCAAAAATCCGAATTTTAGAAAATCCACTTTTTTGAATCATTCATTTGGGGAAACTTGTTTAAAGCATTAAAATTTAAGGCTTTACTATATCAATTACCTAAGGACTTCATTTAACACATAAAACTTGCAATTTGAGCTCAAATACTAAGTGATTACTTATGCATCATCTGAAATTACGAATTTGACAATTGATCACTAACTCAAAATTTTTCATTTTAATTCCATTACTTGTTCAACACCTTACTCATGCCTAAATTCATTTTAACTTAAAAATCATTGCTTAATGATATCTATTACCTATATACTTCATTTTTCACATAAAACATGAGTTTTTGAGTTGATACATGGGTTCTAAAAATTGGTCTTGGTTGGGATCCGAATTTACAAAATTCATTTTTGGTTATATCTTTTGATAAAATCTATCTAAGCTCATGAAAATCCATTCCTTACATATCTATCCTAAGAGCCTTTCATTTCTTAAATAAAAACTTCATTTTTGAGTTGGTAAACATGTTTTTAAAATAGGCCTTGGCCAAAATCCGAAAATAGAATTTTTTATTTGAAAATAACTTTGAAAATCACTTTTGATTCTTGTAAAAAGAAGTCTTGATGATATACATAGATTAAGCCTTCATTTTCTTAAGTAAAAATTACATTTTGACACTTGGAAAACGGTTTTTAAATATTGGTCTTGCCAAAATACGAATTTCATACTTTTTTTCAAGTTCAAAACTAAGATCTACACATAATATGAACATACACCTAGATGAAACCCATGAAAATAAACTTTAAACTCATAGATCTAAACTTTGCTCATCAAAATCTTTTATTTATGTTATCTATACCTTAAGCCCTTCATTTTAAATGAAAAAAACACATTTTGAAGTTGAAAAACAACTTTTCTAAATATGGTTCCATTTTCATCCGAATTTTCAAAAATGATTTTTGTTGAAAATAAAATAGATCTTGAGTTTTCTAAAACATTCCTACTATCATCATGCTACTACAAGTCATCCATGAACATAAAACAAAGTCTAATGCATTTTATGAACTCAGAAGTCTAGATCTAGTTTTCTAAACTAGTTTTAAATGCATGAACACATGTGGATGATGGATCTATGCATAAATCATAAGAAATAACAAATATAACAACTTAAATAACAAGATCCATGACATAAACGAAAATCAAAGCTACAAAAATTTAGATCTACAAAATATATCAACTTTAAACAAGAAAATAATTGAAATACAAGATAATAAAAGTAGAGAAAAGGAGTGTTTCATTATTGGCATCATCATCCTACGCTTTTAAGCTTATGGAAGGTCATTTGATGCATGAAACCTTCATTACACTTTACCTATATCATCTATGGAGGCTTTGAGATGAAGATTTGCTTAAAAATCTTCAAGAATTATGGTTGGAGGCTCAAGAATGAATTGGGGGCAGCTTGTTTTGTTGAAGAAATAAGAACAAGAAGAAGAAGAAAAGAGAGGAAAAAGAGAGAGAAAAGGCTAAGGAATAAAAAAGGGAAAGTGATTAAATGAAAGAGAGAGAAAAATGAGTGTATTAAATGAGGAAAAAAAATAAAACAAGGGCAGCCAAAGAGGGGCAAGCTGCACGTGAAAATGGGAGAGAGGAGAGAGAGAGTTTTGTTGAATTTTGACTTGAAATTAATTTGTGTAATAAATGTGTATGTGTAGCTTCTTTAAGAAGGAGTGAAAAATAATTATTTTAGTCAAATTAGGATTAAATAAAAGGACAATGGCAGCAAAGATGGGTCAAAAATTCTGCCATGAAGTATGGAATATTGTGTAGAAAGATTGAAGTGAAAAGAAAGTGATATGTGTAAGGTGTACTTGAAGGTATTAGTTGTAAATGTACTTTTTTAATAAAATAAAAAAATAAAATAAAATTAGAAAAATTATTCCAAATAATTGTAGCAGATTTTTCATAATTAAAATTAAATAATTATTTGAATTATTTTAGTATTTTAACAAATATGTTACCGGTATGATCAAAATACGCGAATATGGGCTATAAATAATATTTTTATAACCCGAAAAATTCTAAAAAATTATTTCATGAAAATAAAAATATTTTTCAATTATTAAATTATTTTATTTTATTTTTAGTATTTGGTCTTAAATAGAATCTGATCCCGTAAAGACCCAAACGAACTAAATTTTAGAAAACAAAATTTTCTATAACATATAAAATATTTATCTAAAAATATAAGACTTTATAAGAATAATAGAATTTTATAATGAAATAAAAATGAATAGTGAAAAAGCTAATAAATTACCGGTGATAATGGAAATACGATAAAAAGGTTATAACTGTAATTTTTATAACCCAAAAAATTATATAATTGATATATTTAGAGATTTTATGAAATTACGAGTCTAACGGTACTATTGGTATATTTTTGATATCTCGAGCCTCGGACATGCTTTTTGAAGTCTGTATCCGAACGGGTTCGAAATAGGTCAAAAATTTACCAATATGATATTTTTAAACAAACTCATATTACTATGAGCTATTCTACATATTTAAACTATATCTCGGCCTTTAGGGTTAGGGACGCTAGATTGCCGGATTTACACTATTGTATTCCGGTTAGAGTTTCCGGTTTAGACCTTTGCCAATTTGGAAATTGATATTTATGTTTATACAACATATTTAATTTGAGAAATTTATTTTAAATTTTATTTTTGTAAGTATTTAATATCTCTTAATGTTTTCGAAATTCTTGAATTGAGTTATATTTTCAAAAGTCAATCGTTATTTGCTTTTTAATAATTTGTTTTTGAGCTTTATATTACTCGTTTTTATAAGTTGGAGTTAAATATGGAATTTTTCGTATGTCATGGTTTTGAATTTGAAAACCACTGAGTTCTTATTTTATTGTTTAAAGATTTTCATTTTCTCAAGATTAAGAAGTTTCTAAATTCGTTCGTGAATTAGTACTTATCGAAATTCGGTATTAATTTGGAGTGATTTTTCGGGTTTATTTTCGAAGTTCATCTTGAAATTATTTACTGAAATTTTCTGGGACTTACAGCCACTATTGTCTCCAAATCTATATAAATACAGTTTTTAGAAATCTCAAAAATACTAACATAGTATACATTACTTAGAAGGAATCTTTCAAGTAACTTCATCTAATATTCCCATTACCTTCATAAAAGTTTAACATCCATCCATGACTTCCTTAATGTCATGATCTTCAATTAAAGCTACGGGTATATCTATTTCAACAAAATCTATGGGAGTATAAGCTTACAACTAGCTTAGTGAGGTATTCCTTTTCATTCGCATCATGATTTCAAATAAGTTCATTTAAATATTCACGCATATACTATGCATGCTATGTAATAATCACATAATTACACAAATATATATAGTTATCTGGAAACCATATATAGAATGGATTTACCCCTCTCGTATCGAACGTTAGGGAGTTGTTGATGAAGATCTTTGACCTTCTACTACTAGTATCCAGGCCCCGCCCAAAGCGTTCGGTTGGCTTGGCTCTGAACCTAAAGTCGCATTTCCCGTGTGATTTGGATTCTTTAGGAAAGAACATGGCCAGTGTCTCGGCACGATAACAGCCAATCCAACTCTACGCGTAGGAGCAGCCTTTCGAAAGAAATGTGATTCATTGGATGCTATGCGTGATTGTTTATTCATCTTAAGCCATACCTTATTAAGGTTTCTTAGGAGCGATCAAAAAATTTTGCAGACAATAAGCAAGCATAAATGCAAGTTGATCCGCTTAAAATACGTATAGAAAATATCAACACGGATACTACCAGCAAGTATACTGGGTTTGATCAAGTAATACAAAAGTGAGTAGGGTATCATTCCCATAATGATCAATTTAACTACTAGATCGGTATTAGCTTTAACTAATATTTAGGCAATCAAATTGTATCAATCTAAACTAAATATCTAATTTTGATCTAACTTAATAGCATGCAATGAGATTGTTAGAGAGATATATAAGATAAATGTGTGAAGGAGCAGAATCCACCCTAATCTTTGCTAATTATACTGAAGTTATATTATATGAATAGTTAGAATTGCAGATATTTGTATGAAATTGTCAAGACCTAAAACTATCAAGTTTTAGTAAACCACATAATAATTTATTAGCTTCTGTTAAATAAATTATCAATGGAATTGAATTCACAATTATAAACCTCCCGATTCACAATTGTCTAATGCCCTAAATCAACTTCTCCTTATTCCTTAGTGAGAAATTAACATAAAACATTGCATGAATTACATGGGACAATTTCTAAATCAGATTAAACTTCGCCACTTCTGCAATTGTTGTTTAATCTTAATTCATGAATTCCTATGAAGTCTAATTCTTCTTTCGAATTACCAAAATTCTTATCAGTCTAATTTCATACAGAAACAAGATAGATAATTAGGATTCATTACAAAGATTCCATAATTCTAACAATCCTATAACATAAATTCAAAGATCACTTTACCAAGATTAGGGTTTCATCACTTCCTACAAGAAAAAGTCTAGCTACTCATGGATGATGATTCAATAATCAGATAAGAATATGCAATTGATATCATTATGAACAAAGAGATTAGATAGATGAATTGCATAAGAAAAGAGAGATTAAATATCACCAATTCAAATATCAAAATCTTCAATTGCAAATTCCTAAAAGCTCCAAATCTCTCACAAATCTCTATGAAGTGCTAAAAACTACTTTATCTATCTACTGAATGTATTCTGAATTGTTTCTCTGATTTTCTTTATGAAAGTAGAGGAGGGAAGTCCCCTTTATACAGGAAAAATTTCGTGAAAAGCATTAATGGAAATCTCAGTTTCAACATATATGCCGACAGTTATACTTTCTATGCCGGCAGCTTACATGCGGCGTAAAGTCCATCTCTTAATTGCACAGGTAGTGTACCAGCAGCTTTCATCTTCAGTTACAAATCTAGGATGCTTGTATCCGATGGCTTAGAAATGGATCTAGCCAGCGTATATACAGACATAAATGAAACGTTGGCCATTTTTATAAGGAAGGCCGTTTCAAAGCCGGCTTCCATGCTAGCTTAGGTAATACATTAAAAGTCAGTCGTTCATCTTCAACTTAGCATTCATGTTTGGTTATACCTCCTGATCTTCAACCTACACTGCCTCAAGGCCGGTAGCATATGCAATCGGTGTAAACCCCGAAACTTCCACTATATGATACAACCCTAGATTAGAAATTATGGGTTGACTAGTAACCTTAAGAATTAATTAGAAACTCTAATTAGATAGATACTTTAAACTTGATCGGTTTAGGACTCATAGATTTATAAAAGGAACTTTTTGACCTCAAGTGACTCCAAAAACAAGATTTAATATTCGAGTTAATAATTAGGTTTTGATCAAAGGAAACTTCCAATCCTAAACCCGAACCTTTGTCAAACAGCAGAATATATAGGAAAACCTCAATATGAATATCCAGTGATTATCTTAGTATTCAACAGAGCTTTGGAATTAAACCAAGGTATAGTAATGAACCTATACTTGCATTGAAACCCTAAAATTTGAGATTATTAGATAGTAGTAAACTACTTTGATAAGATTTCATAGTGAGTATCCAAATCTAAAATATAACTAGTATAGCCTATATATTAGTAGCTTTATTACATAAATGATTCAATAGAGTTGTAGTTGGAAAATCGTGTTCTTAGGATAAACTGTTAGGATTATAAATACCCAATAAAAACATAAATTGATATATAACTTGAAATCTAGACTTCAAATATAGAATTGAATCATACCAATAACCAAATTAGGGTTTTCTAAAGCCCTTGGAGTCTGAAACAAAAATTGACCCGAAAAGCTTTTCAAACTCAAATCGCGTGGGATAAATTGTTCTTAAACAATTAGATACGTATTATTAAAGTTTAAATTTGTACTTTTTGTTAAACTAAACACTTCATAGGATCATTAAAGACCTTTGTATATATATACTTACATATATAAGCTAAAATATACCCTAATATTGTATTAAACTACCCGAAAACTTAACTAAATAATAGTTAACTATTATATAATATATATATACCTCATCCTGGCTTGCTGGAGACGAATTATGCATATGTTGGAGGGCTGAGATTTCATAGAATTTGTGAGCCGAATTTCCTTCATTATTTGTGTTAAAGTCAATGCCAATCTTCTTCAAAGCAAATAAAAACGTGACAAATCATCTCAGCCTTAATGACAATCAGACAAAGGGCTAAATGGACAACAAAACAAGAGCAATTTCGTTCAAAATGAAGGAGGAACACGGCTGGAACATTCTGCTAGGTTATATGTATATATATGCGAACGAGCTCGGTTGGAGAAGCAAACGATTCCCAAAAATTCTCAAACCTTCCAGAACTCATCCTTAGCTTATTAGGAGTCGAACAAAGCCTGGAATCGATTTTTAAACCATCGCATTAACCCAGTTCGAAATTTCGAACAGAAACCCTAGGAAACGCGTGGAAAACGAGCTCGAGGTAAGAGATGTTATTCCGTGAATTTTCTTTGAGTTTTAAGGATTGCTATTAACTCTTAGACATCTTAGGAAGCTAACCAAGGTAGCTGGAAGCTTCGAATTTCATCGGAACGTCACGACGAAGGTAATCTTTCCAAACCCTAGCCGAGCTTGATGATCCGATTTCTTGAGGAACATGTTGTTTGAATTCAGTTTTTCTTGGATATTTAAGCTTCTAATGTTCCTAGGAGTAGTTTAGAACCAAAATCCCGACGTTCTTATTCGCTGGAATTCGCCGCGGCTCATCGGGGAAGACGATGAACAGTGCTCCCCCGATGAGCACGGGCTGGGTACACGGGCGTGTACACCCCGTGTACCTCTCGGCCAATTTAAAAAAAAAAAGAAAAAGAAGAAAAGGAAAACGATTCTGAATATATATATATAATAAATATTAATATAATAATTCTGGAATTTTTTTATATTTTTCCTGCATTTATTCATTTTCTGGAATAGTAATAATAATAATATAGTAAATCCGAATTTTATTTATTTATTTATTTAAATTCAAAAACAGAAATTATTTTTAACTTTAATAAATGTAGAATGTTTTAATACTTAATTTATTATTATTAATCCAAAAAGGAGTTTTTGAAATATAAATTACTTAAGTAAATAATTTTCGGTTAATAACTTTTTAATTATAATTATTAATAATCTTTTTATTATTAAAAGAATTTTTGTTAAATTTTCGAAAATATTATTAAAAATAATATGAAGGTAAGACCAAAATTACTTTAACATAAGATCATTAGTATAATTTTAATGTAATGAAATATAATTACTTCCTCCAATTTATTTTCGGAAATTGAATTATTATTATATTTATTAATATTATTATTACTATTGTCATTATTATTGATTATTATTACTATTGTTATTATTATTATTATTATTATTATTATTATTATTATTATTATTATTGTTGTTTTTAGTATTATTGATAGTATAATTATTTTAATACTATTATTGATGTTAATTATTAATGTTTTTACGATTTTCGAAAAAGGGAAAATAACTTCGAAAATAGTTATTATTAAGTTAATAAATTCTTTTATTAGTAAAAATGTTTTCATAACAAGACATATATATGTATAAATTATGAGTTAGTAAATATTAAGTATATACTAGGATAGCTATATGAAAACAGATAACAATGGAAATTTAAATACTCCAAATTTGTGAGTATAGAAGTATCTATAGCCTATAAGAAAAATTTATTAAGTAATTTAAAAGAAAATTGATATATTTAGGCAATAAAAATGAATTAATGAAGTTATTAACTTTTCAAATACTCAATTGATCGGTTCACATATCCAACCAGAACCAACCATTAGGACATCTAAGTATTTTTAGAAACTCAGTGATATAGTCTAGAAATTTTTAATCTTTATATTCTCTATATCAATAGGTGACTCGGGTGTTGGGGAGGACCTACCTGAAGATTACTACGATTAACTAGAATGGGCAGGTGAGTGATTCAGTTTTATTACATTGGTTGTGCTTGTACTAGTAGTGAACTTTCAATAAAAAGATAATGAAAATTGATGATCTGTTTAAAATATGAAAGTTGTGGATTGTATTCCATTGATTGCCATGTCACTCTAAATCAAGTGATAACACAATTGCCTGTATCTAAATAATGTTTGTGGTTTATAATGAATTGTCTGTTTTGGTTGATCACCCCTAAATTGACTAATGACTACTGGTACCATAATGGAAAAATAATCATGCATAACATACTATGCATAAAAAGCATTGAGTAAGTGGTAGCCTACTACGTGTTAGATTCTCGGATCTCTGGTAATGCTTGAATTATCTAGGCCAGAGAGCTAGTAGTTAATTGCAAGATTACTTTTGTTCTGTTAATACCATAGGAACTACATGGTAAATGAAGGACGCCGCTTATGGTATTACTTGAGAATAACTAACACTTAATGGAGTTTCTAAAGCTAAACAGGAAATAAATAATGAACATGATAAGTATAAAGAGATAACTAAATTGAGATTGTTATTTCCTGAAAGCTTAAAGTATCTCCTGGGTAGGTGGACCATAGATTGTGATCCTTCAACCCCGATGGGAGGGCGTAAATCTTCATCCTGTTTGGATTCCGGATTATCCAAACTTGTAATGTTCATTTGTGTGATTGCTGCATTTCATATGATTGTTAAATAACTTGTGGTTATGTGTAATAAATTCTGATTACTCACTGAGCTCGTGTTTTAGCTCACACTCCCACAGTCCTTTCAGGTTCACCTGCGACCGTGGCTCATTACTAGCAGGAGCATGGTCCCGGTAAGAGACTAGAAGCCAGAAGTCTAAAGTTTAGTATAGAATTAGAATATCTATATCTGTAATAGTCTTAGGGTGCATGTAATGTGCATTGAAGCATCAGTTAAAGTGGTAAGGAATTCTGAAGCTTATGATCTGTAATATAGAAGTTTGTAATAGTTGTTTACTAATTTACATCTTATATATGTTTGTTTATTCCCTCCAAGCAACTAAAAGATCCTGTTTTTGAAAATCATGTCACTCCTAGAAGGTAACCTAATAATGATAATCAAGTGGTTCTTGATTATTATTACTAGAATACCCTCGGGGCGTGACAATCGGCGTACATTATAACTCTTTCTGCACTAGCAACTTTTAAGCTTGAGCAGGTGGCTTACCATCTACACAGCTTTGTTCACCTTCTACGCCGACGGCTTACATGACGATATACGTTCAAATGAAAGAAGGCTTATGATAATTGAAATAGGCCGGCAGTGTATGCAACAGCTTTGAGGAATGCGAACCTATTCATCTTGTAAGACGTCTCAACGCCGGAGGCTTTTGATTATCAAAAAGCCGGGGTTAAACAAAATTGTAGAAGATGGCTTCTTCTTCCTTCTACACTGGTGGTGTAGAGCCAGTTTGTTTAGCTTCCCACAGTCTACATCGCTTCAAGGTCGGCAGCGTAGAGGCGGCTTTAAAATTTTGCATTCTGAGCATCATGAAGGCTAGCTGTACACTGGCGGCTTAGGATTTAGAAAAGCCGGCATACCCCCTGAGTTGTTCTATTTTCATTTCAAAGTTGCTTGTTTTGCTTCCCTTTGTTCTAATTAGACCCGAAGCATGAATTTTAACCAAAATAAGTACCAATTCTAGCAATTTATGATAAGTTTATCACATATTAAACATCAAAACTTGTATAAAATATGATCTTATCACAGGTAGACAAAATACTTAACAAACAATTTGAAATTGCGATATTCTTAATTCTCATTTCATCACTTAAGCATAGAATCACATATATACATATCCCTGAATTCCTCATACCTGTCCATTTTTATCTTTTCTTAGTATATTAATGCCACTATTCTACAAGCACAAGCAAGTAACAAAATTAAGAGGACTAACTGACTCGTCTATTTCGTAATATTCTTAGTCGTAGTAATTTTTAGGAAGGAAAATATCATATTTTGCATCATCTAGACAAAAGAAACACTCGGGATGAGTATTTCGTAAAAATTCTACTTAAACTTTCTAATTTTATTTCACTATATTCGTCAAAAATCGTGTATAATGAAATTCATTTAAAAATGGCCATAATTTGCTCATTTTAACTCGGAATTTCGCATATAATATACCATTTTCTATCTATTAAAAAAAATCTATCCATTTCTAAAGTTTTTTTTTGTCATATAATGTGATTCCCCGATTTTTATAGAATATAAAAATTAAAACTAAAATAATATAAGAATGTTTATATGAACTAAGTAAGATAATAGCTATAATTGAATAAATAAGCGAAAAGAAAAAACGATACTAAGAATATAATACTCTTAAAAATCAAAAGAAATTATCAAAGATTAGAAAATTAATATAAGAATTTAGAACCTAAATAAAAATAAATGAACAAAACTCCTTGACTAAATAAATAATAATAAAGGTAAATAGTAAATAATCAAGGTTAATAGTAAATGGTAAAATAAATAGTAGATAGCAAATTATGAAATAGTAAATTGTAATTAAGTAATAGTAAGAATGAAAAGTAAATTAAGGTAAATTAGATGTAGACAAATCAATGAATAGTGTAAAATTTGGCTGAATTTATCAAATAAAGCCAAATTAAAGTAGTAAAAAGACTAAAATACCCATAATTAACTTAAAATCCCTAAATTCCCCTACAAAACACCAAAAATAGGGGACAAAGATTGTCAAGCCCCTAGAAAATCATAATCATTCTGAAAACCTAGAACTCTAAATTTTGGAAAATTTGAAGGAAAATTCCAAAAAAATAACAAATTTACTTAAAAAGTAGCAAATTAACTAAACAATTACCAAATAGAGACATAAATATCAATCAAAACTCTGAAAAAATCAGGAAAAATTGAGAAATTTCGTGAAAATAGACAGCATATTTTTTTACATAAGAACAAATTTAAAATAATTGTGCATGCATGCAATTTAGGTGTCCAAATTTAGGAAAATTACCTAACATTTGTCAAAAATCACTGTAGATACTAGTATGAACGTGTAAAATGTAAGGATTACGTGGTAATTTTTGCATGAAAAAAATTTGACACATGGTAATTTTTATCGAATTAAAAAATTTCGGAATTTCGCTATAAATACCACCCATAACTTGTAAAATTCACCAAACCCACATCCGAAATAAAAAAATCACCAAATTTGGAAGTTAGGAGTCTAAAATTAGGAGAAGTCTATCCGAAAACCGTGGAGGAAGTAAAACCGCCGTCTTGAGGTGGCGCTAGTGAAGCCTAGCCGATCTCCGATGAGGATTAATTGCAACATCAAAACTTGTTCATTCAGTTCCAAAATTTTATAGTAAGTACAATATAATATTAGTCACAACATATAAAATTTTCAGAATTTTTCATGAAATTTTGATATTTTTAAAAATTACATAATTATAACTGCGAATATACTAGGAATAATGAAATCCGAACTTCTAGTATAAAATACCTAAACGACTTCTAAAAATAAAAAAATATTATATTATTACTCCAAGATATTCGTATTGACATTATTGACACTTACGATTTTTTTCATATTTTTTTGAGTATTTACACTAATTTATCAATTATAGCTAATAGATATCAATTATAGCTAGTAAATAAATAAATTATGAAATTTTTTTATTTAAATGTTCATAACCACCTTAATACTTTACTTCACTAAGTATATTAGTACCAATAATGACATGTATACCCCAATAAAAAGATTACTTAATATTAATGTAATAATTAGTTATAAAGTTTAAAGCTTAGCAACTCTTAGAAACAATAACTTTGAAATTATAAATTAAATGACTATATCATATGTTATATAAATTAATAACTTTTCTAAACGTTTCAAGCTATACCCACTTATCGAACTATTTATAATTCTTTCAAACAAAATTATAACTTTTCAAAAAATTAATTAAATACCTAAAGTGCTTAATTTCACAATGCTTTTTAATAAAAGCAAAATAAGCTCATTAGTTCCTTATACTAACTTATAAATATGATGAATCTTCTAATAAAGTTATTCTATTCCTTAAATAAACCTTATAGTATAATCATACTACAACTAAAACAAGATCTTGCATCATAATACTAATTAATCTTATCAAAATCATTTTCTTAGGTAATACTCCACATCAATCTATTTTGTAAACCCTTGAAAATTTCATAATTCTTAGGAAATAATCCTAAGAGTCAAGCACCGGAATCGAAACCCTAAAAATCAAAATTAAAACTTAATTCTAAATAAGATAAAAAACGAGATTTCTTAATCTGAGAAAGAGAGAACCCTAAAAAACAAAATAGAAAATCTAATTATCGGTTGAATCAATATCCGTACATCAATCAAATCACCTAACCGTTCCTTAACACACAAATCAAGACAATATATTAAAATGACGCTCAATAACGAAATGATAGGATCTTAAATCCCTCGCTAAACTTCAGAATCAGAAATTTCAATTTTCAATAAAAGTCAAACTGAGTCAACTCATAATCCTAGACTCGGTTAAACGATCCCGAGAACTAAAAACTATTAAATAAACACAAATAAAATAAGATAAACCATAGAAATCGAGCTAAAAATATAAAACGGTCAAAACTCCAAAATTGTATGATATTACGAATAACTCGATAAAACCGGAAGTCAAACCGAACCTTAAAAGTCAACAAAGCTTACAACAAACCCTAGTGTTTAAGATTCGACAATACCGTGCTCTTAAACCCTAGACAACGAAATGAAAATAATTGTTGATAATTGTTCGTAATAATAAAGGGAAGCTTAAAAATATCATATTCGAAAAATTCTAGTGTCCTTCGGATTCGAACGGGATCAGTTGTCAAAAACCGTACCCTGGTATGCCAGATGGAAAAAATATTTCGTTAATACCAATAGATTCTTAAAAATATAAGGTTTCCAAAAATCAGTTTTAGAATTTTTCGGTAGCTAAAAATTATAGATATCACATTATTACGCGTAATTTTATTACTACGGGTACTTTAATTGTCTAATTTACTATTCATAGTACTTTCCTACTATTCATTACTATTCCTCTATCTCTACTTTTTCTTACTACCTATTTTTACACCTACATACCTATTTCTTACAATTTTCTTTTCCCATAAAAAAAATTCTACACCACATATTATCAAACTTCTCTTACACTTTTCTTCTAAAAATAATTTTTAATCAAATTTTCTCTCTCCCTCCCTCAATTGCCGTCCACACCCCCTCTCTCTTCTTCCTCATTTATTTTCTTTTTCATTTAATTTAATTACATCTAATTTTCACTCCAAAATTCTATAAATACCCCCTTCCTCCTTCATTCTTTCACATAATTCATTTCACTACCAAAACTCTCTCAAATTCTCTACACAAACACTCTCTATAAACTTTTCCTCTATCAAAACTCTTTTTCACCAAATACTCACAAAAATTTCTCTCTATACAATACAACTACCATTTCTCTATAACCACATAACCATACAATCACTACCATCTTTAAACCACATAAACACTTTAGGTAAAGATTTCTTTCAACAATTTATTTTCTCATGTCATGTAACTTAACATGACTATGGTGTTGTTTTGAAACTTATATGAGTAGTAAAAAAACAACATGTTCATGTTTTGCTCCTGTACATAAACTTCCTATTTTATTATGTCATATTGATTTTATTGTTGTTATAATACTAATTCCTAATTCATATCTAACTAAATATATTTATGTATTTATATATGATCTTTAGAGCATATAAGCTCACTAGTTGTTTATTTAATTTCATGCTTTGCAATTTATTTATTTCATGCTATTTCCTTAAGACTAGTTTTTCTAGTCTTAGACTTGTCCATATCAAGTCAAAACAATCTTTTATTTATTTTCTTTAATCTTTTGGGACTAGTCCATTCTTAGTCTCAGGATGCCTTGATGAAGCTAAGGCTCTCAATACTTGACCGGGATACCTTTATGAAGCTAAGGTTCCCAATACTTGATATTTTTATTTTGCATATTAATTGTTTCTAGTATTTTCTTATTATTTTATATGCTTATAATACTTGCATCTACATAATGATATTGTCTCAACTAAATTAAAAGTAGAATTTTACTTTATTAAAAGAATTTAAAACTAAATTTTCTATTATGTAATTTATCACAAAATAATGGAGTTATTATCAACAATATAGAAATAGAGTTTTCTCAACGTTTTCTTAAATAACAAAGATAGTTTACCAAGAAAACATAAGAAATAAATATTTTCTTTGTATGTTATGGTAACCTAAGTTTTAGTAAAATAATTTGTTAATATTAAAAGTTTTTACAAAAAGCTTAAGATTTAAACTCTTTTTCACTTCATAACAAAACTAAGAAACACATTACTTTTCAAAGTTAAAATGAATTCAACCCATAAAGTTATAAACCCACTTAGGAAAAATAATGATTTTCAAATTTGTAAAGAAAGAACTTGTTTTCAAATAATATAAACAAGATAAGATTAGAAACAAATGGTTTTATCAATAAAGAAAATTCTTTTCAAAGGAAATAAAAGAACAAGTTTTAGAAAATAAAAACTTATATTTTAAAATAATAAATATAAGAAGACAAGACTCATTTTCTAAAACCATTATAAATACAAAAAGGTTTTCAACAACTTAATACACTTTTGATAAATTTGATCTTTTATCACTAGAAGTAAAACTTATGAAAAACTAAGGTTAAAAGAAAATTTACTTGTTTTTGGAAAAAGAATGAAGAAAATAAAATAAGAATATACTCATTTATAACAACCTAGGAAAATATAAAGTTTCTTCAAATACTTGAAAAGAAATTATCAAAGTTAAAGTTTTAACAACTCAAAATGAATTGTTTTATGAAA
Organism: Combretum micranthum; assembly: GCA_024138025.1. Lineage (NCBI taxonomy): Eukaryota > Viridiplantae > Streptophyta > Magnoliopsida > Myrtales > Combretaceae > Combretum > Combretum micranthum. The sequence goes on along the minus strand of JAMXBD010000753.1, from coordinate 89,065 downwards.
TAAATTGTTGAGACACTACCATTAGAATTTTTGCATATAAAGTGAGTTTACCTATATACTCAAAGTATTTATTAAATATATTTATATATATATATATATATTGTTACAAAAGGATTTTCTTTAAAATGAAGATTGAGTTAGAAAATGGTTTTGCAAAAATCTAGAAATATTCGTTTTAAATCTGTACCCAATGTTTTCGGAACCCAAATGACCTTTTATGATAAAGATAAACTTAGAAATGGATAGATCGTTTCAAATAGGTAGAAAACGGTATATTATATGTGAAATTCCGAGTTAAAATGAGCAAGTTATGGCCATTTTAAATTGGAATTTCATTCTATACGAATTTGACGGATATAGTGAAATAGAATTAGAAAGTTCAAGTAGAATTTCTATGAAATACTTATCCCGGGTATTTCTTTTGTCTAGGTGACAAAAGATACAAGATTACCCTTCCTGAGGATTATTACGACTAAGAAGATCGCGAAATGGACGAGTAAGTTATTCCTCTTAAACTCGTTACCTTGCTTGTGCTTGTAAAGTAATAGCATTAGTATACTAAGAAAAGATAAAAATGGATATATATTTGGGGAATTCGTGATTATGTGTATATATGTGATTTTATGTTTATGCGTGAAATAAGAATTAAGAATATCGTAACTTCAAACTGCTTGTTTAATTTTGTTTACTTACTTGTATGACTGCTTATTAATTGCTAAATTGATTGATCGCCCCCTCATAAACCTTAATAAGGTTTGGCTTAAGAAAAAAATGAAACGCTCACGCATAGCATCTATCGAGTCACATCTCTTTCAGAAGGCTGCTACTCCTACGCATAGAGTTGGATTGGCTGTGATCGTGCTGTGACACGGGCCATGTTCCTTCCTAAAGAATCCAAATCGCCCAGGGAATGTGACTTTAGGTTCGGAGCCGAGCCAACCGAACGCTGAAGGTGAGGACCTGGGGACTAGCAGTAGAAGATCGAGGATCTTCAACCCCGATTTCACTAACCTTCGATACGGAGGGGTAAATCCGTTCTATATATGGTTTCCGGATAACTATATATATTTGTATAATCACATGGTTGTTTCATTGTATGCATAGCATATGTGTGAAAGTTTAAGCGAACTTGTTTGAAAATATGGTATGAAAATGAATATCTCACTAAGCTAGTTGTAGCTTATACCCCTATAGATTTTGTTGAAACAGGTATACCCGTGGCTTAAATTGAGGATCATGACATCAAGGAAGTCATGGAAGGATGTTAAGCTTCTATAAAGGAAATGGAATCATAAGATGAAGTAATTTTGTAAGGTTCTTTATATGTAATGACTTATATGATTAGTGTTATGATGATTCTAAGATGTATATTTAATTGAAGACAATAGAGGGATATGCCCCTAAGAATTATAATTTAATATGTTTATGTTTATGATAAGTATTTTCTTTGCCTTGTTACTTATTTATTATCAATATAAATTGTGCTACTCCGATGCGTTCCCTTGGTTGTGATGTACGCTTTGTACATGATATGGAAGCCTTTGCATGATTGAGGATGTCATTCCTAGGTTTTAGTATTGTGTACGGAAGACTGCCATGTTTAGGTTACCCCTCGGGGCGTGATGTATTCCATACATGTAACCTATTCTGGTAAGTGGTCCAGCTTCACAGCTATTCTTAAAAGAATCTTTATATCAATACATTGTGTGTGAATGGTAACCTAGAAAATAAATGCATGTGATTGATTAAATGTTTGTTTGTTTTGTAATTGCTTGATGTGATATGATGAATTGGGTGATCATCTAAAGTAAACCAGGTATTATAAGAATTTAGTTGGATATTAATAGAATGACTCGCATTACACGAGACATCAAACATCTTGCGTCCATCAAACCGACCGTTCAGGTGAGAATGGATTTCTTCTTCTTATCTTTATTGAACTAAGTGACAAGAGAGGAGGCAATAAAGTTACAAGCTATCTGAGGGATAGTCCTAAATGGTTTTTGGGAGGACAGCGGTCCATTGCACATTCCTGGTTTTATGGAAAATGAATTTGTGTTAAACTCCTCGAAACCCAGATTAGAGTGGGGTTAATTTCTCTAATCTTGTGATGAATCGGTCTACATCATGTGGATGGCATAATATTTGATCGTGCATACATTTAATAAACGTGTTTGCTAAATGCTTTAAAAAGTATTGTAAGATTCTGACCACTTACTGAGCATGTGGAATTATGCTCACCACCTTACAGTTTCTATTGTAGGAAATCTATAAGAAACAACACAAAATGCCTGGAATAATACTCGTAAGTACCAAAAACTTAATTATAGTCTCCATTTTTGTAAGTATTTTTAAGTACGGCATTATTTAGTGAGCCTAGTAGTTATCAGATGTTTATGGACCATGAGTTAGCCGAACTCCATAAACCTTTGATAATTACGACGGACTGTATAGATTAATTTTTCGGGATGTGACATATAAGGTCGTTTGGGTTCAAAAACCGTAGGGCACATATTCATCACGAAAATTGTAGTTTTCAAAACACAAATTTGCAAACTTTTCTTTATCTGGAAATACTTGTATCAAAATGTAGATATTTTGTGTAGTTAGAAAAATCCTTTGGAAACATATATATATATATATATATATATAGCCTCATATAGTATGCAAAATTTAATGGTGTTGTCTCAACGATTATTTTTCACAAAGCAATTTATCTTATGATGTTGAAAACTTGAATTTTTAACATTTTCTTTTCTAGTTGTTTTGAAAGAACTTCATAAATTCTTGGGTTATTGTAAATGAATATATTTCTTATTTTTTTTCCAATTTCTTTTCTAAAATAAGTTAAATTTTTCTTAACTTTGATTTCCTATAAAATTTTACTTCTAGTATTAAGGATTGAAATTTCTAAAATTGCTATTAAGTTGTTAATATAATATAAAATTTGAGTTATTCATATTTCTCTTTTTAAAAGAAAATGGTTTGATAAACAAATCTTTTTCCTATTATATTTTCATTTCCTAATAAATTTTTGTTTCTAAACTTGATCTCTCAAGTCTTTTATCACTTTTATTTGGAAGGAAAATCATATTTCATTATTTTACTACGTTGTTGATAACAACTATTATTTTTCAAAATTTATCAAGTTTATATTCTTTTTATTTCTTTGAAAACAGGTATATTACTTAAACTTGGAAATCTTTATTTTTCTAAGTGAGTTTATAAATTAGTTCATTGATTTTATTTTAACTTCGAAAACTAGTTTACTTTTTAGTTTTTATTAAGAAGTTGAAAAGATTCCAATCTTGAGCTTTTTATGAAAAACTTAGATATCACGAATTATTAATAGTAAACCTTGGGTTACCTAAAGAGAATGTTGATTTTCTTAGTTAGTTTCTTTGGAAAACCATTCTTGTTGTTTCCTATGAAAATTCATGGTGAGTTTGACAAGGAGTTGTAAAAATCATTTTTCTATGTTTTGTTGACAAAAATTTTATTTAGTGATAAAGTCACAAGATAAAAGAGTTTGATCACATTTTCTTTGTTAAAGAAAATTTTCCTTTAAACCTTTGTTGAGACAATATCATTATGGTTATGCATGTACATGAGTATGTAAAATAATAAGAATATAAAAAAGATATTAGAAGCAAATAATAATAAGCAAGACAATAATAATATTAAGTATTGGGAACCTTAGCTTCATTAAGGTAACCTGGTTAAGTATTGGGAGCCTTAGCTTCATCAAGAATAGGTTAGTCCCAAAAAAGAAAAAAAGAAAATCATTTTGACTTGATAAAGACAAGTCCAAGACTAGAAAGACTGGTCTTAATAAATTGCATAAAATAAGTAAATAAATAAATTACAAGGCATGAGTAAATTAATTAATGTTATGTTAGTGAGCTCATATGCTCTAGAAAATATATATACAGATACTTAATAATATATATATATATTATATAGAGAGAGAGAGAGAGTTACATTAGAAGCCATGATGATAATATCAACATAATAACAATAATAACATAAAGGAAGTGTAGACATGAATGAGAACAAAACATGAACATATTGTTGCTTCCATAACCTTATAGGTTTTAGGAAACACATACTATGGTCATGTTAAGTTACACGACATGAAGAATAAACATGAGAGGTTTTACCTAAGGTAATGTATTTTGTTGAAGGAAAAGAGAGGTGGTTGTAGTATTATGTGGGTAGTAGTTAAAGAGGGGTTTTGGTGGTATGTGAGTAGACGAAATGTAAGAAATTTAGAAAAGAGAAGAGAAATTTTGGAGAGAGGATTTGAGGAGTGATTTTAGGAGAGTTTTGTTATTTAAAATGAAGGTGTGAAAGAAGTAAAGGGAGATGGGGTATTTATAGTTGAAGATAGAAGAAAATTGTGTGTAATAAAATAAATTTAAAAAAAAAAATTGACAAAAAGCACCCAGGGGGAAGGAGGCGCAAGCCATAATAGAAAGAGAGGGGAGAGAGAGATTAAATTTGTGTTTTTGTAAGAAAATAATTAATATAAGATATGATTTGATATAAGATGTACGAGAAAGGTAAAAAGTAATAAAATAGGTGTATAGGTAGTAAGAATAGATAGTAAGAAAAAATAAAAATAGATGAATAGTAATGAATAGTTGAAATAGTACTATGAATAGTAGATAGATAAATAAAATACTAGTAGTAATAAAAATACGCGTAAACAGGCTATATAAGATATTTTTAGATACCGAAAAATTATGAAACTGATATTTTTGGATTTCTTATTTTATTATGAGTCTAAAGGTATGAATGGAATATTTTTACCGTCCGGTGTATCAGGGTACGGTTTTCGAAAACTGATCCCGTTCGAATTCGAAAGACACTAGAAATTTGCGAATCTAATATTTTTAAGCTTTACTATATTATTACGAACCATTGTCAATAATTATTTCAGTTCCATTGTTTAGGGTTTAAGAGCGTGATTACGAATCTTAAGCTCTACGGTTTGTTGTAGATTTCGTTTACTTTTAGGATTCTGGTTTGACTTCCGGCTTATTGATTTTATTCGTAAGATTATAAAATTTTGGATTTTTGTCCATGTTATATTTTTGGTTCCACATTTATGGTTTTTTTATTTTATTTGTGATTATTTAATATTTTTCAGTTCTCATGATCGTTTAACTAAGCCTAGGGTTATGGGTCGACTCAATTTGACTTTTGGTGGAAATTGAAATTTTTTTTCTAAAATTCACCAAAAGATTTAAGGTTTTAGTATTTTGTTGTTAAGCGTTATTTGGATATATAATCTTGATTTGCATGTTAGGAATTGGATAGATGATTTGATTGGTGTACAGATGTTGAATTAATCGATTGTTGGATTTTTCCATTTTGTTTTGGGGGTTCTCTTCTTCTTAAGGTTAAGGATTTTCATATTTGATCTTATTTAGAATTTGATTTTAAATTAGGTCAATTTTGGATTTTGGTTTTGGTATTTGACTTTTAGGATTATTTTCTAAGAATTATGAAAATTTCAGGGGTTTACATTATGTGATATGATATGTGTGTATGTTTAATGATGTATTTTATTTATGATATGTTTATGAATGCATGTATGCATGTTTACTCATAAATAAACTTAATCTAACTTTGACTAAATGTAATTAGAGCACAAATACTTTAGAAAAACATTAGGACTTATTCCCCAAATCCCTTAAAATTTGAATTAGTTTTAAATGATGGTTTGTAATGCATGAGAATCTTGCAGCTTTAGTCACCTCGTAACGCCATCTAATGGATGATCTGAGAAAACTTGAGTTGGAGATAGTGACCAGACAAGTAGGTGCAAGACTGACAAACTTGTAGATTCAACCTACTATTATGGAAAGGATCAAAGCAGCACAAGTGGATGATCCAAGTATATAAGAGATAAAGAAAAGAATGGAGGTAGAGCAACTGAATTTCACATTGATGGACAAGGTGTCTTGAGTTATAAAGGAAGGTTATGTGTACCAAAGCAAGAGAGCTTAAGAAGGAGTTATTGAAAGAGGCACATTACTCTGGTTATTCTATCCATTTGAGAGGTAACAAGATGTATCATGATCTGAAGTTATATTGGTGGAATAACAAGAAAAAGAGATTGCAAAGTATATATCTAAGTGCTACATTTGCCAGTTAATCAATATTAAGCACAAGAAACTAGCAGGTGAATTGAAGCTTTTACCAACACCTCAATGGAAGTGGGAGCATATAACCATGGATTTTGTTACCGCTCTACCTAGAACCAGGGAAAATTTTGATTCGATATAGGTAACTGTTTATAGGCTTACCAAGGTAGCTCACTTTATACCAATTAAAACTGGCTATACCATGGAACGGTTAGCAAAATTGTACATCAAAGAAATAGTGAGAATGCATGGAATACCAGTGACTATAGTCTCAGATAGAGACTCCAAGTTTGCTGGAAGAGTCTGCATAAAGCTTTGGGCACCAAAGTTGTTTTTAGTACTACCTATCATCCTTAGATAGATGGATAATCTGAGTGGACCATTCGGACTGTAACGCCCTAAATTATAGGTATTACAACTCACACGTATTCTTCTCTTATTAAGAACACACTAAGGCTATAAAACACTATACCACAATTATAACAAATTTAATCACCACAACTCTTAATTGGTTTGCTTTAAAACATCTCATAAAAATAATCCTTAATATTCATGAATTAACAAAAATCCAAAAGACATATCATCAAACAAATAAAACCTGACATACTAGTCTCATAAAGTTTCAACAACTAAGAACAATCAAACATAAAATCCATAAAGTCTTCCATATCTCTCCACTAGATCCGACGCTCTAGACGTACGAGTCTTCAACAGATAGTCAAGTCCACTATTGCCATCCCATGATCTACATATAGATCATACCCAGATAGATCATAAACAACTTTCTCTTTACTTGTACTGAAAATTTAAAGGAATGAGCAAAACGCCCAGTACGCCATACCACAAACAAATACGCATGAACATGCTAACATGCATTATACATTCCTAGAACTAATGCAATGGGCACAAATTATTATTTTTAATTAGTGAAACAAACAATACAATTTAGAACCATATGCATCTAGTCATAAACCCGGAGTACCTCATGACCGCGATTCACAATCTTTATAAAATAGTTTATGTACAGCATATTGATGTTGGTACTCCCACATATTGTTGCGTTCCGCTATACGGACCGGAACGAGTCCTAATCTATCGAAATCATTTCGAAGTGCAACTTCACTAGGGACAGTGCCACATAAGGATTAGGGATGCAAGCGGGGCGGGTCGTTATAGGGTACCCGACCGTCCAACCCGCTAAAAACCCTATAGGGTCAAACCCTATAGGGTTTTGGGATTAAAAAAAAAACCCGATAAGTTATAGGGTCGGGTTTTGGGTTTATATGTAACCCGTTGGGAAAACCCGACCCGGTATAAATTTAAAATATTAAAAAATTAAAAATATTAAGTTATTAAAGCAAGGATCCCATTTATATTATATGTATGTGAAAGTAAGTGGAAATGAAGTGTTTGTATCATTTTATATGATATTATTGTTTAATATTCATTTTTTCAATATAAGTGTTTGTATCATTAATAACTTAAAATAAAATTCTTTCTTTTTTTTTTAAAGAAAAAAATTAAAATCTTAGGCTCGAGTGGGGTTATGGGTTCCTTAAATCCTAGCGGGTCGGGTTTTGGGACACTCGTTAAGGACTTGGGTTGGGTTCGGGTTTCAAAAACAGTCCCGAACCCACCTTTGTTGCATCCCTAATAAGGATTATCGGGCGCCTCATTAGTATCACACTCTGCGTGGTTTTTATTAACCAAAGCCATACATAACCAACACTTTTTTCAATTTATATGTCGGATAGGATTTAGTCAAATTATTTTCTAAACCTACACGCACAAGCAGCAGACAAGGTAAGGTCGTACCTGGTATTGCTCCAACTCAAATCCACCAACAAACTTCTTAAAAAATCAAAACCTAATCCAACAATTATCCTTGAATCAGAATTAAATACTAAAGCACAAACCCTAATATTCACAAATCTATATCAATAAGGATAATACACCCTTCCCTCTTCCCCACAATTAAATACAACTTTCAACACCGTTCTTCCATAAATCCATAACTATCACCACAATCCCTTCAATATACATATTTCCTCAATTAAACACTTTAACTACAATAACCAATAAATCTCATCGAACAACAAAGATTAGATGAATTCTTACATACTTAGAATTTAAGATTTCAAATTGGAATAAGAACCCTAATCCATAATTCTTCTAAATTTGATAATAAATTGAAATCATAAACCTATAATCCTCGAATTGTAGTAATTATAAAATCCTAAGAAAGAAATTACCTTTTCCCTTTGAATTAGAGTCTCCTAGATCTCCAGTCACTTTAAGGTTTCACCAAAATCTTGAATCTCCTTCAAATCTGTAGAACAACTTGTATTAGAAAGATCGAACTAAAAAGAATGATTGAAAAAGACTAGAGAAAGACCACTTACCTAGGGTTTCGCTGGGGAAAATATGTGACAAGTTCGTGGAGTCTAAGGTCTATTTATAGAGGGGGTTGGCTTTGGAAAAACGCAACCCTAGCTTAGGAAAAATGCTACTGTAGGTCGACCAGTACACCAGCAGCCTACATGATACGCTGGCATAAGTCCAATTTCCTTTGCAAAATTTCGAAACTTCAATGCCGAAGCTTAAGCTGTCGTCCATTATATTTAGGTCGACGGCTTAGGATTCAAAGCTGGCAGCTTAGATACCGGCTTAAGTCAAATTCTTCCAATCATTCGCCCGTAACTTCCTCATGACCAAATTCATCTGTTCAAGGACAAAAATACCCTGTTATATATTACTATATTACAATTCTACCATTCATTATGAATTATTTATTTATACTTTACACGGACTTTGGAAGATATGTTGAGAGCATGTTCTCTTGATATTAAAGGTAATTGGAATGAGCATTTGCCTTTGGTGGAGTTCGCCACCTTATGAAGCTTTATATGGTAGAAAATGTCAATCGTTGATTCATTGGGATGAAGTTGGTGATAGACAGATTTTTAGACCAAAACTAGTACAAGATGTTGTTGACAAGGTCAAAGTGATCAGACATAAATTGCAAGCAGCTCAAAGTAAAAAAAGTTATGCTGATAAGAGGAGGAGACCTTTGTAATTTCATCCTACTTAAGATCTTGCCAACTAAGGGTGTTGTCAGATTTGGTTTGAGGGGTAAGTTAAACCCTTGATATGTGGGACCTTATGAAATCTTAGAAAGAATAAGTGATTGTGACTTAAAGATTAGCTTTATTGCCTAGTTTGGAGGGAGTACACGACATGTTTCATGTGTCTATATTGAGAAAGTATGTAAAAGATCTTGAACAGATAGTAGCTTTGGAACCATTAGAAGCACAATAGAATCTCTTTACCATTGAAAAGCTAGAGAGGATTGTCGACACCAAGAATAGATTTTGAGAAGGCGAGTAGTCAAATATGTAAAGCTATAATGGATGAATCAATCCAAATGAGAAGCTACTTGGGAGCTAGAAGAAGAAATGAGGACAAAATATCCCAAGCTTTTCAATGATTCAGGTAATATTCGATGATGACAATTTGTTTTTTTTTTTTTTTTTTTTGGGGGGGGGGGAGGGAGGTAGATGTAATATAAAGATAAATATTTCATAATGAAGAGCAAATGTGTCATTTGATTAAAAATAAGAGGGTTTTATGGTCAACCCTAATATATATGTATGTTTTTTCATATGGCCGCCAAGTGATGGAAGACGAAGAGATGCAGCTCAAAGTTGCATAAAGGCCACCGACCTTTCTCTCGACGCCGCTGTGTTCAACTTGTACACTATTGGCGTTAGGCTGGCCTACATGGCCATAAACTCGATTTTACAAGTTTAGGCCGCCAACTTTTGTACTTAGGCCGCCAGCCTTCTCCTTAAGCTGCCTGTTTTGATGCCAGCGTATAGATATGGAATTTGAAGAGCTTCTAAGTTTTCTTTATAAACCTAACCTATTCCTTCTTCTTCTAAAACATTCCTTTAGCCTAGAAAACTCTTAAAATATCCCTCTAAAGCCTTTAGAGATCCTAAGAAGCCTATTGATAATGATTTTGATTCAAGAAGGACCAAGATTCAAGATCTAAAGAGTTAATCATGGAAGAATTTTGGAGGAAACTCTAAGTTCTCATCGGAGATTTTTATTTTGCAATCAAAGAGAATCAAGATTCAAAGTTCTAGGTAAGTATGAATCTTTGCTATTCTTTTAGTGATCTAAAAGTGTAATTTCTCTTAATTGCTTGAATTATATTAAAGGAAGTCAAGTTTTGGAGGAAATTTGGAGAAAACCCTAAATTAGTAATAGAAGAATTTGTGATTTACAATCACAGGAGGAAGACATGTATATACCTAGATTTGTAGTTCTTTTCATATTAAGGTTTGGATGATAACAAGAATATGATTGTTTTATGGAAACAAGTTTTGATAGTGTTTTTGTTATGATCAGGTGTTTTTAGTGAGATTAAGGTTTCTGTTTGTAAAATTATTTCAAGTACGATATTACCTTATTTGTTGCTTATGTTTGTAGGATTAGAAATTGTAATTTGACTAATTATTATCCGATTTTAAAATTTTGTATGCTGCTTGTCTATGGCTGGGTCTGGTAGATCGAGAGGATCGTTGTTATCAGGACGGTGCCTTGATGATTTGTGTGTGTTGTCTTGAGTGGAGTTTTACACAGAGATGATTCCGATAGTCTAAGAGTGGTGCGAGTATGGTACCCAAGGTGTGTGGAGATTTCCTAACACCAATATACATATATATTACTATTTTCTATACTGATTCTTTTTATAGAGTCACGAGTTACTTCAGTTTTAGGACTAGATTGCAGATGGTTTTAAACTATGCTTCTTGCCTGGTTAACTAAAGATAATACCCCGTGCTTGTTACATATGATGATGCATGTGAAATTATATGTTGGTTTGCTCACACACATATTTTTGTGGTATGGCGTACTAGGCCTTTGCACTCACTCTTTTATCTTTTTTAGGAACACGTGATGATCCCATGGTTTTCGATCTATCCAGATATGATGTCTATGTGGATTATGGAGGGATGATAGTGGACCTAATTATACTATTGACTTTTAGATTTGCTTTAGATTAAAAATAGCCATTTGAAGACTATGTGAAGTTTATATTTCCTTTATGAATTCTAAATTTTATGAAACATTCCCTCTGAGGTTCTAAGTTGTTTTCAGTTGGCTTTTGGTTTATGCCAACTAAGTTGTTATAAACTTTTGATTATTATGTGATAATTTTAAAAGTATTCTTATATGTGAGATGCTGATAATATACGAAATCTATATTTATGGATTAGTGAAATAATAGCCAGCATGTCCATCTCTAGTAAGGATACATGACGGGTTATTATATCTTCAGATTAGGGTGTTATAAATGATGTGCTTGCTGCACATTAAAGTCACCATATTGTCATGTTAACTTAATATTTAACTAAAACCTCCCAGTTTATTGAACCAAAATCGTTCATATTTGATTAACGATGACTTTGGTTTGTTGGTTTGATATTAGTTTGACATCTGTTTTATATATGTTTCAATCAGATTATTTGTCAAAAAATATACAGATAAAAAATATATATTTTTACTCATAAACGAACCTTACAAATTAGATAAAAATAAAATACAAAAAAAAATCATATATGAATAAGGCACAAATGAAAAAAGACCATGGAAAAAGACATTTGATAGCCGTCATATAGGTTCCTCCAAATCTTATAGCCATTTAATATATAAAAATCATCATTTCAATCAGTTCAACTTGACCCACTAAATAAAATATTTTTTGTCGAAATTCATGTATAACATGTACCATCTAAATAAACATATTCATCATTTTAAAAACTTTTCTACAATTACATATCCTTATGCTTTGTTGACTATATATGTTTATATGAAACCCTAAATAACCTGTATGATAAATACCTATTAAATGTTTTATTTTCATCAAAAGCCAAATGAGTAGACCTAACAAAAAATTTCAATTATTCTATAGCATTTATTCATTTCTCTTTTCCTCCTACTATGCTAAATTATTTAAATTACTATATAATTTGTTTATTTATTTGAATTTTAGTGATGAAAAAAACTATCTTATGTGTCAATAAACGAAAATTAGAAAATCATTAAAAAAATGGCAATCTAAAGTTATATATACCCTTGAAATTATAGCATCCAAAGTATGTACCGTGCATGGGCAATATTCTCAGCTAGTTTCGGGTAATAATTCGCTTGTTACAGTGAAATTCCCTCATGATAAAATCGATGTTTACCCTTATTTAAAAAAGAAATTAATAAAATCAATTATATAAGAAAATTACAAAGTACTATTGTAGTATCGTGTTTATTACATGTGACACAGTATTTTAACGTATATTGTGCGTAACAAATACAATACTAGTGAAAAGTGAGTATTGTATTTAATATATGTGATATTATATTTTCAATGTATTAAATATAATATTGCAATGGAATTTAAGTAATTTTTTTTCCAACTAATATTTTGTGTAATTTCTTTTAAATAATGTCACAAATAGTACCTGGACTTTGGTAAAATATGCAGTTAGGTACCTAAACTTTGAAAATAATCAATTTAATACTTAAATTTTGAAATGATCAATTTACCATCTAAAAAATTTTAAAATTGATCTAAGTAGTACCCGAATATTTAATGTACATTAAAAAAGTTATTTTAGGTACTGAATTCGTCAATTTCAAATTTTAGGTACTAAACTGACCACTTTCAAACTTTAGATACCTAATTATATATTTTGTCAAAGTTCAAGTACCATATATGATATTAACCTTTTTTATTGTATCAGTAAATGAGAAAAATTATCTCAATTATTCTATATGGGATCATGTGGTGCACTAGAATGGATTCTGAGCGAAACACAACATATATATAGGAGATAATTGTCTATTTGCCAATCTAATAGGAAAAAAAATATGTATACATATTCCCATCAATTAGACAAAATTAATTATATAGCATGTTTCATATGGGATAGCGATATTAATTTTCCACACTTCAAAAATATGATATTAGTGTAGGTTCAATAATCCTTATATGTCACAATATTAGTTTTCCTTACACTTCATTAATGTGATATTGATTTTCTTAGTACCTCATTATATTGCAACTATTAAATACATTATCAATGTAATATTTAGTATGGCATCTTATAAAACAGTAATTATTAGACGCCATATCCATGTAATATTTAGTGTTACATTTCATAAATGTGATATTAAATTGGTATTTTATAGTTAATTTTATATAACTAATAATTTAATTATTTTTTAAAATAATGGCGGAGACATGAACACCCATGTATTATCTTTTAGTATATCCTATTTGGTCTGTTGGTTTCAAGTCATTTTAGCATCATTTTTTTTTTGTTTTTCAAATAGATTATTTCTCTTAAAACATATATAAATAGAAACTAGTATTTTTATTTATAAACTGATCAAATAGGCTAGATATAGATCAGATGCGGACCAGATACATGCAAAAATTGAACAATTCAAATGGAGCCTTATCATTGAAAAACAGCCTAATCTTTTGTATTGTTAACATTCCAATGTTCTTGATGGTCAGCGGCAAGTTAAAAGCTAAGTAAATCCGAAAGATTCCCAAAGGGAAAATAGAGATGTTTCCTACATTAGTCTGAAAATTTCCATTTGTATTATCTATTTTGTAATTTATTTTTATTTGCTTAAAGTTTAGCATTCAAAAGACTATGTTTCTACTTCGTAATTATAACAAAAATAGTGATTTTTCTACTGTTAAAATTTAGATGCAACGATTCGTGTTTTAAAAGAAAAGGTTTAATACACATACACACACATTTAATGTACTTGAAAAGAAAATATTACTTTGTGATTATGTAAAAATAAATAGAATAAAAGATAAATAAATTCAATTTTATGAAGATTAGTTGGTTAATTAATTTTTTTTAAAGTATATATCCTTATATTTTCATCTTTTGATATCTTTAATAATAATAACGTTGCCAAGACAATAATAATCTAGTGGTATTCCTTCTCCTTTTAACCACAAAGAAGTAATAATATTGTTAATGATTTAAATAAAAGAATGTACTGCTCTATTATTCCTTAGGAACATGAGCTACAATTGCTGCTACTAACTTTTAAAGCTACAAAAATCCAACGCCACCGCGAACAAGCAGCTGGCTGCCATCGAGATGCTTGAATTTGCCATATAATGTTTTTTTTTTCCCCTTCTTCAAATAAGGAATTTAGTTTCCCAAATGATCACTATATTCCCAGAGCAGGCATCCAAAACAACTGCAGATTTAATACCGGAAATTTGATCACGCAGCTGCCTGAACTGGACCGTCTGACCGATAACCTCAACCTCGGTCCCAGCTTCTACCCCTGCCCCTGCCCCTGCCCCTGCCCCTGCCTATTCCATGACCACGAGCACGACCACGCCCTGATGACATAAAAGCATGGTTGAGATGGTTAAGCAATGGCAACAGGGAAAAAAGAGCTAATACATCTGTACTTGCTTTCAAACCCAACTAAGAAAAGACATCTGGCCCACGAATTATAGAATCTAATTGCGCTAATTCTGGTCCAGTCCATGCACCTAATAGTAGTTGTCTATCAAACAAATACATTATAGAATATTCTTCATGTAATGCAAACTTTTTATCAAACCAGCGTACCACGTCCTTGGATAGGAGCAGAAGCGCCTCCACTGTAGTCATTATAACTAGATTCTTGATTCATATTTCCACCACCAAACCCCCTTCCACGTCCACGGCGACCTTTTCCACGACCTCGCCCCCTGCCAATATATCCCCGCCCACCATCCCAGCCTGCATCCCCACTGTACTCAACACCATTGTTATTATTACCTACCAAGATACAGAAGGGTAAGAAACATTTAACAATAGGTTAATAAAAAGGTGCGTCTGAAATAACAAAACATGGAGTTCAACAACACTGAGCAAAGGGTATAATAAATCCATGGATAAAAAACACCACCAGCCATCTCTCAGTTTCTCGAGAACATCAAATATCCCCATTAAAGTTTTATTTTGGTCCATTTTACAAATATGATTTTCAATTATTGGACAACCTTACCATCTTTATTCAATCCTAGCCAATTGCTAGCCCAAAATATACATGGCATGCTCATGTGGACCTTCCAACAGAGATACCTATTCGTCCTTAGAAGGAAAAAACTACTGACCCATATTTCAATCCAACATGTGACTCTACGTGTGATGCAAACCCTAGACCGTAAGCCTCAATCCCCATATCCCAACATAGAACAGAAAAAAAAAATAAAATAATCCTCCCAATCATGCTCTCCACCTTCAATTACAAATAAAATCTCCAACAATGTCTAATGTAACCCTCTCATTCAAATACCAATGTGAGATGACATGACCTCTGCAAATATCAAACATACGAGGGTACTACTTTTTACCCATATGCAACACCCCATCTATAACAAACACAAAATATCCAATGTATTGTATTATGAGCTGCCTTTTTTTTAGGGTGTGAAGGCTTGCAAGTACATTCCTATTCCATAAACTATTAGTCAAGTGCCACAATTCCAGAGAGCACTTGGCTAGAATCGAATGAGGGTGGTGAAACTGCCCAATAATGTAATTCTAATGATAAAATGGACCAGAATAAAACCTTACCAACATATCTTTTGGGGAACTTCAGTGAACCCATCTGCTATTTAGTAATCAAGCTACTAATTTTATACCCCAATGGCCCAAAGCAGGATGCGAAAACAATTACGCACTCCAAGGTTATCTCGTTCTGTAGGTTATCCCCAAAATATGAGAAAGTATGGAAAAGCAGAAAAATACAAATGAAACTTATCAGCACACACAATGGTAATAAGAATTTTATGCAAACATGTCAAGTGCAGCAACAAAATGAATGAAACTGAGAGAAACGTATGTGAAGAACGAGTATTCATACTAAAGTTAATATGCAATATCCATAATAAAATAGGAATGTCATTAATATAGACATGAGCGGCAATAGCCAAGAGATGGAAGATACCTAGTCTTCTTGAGGATACTAGGTTAATTTGATTTTATACATGATACACCATATAGCAGGAAGAACTATTTGTGTAATAACTGTACACCAGAAAATATTATCAATATTCAGTTGCATACTTTAGTCATCAAATTCAGGAAGCATATGCTCTAAGGCTTTTGGCAATGACAAAGAAACCAGACAAGGCCAACCGCTACGATGAGGAATCAAAAGTCAATAAGGACCCATTCACCTCTATGGACTTGGCTAGTAAAACACCAGAGAACTGATAAAGAGTTCAACCAATTTAAGCTCACTGAACCTGTCGGTTGAGTTATAGTGTTTATTTTATTTTATTTTTTTAATTTAGAATCATCATGATTGTCAAACTTGCGAGTTACTAGTATGATTTTATGAATTTATGAGTTGGTTATACGATATCGATTCAACTCGCATATATAATCATCATTGGAACAAACTTGATGTAAACTCGCGATTATAGTGAATTGTAGTGTGGTAATTTTACACATTTTTGTTTTATTTGAACTTTGAAAAAACAAGTAATTTAATGTGTTTAGATTTAGGAACTTTTGGGTTAATTCTTGTTGTTTTTTTTTTCCTTTTATTTCCTTTTTTTTTACTTTGGGCTATATATTCCGAAGCATTTTGAACAATTGGAATGAAAATTGAACAAATATATAGTGTGTTTTATTTTCAATTTTTTTTTTTAATTTTCTGTATATAATTTATTTTTTATAAATTAAAAGATTTTTTGCACAAATATTCATTGAAAATAAAAATGCTCATTACTACACAAAACCAGCTGCTCGCATATAATAATTTGAACAAAATTTGCAATACATCTTAAAATTGTAGATTGTGAACCTTTAGTAAATGTAAATAATTACTGTAATTATCAGGATTGATTCAAACATAATAATAAGAGCTTGTGAATTGTGATAGGTAAAATTTAAAAACAAGATTTGAATTGCAGTGGACATGAGAACGATTTGAAGGGGCATAAAATGATCAATATTGTGTCATTATTTAGGCTATATATAACTAAAATTAATGTTGAATTTCTTTATTTTCATTATTCATTTAAAGTTTTATTAGTATAGTAAGTAAATCTACAGTTTTTGCAAGCAAATTTACATTAGTTGTAAAATTTTACGATTCTATATTTCAACTTTATAGATCTCTTAGCGATTTTAGGTGGAATCTCGAGTTTGAAAACCACAAGAACCATAATTGGAGGCTATAGCATTGATTTGACAGGCAATTTGCTCTGACAACCATGCTTTTTTGGGATGGGAGAGCCAATATTTTGAAGTTTTACACAATTATAGCCTAAGAGTATAATTGTTGTTGTCTGATTTATCTCTCCGTGTATGCATGACAGCTCACTAGAGAAGAGCGAGAGGAGGAGGAAGAGGGGGGAGGGAACCTTTTGTTACAAAAGGCAAAGTTCATATGACCTAAAATGGCTAATATAATTGTTACAGCCTCATTTTCTAGCTATGTAGCTCCAAATCAGCATGGGTGTAATCTTGTACAGCAACATAGGCTTCCCAATTCTAACATTTCAAGAAAGAACTTGGATGCCGGCAAAAAAAGAAACAATGAAATAGCAACAGAAGGGGGTGGGGGGTAGGTGTGGGGGGAACAGAGAGACTCCCCTACACACATGGGCTTGGCCCTGATGTCCAGTAAAAGTCAAACAGGGAGTCAAAAAATGAACTTCTGAATTGAACCAAATTCTGCTGCTTCAATACAATATTGAATTTGGCTTACGGTACCATCTTAATCATTCAAATCAATCCCCTGGCATGAACTTATGGAGATGTAACAACCCACATATATAATGGTTTATATGTTACAATGTACAAAAATGCCATCTTTATTTAGCCATAACAAGAAAACAAAGCAAAATTCATTATAAAATGGCAAACTAGAAGGAACAAGAGGAATCAGTAATATGGCACCATTAACTTAAAAGTTGTACCAACAAGATTTTCCACCAAGCCAATTATAATACTCCACTAAAACTTATTCAATAGAGACAATGTATGCTTACCTCTACCTCTACCCCTACCAAGTCCACCACGTCCTCTTCCCCTATTGCGTGGAGATCCATCTATGTCAGTAGTTGCATAAAAGATGTTCAGCTACTTCCAACCTTGAGACATTTTCTAAAATTAAGCAACCTAGTAAGTTATTTACCTCCTTCATATTCAACTTCAATCCATGCCTTTACTTGATCAGCTGGAATAGGAGGCTGATACCTGCATCAAAGAATTCGGGAAGATCATGAAGTAACAGCAAAATGACATTGCGCTGCAATTATTCAGCATACTGTGCACATCCGCCAAATGAGGAAAAAGATGCATATAAGACAAGACAAAGCAGCTAAATATGAATTGAAGTATTCATGTTACCGATTTTCATTATTTCAACATACCCTGTGGAGGATGTGTCCAGCTCCTCCTTGGACAGAGTTATAGTAATCACTGACACATGACGAATTGTCTGCAAACTGCATATGTGCAAACAGTATCAGCTACTACCTCAAACAAAAAAGAAATTACTACACACGGTATGAGATGTACAATTGCTTACGGTAAAAGGCCTTCTTCTAATGGCTCCCACGTATCAGTTATATCAGTAGAACAAATGGAAGTATTCTGATGGAGACCAGCAATCCTTCTCTAGAAAGAGACAGAGGAAAAGAAAAAAAGAATGTGTGAGCATTGGTACACATTGCTAGCTGGTCAGAGCACGCTGATGGTGCCAGGACGTGTTAAGACCAGTGACAATATCATGTCCAATCAAGCCCAGAAAAGAATATCTAATGGCATAAATGTTTCCATGCTTGTATCTGGGTGTGCACAGACCAGTACCGTTGGCAAATCATTTCATCATATCTCATCTGATTCGCTCATTAGAAGTTACTATATAAACTAGGCCAAAACCCATAAAAAAATTCAGTATGTTGATTATTAGTTATTACATTCACAATTAGCTAGGCCACAACCCTTTACAATGTGCCTCCTAGAATCATAAACAGTACCTCAATCTCCAAATGCTGCCTTATCCTTCTCATAAATTATCTCGATGATAAAAAATTAAAAAAAAAAAAAGAAAGAAAGAACCAAAAAATATTTTTAAAAAATAAATTAAAAAAATGAAAAAAAAAAAAGATGGCCGACATCATGCCAAACCCAACTTCTTAGTCTCACAGCAATCTATAAAAGACAATTAATTTAACCAGCTTTCATTTATCAGTGTATGATATATTTTCTAATGTGGCTTCTCGATAAAGCATATTTTCTTCAGATATTTTCCAAGCTTCCATTTATGAATATTAGGGTGAGATAGATGGAGAGAGAGAAAGGGAGGGAGGGCGGGGCGAGAGAGAGAGAGAGAGAGAGAACTTTCACCGAAGTTCTACCTTAATCAATTCCGCAATCATCACGGTCTTATTGACAGCTCTGCCCATAGCTTTAAGAGCAATTTCACTGGACCCTTTCTCCTAAAGAGAAAAAGGATGGAACTCAGAAACCGTAACAAATTTAGATCAATAAAGCGCAACCACTTCACTACATAGCAAAAAGTTAAGCTGCATCATATTCCCTAGACCACAGCATTAAAGCCTGAGATGATATAAAACTTAAAAATCTCATAAAGTGTAAGAAAGCTCTCAGATATTGTTTTACAATCAAACTCTACACCTTGCATGCTTTGTTCAGACCAAAAAGAGCACTCCTGATTAATTCATTAAGTTTTAAACTCCAATTCTACAGAGTAATAAAGATAGGGGAAGAACAAAAAGTACTACGTGCTACCATTCGACACCACATGGCTCTCATATCTAGTAAAAGCCACACGCCACCCCCCTATCCCTCCCCCTCCTTTTCTTTGCAAAACAATACAGGACAGAAAGGATGGTATATGGCAGCCCTACGTAAAAGAACAGGGAGTTGTGTCTTTTTGTTCATTTTGCACAGCAATGGACAACCATATAAATTCTGTGTATCATTTGTTTGCAAAGTATAGTGCAGGACAACATGAAATTTACAAAATTAGTCTTTTCCTTGTTTGTTTTCAAATTTCCAATTCTACCACCATTACCAAACCTGCTTTAATGCCACACTCACCACCATTAATCCTACATCAGCGCCACACCCCTAGACCATACCATATATGATCAATTACAAGCAATTGTGTGATATTTCTAACCAAAAGAAAACAGACATTATTGTGTTGACAGTGAAGTGTGGAAGTTGGTGCTAAATGAGAAGGCCAAAGTAGAAAATTTTCAAACTTATTCAGATAATCAGACACTGTTTTTCTTTCCATGCGCATGCATAGTTATGCTGATGCTGATAACTACTTCAGCATACAGATAGGTTAATTCAACTTTAACAAGAAAATCAGGATCCTTTATTATTTATCCCATACCCCATTGCTTGATAATATCAACCCTCTTATATGATGAGGTAACTTTGCAGCATCAAAGCAAATTGACATAAAATGTGCTTTAAATGCTGACTGGAACTACTTGCTCAGACAATGAAGATACAGCTTGAACCTAAACAAACTATCTCTACCTGATGGATTGACATTACCAGAATAATCCTCATCGGAACTTGATTCCTGAAGTGTTTTTTGCACTTTTTTTCCACAGGCACAAGGTCAGTGTAGGTGCACTGAAGAGATAGTCCTCTCTTTCAAATACCCAAACCATGAAAGTGGTGGAAGGGAAGCAGCATTTGCTGAATTAAGAAGATATGCATTGGGAGGAATTTAAGCATGTTTAGGCATATTTACATACTCATGCTGTGCTGAAGAATTCTTGTTACTTAAGTTTCTTAGTAACAAAACAAAAACTGATACTAGTCCAGTGACGTGCTCCCATTTTTGTAATAACTTGCTTAAAATTATAAAATGAGCACGGAATAAGTTGAATTGTCGCATGCTGTCCCGTAAAACTCTGCAAAAGGAAAGGACCCTAAGTGAGTCATAGCTACTGCTAAGAAGACATATGAGTGCCTAAACTACTTGTTGAGGCCAAGCATTCACAGTATTACTAACCACAACCTGGGACATCACAATCATAAACATATATCTAACAAGCAAATGATCACCACTCGTCACGAGTCAAATACAAACGGAAGAGTCCAGGTTTATTTGATTATGCACTAAAAATGACAAATGTTACATCAGCATTGCACATGAACCAAATCAACTGATACCAACCCCAAAAGCAACTATACAATGAGAACCAAATTACCAATAACACTGCATCAAAACCAAAGATATAATCGTTTTTCCTTTTTTTTTTCCCTCGTAAAATATGGGGGAAATTACAAACAATTGTGAAATTGGACCTGAAGAAGAGTGGTCGCGTAAGTGATGTAATTACGCATACGACCCTGTGCAGTGATTCGAATCTCATTCTCATTGATTGGCGTATCTTCCTTCGGCTTCTCTACTCTCTGATACCGATCCATCTCCGACAACAAACTATAACAGCATTATTAGAAAAAAAAAAATTAGCAGAAAAAAGGTGTAACCTTAAGTATCGTAACTAGTTACTACCTGAAACGGTGTCGCACCGTAGGGACGCAGCTGTGTGGTTTCAGCTTGGTTCAGTTCTCGATTTTGGCGGGTTCAAAAACAACAGAGAGGGAGAGAGAGAGGAGAGCGAAAGAGAGGATAAAGAGTGAGGGTAACAAGTTTAGGGCTTGCGAAAGCGGTTTTCTCGTCACGAAGACCGCTAGTTATGCAACAACTGTTTTACGGTTATCCTTCAGTGTATCCGATCGTTGGACTCTAGATGTGGCATGCGTTGGCATTACACGAGGAAAACCATGTGGGGTGAGTTCGAGCTATACATTTGTTTTTAAGGAAAATATCACGTACCAGATCCACAGATAAGGGGCCTGTTTGTTTGGTTTTTTTTAACAGATATAAATATATTTTTTAATTCTTTTAATAAATTATTTATTAAGAAATAAATATAGATAAAAGAATTAACAATTCTCATCAAAAGATCAAATAAATCAAATATAAATAAAATATAGATGCAAATTGGACATATTTATATATATCATTTTGAACAAGATACAAATACAGATGAAAAAAATATAGATATAGATAATAAACATATAATTTTACTCATAAAAATATTAAATAGATTAGATAAAAATAACAAACAAATACAAATAAAAATAAAAAACAGACCATCCAAACAAAAAAACTAGTAAATACGGCATCCATCCTATATTTGCAAATTTAATAATATCAAATCGTAAAAGATTAATTATAAAAAATTAAATAAAAAATCTTATATTATTTTGTCATAAAATAGAAAAATCTTATATAAAATAATCTATGTAGGTTTTGAAATATAAATTATTTAATATATGATATATGATGGAAAAAAAAATAGCATATAATATGTTTTTCTTGCTATTATCAATTTAAATTATAATGTGAATATTTCAAGAGAAAAGAGAAGGATTTCTTTTTTAAGAAATTAAAATATAGGTGTTTGGGGGAGTGATTAATTTTTCAAAAAGAGATTTGTTGTGTTTTAGAATGAGGTGGTTATTAAAAAATAAATATAAAAAAGAGAATAATATAAGGACTAATATAAAAAAGAGAATAAGATATAATTAAGTGATTGATGTACTTTAGGTTTTGATTTTTTGACACCAATGAAAAGAATTTGCATAATAATGATAGATAATATATTTTCATGCATTTGGTTATTTTTAGAAAAATATGTCAAATTTTTTTTTTTTTGGTATTTGACCTATCAATATTATATAATATATGGTTATATGTAAATAATTTATTATCAGCAAATTACTATATAACTACATTGTGCCAATCAATTTTATTTAAATTAAAATATAAAATATATATTATTTAACAAAATTCATTTACAATTTCTACATTAGATTATTTTCATGTTTAAAGTACAATCTATTGTTTAATTACGATAAAAATCAAATAAATATCATGTTGCTAGAGTTAGAAAAAAAAAATGCAAAGATTGATTTGGAAAATGACTTTCTCTTTTGAAAAGAGTAAGTTATTTTTCCTAATAAGAAAATAAAGAAAATTGTATTTGTCTTAAAACAAGCTAGGCCTAAAGTAGTTTTGAGAAAAAAATTGAACAAAATAAATCGGACCACATCAAATCAAACAAAATTTATATATATATATATATATATATATTTTAAATGGTTTTGTCTGCAGTTTGGTTCAAGATGATGAACAAAATCACGTGTTACAAAATGAACTAAAATATTTAGAAAAAATTCAAATATATTCTTTTTTTCATTTAATTATTTTATTGAAAATTTTTAATTATCTTTTAGATTTTTATTTAGATATTTATTCTTCATGAGAATAAAATTATTTTGGATGTAGTGTGTTAATTGTTGAGGTTTGTCTACAAATAAATTAATATTTTAAGTTTTAGCTTCTAGTATTATGAACATTCTTTATTCTTTCTTTCTTTGTCTCATTGATGGGTCCACTTACTAGTTACCACTAATTAATTCATGTAATTGATAATGTTTTGATAGGAAGCACAATCGATTGAAATTTGTGCCTTATATTGAGAATTGAGATAACACATTCTAATTTTATCAAGTCAAATATATCAATATAGTTTAGGATAATTTAAGATAATGAACTAGTATACAATTATAGTTTTATGAAGGATGATATATTTGCATTAGAAGTTTTGCATATTATTTACTTGAGTTAATCGATTTCAAATATTATTATTTATCTTTAAGTCTCTCAATGGAATGTGTTTTTTATTTTCAAAACAAAAAATTGTTTGAATCACAAACTAACCATTTCTTCTATTAAAAGAAATTACAAATCAAATTGTACAGTTAGGTTCAAAATTAAAAAAAAAAATCAAATCGTAATATACGGTTCAATTAATTTGGGGGACAAATTGACTAAACTGTCAACACCTACCCTTTATTGATATCTTTATATTTTTCAATCCAATAATATGTGTTATTTTAATTTTTTTTAGTTATAACTTGCACAAGTTTTCATGAGTTATTAACTTAGCTATATTTTTTTCCTAATTACACAACTTAGCTCATTTATGAGAGCATTACTCATTTGAATAGATTTGAATATAGTATTGCAATGTTTTTGTAGTTTCCTATTCTTGTATTTTGATTTTGATGCAACTTCAAAAGTAGGACTTAAAATTTCTTAAAGTCGAATGTTCTTACTTTTAGTAATGCTTTGAGTTTAAGTTCTTAATATTATATTTAACATATAGTAATAGTTTGTAATAAAACATAATAGATTGACTATCACAATCTAGTATTTAATAACAACTATAGAATCATAATAAGAATCTATAATACTTGATCGGGTCTTCCGTTTTATACTATTCTAAGATGTATGGAACAATATTCTGCTATATAGGCTCAACTCTTAAAGATTAATAGTTTCTTAAATAAAGAATATGCTCAATTGCACAAGAATTATAAGATCAAGACCATGAACACTCTTATTTATCGCTTATGCATTTGAGATTTTGGAACATCCTGTTTCTCCTTCCTACAATTCCTCTAGGTGATTCCTTTACATGTCATCTCCATTTCACTCTTCCGAGGCCATAAATAGTACAAAATATGCATAAAACACACATGACCACATAAATTGGATCCGCTCATCAACACTTTGGCAACTCTAATGAGGATTAAAGTAAAGTGTGTAACATACCAAGGTGGATCTTCCCCTCCAAATGGAAAAGATCAATGTCAAAATCTTTGTCATCAAAATAGAAGCAAAAACTATGATCATCGTTGATGAGGACCTTAAGCATGTTAAAGTCCCCCATTAGGATGCCTTTGTAATCCAAGCTAGAGTGATGGCTTTCAACTAGTTTCAAGTTGATCATATTAAGAAGAGGTTGAAACCTTATAAGTATGAAATTTTTGGGTTTTGATAATTAACCTGTTAGCGTAAGAGGAATTATCACTCTATTCATGTGGCTTGGGATGACAAACATGGAGGTTGATATGACATCAAGTTACTATTGGTAGACTATTGGTTAATGTACAACATGATTCCCCATACCTACAATGTAGGCATCTGTAAGGGAGACTATGAATTATCTAGGATACTCTATGTCAAAGCCCTAACAAGAGATGAAGTGTCTTAGATTTACTCATCATTTGAGCTACCGGTTGAGAATAAAGGGGAACCTACAAAGCTAACTGAAGAAATTCAACTTGGCAACACCACCAAACAAATAATTTAGATAGGCACTTTATTGCACCTTAAACTAAAGAAAGAGCTTATCAACTTTCTCAGAGATAATTGGGATGTACTCGTCTAGTCTTTAACGGACATGCCAGTGATCAATCCACAAGTAATCATCCATAAGCTTATCATAGATCTAAATATTAAGCTGGTGAAGCAAAAAACATGACATTTTGCTGTTGTTTAGCAAGCTACTATAAGAAGAGGTCTATAAATGATTAAAATTTAGATTTATTAGAGAAGAGAAATACCCTACTTAGCTCACAATAAAAAAAGCTAACGAGAAGTAGTCTTTGTGTGTTGATTATATCGAGCTCAAGAAGGCTTAGCTTTAGGATTGTTTTCTACTTCCACGAATCAACCAACTCATAGATTTAATATCAAGCCATTCATTGTTAAGCTTCATGGATGCTTTTTCTGGTTATAATAAGATAAGATGAAGCTAGAGGATTATATCCATACATCATTTGTCACCGCTTTTAGAATGTGCTGTTACAAAGTCATGCCATTTAGCCTTAAGAATGTGGGAGCACAAGACATAGAGGTTAGTAATGAAGGTTTTCAACGAACAAATTAGGTGAATATGGAAGTACACGTGGATGGCATGATAATTAAGAGCAGAGAGCCTGAAAACCATATCAATCATCTACTAGAAATGGTTGGTTGGCTCAAGCAATATTAGATCAAGTTTAACCCACAAAAGTGTGTTTTTAAAGCCTCATCCAAAAATTTCTTAGGATACATAGACACTTGATAGGTGTTGATGGTCTAATCCAGAACAGGGGCCTCTCAACCCAAGTTTAGCCCAAGACCCAATTGGATATATCACTTGAACCAAGGGCTTACCCATGTTAGCAATGGCCTGGAGACTTGCCTGAACATACTTTGCCCCAGCTTAGCATCCGACCGACTCCTGCAACACTCAATTAGACCCTACCAGATGTTTATCAACATATTCTCCTCGGTTGTACTTAGCACGTTCGAAAGTGGATTAATAGGTCCACCCCACATCTACTACAACCATCTCAAACCTCCCACTTATCCATTATCCCATATTGTGTTCAACTGCCAAGGATTAGCCAAATATAAGTACTCCTATTCCTCCATAGGATGGGCAATATCACAAGCTCCATTATTTATACTTGTCATTTACATGCCTTTTTAACATGATTATTGATTTAAGCATCAAAGTGGTACCATTGGGCCTAAACTTAGCATGTTACTAACTGTGTTTCTATTTTATAGGCCCATCTTTCTACCCAACCCAATCTAGATTATCAATATCTAGCCTCTATCAGATTTAAACTAGCAACAATTGACACCGTCTATAGGAAACTTGCCACTTCGTGCAACTTTTTCACCTTTACTTCTCTCCTTTAAACATTTTACTTAAATACATGAACTCATCAATATCACAATGCCTCCTCACCTCAAAAGTAAGAAATCTTCCTAAGGTCTAAAACCTTAGGGGTGATTCTATTTTGCCCACAAGTCCACCCAACACACAAGTGCCGGAGGACTCACCAACAGGACCTAGTGTCTTCCTTGCTCAAGACGAATCACAAGGTCTGGGTTGCCTAGACAACTTGGAAAACATGCTCCAACAACTTGTGGGGCAAAACATTAAAATGATGAACCATAACAAATAGGTTGAGCAATCCTAATAAGAGTTGGAGTTGGGAATACATGCTTCCCAATAGCAAGTTAGCAGTAGCAAGTTCTAGCCACCTCAATCCTACCTTCGCTCTTTTAGCAACCTTAGCAAACCATGTTATGAGAGTATCCCTAAAACTTGGCCTCAACCTCTTAAGGGTCTCAGATCTATAGGTCCTTTAGGGTCAGGGACCACTCCCTTCCACCCACTGTTTTTAAAACTCACCTTGATGTCCTTCCTCAATTGATCTCCATAAGTATTAGGGGAGACGTTTTGAGGACCTAAAGCTAAAAGATATGGAGAAATAAATTAAAAGAATGTTCGAAATCAAGGCAAGTAAGCAAAGCACCCATATGTTTAAAGCAACCCCTTTGTTAATAACAGTTAAGCCCCCCAATCATTTGGTCTATGATCGAGGAACCCTATCCCCCTGGCTTTAAGCTACCTACGTTTAAAATGTACGATAGGACCACTAGCCTAGAAGAATATTTGGGACCACTGGCCTAGAAGAACATTTGAGACATTAGAAGGACTAGATACTAGTTTTCAGCTTCAATGATGCCATTTTCTAAAAAGTGTTCGCAAGAACACTAGAGAAGGCTGCCACCAACTAATACCATAAGCTACTTATCAAGGCAATTACAACCTTTGATGAATTGGTCATTGCATTCAAGATACATTTCACAATCAGCTAACCACTAAAAAAAGACACTTTGTCTCTCTTCCTAGGAACCTAAAAAAAGTATGAGTCTCTTTGAGACTATCTTACCTACTTTAACAAAGTTGTCACTATGGTCGATAACTTAGATCTTAGTAAGTTCAAAAGAGTAAAAGTCTGTTCCACTCTTGCCAAATGCTAACCACAACTAGAAGAATTCCATGAGCAACTAGAAAGTATATTCAGCGCGAAACATCTCACAATCGAAATGAAATCAAGATGTCTAAGAGGGATTTCCATAAAGACTAGAAGGACAAAACCATGAAAGACCACATTAGGCCCTCAATAGATAAGGAAGGATCGATAGGATATAATAGGAAAAGCCAAGGAATAGAGGTTCTTCGAATCCAATTTCCTCCCTCTTAGTTGGTCCCAAGAAGAAATATTCCTCGAGATCAGAAACTCACGTAAATTGCACGAGCCAACTAGGATATGTGAGAATCTTGGGAAAAAAGACTGATAAACCAAATTTATTCATATTTTGTGAATGCCAAAATGAACCTTTATTGATCATTTTATTAAGAATTTGGCACTTCAAAACATTAATATATGCTTTCAGGTCTTTAAGGAAATATTTTTCAAGGAAAGCAAAGAGGGTCAAAAATGCAAATTTTGGATTAAGAAGAACTTAAAATGACAAGATCAAGCTATGTTTTTCAACCATTGCAAGGAGGAAGCAAAATTAAAGAATGAAAATCAAGCTTTTGAAAGACATTTGCAAGACATGACCTGTCTCTCACCATGTCAACCTGGAAATTGAACTTTGCAAAGGACATTTGTGAGACATGACTTGTCACTCGCCCTGTCGATTTAATAAAAAGTCATTCAATGAGAAAACGACTTTTTAACTACAGTAACCTCCATTTTAAGACAAAAACGTTATTTCGTATGGAAGGAGCGTTACTTGAAGGGCCAAAAGACTCATAACCTCCAAAACCTTTCATCTCTCCTCATCAAGCGCAATTAATTCCATTAAATGAAGATGGTTATAAAAAATAGATGGTGAAAGAGAAAGAAGACAACAAGATTTGAGAAGGAGTTTTAAAAAGAAAAGAGTTCTGGAGATTCAATAACAATTCAAGATCATCAAGGATTGAAGATTCAACATTTTTGAGCTATAATCTTTTCGGGTAGTATCATGAGTTCGAATTTCTATTTTGAATTTCATGTATTACTATTAATTACTATGAAGGATAGTTTTTCAGATCTGGGTTTTGTCGAATTTCATATTTATCAGTGTTGAGACTTTGTTTTTAATGATATTAAGTTCTTTGTTCAATTGCATGTTTGTTAACCGTTCTTAAGTTTGTATGTCGGAAATACAGATTTATGCATGAATTTCATTTAATTAATTGAAAGATTACTTTTATGAATTGATATATGCAATTGAAGAGATTTGTTTGTAATTCTAGACATAGAATAGCAAGAATCTTCTATTCTTAAGTTCATGTTATTATGCAAATTTAGGTTGCTATTGATTGAGGAGACATCCTAATCGATTAATCTAGGTTTAGATAAATTGTTAGATTCGAAAGAATTGATAATTTGCTCAAGGAACTCTATAGCTTAAGAACTAATCTAATTATCTAATAAAGATTGTCAATGATTCACATGATAATTGAAAGTAAGACAAAACCTGGATTATTAGACCTTTATTGAATCTTGTTTGGTTATTGGAATTGTTTTTAAAGAAAATTAGATAAGTAGTAAAATCATCAAAAGTTCAGTTAGATAGTAGAATACGATTTAGTACTAGTATTTGCCTATTCCCTGAGGACGATCCCGATTTTTAAAAGCTATACTATATTCACGATAGGTACACTGCCTATTACCTTTATAGTAATTTAAGAACGGGCCTTTAAAATTGAAAACTACGCTTGAAGGTAATCATCAAAGACCCTAGCAAATTCCGTGACTCCACCAAGATGCAGCCACAACACTAATGCCTACTTCTAGTTATAGGTTACCCTCTAGGAAGCCATCAAAAAGGGATACCTAAAGCAATATATTGTCAATCTAAACACAACATAAAAAGGCCAACCTAGAAAAGATGACCTAAATGCGCCAGGGAAGCAGCCAATTACACAAATTAATTTTCCAACAATGCTACTAGAGAAGTTGTTAACTTTATAGGAAGACCTCACTTGGTTGTCCTCTCGAACATCTCTAGGTACATAATGGAAAAGAAATCGTGCTCTTAGAAAAAAAAGGAGAAACTCGACCTATCCTTAAAATTCACCGACTTCAACGTCAATGATGTCAAGGTCCTTGATAAATGCGAATTAACCTTTATTTAAGAAGGGTATTTTGAGTTTACTGATTGGTTTTTACATATAATTGTAAGAAAAAAGGTACTTAATTAGTTTAATTATTGCTTTTAGGTTTTGAAGAGTTATTTGTACTTAAAAAATGATTTTTTGATAAGCTGAAGCAAGTTTTGGTTAAGATGGAGAAAGATTAAAAAGTGCGAAGTACACAAGAGAGAACACAACCTAACTCGTGTGGAGAATAGAATGTAGTATAAAGTAAGTACAAGGGTGGTGTTAAGACTTGTGTGGGGGATCAAAAGAGTATTTTGTGCTATACGACTTGGAACATGCGTGGTGTTCAAATTTGTATAGGTGGTGCTTCATCGAGTAAATTAAGCTTATTCCATAGTACGTGAGTGGGGTACATGACTTATGTATTTTTTTGAAGTTATCTAAATTTATTTTGCAAGATATGATTCTGATACTGGATAAACTTCATCATAAAGACTAAGAGAGAGGAAAATAAGGGAAGAATCCTAATATGAAAAGGAAAAGAAGATTTGGGAGGTTTGAAAGAAGATCATACATATATAATATATTTCAACCCAAAATTCTACAAAGAAGAACTTTTTCATATCTTTTCACTTTGAACTTTAGAGATCTATATTTTAGAGTGAGAAAGAGAAATTCAAGATTCAAGATTGCTGAGTGCTTAAAGAATCGCAACTATTCAAGATCAATATACGGGGTTTATTATGTTTCTTATTCTTCTAGAATTAGTGATTTGATTGTTCTAGTTATCGAAGAGTTAAGAGTTTATATCCTTAGAAGAATCCTACTTTATTATGTAATTGGATTATTAATTTTTCAATGATAAATTAGTTTTCTTAAATTCATCTATGTACTTTATTGTTTTTCAAATGATATTTGTTAGTGTATCAATTTAACTTTTTTTTATTTCATATAAGTTGATTGAGAATTTGCTTCTATGAATAGATCTTGCATAGATGAAAAGAATTGCATTCATACCTAGAGATAAGATGACATAATTCTTCCATATTAGGTTAAAATCTAGAGTTAGGTTTTAAATCTGATAAGGAAATTCATTATTCAATAATGTGGTTATTAACTAATTAACAAATTCCATGGTTTAAGAATATAATCTATGAATTGAATATCATTATAGGGTAAAAGTTACATAATAAGTAGAGTTAATTCAAAGGATTAGAGTAAGTTGTAAATATAATATTTTAAAGAAAAGTAATCTTAAGTTTGATATATTAGTTCATAAGAGTGGTTACCAATAGCAATTAAGATAATTGATATTTGGAGGTTAGATAATAGCATTAAGGCGGCAGTAGTAATTGAAAAAGATCCATGAAGAATGATACTGGTATTTAATTTGTATACTATAAACTGATTAGTATATTTGCATAAGTGATCGTAGGATAGTATTAGTATTAGATTTTTAACTTGTTCATAAAGCGATCCATAATCTCCTATCAAGACTGTCACGCCCAGAGGGTACCTTAAATGTGGCGGTCCGCCGCATATAATATTAAGCTAATGAATGACAACTTAGCCACGCAAGAGCTTCTATATCATATGCAAGGCGTGCTTCCAAGATAGTAGGAAACTATAAGGGTATTACGTTTAAATAGATAGCAAAAGCAAGCATGAACTTAAATAGATAAACATAAGATCTTCATTAATACAAATTCGTACATCATCTTAGGGGCATTCCCCGCCTTAAAGTCTTTGTTCAACTATACTAATACAAAATAAACATAACTACCAATAAGTTTACTATAGAGATTTTCTAGAAGTCTATGTTCAAAACTAAAAATACATAAACTTCTTCCAAAAACTCCTAGTAGCTTACGCTCGTACCTGGCATACGGGGCTTCTTGGGGCCAACCATAGATAATCATACTGTAATAGAAAACTATAAGGGTATAAGCAAGACTAGCTTAGTGAGATAATTCCATCTATAAGACATTTCTATAATTCATACAAGTATTTTAATCAAAACATATGAAATGCACAAATCATATAAACAAGCAAGATACACATGATTAACCGAAAATCAAGTGTAGCATGGATTTAACGCTCTCCATGACAAGAGTTGGGAGGTTATAGGCCATACGACCATCAATATTTGCAGATTTACCGGCTCCTGCTTGCCCTGTAGACTTTTTGGCTCCTACTAGCCACCATGTAGACTTTCCGGCTCCTACCACCCACCACTACCATTTCCTCGTTTCCCCACACGAAGATTAGTTAGTGAACAAATGTGACTTATGTGAATGATATGCACGAATTGATTTCAATATAATTTTCACCATAATTGTTTAGTTCAAGTTAAAGGCGATCAACACAATTTTTATCATATCAAAACAAGAATCACAATTTATTTACTAACCGACTTCCGATATTCTTAACTTGTATTCAATCATTCATAATACCAAGTCACGCAATAATTATCCACTTTTATCTTTTTCTTAATTGCTAGTTCTACTAATTACAAGCACAAAACAAGGAAATGTAACTTAGTAAAAGGAATAACTCACTCCATAACGGTATATCTAATCGAAGTAGTCCTTCGAATAGATGATCTCAGGTCCCTCGTCACCTAAACAAGATGAAATACCTAAAATGAGTCTTTTATAAAACTTCTATTCTTGAAGATTCTAAACTTTTCTTAAAATCGCGGTAAAATCGTGTAAGAGGAAATTCCAACTTAAAATGACTATAACTTGCTCATTTTAACTCGGAATTTCGCGTATAATATATCGTTTTCTATCTACTCGAAAAGATCTACGCATTTCTAAGCTTATTTTCATAAAACTAAGTCGTTTGGGTTCCGAAAAAGCAGCAACCAGATTCCCCACGAATTTGTAAAAACTTGAGTTCCTCTTTTTAAATAAAACTCAATTGAAGACATGAATGTTCCAAGTATTTTTATAAACTTTTTGGAAGATATATACATATATGTATTGACTCATAACAAATGGATGAAGTAAATTGAGTTGTCTCAACTTATGAAAAAGTAAAGTTTTAAAAGATTTTGAACTTCGAGATTTTGTTGGAATATTCATTTTTGAAAAGGTCTTGAGTTATTTGAGATGAATATTCCTTTTTCTAAATTTAATCTCTTGTAATCACTTTAAATTCTCAAGGAGTGGTTTTTATTTTCTATACTTAGATTCCAACAACTTTTAAAAGTAATAACAATTTCATAAAATGATGTTTTTGTTTCTTGTAATGATTCCAAAAGAATTTCTAATATTTGATGAAAAATAAGTTTTTATAAAACCTTTTGTTTATTTAAGAAAAATCGTTTCTAAGCATGTTTATGAGTTTTTAAGAAATCTAGTCTCTACATCTATTTCTTTTAGAAAGAATCTTTAGTTTAAGAAAACACTTCCTCATTTATTTTTGTTGAGACAAAAACATTATGTTTATGCATGAATATGAATCATAAAATAAAGGAACATAATAACTTAAAAGAATAAGCAAATAATGAAATAAATCAAGTATTGGGACCTTAGTTTCATCAAGGTACCCCGGGACTAAGAAAAGACTAGTCCGAAAAGGAAAGAAAATGTTTTGACTTGATGAGGACAAGTCTAAGACTAGAAAGACTAGTCTTAAGAACAACTTGACATTAAATAAATTGCAATGAAGTAAATAAATTGCATGGAAGATAAATAAATTACAAGACAATGAGCTTATATGCTCTAAATATTATATATATCTATATAGATATATTAGATAGTAATGAACATAAAAGAACATAAAGGAACATAAAGGAATTGATATTATGAACAAAAACAAAGTATGAATCTATTATTGCTTTCTTAACCTTCATGGTTTTAGAAAATACACATTAAGTTCATACTAAGTAGATGAACATAGGAACTTCTTGAAGAATTTTCACTTAAAAGAGATGAACTAGAGAGAGCTTCTTGGAAGAACTTTCTTGGAGATTTGGAGAGAAATTTGAGTACAGTAACTTTAGTAAAGAAGTGGTGTGAAAGAAGTAAAGGTATGAGGGGGTATTTATAGGAAAATGTGAGAGATAATTTGTGTTAATTAAATAAAGTAAAAATAAAACAAATTGGAAGAGAAAGAGAGGGGGCTAGCTACATATGGGGAATTGGGGAAGAAAAATTTATTTTTTTGTATTTTTGATAATTAAAAGTAAGAAATGAAATATGTGAAATTTTATTGGAAATGAAAATGTGTAAGAAATAGGTGTATGGCTTGTAAGAGTAGGTTGTAAGAAAAAATAGAGATAGATGAAAAGTGTAGAATAGTGGAAAATAGTGTAATATAAATAGATATGACAATTAAATACCAGTAGTAAGAAAATACGTGTATAATTGCGATATCTGATATTTTTAGCTACCGAAAAATTACGAAATTGATATATTTAAAAATCTTATATTTTTACGAGTCTAACGGTATATTCGGAATATTTTTCCTATTCTGAGCTCTCGGACATTTCAAGAGCCGTGTCTGATTGAGTTCAAAGGATACTCGAATTTCACAAATTTGATATTTTTATATAACCTATAGCTATTACGAACTATTATAGCTAATAATCCCAACTTCGTTTTCTAGGGCTAGGGAAAACGCAATGCCCGACTTAAACGGTTACGATAAACTAGGGTTTTGTTGACTCTGGAAATCCGGTTGACTTCCAATTAGGGTTTAAACCTTAAATTCGAATCCAAAATTTTGAGGATTTACAAAGATGCCTTGGTCATAAAGCTTGAGTTGTTGGTTTTGACATAATGATGGTCTTGGTAGACACAAAAAGTAATGTCGACATCATTTTCAACCATGCATACAAGCATGAGATATACCACTTCAACAGTTAACCAGTTAAGGTCAAAGGGATTATTACCCTCCTAGTGAGACTCGACAACGATAGACATCGGGCCTAGCATGACGTGGAGTTCTTAATAGTTGATTGTTAGTCACCTTACAATATGATCTTTGGCAAACTTATCCTATTCCTTTTTCGTATGGTTCTATCTCTTACCCACTTGAAGGCTAAGTTCCCTACCTTAACCAAGGTCAATATATGTAAAGGACACTGATTTTATCACTTGTAGTAAATAATTTGTGACCAAGTTTTAAAATTTATAAGTTCTAAAGTTCCATTTCTCTTCATCACTACCATAGTTTAAAAGGTAAGTGTACCTATCAAAGTATAGAACAATAGGTCGTATTCCTAGGGTTGTTAGCTTCTACTTTAGTCACTCTAATCTATTATCTAGCTTAAGAGATTTAGCAGATCATGAGGTAACAAATCTACAACTGAATAAAACAATTATTAACATAAAAGAAAATTTTAGATCTATTCCACAGAAGATTAAGATCAAATACAAGAGATTGCTTAGAAATTGCTTCTCTAAATCATTCACATATGATCAAGAGAAAAATCATAAAAAATCATTGATGCATTGTTGAATTAGACTTATACAATCATATTCATTGAGACATGTTAGAGTCTCTTTCGAGATAAAAAACACCTAAAACTAAGTCTACCTGCCAGAATCTCTTCTTGACTATTAATTTATAGATTTGCATAAAGAACAAGAATCCTTTAATTAACAACACATCTTATGCAATCAATCAAAGATAGAAAAATTTCATTGCTTTTTATCTTTAGATGCTATGAGCAATTCTCATTAATGGCTTAGATCTATTCCATTGAACAAATTTTCAATTCAATTCAAATGAAATCAAGCATGAATTTATAGTGCACATGCATAAATTCAAGATCACATAAGTTAAAGCTATCAATTATAATTCAACAATATTTCAATATTTCTATGAATTAGATCACATGTTTTAGATATAGATCTACTAGATCTAAGCAAAATTCAATTACTTCTTAATCATTTATATCCAATCAAATTCGAAATCAAAGAAGTAGTAGATGATAAGGATAGATAACACTAGTTTGTCATAGAGTTCTTGTAAATGATCTTCAAGAAAGCACTTAAATTGATTAAAAAAAAACCTAAAATTCTGTTGGAAAACATAAGAGAGAGAAAAGAATATTTCTTTTCTCCTCAAAAACTAACTAAAGTAAGTAATATATGTGAAGCAAAAAATAAATTCTAAACTCCCTCTATTCATAGCAAAGTAGTTATTTACTTGCAATAGCTTGTTAAGTGCAAAATTTGAAATTTGGCGCGAAGGCAATTGTAGTATTAACTGGAGGTACAAACTTAAAGAGCGATTGCTTTTGTGAGAAACATTCATCCTTAAACACAGTTACCTTTGTGAGAGTGGTTGAAATTGTGGATTTCATCATCTATCTTTACCTTTACTGATCACGGCCGTGGATCAAAACGCGAAAATTATTTCTTTAAAATTCTTTAGTAGGGGAGATTGATTGATTTTTGCTTCATTTTGTTGTTTTCCTTCTTTTCTTCACTAAAAATCTTCAATTCCTTTGTTTGACTTAGAAGCTAAAAAGAACAATTTTAACAATTAAGCACTTATTTCAAGAGGATATAATAAAATTATCATAAAAAAAACATCCTTTCTTTCTATTTGAATAGAGTAAATAAATCTTATCAAACACCAAGATTTATCTCAAAAACTCTATGTCAAACCTTCACAAAGGACAAAGTGTACTAGATAAACTTCTTCCTTGAGAGTCAGAATGTTAAGATCGAGTCCCAATCAAAATGGGTAATCGGTTAAACCTGCTAAAGAAATTCAATTAACAGAGGACCAATCTTAGATCACAACTATCATGCCTCAAAGGGTATCCTAAACGTAACAGCACACCACACTCAATATTAACACTTAAAATGACAACCTTAGTAATCCAAAAAGTCTCGATATCGGGTGTAAGACATACATCCACGATCATAGAGGGCCAAACTTTAGAACAAGCCTTTTAAGCAGTTATATGTAGTAGCAATCAAGAATGTAAATCATAACAATATAACCAAGGTTCCAAAAATATAGAGTCTTACAAACATTAAGGGGCAATCCCCATAAAAAATAGCTAAATCTAATAGAGTCCATATTCATAATAGATATATTTTTGGGTTTTATTTAGAAGTATATATCTACTTCTAACTCTTGACTTCTATCCAAGGCTCTTGACTCCATAAAGGAATTACCTAGGTGAAGTATCCCCTAGGCTCCAACCAAAGGTATGAGTGCTTCAATACATATCTAAGAGGGTATAAGTTACGCGCTTAGTGTGAATTATTTCCATAATTAAACACCCAACAAGCAAATCAAAACAAGTTAATTTAAACAATCAAATGAGATGCACAAGCATGTGAGCACACAATATATACGATTTTCCGAGAATCATATGTTGAATGGATTTACCCCTCCATTCAGGGTTAGGTATTGTAGGCTTTATAGACCAATTTTTACAAATACAATTCCATTGTAGTTTTTGTTCAAGCCATTACCTAATTGCAAAAATATAATTCATTTCCTTGTAGTTTTTTCAAGCCATTACCCAGCTGCAAAAATATAGTTTATTCAAGTGTTTATGCACCACGACTTAATACGGGTGACCCTTCACCGCTTTGTAGATCTTTCAGGCTCTACGGACCTCATTACCATGCCTTTGTCCCATCAAGGGTATAGTAATGAATGCAATGAACTCACCCATTGGTATGTATGAATCAGTTTAATTAAGTACTCATGGCAAAATTAAATATTTTACGGGTGATCATAGAATTTACAGACAAGTCATTCTTATACTAAATAAAAATATTTATTATAAACAATTCCGTTTTGATATACTTAGTCATAATTTCAATCATATATGTAAAGCACATGCACTTTTCCATTTATCTTTCCTAATGCTAATGTCACTTATTTAAGAGCA
This sequence comes from Combretum micranthum, assembly GCA_024138025.1. NCBI lineage: Eukaryota > Viridiplantae > Streptophyta > Magnoliopsida > Myrtales > Combretaceae > Combretum > Combretum micranthum. The sequence continues at coordinate 51,066 of JAMXBD010000753.1, read as the reverse complement.
AAAACATAAGTGCAAAAATATAAGAAATAAACTCACTCGGCCATTTGAGCAGAAACTTCTAGTTAAAATAATCCTTAGGGCACGGGAACTCGGTCCCTACGTCATCTATACAAGAGAAATACCCAATGTGAGTATTTCTTGAAAGTTTTACTTGTAAACCCTGGAAATTTTCACATTAATACATGACTCTAAAATAGAAAGTGTGAACTAGCTAGTAAACCTAGAACTCAACAAAAACCTAAAAATAGATCAATGAGCTGAATTTAGCTGGATTATGATATAAAAGCCTGAATAAAAACTTCTCTAACCTTAATTGATACCAAAAACGAAATTTCGTATCTTGAGTGGATAACTCAAGATATAATTAAAGATAACCCAAATTTTCAAACGCCGAAACTTGTCATACAAATAGAAATAGATAGAAATAGATAAATATCGAAAATAAATGGCTACTATTAAACTCAACAAAAGACTTGAGACTAGAACTATGAGTAGTAATGAGCCTATATATAGATTTAAACCCTAAAACAAAGATTTTTAGATAGTACTAAACACTATTAATAAGATTTCATAGTAGGTATCGAAAACTTAAGATATCGAGATAACTTGGTTAAGATATAAAGAGATAATGAGTAAATAACAAATTACGCTTATAATTAGGAAATGATCACTTAAGGATAAACTGTTAGGGTCATAAATACACAATAAAATATAAACAGATGTATAACTAATAATCTAGACTACAAATAAATATTTTGATCACACCATTGTTTTAGTTAGGATATTCTTAAGCTATTGGAGCCTAAAACAAAATTGACCTATTAAGCTATAAAAACCTTAATCACGAGAGCTAAAACTCTGAAAATATTTAATCGTGTAAACTTTAAACTTAAAGTTGAACTTAATAGCAATCTAATTTTTTTAGACTCTGTAAAAATGCTTTTAGTCAAGAAATCTCAAGTAAATGATATATTTTACCTGAATAGCTTAATGAATTACCCTAAAACTAAGATAATTATTAACTAAGCAAATATAATAATTTTTTTCCTCAGATCCAATTGAAATTTCAGTGCAAGTGGATGGAATTGTGGCCTTGTTTTTCTCGGATAGATGCAAGCCGAAATCCTCCTCATTTTGTTCCAAATTGTTCTCTTTTAAGTCAACAAAATACACACACACCAATCAAATGGAGACAACACATCAAGCTCAATAAATGCAGTAAAATACACATACCAACACACACAAACGGAGGAGAAATCTGGGAGTTTTTCACACTATGAAAACGCCCTTCATGTCCCTCCCATCTTCCATATAAATACTATAATGAACAAGCAAACAAAGCTAATTAAATCTCACAATTTCCAGTCCAAACAAATACTAAAACAACACTCTAAACAACCACAAAACCGACCCCAACTCGCTCTATATAATAGCTGCTTGGATCAAACATAAACTCTATTAAAACACTTCAACAAAGCTTGGAAAGAACATATAAGGTAAGTTGATGTATTTTAAGTTAGTTCTTTGCTCAAACAATACTCTAAACCGTGTACTGACATTGTAACGCCCTAACCTGTTGGCATTACAACCCGCCACGTGTTCTCTCTTCATAGAACACGTTAAGGCTATAATTTCCATAAACAACATAAATATCACCTGTATAACTCATAAGGTATATAAAAATATTGTAGTCCTCAATAAAATAATTCATATGATAAGAACATAATTCTCATAATCAACTAACTCAACCTTGTTGACATAACTGCAGGTCAACAAGTCAAACCATGCCCTAAAACTGTCACCACATGAAATCTCCAAATACAATTTAAAATTTCAATAAACAAAATATAAATCAATCATTAAAGTCTTCTCAGAGCCATCCTATATCATCTATGACTAAACAACTAGTCATCAGCAGGGCAGTTAGGACCGCTAACGCCATCCCCATCCTCATAGATGATATCAAAACCCGAAAGATCATAGATCACATTATCATCATCTGCACCTGAAATGTAATAGAATAAGCGGCGAAGCTCAGTACGATAATATCTAATCTAGTTCAAGCAAGATTATGCACAAACAACATGTATAAATAAATGCAACTAAACTAAATGCATACAATAGTTTATTATCTATTTTAGTTCAGCAAAACAACACAGTTCAGAATCTAGTATACATAAATCCTGAACCCAGAGTAACTCAGACTCTGCTATAAAAACAACCAACTGATTTGAAAATAAGTAATCATATATATATATGGATGTGGGTACTCCCTAAACATCCCAATTCCTGAACACTTAAATTCTACCGGAATCATTTCTTATAGCACGAGTCCACTCGGGACAACCTCACACTAAGATCATTAGGGTGCCTCGCCAGTATCACTGTCTGCCAGGTCTCTTCTAGTCAAAGCCAACCACAACCAGACAGACAATTATTAAGCCGAATATTTATTAAGTTCATTATGCAATTCTGTTCCTACATCCATTCACAAAAATTCTAATCTACAAGCACATACAACAACAATGGATTGGTCGTACCTTTCTAAATTTCAGGAATCCAAATCAAATCCTCAGAATTTGATATCAACAACACAAAGTCAACCCAAACTCCAGCAATTCTTATATCCAAATCAACCACAGTTTCACAACTCCAAATGTCCTGTTACAATATATATATATATATATATATCTCAACAGACATGATCGTAATATCTTAACATAAAACAACCTATCTAAACTAACCTGATACAGAACTTCCCAAACTCGAATTATACTGATCATTAACCCTAAGCACCTCCAATAATATCAAAGAACGGTATTTCAAATCCTTAAATCAGAATTTCCACCAAAACCCTATAAAACATTTCATATGATCAATATCAAAATATCAAAGCTGTCCAATTTCGTATAAAGAGGATTTAAACTTATACTTACTGATATGGAACGTATAATACTTGTTTCTTCTCTTCCTATTCTGATCAAAACACGAGCTAGGGTTTATTCTTCAAATCCTTCATGAAATATTCATCCAAACCCTAAGATACTGTAGACACCCAATTTTTGCCCAATTAATTAAGGCTTAAATTTATAAAGTTAATTAAACAGAATCTTCATTTTTGTTTAATTAAACTCATTTTTCCAAAAGCCTTAATTAAGTATTGATGAAGTTGGCTAAGTGATCAAGGCACAGGCCAAATGGCCTGTTGATTAAATACATTGACCCAAACACACTCTCAAGCTCAAGGACCCAGGTTCAAACCCTAGCAAAGGCAAATTTTTGCCTTTTTATTATCTTATTTTTTGCCTCCTCAAAGTGACTTTTTGCCTTACTTTGCATCAATTTTTAACTGACAAAACATCATTAATTGTTGAAATTGATGATGCCATTGCAAAGTAGTTATGGAATATGAAAGATCAATACACAATTCATGTGTAAAAACAACCCAAAAGTCACAAAATTCGTGCTAAAAAAATAAAAAAATAATACAATTTATGAAACATTCAATTGCAAAAATGAGAAGTTACAAGAATTGATAAAATTGGATGATTCATCTGCCTACATTGAATGATTTGATGAAGAATATGAAAAATCAATCATCAATTCATCAGTTTGAAACAAATTAAACACGAATTATTGGATTAAATTCGTGAAAATAAAAAGGCAAAAATCGATTCGTTTTCGAAACAGTACGAAATGTAAAATTGAGCTTGCAATCTATAAATAGAGGGTCCTAAGATCAAAAGGCACAAGTCAATTTCGAAGAAACACACACATAACAATATCAATTCGAAATTTTCAAATTTAGGATGTAAGATTCGAATTTTTCAAATTCGAAGTGAATGAATCAGATTTGATCCAAATTGAATGGTTTAGGAGTGTTGGAAATAAGTTTTAATTGTTTTAGTGTGCTTGGATTTGATCAAATTGATCAAAATCATCTCTGCAATTTTTTTTTATTTTTCCGTTTGAGCCGCCAGCGACACCACCACGAACCGCCACTTCCGGTGGATCTGGGCGCGAACCACCACCACCAGCGGATGTGCAACCACCAAAGGAGTCGGGCCGACAAGCTTGTGGAGGCCAACAACCACCAGGGACGGCCGATGAAGGCTCGAAAGGCCACGTAATCGTCTTCTTCGCCCGATCGGGTTGGATCCGACCCGAAATTTGACCCGAAAATCCGAAGTCCAACCCGCCCCTGGTCAACGGTCAACGGTCAACGGTCAGCCCAGATCAGACGGCTCAGATTCAATCATCCAGATCAGACGGTCCAGATTTGATCAAGCAGATCAGACGGCCTAGATTCAATCAAGCAGATTAGACTGCCCAGATTTAATCAAGCAGATTAACGGTCCAGATTCAATCAAGCAGATTAGACGGCCCAGATTTGATCAAGGTAAATAACTCACCAGATCGAGTCAACAAGATCAGACGGTTAGGATTGGTCTTCAGATCAGACGATCCAGATCGCGTCTGCTTCATCCAACGGCCCAGGTCAATCCGCATTATTTTATTAATATTTTATTATATAATTAATTTCAGAAAATAGTAAAAAATAGTAAAAAATTCATAAAAATTCATAAAAAAATTCAGAGAAAATTCAGAAAAATCCGAAAAATCAAAATAATTATTTTTTCATATAAATTCATTTTTTTTTTTATATTTTTGAATATTTTTGAATATTTTTAAGGTTTATTTATACATAAATTTCTTTTTTTAGAAATGCATATTTAATGCATGAAAAATAATTTTAATATATTGTAAAATATTTTGAATATGTTATGAATTTATGTGATGATTAAAAAAAAATGATTTTTGGACTTAGAAAAATATATTTTCATAAAATAAAAAATCAATTGATTAGATCATAGGATCATCAAAAAAATGATTTTCATAAAAATTCAAAATTTAATGAACTTAAAATGAAAAGAGTTTAAAAATATAAAATTGATCAAAAAATTAAAGTTTTTTAAAAAGAACTACGTTTTGTTTGATCTCGATTAGCGAGTACGTAGGCACCTGCGGGGCGACATTAAAAAATAAAAAAAATGTTTTAGTTTTTTTAATATTGTGAATAAATATTTTGTAAATATAAGATATTTTGTTGATATTCATGTTCTAAAAAAACTACTAAAAAATAAAAATGAAGAAAAGCACATAAAAAATAAAAATAAATGGTTTGACTTGTAAATATTTATGCTGTAATATTTTATTTGAATTTTTGAGCATATAAAGGATAGATTATAATTAAAAATTCCGAAAGTGGTAACCGATTTGGTTTTAATAGGTTAGCCCCCGAATCCATGATATCTGGTTTTAAAAGTCGATTTTTCAAATCAAATTTTCGCAGACTAGTAGCTAAGTTAGGATCAACCGACCCATTGATCCTAGCTTTTTATTTTTTCCCGATTTATATCGGGTGGCGACTCTAAATCATTTTCAAAATTTAAAATTTCTTTTAACCCCTAGTCGAGGATTCATATTAAATGGGTTCGGGTTTAATGTGAATCGGGTTAGGAGAAATGAACCAGATAAGTGGGAAAATCCAGGCTCGACAGCTTGGCGACTCCACTGGGGACGCCTAAATTTTTTTTTTTTTAAAAAGAGAGGGTTAGCCACTTAGGAATTTTAAATTTTAAATTTATCCTTGCTCAATTTTTGTGAATATATGATTCTTTGTATATTATATTGAATAATTGTTTTGTAAATATATACTAACCTTGCAGGTATGTAAAATAGAAGGCAAAAGATTGATTGTTTGTTTATTTATTTATTTAAGTTATTGCATCTTACATTTGCACTTGCATTTTTGCACAATATGTGTGCTAGATACGGTCGGACCCAGGCCGTCTTAAGAGCCTAAGCGAGGAGCTCGAAGTAAGGTCCGGGGGCTGTGGTTTCCACCCTCTAGATCAAGAAATGACTCCCACTCCGGTTTAGCCTTATGATCTGCTAGACCGGGGGACCTATAGAACCTCACCAAATCATGCATTCATTAACATGGGATTTTGACTAAACTTTTCAAAAAAATGGAGTTGTATTTTCTTCCAAAATTTTTTTTTTCAAAAATAAATAAATTTCAAAAAAATCCACCAAAATTTTTTTAAAAAAATGTGGAGTTGTTTCTTTCCTAAAAAAGGAAGTTTTCAAAAATCAAACATTTTTTTTTAGTAAATAAAATCTTAGATTGAGATGGTTTTTAAACCTTTATTTAAAAAAAAAAATTTAATACCACTTCAAGTAAAGTTTTTTTGGTCATTATCCCATTGGCATGGATAGTGACTAATTTCTTTTTTCTCAAATGGAGTCTTAATTAATTTTGTTATTTTTAAAAAAAAAGAAGATTTTCAAAAAAATGATTTTTCATCAATTCCAACAAAACTTTTTCACCAAAACTTTCAGGGTCCTTATCTCCATTTATATGGATAGTGACCAAAATTTTTTTAAAAAATGGAGTTATTTTTTTGCTTTAAGAAAAAAAGGTTTTCAAAAAAAAAAAATAATTTTCATCAACTCCAGCAAAATTTTTCATCAAATTTTCAAGGTCATTATCCCCAATTGCATCTGTATGCTTGCATCTTTGCATTTTTTTAAGAAAAAATAAAAAAAAAATAAAAAATGTGTACAGTAGACTTGTAAATACTCATAGAGTAAATTTTGTCCACCTATAGTTATAGGTCATCTCCAATCAAAATTACCTTTGTCATATGTATTCCTCTCCCTTGTCTTCAGGATAATCATCCCTGTAAAAATCAACCCCCATTTGAATTTCCTTCTAAAAGAAAAAGGGGGGTCTTTTTTGTTCCACTATTCTTGTAAAATAATTTTTGCCTTTAAAAAAAATGAATTATTTTTGTAAATATCCTTTTTCCACTTTAGGATAAATAATCATTTTCAAACATTCTTTTTTGTAAATATCCAACAACTTTTTGAAGATTTTTTTTTTTTAAATAAAAAGTGAGAACAAAAAGTTGTTGTCTAAAAAAAAAAAAAAAAAAGAGAATAAAAGTTTTTCAAACTTGTTCTCCAAACAATTTTTTTTTAAGGAAAAAAAAACTGAAAGTTGTTTTCCAACAAATGAGAAAGAGAATAAAGGTTATTTAAAAAAAAATAAAAAATTAGAAAAGAAGGAAAATTGCCAATAGAAAAATAATGTTTCAAAATTGTTACCCCAATGATCATTCATTTTAAGCTAAAGACAAATGAAATCAAAATTAGGGGCAACCAAAAGGACTTTACCAATTAGAGGCATTTGTTGAAAAGATAAACCCAAATGGGGCATTTAGTTAAATATCTTGAGGCAATTAAAAATGGATGATTGTAAGCCAAGAGAAATATCTCACTAAAAATAATTGCCTAGGATGAAAAGAGGCGAATTTAATCCCAAACACCTACCCTACACACTAAGAGTGGAGTGAATTGTGAGAGATAAAATCGACTCATTCCTTAAAGGAGGTCTAGTTTGAATTTAATACATAGGTCAAAGTGACATTAGGCATTCATTTCAAAGTCCTAAACACATTATCCTTTGTTAACCCATTTGAGCCTATTAAGGAAGATTTTTTTTAAAATTAAGCCCTGTCAAGAACCACTGGTGGGTGTCGAATCCAACAAAAATAATAATTTATAATCAACCTGCTTTAAATATTTAAATAGAGTGAGCAGGATCGTCTCCACAGGGACTGGTAAAATTCCCAAGTTTCTATCGAGATTAAGAAGAGAAAAAGAAAAATAAAATAAGGGGTTTTTGAAATCACACGATTAAAATAAACCTATATCTAATTAACAAGAATTTCTATATTAAAAAGATTATCTAGCCTAGGTCTTATTACAATTCAATTCCGGGATTGATCCTTGACTCAATAATTATTATTCCTATTTTGAATAGGTTAGTTATAATTTTCAACAAGCTCTGAAAATCAATCTCTTTTTATATATTAAATAACCAAGATAAGATCTTTGATTATTCCTAATCGAATAGACAACCCTAAACAAGCTCTTAAGGTTTAATCTATCAATTGCATTAGAAATTAGAGAGACCTAACCCTAATCAACAATCTCATAGAGCATGGATCATTTAGAATAGATTATATTTCATCAACAACAACAAATAATCATCTATTTTATGACTATCGTGTTGTTTCATCACTTTATATTAGGAGATATAATTACGGATATGAGTCCTAATTGATTGATTATTGTTTGTTATCTAATACAACCGGATCCAAAGTTATATCAATAATAGACAAACAATCACAAATAAATCTGATGAAATATAAATATTCAAAATAGAGAACAATGAAATCAAACCACTTTGGTCTCACAATCCTTTGAATTGATTTGCAATAATCCCTTTGGCTAGATTTGGAGTTTAGCCACTCATGACCCTTAGAATTCTCTCTAGGGTTTTCTTACAAAATTGTATCTGAATATGGAATGAATGAATCCTCTTGAAAGAAACCCTAAATAATATATAAATACAAGTTTGGAAGTTATGGAATTCGTAGGGACAAAGGCTGGATCCGTTTAGATCATGAATTGACCGGCCTAAATGCTTCATGGCTTTTCATTTACCCAGCCGTTACAACTTTTCATTTACCCGGCCGTTACAGCTTTTCATTTACCCGGCCGTTACAAGAAGGCTGGCGAAATTCCCAGGATGGCCGGCAAGAAGCCCAGATACGCCGACGGCTTTGATCTCCTTTCGTGCGTCCAGCGTTGTAATGGCCGGCGGCGTTGATAGATAAGCTGGCGGCCTTTATTGTGTGCGTGATGTCCAGAATGATAAAGGCCGACGGCCTAAGCATATGCACAGCCGGCCTTCAATGTAATTTTTCTCCTTTGATTCAATTTTGCTCCAATCTTGTATTTTTCACTTCTTTTGGCTTCAAAGACCTGATATTCATATAAATCACGATTAAGTACCAATTCCATATAATTTCTATAAAATTAATAACAAATTAATCTAATTTATTCCCAAGAATTAAGAGTAATTTTCATCTCAACAAATTCCCCCACACTTAAACCATTGCTTGTCCTCAAGCAATACCATATAACCTAAAATGAAATCTTATCATGGAGTGTGCTTCTTTCAAAATTCAAATTCAAGTATCTTTTTCTTTATTTTTCTTTCAAGACTTGTGATTTTCAGTGCTTACCTCTCAAACCAAACTGAGGACTTGTAATTAGAGTACTAAAATGAAAATTCAGTAGTTAATCTAAACAAAACAAACTTGAACCACATATTTAACCAAAGATCCTTCTACTCAAAAGTAAATACCCAATCCAATAAGGAAAAATACCCATTTAGACTTCACTGGACATCTAACTGACATATACTCTTACCAACACAGAATAAAAGCATTTGATATCAGTTCTTTCCCTAGATTTTCTCTCTGTTTATTATAAGTCTTATTCCGTTCGATTGTTTCAACATTCATTTTTCATTTTTCATTCAAGCATATTTAGAGCCTTCAGAGATGAATCTCTGGACGGGTTTTAGTCCGTTTCTTTTCAGCTCTTTCTTTTTCTAATTTTTCTTTCAAAGCACTTTTCACTTTTTAGCCTTTCCTCCCTTATCGTTATAGTGAGTTCATTGAGTCGGTACATCCCGGGCTCATCACCCAAGTGACCAGGTTTTAAAGGGACCCCTACGAACTCTTCCTCACTCTAACATTCAAGTTTGGATACTCATAACTCGATTGTTTGAGTTAGAGGAGTATAGGCTTATGCTTGTTTCTACTTTTTGAATGCAACAACAAATTTAAGACTTTTTTATCAAAGATCACTAAGAAAAAGACTTCCTTTATCTCTTTTACTAAGTGTTGAAAAATTCTTTAATAAGAACTTATAAAAGTATATATAAATTAGCTTTTTCCTAGAAGTAAACCTGTTTATTTTTCACTCAAGGACTCGACTTACTTTCAAACTTCCAAATCTAAAGCCAAATACACAGTAAATTGTTCCTTAAAGATTTTACTACTCAATTTTAATTAAGTATTCAAATCACAACAGTATAGGTGAGTAAAGCACTTTCACAAGTCAATTTTTTCACTTTTTAGATGCTATCTTTAATTTTTCAGCACAATCTCCAGATTTCATTGAAATTTTTGAAAAAAATTAGGCCTTAAATGCCATATATTACTTAAGAACAAATGATCAACATATATTACTTAAGAACAAATGATCAACAGCTTAAAGTGTGGGTACACATTTCAATTCCAGATGTCTTATATATGCAAAATAATTTCAGAAGTCATATATCACCAAATGAAATACTCAAATTCATAATTTTATCCCTCCCCCACACTTATAGTAAACAGTGTCCTCACTGTTTCTAAATCAGCACAAAGTAGGAAAGAAATAAAAAGAAATAGGAATAACGGTACTTCCCCGGTTTCTCTTTTGAAGCTCCTTTGAAGTTCTTTGTCCTTTAAAACTCATGAGAGATTTTCTTCTTCAGTTCAAGATCTAAGACCTACAAAACCAAACAAATAAACAAAACACAAAAAACAAAAGCATTAGTAACAAAAACCATGGGTTGCCTCCCATGAAGCGCTTCTTTATAGTCCTTAGCTGGACTATTCCAAGTCATTCTCTTATGGAGGCTCAAAGATATAGGATTCCCAATTCTCAAACATAGGATATCCTTCAGTTAAATTCTTCTCATGATTCACCCTAGCGATCTCTCCATCTAAAGCTTTTAACAATTGATCATAGAAGATATCACTAGTGTCTTTTTTATGCTCATCCTCCTTTGAATTCAACTTATCATCTCCAATCTTCTCCATAATTTGTCCAGTGTCAACTAAATTTTCACCAAGTCCATCCACTTTTGATTCATCAACTAGGCTCTCTTCTTGCACTTCCACAACCTGATTGTCATTCTTAGAGATAGCAAAAATATTAGAAATATTTGAATTAATTTTCTTTTCACTATCTACCGAGAATCTAATGATCTCCCCATCAAATTCCATAGTCATAACCCCTTCATTAACATCAATTTTGGTTTTAGATGTTTTCATAAATGGTCTCCCAAGCAAAAGTGTAGGTGATTTTGAATACATCTCCTCACCCATATCAATTACATAAAAGTCAGCGGGAAACACTAATCCATTGACTTGTACCAAAACATCTTCCAAAATACCTGATGGATATATATTAGATCTATCTGCAAGTTGCAAGATTACTCTTGTTTCTTTCAAAGATCCAATATTCAACTTCTTAAATATAGATAAGGGCATGATATTAACTGAAGCTCCTAGGTCACACATACAATTTTCAATCCTAACTTGATCTATTGTACAAGGAATAGAAAACGTACCAGGGTCCTTGCACTTTGGTGGTAGCTTCTTCTGAAGAACAGCAGAAATATTCTCACCCATAAATACCATCTCATTCCCTTTAAGTTTCTTCTTGTTTGTGCAAAGATCTTTCAGAAACTTAGCATATCGAGGTATTTTCTTAATCACATCCAATAAAGGAATATTCACCTCGACTTTCCTAAAAGTCTCCAAAATTTCCTTCTCTTCATCCAATTTCTTGGATTGATTCAACCTAGAAGGGAATGGGGGTATAGGCTTATAAATCTGTGGTGGGGGTTTTTCTACTTGTTTCTCCTCCATGTGGGGGTTCTCTTTTTCACTTTTCTCATTGGAGTCGGTCTCAATTACCTTCTCATTTGAGTCTTGCAATTCCTTGCCAGATCTCAAGGAAATTGCACTCACATTTTCTCTATGATTAATGGTGTTAGAAGGTAACTTACCTTGCTGTTCCAACTTACCTACTGAAGTGGCAAGTTTACTCATCTGACCCTCCAAATGTTGAATGCTTTGCTTCGTCTCATGTTGGAATTGCTTAGTCTCATCCTGAAATTGTTTAGTGTTGATTGCAAGAGACTTAACAATATCTTCAAGTGATGTACCTGAACTTGAAGACGAAGACTGTTGTGGTGGTGGTTGTTGTGGCCTTGGTTGATATTGCTGAAAGTTCTGTGGCCTTGGTTGGTAACTGAAATTTGGATGATCCCTCCATCCAGGATTGTATGTAGTGGCATAGGGATCATATTTTCTTTGAGGTGGTTGTGGTTGTCCTGGAAATACTCCAATCGCATTTGCATGCGCATATGAATCTTCTTGTAATGTTGGACACATGTCTGTGGGATGGTTGGAAGCACATATACCACAAGCTTTTTGTTGTTGATTCCCTAAAGCTATCTGTTGCACGAGAGAAGTGAGGTTAGAAATTTGATTCTCAAGATGAGGGACATTTACCTCATTAACTCTTCTTGTGATAGGATCATGACGGTATTCAAACTGTTGTGAATTCGCAGCCATCAAAGATATCAAGTCCCGAGCCTGAGCAGGGGTTTTGTCTACTATAGCTCCTCCGCTTGCTGCATTCATCATTTTCCTTTCTATTGGCAACAAACCTTCATAGAAATATTGGATCAAAAGCTGTTCTGAAATACCATGTTGTGGACAACTGGCAACCAATTGCTTGAATCGCTCCCAATATTCGTGAAGATTTTCTGTGTCCCTTTGTCTTATCCCACTAATTTCCCGTCTAATATTTGCAGCTCTTGTTGCAGGGAAGAATTTGTCCAGAAAAGCTTTAACCATATCAGTCCAAGTAGCAATAGATCCAGGAGGTAGATAAAATAACCAATCCTTTGCCTTGTCTTTCAATGAGAATGGGAAAGCTCTTAACTTGATTTGATCTTCAGGAATCCCTTGAGGTCTCATGCTGGAACAGACAATGTGGAATTCCTTCAAGTGTTTATGAGGGTCCTCGTTTTCCAGGCCATGAAAACTTGGCAACAGATGAATAAGACCTGATTTTAACTCAAAATCTACATTCAATTCAGGGTATTGAATGCATAACGGTTGTTGAGTCACATCCGGTGCGGCCAATTGTCTCAAAGTTCTCTCTTGATTTGCCATCTCTTCCTCTTCTTGATCTTGTTCAATTTCCAAACTTTCAGTTTCCTGTTTTTCAGACTCACTAGATGATTCGGTTAATTCCAAAGCTTGAGTCAATCCAGGAGATGAAGATGATGTTGTAACGTCTTGAGCACGCAGTTTTGCTTGTTTGCGCAGTTTCCTCTCTGTCTTCTCAATTTCTGTATCAAATTCTAAAATACCTTTGTGAGAAGCACGGGTCATAAACAAAAGAAAAAAATAAAAATAAAAAGAAATAGAAACAGGAACTTTTTGGACACCAATCCCCGGCAACGGCGCCAAATTTTGGTGGGTGTCGAATCCAACAAAAATAATAATTTATAATCAACCTGCTTTAAATATTTGTAAATAGAGTGAGCAGGATCGTCTCCACAGGGACTGGTAAAATTCCCAAGTTTCTATCGAGATTAAGAAGAGAAAAAGAAAATAAAATAAGGGGTTTTTGAAATCACACGATTAAAATAAACCTATATCTAATTAACAAGAATTTCTATATTAAAAAGATTATCTAGCCTAGGTCTTATTACAATTCAATTCCCGGGATTGATCCTTGACTCAATAATTATTATTCCTATTTTGAATAGGTTAGTTATAATTTTCAACAAGCTCTGAAAATCAATCTCTTTTTATATATTAAATAACCAAGATAAGATCTTTGATTATTCCTAATCGAATAGACAACCCTAAACAAGCTCTTAAGGTTTAATCTATCAATTGCATTAGAAATTAGAGAGACCTAACCCTAATCAACAATCTCATAGAGCATGGATCATTTAGAATAGATTATATTTCAATCAACAACAACAAATAATCATCTTTTATGACTATCGTGTTGTTTCATCACTTTATATTAGGAGATTCATACAATTACGGATATGAGTCCTAATTGATTGATTATTGTTTGTTATCTAATACAACCGGATCCAAAGTTATATCAATAATAGACAAACAATCACAAATAAATCTGATGAAATATAAATATTCAAAATAGAGAACAATGAAATCAAACCACTTTGGTCTCACAATCCTCTTGAATTGATTTGCAATAATCCCTTTGGCTAGATTTGGAGTTTAGCCACTCATGACCCTTAGAATTCTCTCTAGGGTTTTCTTACAAAATTGTATCTAAATATGGAATGAATGAATCCTCTTGAAAGAAACCCTAAATAATATATAAATACAAGTTTGGAAGTTATGGAATTCGTAGGGACAAAGGCTGGATCCGTTTAGATCATGAATTGACCGGCCTAAATGCTTCATGGCTTTTCATTTACCCAGCCGTTACAACTTTTCATTTACCCGGCCGTTACAGCTTTTCATTTACCCGGCCGTTACAAGAAGGCTGGCGAAATTCCCAGGATGGCCGGCATGAAGCCCAGATACGCCGACTGCTTTGATCTCCTTTCGTGCGTCCAGCGTTGTAATGGCCGGCGGCGATAGATAAGCTGGCGGCCTTTATTGTGTGCGTGATGTCAGAATGATAAAGGCCGACGGCCTAAGCATATCCACAGCCGGCCTTCAATATAATTTTTCTCCTTTGATTCAATTTTGCTCCAATCTTGTATTTTTCACTTCTTTTGGCTTCAAAGACCTGATATTCATATAAATCACGATTAAGTACCAATTCCATATAATTTCTATAAAATTAATAACAAATTAATCTAATTTATTCCCAAGAATTAAGAGTAATTTTCATCTCAACAACCACCCTACATTAGGGTACCCCACAACGGGGCAATTTGGAGGTCAGGGTCATTATTAAGGAGAAAAAGGATTAACTTATATGCACTTGCCCTAGTTGCATCAATTCAAGAGTAGTCAATTGACATAAATAAATCATTTCCTTTGAAAGGAAGAAGAGTTTCTATCCCAAACCATACACAATCCATATACTTTGAGCTATAAGCCATCCAATGGAAAAAATACAAATCACCTTGCAAAAGAAGAAGAAAAAAGGGATGCATGAATAAAGTGCCAAAAAAAAAAAAAAAAAATGAAGAATAGCCAAGCAAGGTGATTAAACCAAGAAGTTAGAAGCATATGCTTAAAGCTCAAGGCCCATCAAAACACAAGGTCCAAAATTTATATCATGGACCCACCCACAATTCCACCCTGATGGAAGACAATCACACAAGGTGATCATACCCAAACACTGGGGGCACATGATCAAAGTTCAAGGCCCATCAAAACACAAGGTCCAAAATTTATATCATGGACCCACCCACAATTCCACCCTGATGGAAGACAATCACACAAGGTGATCATACCCAAACACTGGGGGCACATGCTCAAAGTTCAAAGCCCATCAAAACACAAGGTCCAAAATCTATATTATGGGCCCATCCACAATTCCACCCTTTAGAGACTCTTTGGATCAAAGGAGTTGATTTATTAATGCTCTTGAAACTAGGAATAAGTGCATATTCAAGTTTTCCTTAAGGGTTCTTGACTTGTAAACCCGGGATGTGTTGAAAAAAAAAAAAAAGCCTTTATGAAATATCTCTTTTTGATTAAAGCCAACAACCAAAAGCCCACATTACAGTCCAAAAAAGACCTAATAGATTGACCAAAGTGTGTCACTTGCAAGCCGGACCATAATTTTTGGAATCCGAGTCAAATGTGTGAAAATAAGCCTAAGAGAGTGTAAGGAAGTCCTCTTTGATTAGGTAACTTAAAATAAGATAACCAACCTTGGTGTAAGAATCATCCCAGGGGCATGAAATCATTTGCCCCAATTTGAAAGAAGTCTGCCTCAGGGTTAGGAATTAATTGCCCCAAAGTTGGAAACAATGCCCCAATTTTCAAATTAATGTCCTAAAAGAAAAACTTTGCCCCCAATGATTAAAATTTTTCAATAAAAGACCTTAGGTGGTTAATAGTGAAGCCTTAGGCTGAAAAAAAAAATGAGTGATCAATGGGGCAAACCCTATTTATGATTATTTTTACCTGTTGGTAACTTTCAAAAAAAAGTTGGAATTCAAAAAGAAAAAAAAGGAAACTTTTTACCTTTAAAAGGTCCAAGAAAAGAAGGAATTTCTTCCAAAAAAAATAAAAATAAAAAAAGTTTTTTCCAAATATCTGAAAAGTAATAAAAAAAAGAGAAAATAAGTTTTCTTCATTAAAAGTAAAAAAATTGCCTTTGGTTTAAATTTTTAAAATAAAAGAATAAAAAAAAATTTGCAAAAAAAAAAAAAGGGGATAAGGTTTTGGTTTTTAAAAGAAAAAAATTCTCAAAGGTTTTCTTAAAAATTTTCAATGAAAAAAGGGGAAGAATTTCCCACATTAAAAAATTAGCCAAAAAAAAAATTCAGGCTACGGTTTTCAAAACTTGATTTTCAAGTTTGTGTTTAAGTTTTAGGATCACCTGCTCAAAGGAGCGTCATCCTATTTGTTTAAGTTTTAGGATCGATTGCTCAAAAAAGCGTCATCCTGTCTGTTTAAGTATTAGGATCACCCGCTCAAAGGAGCGTCATCCTACCTTTCAATCTTTAGGATTATATGTCCAAAGGAGCATCATCCTATTTCTTCAGCATCAGGATAGTCTGCTCAAGGGAGCGTTGTCCTATTTTTTTTCAATCTTAGGATCGTAAATGAGCTTCATCCTATTCTTCAAATTGAGAATCGCCAACTCAAGGAAGTGTTGTGCTGCCTTGTCAAGTTGTAAGTTTTAGGCCAGCTCAAGGAGCGCCTTAACAAGTCAAGTGTCAGCTCGAGAAACGCACTAATGTTAAAACCAAACGCCAGTTCATAGGGTACGTTTGAACCAAGTTTCCAAAGTTTTCAAGAAAGCTTGAAGTCCATCCGAGTCTTCCAAGAAGAAAGAAAAACTTGAAGCTCATCCAAGTTTTCAAACCAAGTCTTCCAAAAAAAAAAAAAAAAAAAAAAAAAGAAAAACTTGAAGCCCATCCAAGTTTTCAAACCAAGTTTTCCAAAAAAAAAAAAACTTGAAGCCCATCCAAGTTTTCAAACCAAGTTTTCCAAAAAAAAGAAAAACTTGAAGCCCATCCAAGTTTTCAAACCAAGTTTTCAAAAAAAAAAAAAAAATGCTTGAAGCCCATCCAAGTCTCCCAAAAAAGAAAAAGTCTGAAGCCTATTCGAGTTTTCCAAAAAAAAAAACCAAGTCCCTAAGTGGATCAGAAAAAACCAGTTCCCCAAGTGGATCAGAAAAAACCAAGTCCCTAAGTGGATCAGAAAAAACCAATTCCCCAAGTGGATCAGAAAAACCAAGTCCCTAAGTGGATCAGAAAAACCAAGTCTCTAAGTGGATCAGAAAAAACAAGTTCCCCAAGTGGATCAGAAAAAAACCAAGTCCCCAAGTGGATCAGAAAAAAAACCAAGCCCCCAAGTGGACTGAAAATTCACAAATCCCCTCAGTCTAGACTCGACAGATAGTCTAGTACTGACCAAATTCAAAATCCATCCATTAGAGATGGTGACCAAATACAAAATCCATCCTTTAGAGATGGTGACCAAATACAAAATCCATCCTTTTGAGATGGTGACCCAATACAAAATCCATCCTTTTGAGATGGTGATCAAATACAAAATCCATCCTTTTGAGATGGTGACCTAATACAAAATCCATCCTTTAGAGATGGTGACCAAATACAAAATCCATCCTTTAGGGATGGTGGCCAAATACAAAATCCATCCTTTAGAGATGGTGACAAAATTCAAAATCCATCCTTTAGAGATGGTGACCAAATACAAAATCCATCCTTTAGAGATGGTGACCAAATACAAAATCCATCCTTTTGAGATGGTGACCAAATTCAAAATCCATCCTTTAGAGATGGTGACCCAAATTCAAAATCCATCCTTTAAAGATGGTGATCAAGACAGAATTCAGAAATCCATCCACTAAAGATAGTGATCAAGACAGAATTCAGAAAACCATTCATTCAAGAGGGTAATCAAGATAGAATTCAGAAATCCATCCACTAAAGATGGTGATCAAGACAGAATTCAGAAATCCATCCACTAAAGATGGTGATCAAGACAAAATTCAGAAATCCATCCACTAAAGATGGTAATCAAGACAGAATTCAGAAATTCATCCACTCAAGATGGTGATCAAGACAGAATTCAGAAATCCATCCATTCCAGATGGTGACCAAGACCAAATGACCAAACCAAAGCCCATAGGTCCGGTAAATGACCAAATTAAAGCCCATAGATCTGGCAAATGACCAAATTAAAGCCCATAGGTCCGGCAAATGACCAAATTAAAGCCCATAGGTCCGATAGATGACCTAACAGTATTCTAAAATCTAGACCCGACAGATGGTCTATCAGTCTTTTTAGTCTAGACCCGACAGATGGTCTATCAGTCTTTTTAGTCTAGGCCCGACAGATGGCCTATCATTTTTCTAAATCTAAGACCCGACAGATGGTCTATCAGTTTTTTAGTCTAGGCCCGACAGATGGCCTATCATTTTTCAAAATCTAGGCCCGACAGATGGCCTATCATTTTCTAAATCTAGACCCGACAGACGGTCTATCAGCCTAGGCCCGACAGATGGCCTATCATTTTTCAAAATCTAGATCCGATAGACGATCTATCAGTCTAGGTCCGACAGTTGACTTAGCAAATCTTAAAATCTAGACCTGACAGATGGTCTATCAGTTTTCTAAGTCTAGGTCCGACAGTTGACCTAGCAAATCTCAAAATTTAGACTCGACAGATGGTCTATCAGTTTTCTAAGTCTAGGTCCGACAATTGACCTAGCAAATCTCAAAATCTAGACCCGACAGATGGTCTATCAGTTTTCTAAGTCTAGGTCCGACAGTTGACCTAGCAAATCTCAAAATCTAGACCCGACAGATGGTCTATCAGTTTTCTAAGTCTAGGTCCGACAGTTGACCTAGCAAATCTCAAAATCTAGACCCGACAGATGGTCTATCAGTTATCTAAGTCTAAGTCGATAGTTGACCTAGCAAATCTTAAGGTCTAAACTCAACAGATGGTTTAGCACAAGATAAAAATCTCTTTGTTGAAAATAAAATTTGGGAGGAGAAGCTAAGCAAAAATTGGTTATCTTTTTGTCTTTGTGGCAAAAGTTTTGTTCAAACTTTACCACAAAGAGGGGCAGCTGTAGACACCCAATTTTTGCCCAATTAATTAAGGCTTAAATTTATAAAGTTAATTAAATAGAATCTTCATTTTTGTTTAATTAAACTCATTTTTCCAAAAGCCTTAATTAAGTATTGATGAAGTTGGCTAAGTGATCAAGGCACAGGCCAAATGGCCTGTTGGTTAAATACATTGACCCAAACACACACTCAAGCTCAAGGACCCAGGTTCAAACCCTAGCAAAGGCAAATTTTTGCCTTTTTATTATCTTATTTTTTGCCTCCTCAAAGTGACTTTTTGCCTTACTTTGCATCAATTTTTAACTGACAAAACATCATTAATTGTTGAAATTGATGATGCCATTGCAAAGTAGTTATGGAATATGAAAGATCAATACACAATTCATGTGTAAAAACAATCCAAAAGTCACAAAATTCGTGCTAAAAAAAATAAAAAAATAATACAATTTATGAAACATTCAATTGCACATAAATGAGAAGTTACAAGAATTGATAAAATTGGATGATTCATCTACCCACATTGAATGATTTGATGAAGAATATGAAAAATCAATCATCAATTCATCAGTTTGAAACAAATTAAACACGAATTATTGGATTAAATTCGTGAAAATAAAGAGGCAAAAATCGATTCGTTTTCTAAACAGTACGAAACGTAAAATTGAGCTTGCAATCTATAAATAGAGGGTCCTAGGATCAAAAGGCACAAGTCAATTTCGAAGAAACACACACATAACAATATCAATTCGAAATTTTCAAATTTAGGATGTAAGATTCGAATTTTTCAAATTCGAAGTGATTGGATCAGATCTGATCCAAATTGAATGGTTTAGGAGTGTTGGAAATAAGTTTTAATTGTTTTAGTGTGCTTGGATTTGATCAAATTGATCAAAATCATCTATGCAATTTTTTTTTTTATTTTTCCGTTTGAGCCGCCGGCGACCACCACCACGAACCGCCACTTCCGGTGGATTTGGGCGCGAACCACCACCACCAGCGGACGCACAACCACCAAATGAGTCGGGCCGACAAGCTTGTGGAGGCCAATAACCATCAGGGACGGTCGATGAAGGCTCGAAAGGCCGCGTAATCGTCTTCTTCGCCCGATCGGGTTGGATCCGACCCGAAATTTGACCCGAAAATCCGAAGTCCAACCGCCCCTGGTCAACGGTCAACGGTCAACGGTCAGCCCAGATCAAACGGCCAGATTCAATCATCCAGATCAGACGGTCTAGATTTGATCAAGCAGATCAGACGGTCCAGATTCAATCAAGCAGATCAGCGGTCCAAATTCAATCAAGCAGATCAGACGGTCCAGATTTGATCAAGCAGATCAGACGGCCCAGATTTGATCAAGCAGATCAGACGACCCAGATTTAATCAAGCAGATCAACGGTCCAGATTCAATCAAGCAGATCAGACGGCCCAGATTTGATCAAGGTGATTAACGCACCAGATCGAGTCAACAAGATCAGACGGTTAGGATTGGTCTTTAGATCAGACGATCCAGATCGCGTCTGCTTCATCCAACGGCCCAGGTCAATCCGCATTATTTTATTAATATTTTATTATATAATTAATTTCAGAAAATAGTAAAAAATTCATAAAAATTCAGAAAAATTCAGAAAAATCCAAAAAAATCAAAATAATTATTTTTCATATAAATTCATTTTTTTTATATTTTTGAATATTTTTGAATATTTTTAATGTTTATTTATACATAAATTGCTTTTTTTAAAATGCATATTTAATGCATGAAAAATAATTTTAATATATTGTAAAATATTTTGAATATGTTATGAATTTATGTGATGATTAAAAAAAAATGATTTTTGGACTTAGAAAAATATATTTTCATAAAATAAAAAATCAATTGATTACATCATAGGATCATCAAAAAAATGATTTTCATAAAAATTCAAAATTTAATGAACTTAAAGTGAAAAGAGTTTAAAAATATAAAATTGATCAACAAATTAAAGTTCTTTTAAAAAGAACTACGTTTTGTTTGATCTTGATTAGCGAGTACTTAGGCACCTGTGGGGCGACCTTAAAAAATAAAAAAAAATTTTTAGTTTTTTTTAGTATTGTGAATAAATATTTTGTAAATATAAGATATTTTGTTGATATTCATGTTCTAAAAAAAATACTAAAAAATAAAAATGAAGAAAAGCACATAAAAAATAAAAATAAATGGTTTGACTTGTAAATATTTGTGCTGTAATATTTTTATTTGAATTTTTGAGCATATAAAGGATAGATTATAAATTTAAAATTCCGAAAGTGGTAACCGATTTGGTTTTAATAGGTTAGCCCCCGAATCCATGATATCTGGTTTTAAAAGTCGATTTTTCAAATCAAATTTTCGCAGACTAGTAGCTAAGTTAGGATCAACCGACCCATTGATCCTAGCTTTTTATTTTTTCCCGATTTATATCGGGTGGCGACTCTAAATCATTTTCAAAATTTAAAATTTCTTTTAACCCCTAGTCGAGGATTCATGTTAAATGGGTTCGGGTTTAATGTGAATCGGGTTAGGAGAAATGAACCAGATAATAGAAAAATCTAGGCTCGACAGATACTTATACAAATTTGTATATAATCCAAATGAGAAGGTTAAAATCACTTACCTTTAATTAGTAACACCCTCCGAATGATTCTCCAGGCCTAAATCACCAAGAACGCTTCAGAACTCTCTTATACGAAGGGGATATGTTATAAGGAAATGTCTGTCGAAAATGATTTTCGCGTCTCGTATTTATAGAAATTTGGTCATACGTCGGCTCTACGCCAACGACGTACTTTCAGATTTTGCCGGCTTATACTATACGTTGGCCAGATCTACATGAAGGCTGGCAAATCTTGGACCTACGCCGGCAAATCTTGGACCTACGCCGGCGGCTTTGATGCCGGTGTTGAGAAGAAACCCTATGAATGCCGGCAGCTTTCTTCCCAGCATTAAGAAAAACGCTACTGTTCCCATCCTACGCCATCTGTACGCCGGCGGCGTAGATTCTCCAGGAGGTGGCGTACAATGTATTACAGAGTAAGCTGGCAAATTTAAGTCCTAGGCCGGCGGCGTTCTTCACTAGGAATGCCGGCCTTTATTGCAGAAATTAAGAAAATAATCCAATTGATGCCAATCTTGTTCGAATATGAAATTGATCAAACTTAACCTATTTTTAACATCAACATAAAAGGCATATTAGAATCTAATAGCTTGTGAACACTTACGACTTAAAATTATTTAGTATATTACAGACATCCTTAGGATCAAAACCAACCCAAATCTAAGCTTCAAAAACACGAATTGGATCAAATAAGGTAAGTTTGCAAAACCCTAAGTTGCACCATTTTAATTCGAAAATCATGGATTATGGACGAGATTTAATGAAGTAAGTTGATATATATGTAGAACTGTCATGTATAAGCATAGGGAAATGATTAGAAGAGGCATGTACGTTGGAAAATGGCCGAAAATGGCCCAAGTCATCGATGAAGATGAATAGTATATCGTCCCAGATGAGCACGGGGAAACACGCCCGTGTTTCTACCCCGTGTACCTCTCAGCAACCATATTTTATAATTTTTTTAAAATTGATTTATTTAAACAAAACGATATAATAATTATTATTACAATTAATATTATTAACGTTATTATTATTATTATTTCTATTTATTTATTATATTTATTATTAAGAATGCTATTATTGTTAGTATTATAGTAATTGTAATTGTTAAATATTGAATTTAAAACTAAAATTGCAATATTATCAAATATATGGTATTTAAGTAATATTAATATCATGATATTATTTGTGAATATTGATATAGTCATTATGTATTATTAATATTAGTAATATCATGAAAAGTTTACTACTAATATACAACTATTATCACTAATTTAATTAAAGTCCATGATGTTTTACAATTATTATTATTATTATTATTTCCATTAAAAGTATTTAGATTAATAATATTACTAGAATTATTATTTTAAGATAATACTATATTAATATTAATATATTAAAACTAAAAGTTAAGTTTAAGATTATTTTGATATCATTAAGATATTAATATTACTACTAGTATTAACTTTAATATATTATGATTTTTGAAGTACCATTAATAGTATTTATATTAAGAGTATTACCAATATCAAAATTATAATGTTATTAAATTATTTATTATTATTATTATTATTATTAAAGCCGTGATTATTATTATTACTACTACTACTACTACTACTACTACTACTACTACTAGTAGATAATGACACAAAAGTAATACTACTAATATTTCTGAAATTAATTTTAAATTCTTCAAATCTTAAGATTACTAATTTTATCATCATTATAGATGAACTTCCTATATGTTACAAGGAAAAATTAGAATTATGGTAATTATCAAGTATTTATTTAAATACGTACTTATAGACATACATATACCAATGGAAATTTAAACAAGTTAAATTTTTGAATAAAGTGATATCTTTACATTACAAGAAAATTATATAAGTAAATCAAAAGAAAACCGATAATTCTAAAGAATAATGAATAAATACGAGTTGCTTTAATAAGTCAAATAAGGACAATACAAAAATAACAATAATAGTAACTATAAAAATAAGCTAACTAAATATCAACTTTTCGAATACCCGATGAATACATATAAGTATCAAACAAGATCAAGACAAGCAAAATGAAAATAAATATTAAATAATACTTGACTATCATAGGACCATTGAAGGACCAATATAGTAATAAAATGAAAACCCAACATCAATATACGACACTTGGACACTCATAGGAGTGTACTCATATAGTTCATGTGATATTTATGAATATATTAATCATTTCATTAGGTGACCTTGATACTTGTGAGGATTTTCCTAACGATTATTACGACTAGCCAACATGAGCAGGTGGTAACTCAATCTTACTACATTGTATGTGCTTGTAGTTTAGTGAACCTTTAATCAAATATAATAACCTGAATGTGCCATATGGGTGTATGGGAATTGTTTGCTGCATGAGAATTGGTTGCCAAGTCACTTTAAAAATAGTAATAATAGAATCCTACATGATTATATTGCTGGTATAACATGCTGACTATCTGACTAATGATTGAACGCCTTAAACTTGATTAAAACTACTGGAATCATAAAGGAAATTGAGCATGCATTGCATGGTTTGCACGAAGTAGCATTTGAGTAAGTGGTAGCTTATTACATGTTAGTATTTTGGATCTCTAGTAAGGGTTGGTTTATCTAGGCAAAGAAGCTATTAGTTAATCACAAGATTACCTTTGTTCTGTTGGTACCATAAGAACTAAATGGTAAATGAAGGATGCCGGTTATGATATTACTTGGAAATGTCTAATACTTTATGGAGGATTCTAAGACAGTAAACATGAAGTGAACAGCAAAAACACAATAAACTTAAAGAGAAAACTAAAGTAAGTATTTTCGTTTCTCTTATTTACTTAGTATCCCCTAGGTAGGTGGGCCATAGATTGTGATTCTTCAACCCCGATGAGAGGGCATAAATCTCCATCCTGTTTGGATTCCGGATTATCCAGGTTTATATTTGTACATGTGCTTGATTTGTGCATTTCATATGATTACTAATAAACTTGTTTGATATATGGTAAGTTCTAGGTATTCACTGAGCTCATGGTTTAGCTCACACTGCAACAATCCTTTCAGGTTTACATTGCAACCTTAGTTCATTACTTCCAAGAGCATGGTTACTTCTAGGAGCATGGTCCCGGTAAGAATTTAGAAGCTGGAAGCTCAAGGAGTAGTTCGGGTTAAAATTTTTATTTCTATTTCTAGTTACAAATATATGGCATTAGAGACTTTAGCTATGTAATTGGAGATTTTCTAGAAAAGTTATGGTCTGTAATATTGTTATTATGATATCTCTTACTTTGGATGACGATTATTTGCTAATTTATGTCTCATATATACTTGTCCTTCTTATCAAAGCAACTAAAAGATCATGTTTATTGAGAATGTGTCATTCTTGGAAGGTAAACTAGTAATAGTATTCAAGTGTATCTTGTTTATTACTACTAAGGTATCCTCGGGGCGTGACACTACTTAAACTTGCTAATTCTATTTTATTAACTAAGTCAAAAATCATATAGAGTGACATTCCAACTTAAAATGGCTATAACTTGCTCATTTTAAATCGAAATTTCGCATATTATATACCATTTTCCACCTACTCAAAAAAATCTATCTAATTTCTAATGTCATTTTTGTCATAAAAATTCTTTTATGTTGTGAAATAGATCGGTATAGATTTACCGCAAAAATCCCAACCCTTGAAACATAATTTTCCAAACTTTTGTTTATCCAAAAATCCTTTAGCAAAGATATAGATATTTATATGATTGAAAAATCATTTTCAATATATATATATAGACTCATATTGTAATGCTCTAAATTTAATTAAGACATTATTGTTATGTATAATACTCAAGTATTATACGCTCAGGCTTTCTAAATGATATTTTTATTGAGCATTACTATCCACTTTTAATTATAGAAATCATTTGTTTAGATTTCTAAAACAATTGGATTTAGTTTAGAAAACCAAACTTTTATAAAAACATAATAAAGGGTTTTACTCCTACTGGAGCAAACAAACTTTCTAAGAAACACAGTTTTATGAAAACTACACTTTATAATCTACTCTTATGAGTAGATCAACAAATACAAACTTAAAATATAAATCCAGCTCTTTAACAAAATAAAAACAAATACAAATGAAATCCTGAGTCCTAACCTACTTCACTAATCCAACATCACCCAAAACCCGAGCCAAACATAACCTTCGTCATCATCAACACAATCAACAAAGAAGTAACCCCATCATCATCATCCAATCATCAATATCATTAACATATCATCATCCTTAACATAGAACCTGGAAAAAGAATAACAACAATAATTATGAGTCGAAGCTCAGTACACAATAACATAGACACACATGAAATGGCACATAAGCCTAGCTAAGTGCAATGTAATAAATAGCAAGTTATTATCTTTTATTTAAATAAAACAAGCAACGCGGAGCGCTCACACTCCGGAACGAGCCATTAGGAACCTGGGGGTCTTGGTAACCACACGTCGCTCAGGGGTTAATATAGGCAGCCCGAATATCTATATCTCCTATATGATATTACCGATAAAGAAAAAATAGCGTTCTCTAGGGTTCACAATCGTTATACACTCTTTACTTTGTCTTAGTCAATAATATCGTTAGTTCAACTGATCCCATAAACGTGAACTAAACCATGTTATATCATTCTAAGCTTAAGCAAACGTTATGCCAATACCGTATGCCCTATCAGCTATCCCCGAGCCACATACAAATTGCCATGGCACCATGGCATATCATCATCATGATAGGGGTGGCTTAAGTGCCTAAATTACCACTCCACTCGGATAAGGTTGCCGCTCTCCGGACCGATTCAACGGCACACGCACAAACAACACTCAATACTTAGGCCGTCTTTAAGTTCTTATTTCATTTTAGATGCCTATGTTAACATGCAATATGCAAGTTACTGCGTACCTTTTATATGAACTCCAAATAAAAGCTCAGATACCAACTCGAAGATAATCCGAAGATTTAGAAGCCAAACTCAAACATTTATTAAGAATTTAAACTGTATGAGCAACTAAATATATTGAACTTTATGTTCATGAATGATTTCGATGAAAATAATTATTACACAATTAATTATTTATGTAAACCCCTAATTTTTAGGGTAATTTCAAGCTTAAACCCTAAACTGGAAAGTCAATTGAAAACCCTAAGTCAACAAATCC
This sequence comes from Combretum micranthum, assembly GCA_024138025.1. Lineage (NCBI taxonomy): Eukaryota > Viridiplantae > Streptophyta > Magnoliopsida > Myrtales > Combretaceae > Combretum > Combretum micranthum. Next base: position 24,168 of record JAMXBD010000753.1, on the reverse strand, counting down.
CTAGGAAACCCTAGTAGTTTAGATTCGGCAACCCCTGTTCTTAAGCCAAGAATTCGAAATATGAGAGAGAGTGTTGATTGGTTTCTAATAATATTATGATGCTTAAAAATATCAGATTAGTGAATTTTCGTGCTATTTCAAACCCGATCGATACAGACTTTAAAAAGCGTGTCCCGAGGCTCGAGATACTAAAAATATGTTATTAGTACTATTAGACTCGTAATTTCATAAGTTTTGCAAATATATTAGTTATATAATTTTTCGGGTTATAAAAGTTACAGTTATAACCTTTTTATCGTATTTTCACTACTACCGGTAATTTAATTGTCTAATCTACTTTTTGATTTCTAATCACACTATTCACAAGTACATTCACCCATACTCTATTCTTACATCCTTACAACATATTCTTACAATTTACATCATTTTCCTTATATTTACTTTTCCAACACATTTTATTACACAAATTAAATTTGAAAAATTGTACAACACTCACTTCTCTCCCTGTCCTCTCCATGGCCAGCGTGAAACCCCCCATATGTGCCCTCATTTGTTTTATTTTTCTTCCTTTATTTAATCAAACAAACCCTAATCCTATTCCCTATATAAACTGCTTTATGCCTCCTCCATTTCATTTTCACTTTGGAAAAATTTTGCAAAACTCTCTTTTATCCTCTCTAATGCTGTGACCCTCTCCCCTCGCACACACACACACACACACACATTTTTCTTCAAGTTTTCTTACTCTACACATCTAATAGGTAATAAATCTACACTCTACCACCTTAAAAACATGTAATGGCAAGATCATACATGTGTGAATCCACTCAAAATCCTCATGAGCTTTATGCTAGGGATATGGAAACACTTGAACATGAGATCCTTGCCATCACCATGTTGTAGATCTTGTTATTTAAGTTATTTTGCTATTATTATGCTTTATTTTTGAGTTATGTTGTTATTATTGAAGTTTTGTGCATGTATTCATCATTTAACCTTATCTACATAATGATCATAGTGCATTTGCATTTATGACTAGTATAATAAACTAGATCTAGTTATTTTGAGTACATAAATGCCTTAGGTTTTTGTTTTATGTACATAAAAGACTTGTAGTAGCATGATAATAGTGGGAAAATGTTAGAAAGCTTAAGATCTATTTTAGTTTCAATAAAAATAAATTTTGAAAATTCGGATCTAAAAAGATTCCTATTTAGAAAAGCTATTTTCCAACTTCAAAATGAGTATTTTACATTAAATATGAATGGGTTAGGGAATAAGTATCATAAATGAGTGGTTTTGATGAATAAAGCTTAGATCTACTAAGGGATGTTTTCAAACCGAGAAAAAACTTACCAAAGTTATGTTAGCATTATGTTTCAATCTCAACAACCAACTTAAAATTCGTAAAAGGAAGGCCTGATATGTGAACAACTATTTTTCAGCCCCAAAACAAGAGTTTTATTAAAGAAATGGAAGCCTTAAGGATTAGATTTGATAAGGAATTAGATTTAGAAAGATTAAATGAGTTTTACATAAGAAACAATCTCAAATATAAATTTTAAAATTGGGATTTAGAAATGACTTCTATTTAAACACCTATTTCTAAATGCCAAAATGAGGATTGTAATGGAAAAATAGAAGTAATAGGAAATACATGTAATAAAGACCTAATTTTGATAAGGATAAATGAAATTTATCAAAGTATAATCCTAAAACAAGGAAAGATTTCAAAGTATAGATTAAACGATGTTTTTATTCCTTAAAAATTTTGTAAAATTCATAATTAGGTAAACCCCTTATGTAAACGTCTATTTTCCAACTCCAAAATGAAGAATTTTATTAAAATAATAAAGGTGTTAGGCATATAGGTCATTAAGGTTGAGTTTTGATGAAGGTAAGTGTGATTTTGCAAAGAGTAAAACTAGTTTTCTTAAATCTAGTAATTTTTAAAGTTTTACAAAGCAAAAGTTTTCTAAAAGAATTCTTGATATCATATATCATTAAGGATGTACATATAGATAGCTCATCTCATGACATTCATGATAGCAATTTGTATGTAATGCATGTACATATAATGCACTTGGTAGAAACAAAGTTAGGAAAATAGTGTCTTACACATCCCATGGAGCATTATCTAAGTACATGAGGAAATAGATTGACCAACACCCATGAATCATGCGTGATATTGAGTTATATATGTATATAAAAGAGTCTTTTAAGATATAATGATAGCTAAGTATCTATCAAAGCTTTGGAATGATGCTTGGATTGAAATTAGAAATTGATTTGTGGGTTGGGAATCTCATATAACATTCTTACCTTACTGTTCATGGACCAAATGACCTTGTTTGATGGAAAAAACTTTAGAAATAGATAACTCTTGTCGAATAGGTAGAAATCGGTATATAATATGCGAAATTCTAAGTTAAAATGACCAAGTTATGGCTGTTTTAAGTTGGAATTTCCTCTCAGATGAACTTGTTAGAATAGAATTTATAAGTTCATTCAAACTTCATACAAATACTCATTGGAGTTATTTCTTTTGATTTGGAGACTTGAGCGATGGACTAAACCTTCCTAAAGACTATTACGATTAAGTGGATTTTCACGCCATGGCAAAGTGAGTTCACAATCTTTAAATTACATGCTCTTGATTGTGCTTGTAATAACAGTGGCATTAGAACTAGGACAAGATAAAATTGAAATGCGCATGTGAATTTTGTTTGATTGAATTGATGATAAGAATATCAAAATGGGAATTGTTATCAATATTTGTATGATTTAGTATAGAATTGAAGTGTCTGCAATATCTATGATTGCCTATAATTCGTTTAAATAAAATGCCATGATCTTATAATTAAATTGGCCATGCATATCATATGTTGAGTCACATTACATTCTTTATTATACCTTTGTGGGTAGAAGGCATAATAGCTAGGCAACGAGTGGGTTGGAAAACTCGAATGTTGACATGAATGGCCTGAATTAAATGGAAGTGGTGTAGGCATTTGAATCAACTACAAAATTAGTGAGTGGGTGGGCACTTGAATCAACCACTATATAAATGAGAAAAATTGAAATCTATGGTCGTTTGGGCCTGAAACACCTAACCCCAAGTGGATAGCGTAAATCCATTCAACATAGGACTCTCGAAAAGTCTTATGTATTGTCTGCTCATGTGCTTGTGCATTTCATATGATTGTCTAATATAACTTGCTTTCTATTGTTTGATGAAGTATTTAATTTAGAAGTGAAACTCACTAAGCTCATAAGCTTATACTTCGATAGTTTCCTGTTGCAGTATGATTATTTATGGCTATCTCCAAGAGGCTACTTTCCTCAGGTATAACTTTTGGAATTTAAGGAGCTTTTTGAAAAAGTCAGACCCAGATATTAGGCATAGACTTCTAGTTAAATCTCCTTAATCTTATATATATATGTTGTTGTAAGAGACTTTTGTGGACTAAGGACTTTTAATATTTTGACAGGGGTATGCCCCTTAGATCTTTGTAATAGATTAATATTGGTTATAATTGTTATGGATTTATATTTTAAGCTATTTCGATTCAAAATAAGGTCCCCTACATAGTGAACGTAAACCTTACACCCGGTGTCTAAACTCATGTGATGACTAAGGATGTCATAATTGAGTTTAAATATCGAGTGTGGCGGACTATTGCGTATAGGATACCTTTTGGGGCATGACAATTTAAATATCCTTAATTGTTTAAATACTTAAAAATATTTATATATATATGCTTTGTATTTGTTCTGCTATTGTTTAAGTTTTAAAAGAACAAAAAGTTGAAGAAAAGTCAAGACAAAGCTATCGAGCCCAGTAGAAGAAAGGTGAAGACACTATTCATCAAATAAAGACCAAAGACTAAGTTTTGGGCAAAACTTGTAAAGTCAAGAGCTGGAATTTTGGGCAAAATTTATAAAGTCAAGGGCTGAAGTTTAGGCCTTGACTTTAGAAAGTTGGCCCTTGATATTCCTTTTTTTATAAAAAAAGTAAAAATTTTCTTTTTGGCTCGACCTGTTCTTAAGCATGACGGTAAATTTTTTTTATTTAGTTTTTAATAATATAATAATATAAGTAAAAGGGAAAAAGAAAAGAGCTATTAGAATGCATTTAATGTATGTGTCAGACGTATTTAATGCTCTTTCAATGCTTTTGAACTTTTACACGTTATTAAAACTTTAAGTACATTAAATACAAGCATGGATTGTCAGAAACTTTTTGATCACGAGTAAATTTCTTATCAAGAGCTATAAATAGAAATTTTCTCTTCTCTTTAAAAGAGAATCATATATACTAGAATTTTTGAATGCACTGTAAAAATGAAAACAATGTTCTGTAAATTTTTTTTTACTTGCGTTTTTGTTTCGTTCTCGTTAATTTGTAAATTTTTTAAAAAGAACAATTAGTGCTTTGTTTCGAAATTTACTGATACACTCTAAACAAGAGTTTTTTAGCATCATTTAAGATTTACAAAAGTTATTTATCTAATTGTTAAGGAGCTCAGTTTGTAAAAGGAATTCAAAAAATTCCTAAAGTATTTTCTATTGTAAATCTTTCAAGTAGGAGCATTTCTTTGTAACGGAAATTTGTATATTTCCTCCTTAAGAACTTTTTAGTTTGTAAATCTGCTCATATAGGAGCTGTTTGTAAAAAGTCTTCAAAGGAAGCATTTGTAAAAAAAGTCCTCGTAGAGGCAAAGTTAAAAGTCCTCAGTGGGAGACATTTGAAGTCTGCTCTGGAGTTACCAACATCGTCCTAATTGCGATTAGGTGAGAAGTCCTTAGTGGGAGGCCTTTGAAGACTGGTATGGCGTTACCAACATCGTCCTAATTATGATTAGGTGGAAAGTCCTTTGTGGAAGGCAAATAGAAGTCTGGTCGTGTATTACCAGCATAACACTTGATTTATCAAGTGGAAGTCCTTTATGAAAGGCAATTGTAAAAGTCTTATTGTGATAGGCTTTGTTGTAATTTCTCGTCTAAGAGGTGTATTAATTTTGGAATAATCAATATTGAAATGACCTAGATTTCAATTTTATTCAAATTTCATGTGTTTATTTATTTATTTTAAATTGTTGAATTGAATGAGCTGGTTTGTTGTTAGTAGTCTAAGATATATGATTTTGTATATGTATATATTGACATTAATATTTTTGTTTTATATGCATTAATGTGTCAGTAAATGAAATTATTAATGTTGTCTTTTGTACATTAAAAGGTTAAGTTAAGTTAGATTTATAAATCAATTCAATTTTTGTTAAAGGTTAATTGATAGAGTTTCCTTTAATTAAGATAGCATTATTGCCCAAATATAAGCCAATGAGACCAAATTAAAGTCAAATGCAACCTAAGGTTATGTATGCATTAGAGGTTAATTTGGAATGTGTTTAAAGTCAAATTAAACTTGATTGAGCTACTTTTGGGGGCAGCTCATTTTATACGAATTTTCTTTTCTTTAATTTTTCTCTTTCTTCTTCTCATTTCCATTTCCAATTTCCAAATTCCAAGCCTATCTAGAGCAATAGTAAGCTTTGAAAATTAAGCTCTTCACCACGGCAAAGCATTTGCATGTGAGTGAATTTAATTGTATTATTGTTTTGTTTTCCTTTTTTGAAGTAGTTGTATGGTTATTGGATGAATGAGTTAATGTTGATCAAAATTGTTTGTTCATGCTTGGGATGGGTTATGAATGTGTTATATGAAGTGTGGGGAGTAAGTGAAGAGGAATGTGTAAGAAATTTAGAATGAAAGGAAGTAGGTTTTTGAAGTGTTTATTTGTGTTGATTTCTTGTTAGGAATTGCTAAGATTGAGTAGTATAGAAATGAGTGAGTATATGAAGTTGGAATGTAGTTGAGGAAGGTTTTGAAGTGTTTTTAAGAATAAATTTTGCAAAGTTGAAAAACAGGGGATTTGGTTTATCGTTTAAGCTTGTTTTTAAACGTACACCGGCATTGGGGATTCTACCCTCGGCGTAGAGGTGGTGTAGAAGCCCATAGAATCGATTTTCCTAACGCTGTTTGTTACGCGCTGGCTTTTTGCTAAGGATTTGCCAGCGTCTGTTCTTCAGAACGTCACCGGCAATTTGAGTTTCTACGCCGCGGCATAGAGGCGGTGTTGATAGTCCACATAATCATATTTCTTAAAGCCGACTGAACGGCCAGCTTTGCTAGGAAATGTCAGCGGCGTTCTTTCTTCCATATTGTACGTGGCTATTGGAATCAAGGCCGCCAGCGTACATGTGAGGCTTGCCCGCGTACTTATGTAAGCGGCGGCTTACACTTTTTAGACGTTTTGAAAACTTTGGTTTTGGATTCTACGCCGGCTCAAGGCGCCGGCGTAGGGTGCAAAGGCTGACGGCGTACCCTTGAACGCTGCCAGCGTTGGAGTGTGCTTTTTTTTTTAGGACATTGAACACCGGCTCAGCACGCCTGCGTTGGGTACGGCATATCCCCTGTGTTTTTGAATTTTAAGAATTTTTCTAAAAAAGTTTCCAAAGTTTGTTATTTGAGCAATTAGTATTATTAAGCGATTTGCGATATAATAGGACCTTTAATGTTTATTCGTGATTTGTATTCTAATATATAAAGTTCTTTGATTAATGGAGATATATGTGTATATTTGTGAGAATGAAGCTATATTTATTGAATTCTTGATTATTGTGATATTCCTATTCAGTTAAGGATTCTTCAATTAGTTCTTCACCGAGAGATTGATTCGGCTTACATTTGAATGAATTGGATGTCATTATGCTGTATAATCTGGTCGAGATGCAATGTGATATTCCGTCATGTGCAATGACATGTTAGCTAGGCGCTTAACCAAGTCATGATGCAATGACTTTACCATGATGCAATGGTACGCTATGATGAATAATAGCGATTATATTTGGTTAAGTGGGTAGCCGATAGGGGGGGAATAGTATCTGAGTAACGTTTGCTTAAACTTAGGGGGAAAACCTGATTTAGTTCAAAGTTATGGGAACTGAACTCGGCTATGTTATGGACTGAGTTTAAGTAGAGTCGGGCAACGGCTTTTAAACCTAAATGAAGCTATTATTTTTTTTTTTTATGAAATAGATACAGGAGATATAAGTATTCGGACTGCTTATATCAACCCTTGCGCAGCTGCTGTTACTCAGGATCCCTGGATTCTCGAAGTGTGACCGGGGTTTGAATACCCTCTTGTTGATTTGTGAAAGAAGTTGTAATAAAGATAATCACCGTTACGATGCATTACATTGACTCGTGATTTGTTTTGCATTGGTTATTGTTATGGGCTCTGACTCACTTTTGCTGCCTTGCAGGTATTGGAGACGAGTATTATGATGACTTGGGTTATGGGTCCGATTTCGAGAGATTTCTGGATGAGTGGGACGAATAGGATCCGATTACCCTGGACTTTTGGAAGACTTTTTGTAAGGAAAAGGCTATGTATAGAAAGTTGGTTAGTTAAGCCAAAATTCTTTTTGTAATGACTCAAGATCCTTTAGAATCTCATGTTGAGAAAACATGTAATTTTGTAGTGTCATGTATTGGCACTAAGCAATGTTTATATGATTAAATGTATGTATAGATTGCTTTTGTTAGCAATCTTGTTTTGTATAAAAACTCTTTACAAAGTTTAGCGATTTGATCAAACAATTCTCATAAACTGTTAGTTTTAGGTTAACCTTACATATAATGTGAAAACATTATATGTGGTTGGGGATTCGATGCTCTAAGTCTCGGAAGTTAGAGGATCGGGTCTTTACAAATATAGTGGTAAAAGTCCTCTTTAAGGCATTTGCACCGTGGAGAGTAGGCAGTGGGCTGAACTCCATGTTAAATTCTTGTGTTGCTTCTCTTTCTCTCTCTCTGTGCTTCTTTATCACTGCTTATTTGTTAATAAGTTTTAATTAGTTTATTCCGTTGCATTTGTTTGTTTAAGTTAACTCTTGTCTTATCTTAGTTAATTAATTTGGTTTGATAAAACTAAAAAATTTGTAATACTTAATTCCCCCCCTCTTAAGTATTTCTTGTGTGTTATTTCTAATAATTGATATCAGAGCCTGGTTTCTTGTGGTTGATTGCTTAAACGTAAAAGAGAAAAGATCATGGCTTCTAATACACTAGGATTCTTGGAGGGTCATGCTATAAATAGGCTACCGCTTCTTAGTGGGGGTAATTACCCTTATTGGAAGTGTAGAATTAATATATTTTTGAAAGCTCAATATAGATTGATATGGAAAGTAGTTGAAAAAGGACCTTTTACAATTGAAAATAAAATTGAAGATCAATATTCAGAAAATGATTGGAAAAAACTGGATTATAATGAAGCTGCCATAAATATTCTTCATTGTGGATTGAATGAAAGTGATTTCAATAGTGTTTATACTTGCAAATCTGCTAACGAAATTTGGGATGAACTTAAAGTAACTTATGAAGGAACTTCAAGGATCAAAGACACTAAAATAAGCTTGTTGGTTGGTCAATTTGAAAGTTTTAAGATGCTACCTAGTGAAACAATTAATCAAATGAATGATAGATTCATTAATATCATTAATCCTTTGAGTGTTTTAGGCAGGAGCTTTACTAATGTTGAAATAAATTCAAAATTGCTCAGATCATTACCAAAGGAACGGGAAGCAAAACAGACAGCAATAGAGGAAGCTACGGATCTTAGCACACTGACAAAAGAAGAGCTTCTTGGTGCACTCAAGACTCATGAGCTCATTAAGAATCAAAGTGAAGAATCCCAAAAGAAGGCTATTACTTTGAAGGCAACCAATGATGATTCTGATAAGGAGGAGATAAACGAGGACGTTGTACTGTTTGCACAGAATTTTAACAAATTTATGAAGGCTGGTAGCTCCTTAAAGTTTAGAAAGGAAAGGAAGGATGTTGTGTACTATAAGTGCCAGAAACCAGACACATCCAACCAAAATTGCCCTCTCCCAAGAAAGCACAAAAAGATCGAAGAGGGAAAACACTAATTGCTACTTGGAGTGATGAAGAGTCATTGGATTCTAATAAAGAAGAGTTATGCTTCATGGCAATCCACGATGAGGTAAACAATCCTTTAACTTCTTGCTCTAATGATGAATTGCTTGACATGTATAAAAAGGTTTGTAAAAAGCTTAAAAATCTGAAGAAGATAATAAACAACTTAAAAACCTGATGCAAAATGCTTTAGTTAGATTAGAAGAGTTTCAAGATGAAATTAATGAGCTTAAAACTGAAAATGAAGAAAAAGACGAAATAATAATAGCTTCAGGTTCTGAAAAAGACAGCTTGCATGAAAATCTTAGGAGCATGAATATGAAAAATAATGAAATTAGGAATAAAAATAGGAAACTAAAAATAGAAAATAAAATTCTGGTTAAACATAATGCTAAATTAAATATTGAAAATGATCTTTTAGATAATAAACTTGCATCTACTACAACAACTTCAATGACAATGAACTTTTGAAAGAGCTAGATGAGCTAAGAACAGAAAATATAAATCTGAAATCTAGCTTAGATGATTCAAAAGCTGTCATAGCTAAATTCATACAAGGAGAGAAAAATTTAAATACTCTCCTTGGTGAGCAAAAATCTGATCCTAACAAATATGGAATTGGCTATGATAGGCATAGGAATTATAAGTCTCATAAGACTTATTTGTAAAAGCCACTTATGGCACTTGTAATTATTGTGGCAAGTCTGGCCATATTGCACACAAGTGTGCAATAAGGAAGGCTTTGCTCTCGGGTCATAAAAGCAAGTATGTTGGGTGGCTAAGAAAGAATTTTTATCTGTTTCTAACCCAAGAGGACCCATTTTGGGTATCAAACAAATAATAACTTGCTTTGCAGGGATCCTTAAGTAGCAGCAACAAATGGTATTTGGACAACGGATGCTCCAGGCATATGACCGGAGTTGCTTCCAAATTTTCAAAGTTGGACTCAATGGATCAAGGGAGTGTTACCTTTGGTGATGATGGAAAATCAACTGTTTTGGGTAAAGGTAGCATTATCCTTAATAAAGATTTTGTTATTAAAAATGTGTTGTTGGTAGATAATCTAAAACATAATCTGCTTGGTATAAGTCAACTTTGTGAAAATAGTTTTAAAGTAACATTTTATGCCAAAAGGTGTACTATAGAAAGAATCGATAATAACCAAGTATGCTTTGAAGGATATAGACATAAAAATATTTACAAAATTAATTTAGATGATTTTAAATCATCAAGTCAAACATGTCTATATTCTCAAAACTGATATAGTTGGTTATGGCATAGAAAATTGGGACATGCTAACATGAAATTAATTTCAAAACTTGCAAAGAAAAATCTTGTCAAAGGTTTACCAAGTTTAAATTTTCAAAATGACAAGATTTGTCAAGCATGTCAACAAGGAAAGCAAACTAAGACTTCTTTTAAGGCTAAGGATGTAGTTTCCACTTCTAGGCCATTGCAACTGTTACATATGGATCTTTTTGGTCCTACTCAAACTTTGAGTTTAGGAGGAAAAAGATACACTTTGGTTATTGTTGATGACTTCTCTAGATTTTCATGGACTTTTTTTTGCCTCTAAAGAGAAACCAATGATGTCTTTTTTTATTTTGCAAGAAAGTCCAAAATGAAAAAGGTCTTAATATAGCTTCAATAAGAAGTGATCATGGGGGAGAGTTTGAAAATCTTGAAATAATAATTTTTGTGAAAAATATGTATTGAAACACTTTTTCAACACCTAGAACCCCACAAGAATGGTGTAGCAAAAAAAAAGAATAGAACTTTAATAGAAATGGCTAGAACCATGTTGTGTGAAAATAATTTACCAAAATATTTTTGGGTCGAAGCTGTCAATACCACTTGCTATATTTCAAATAGAATTTTTATTAGATTAATCATAAAGAAAACCTATGAGATATGGAAAGGAAAAAGACCAAACATTCTTATTTTCATCCTTTGGCACAAAGTGTTATATCTTAATAAATGGAAAAGAATATCTAGGAAAATTTGATGCTAAATTTGATATAGGAATCTTTCTAGGATATTTTTCATCAGTAAAGCATATGGGTATATAATAAAAGAACTTTATTGTAGAAGATCAATACATGTTGTTTTTTATGATGTTTGACTCCTATAAATGTTAATAATGATGTTGATGATGTTTGTGATAGAATAAATGATTTTTATGTTCTGAGGTTGAAAAATCTGTTGCTGTTGATGATGTGCATGAGCATGTTAGTAATCTACCTAGGGAATGGAAATATGCTAGTTCACATCCAAAAGACTTAATAATAGTGAAACTTCAAATAGGGTACAAACTAGATCATCTCTTAGAAAACAACCAATCTAGTTTTTCTATAAAACTTGAACCTAAAACCTTGGAAGAAGCTTTAGAAGATGAGTTTTGGATTCAAGCCATGCAAGAAGAACTAAACCAATTCACTAGAAGTGAGGTTTGGAATCTTGTTGCAAGGCCTGAAAATAAAACTGTCATAGGAACAAAATGGGTTTTTAGAAATAAAATGGATGAATCTGAATAGTAACTAGGAAAAAGCTAGGTTAGTTGCTAAAGGCTATACATAAAGAAGAGGGGATAGATTTTGATGAGACTTTTGCCCGGTTGCAAGACTAGAATCTATAAGAATGCTTTTGGCATATGCTGCTCACAAAGATTTTATCCTTTATCAAATGGATGTAAAAGTGCTTTTCTAAATGGTTTCATAAAAGAAGAGGTCTATGTCGAGCAACCACGGGTTTTGAAAAAATGAATTTCCCAATCATGTTTTTAAATTGAACAAAGCTCTTTATGGTCTCAAGCAAGCTCCTAGAGCTTGGTATGAAAGACTTAGTAGCTTTTTGATAAATAATGGATTTTCAAAGGAAAAATTGATACAACTTTTTTATCAAAAATCACAATTTGATACATTAATCGTACAGATTTATGTAGATGACATTGTGTTTGGTGCTACTAATTCTTCACTTATAAAAGTTTTTGTTGTGTTATGCAAAAAGAATTTGAAATGAGTATGATGGGAGAACTCACTTATTTTCTTGGGTACAAATTAAGCAATCAAATCTGGAACCTTTATTAATCAATCTAAATACACTAAAGATTTGTTAAAAAGGTTTAAAATGATAGTTGAAGTCTAAACTACCCTATGAGCACTAGTGTAAAACTAGACAAAGATGAAAAAGGTAAAAATGTTGGTAGAAATATGTATAGATTCATGATAGGTATTTGTTATATTTAACAGCTTCTAGGCCTGATATCATGTTTTCTGTATGTGTATGTGCACGATTTCAATCTTGCCCAAAAGAATGTCACTTGGGTGCAGTCAAACGCATCTTCAAGTACCTTGTGAGCACTATTGAAATTGGCTCGTGGTATCCCAAACATACTTCTTTTGAACTTGTTGGGTACTCTGATGCTGACTTTCTGATAGCAAAGTAGATCAAAAAGCACATTTGGCACATACTATTTTCTTAGTAATTCTTTAATATCTTGGCACTCAAAGAAGCAAAATTCTGTTGCATTATCAACTACTGAAGCTGAATATATAGCTGCTGTCAGTTGTTGTGCATAAATTTTATGGATGAAACAAACTTTATTAGACTTTGGTTTAAAATTTGAAAGTGTACCAATTCGGTGTGATAATACGAGTGTTATAAATTTGATTAAAAATCCTATTCAACACTCAAGAACTAAGCATATTGAGATTAGACATCATTTCATTCGTGATCTTGTTCTAAACAAGGATATTTGCTTGGAATTTGTTGATACAAACCATCAACTTACTGATATTTTTACTAAACTCTTGAGTGAAGAACAGTTTTGCACTTTAAGAAGAGAATTGGGTATGTGAAAGGTTGATGAGTGCTAAAATAATTTTGAACCAGGAACTTTCTTGAAAATCTGATCTTAAGTCTCTTATCTGATAAATATTGCAAAATTTAAACTAAAGTCTGCACTTGCATGCATCTTTGTGTTTGTGTTTGTATGCCAATATTTGTCTTTTGTAATTTTCTATTATTATGAATTTGTTTATATCCTTCTGTGCTTTGTTTTTAAATTTAAAAAAAAATAAAACAAAGGTTATTTGAATGAGGGGGAGACACCTTTTCTACGAAAATTTCCTTTTTTTTTTGTCTCGGTATTTCATAAAAAAAAAAGAGAAGCAAAGTTTGTTTTAAAAAGGGGAAGAAAATTTTATTTTTCGAAAAGTGCTTTTGATAGGGAGAGAAAATTGATTTCATTTTAGTTAACTTTTTTTTAACAAAATCTGTGTTCTTCTTTCTTTCTTATTCTTTTCTTTTTGATGAGAAAGGGGAGAAATATTTGCACAATTAAGAATTATTTTAGAATTGATTGTACATATTTATTCTCATCAAAAAGGGGGAGATTGTTAAAATTTATGTTCATGAATGATTTTGATGAGAATAATTATTATACAATTAATTATTTAAATATCCTTAATTTTTTAAATACTTAAAATATTTATATATATATGCTTTGTATTTGTTTTGCTGTTGTTTAAGTTTTAATGGAACAAAAAGTTGAACAAAAGTCAAGACAAAGCTATCGAGCCCAATAGAAGAAAGGTGAAGACACTATTCATCAGATAAAGACAAAAGACTAAGTTTTGGGCAAAACTTGTAAAGTTAAGAGCTGGAGTTTTAGGCAAAATCGTAAAGTCAAGAGTGGAGTTATGGGCAAAATCGTAAAGTCAAGGGCTGGAGTTTTGGGCAAAATTTATAAAGTCAAGGGCTAAAGTTTAGGCCTCGACCTTAGACCTCGACTTTAGAAAGTTTGCCCTTGGCATTCCTTTTTTTTAATAAAAGAATAAAAATAAATAAATAATTTTTTTTGGGCTCGACCTATTCTTAAGCATGACAGTAAAAGTTTTTTTATTATTTATTATTTAATAATATAATAATATAAGTAAAAGGGAAAAAGACAAAAACTGTTGGAATGCATTAATGCATGTTTCAGACACATTTAATGCTCTTTCAATGCTTTTGAACTTTTACACGTTATTAAAAATTTAAGTACATTAAACTTAAGTATGGGATGTCGGAAACTTTTTGATAACGGGCAAATTTCTTATAAAGAGCTATAAATTGTATTTTTCTCTTCTCTTCAAAAGAGAATCATATACTAGAATTTTTGAACGCACAGTAAAAACGGAAACAACGTTTTGTAAAGTTTTTTTTAGTTGCGTTTTTGTTTCATTCTCGTTAATTTGTAAACTTCTTAAAGAGAACAATTAGTGCTCTGTTTCGAAATTTTCGATACACTCTAAACGAGAGTTTTTAAGCAATGTTTAAGATTTACAATAGTTGTTTATCTGCTGTAAACCCTAAAGTTTTACGATTGAGTAAGCTTAAACTCTAGTTAAAAGGTCAACCAGAAATTCTAAAGTCAACAAAACCCTAGTCTGACGCAACCGTTCAAGTCTGACAATCCTGTGTTCATAACCTTAAGTGAGTAAGTGAGAGATTAATATGTAGAATAGTTCATAATAACATGAGAAAGCTTAAAAATATAAGATTAGTTAAACCGCGATTTATTTTGAGCCCGATCGGATACAGTTTTCAAAAAGCATGTTCTAGGATTCGAAATAGAAAAAATATTCCGGATATACTTTTAGACTCGTAAAGATATAAGATTTTCAAAAATATCAGTTTTATAATTTTTTGGTAACTAAAAATATCAGATATCACAATTATACGCATATTTTCTTACTACCGGTACTTTATTTGTCATATCTACTTTACATTACACTATTTATTACCATTTTACACTATTTATCTATCTCTACTTTTTTGACAACCTACTCATACAACCATACACCTATTTTCTTACAATTTTCATCTCCAATACAGCTTCACATCTCTCATATCTTACTTTTCATTAACAAAAATACAAAAAATTAAATTTCCTCTTTCTCCTCCTCACAAATTGCGCCGGCCCTCCCCGTTCACACTCAATTTGTTTTATTTTTCATTTATTTTATTAACACAAATTACCCTCCACTTTTTCCTATAAATACTACATCTTCCTTCTATTTCCTTCACATCTTTCATACACTACAATTACTCTCCCAAAATCTCTCCAAAAGCTCTCTCAAATTTTCTCTAGTTTCTTCTTCTTCTATAGGTAATAGTTAAAGCTTTCTATATGTTCATTTACTTAGATGAGCATAGTTTATTTTTTTAAACCCATGGAGGTTAAGAAAGCAACAATATGTTCATACTTTGTTCTTATTCATGAAACTATTTTCCTTTATGTTGTTTTTATATATCTAGCTAAATATATTTATGTAGTTATATATCTTTTAGAGCATATAAGCTCATTTTTATTGCAATTTATTTACTTTCCTTGCGATTTTTTATTTACTTTGCAATTTATTTACTTTCAAGTTGTATTGAGACTAGTCCTTCTAGTCTTAGACTTGTCCTCATTAAGTCAAAACAATTCTCTTTTTCTTTTGAAACTAGTCTATTCCTAGTCTTGGAAGCCTTGAAGAAGCTAAGGCTCCCAATACTTGACAATTATTATTATGCTTATTTATTTCTTATATTCTTTATTATCTTATCTTGTGATTTTTTTTTAGCTTTTATAAACTAAATGATCATATTCATGCATGGCTAATAAGTTGTTGTCCAAATAAAAATGAATCTTTTTGATGAAAGAATAAAATTTGATCAACATTTTTCCAAAAACTTAAAAAAATACTTTTCAAATAAATCTCTTTTAAAAGTTTATGTAAACTCATCATGAAATTTCAAACTATTAATAAACGAAGTTTCTCCAAAGTTTAAAGATTTTTCCTTTTCAAAATAACAAAAGAAAGTCTTGATATATAGATAATAACTTGGTACTATTTTTACCAACTTTATAAACCAAGAGCTAAATAAGTTTTCAAGAAAGTCAACTTACAAGGAAAATGAAAATAAATTTTCAAAGAATAAACTCATTAAGAACTACTAAAGAAAACTTTTGGAAACTTTATTTTTCATTTCTTAGAAATAAATTTTGTAGATAACCTTAAAAGACCAAACTTTATTTTCAACTCACTTTTGATAAACTAAAGAATCAAAATATAGTATATTAGATTTTGATCATCCAAAAATTTATAAGTTACTTCATTCACATAAAGAAAGGTCTAACAAATCCAAATTTTCCAAACACTAGAAAATGTTGTTTTAAGAAAATAAATTAAATAAGACAACACCTATAGCTTCATGCATAAATTATGAGTCTATTTATATACATAAAAATTCTTTTAAAAAATATACATATTTGAGTTTTACTTAAACAAACCTTAGTAAATGAAGATTAGAAAATATTGTTTTTCAAAAATGGAATCTTTGAATTAGATCTGTACCCTTCTAATCCGAGACCAAAATGACCTTTTGTAGTAAATGTAACCTTAGAAATGGATAGATCTTTTTGAATAAGAAGAAAACGACATATAATATGTGAAATTCCGAGTTAAAATGAGCAATTTATGGCCATTTTAAGTTGGAACTTCCTTAAAATCTGATTTTACCGCAAATTAAAAATAGACTTAGAATTCTTAAAGTAGAGATTCTATGAAAGACTCATTTTGGGTATTTCATCTTGTTTAGGTGAAGAGGGAACCGATATCGCCTTCCCGAAAGATTATTTCGACTAGAAGCGATCGTCATGGAGTGAGTCAGTCCCTTACTAATTACGTTTCCTTGATTGTGCTTGTAAGTAGTAGCACTAGAGAGTAAAGAAAAAGATAATTGAATAAATGTTGTGGGATTTGGATTCATGATTGAATGATGTGGTTGTTGAATAAAATCTAAGTATATCGAAAGAGGACTTAATGAATAAGTTATGTTTTCTTGTAATGGTATAATGAATATTGTTTTGGTCACCTTTAACTTGAACTTGACGATAATTGAATAAACCAATATTAAAAACGATTCATGCATAACATATTGTGAGTCACATTTATTTTTCGCTGGGCAAGTAGGAGCCGATAAGTCTGCAACTATTGATGGTCATATGGGTCGGTAACCACCTAACCTTCGACATGGAGGGCGTAAAATCCATGCTACCCATGATTTCCAGTTAATTGTGTGTACTTTGCTTGCTTATGTGATTGGTGTATTCCTATATGATTGTTTAAAATAATTGTATGTTTTAGGGAAATGTTTTGAAGATGGGAGTTATCTCACTAAGCTAGTTTTGCTTATACCCCTATAGCTTTTTGTTATAGTTTGATTACTTGTGGTTGGCACCAAGTAGCCCCTTTTGTTAAGTATGAGCCAAAGCTACTAGGAGTTTTTGGAAGAAGTTTATATATTTAGTTTTGGATATAGACTTTTAAGAGAAATCTCTATAATAGACTTATGTTATATTCATGTATGTTTTGAAGATGACTTAGTTTGAGCAAGTCTTTTAGAACGAGGGAACGCCCCTAAGAAGTTGTAAGAACCTTTTATCTTAATGATTATTACATGTTTACTTTTATAAGTTCTTACATGTTTTTATTATCTGCTTAAACGTAATACCCCTTTGAGTCTCCTACTATCTTAGAAGCACGCCTTGCACGTGATATCAAAGCTTTTGTGTGACTAAGGTTATCATTCATTAGCTTTAATATTATGTGCGGCGGACTGCCACGTTTAGGGTACACTCTGGGGCGTGACATTTGCTCATTTAAGGAGCTCAGTTTATAAAAGGAATTTGTAAAATTCTTAAAGTATTTTCTGTTGTAAATTTGTTCAAGTAGGAGCGTTTCTTTGTAAAGGAAATTAGTATATTTCCTTAAGAGCTTTTTAGTTTTTAAATTTGCTCATATAGGAGCTGTTTGTAAAAAAATCTTCAAATGAGGCATTTGTAAAAGAAGTCCTCGTAGAGGCAATGTTAAAAGTCCTCAGTAGAGGCAAAGTGAAGTCCTCGTATGAGGCATTAAAAGAAGTCCTCGTGAAAGGCATTTGAAGTCTGGTTTGGAGTTACTGGCATCGTCCTAATTGCGATTGGGCGGAAAGTCCTTCGTGGAAGGTAAATAGAAGTCTGGTCGTGTGTTACCAGCACAACACTTGATTTATCAAGTAGAAGTCCTTTGTGAAAGGCAATTGTAAAAGTCCTATTGTGATAGGCTTTGTTATAATTCCTCGTCTAAGAGGTGTATTGATTTTGGAATAATCAATATAGTGGTAAAAGTCCTCTTTGAGGCATTTGCACCATGGAGAGTAGGCAGTGGGTCGAATTCCATGTTAAATCCTTGTGTTGCTTCTGTTTCTCTCTCTGTGCTTCTTTATCATTGCTTATTTGTTAATCAGTTTCAATTAGTTTATTCCGCTGCATTTGTTTGTTTAAGTTAACTCTTGTCTTCTCTTAGTTAATTAATCTGGTTTGATAAAACTAAAAAATTTGTAATACTTAATTCCTCCCTCCCAAGTATTCCTTGTGTATTATTTCTAACAAAATATAATTATCCATTACATTAAATTTATTTTATTATCCTATTTGATCAGACACTAACTAGGAACCCCACTATGGCTGCGAATATCACTATGGCTGCGAATATCATGCCAAAATATGGACAATTCTCCTTTGTCTGTCAAAGTATTTCTTTTCACTTTGATTATAGTCATTTATCACAAAAAGTATCATCGCATCATTCATATTCTAAAAACATACATTTCTTATGCAAACAACTATTTGAAACAACATACTCCCCATGTTATCTATGGTTTATCCTAACCCATTAACTTAAACCAATTATTAACTATTAACTCATTTTAACTTAATCCTAGCTAATTTGATTAGAGTTAATCATTTAATCCAATTACTAAGCTTAGTTAATCAAACTTAATCAATCTAATCCATTTTAACTTATTCAAGCCCATTTAGTCAATTAGATTAAGATTATGAACTAATTCATTTTATAACTAAGATTCATGTTAACTTAAGTCTATTTTAGCTTAATCTTGGTCAAATTGATTAAAATTAATCAATCTAATTCATTTTAGTTCATTCAAGTTCATTAAGCTAAGTTGAACTTAGATTATTAGCTAAGTTCTTTTTATATCTAATTCTATATTTAATCAAATCATTTAATAAATCTATAAATCCACTTAACTCATGCTTAATTATATCATTCAACAAACATAATACATTAACTATCATTTATCTATTTCATTTTAGTAAAAAAGATTCATATCGTACTTAACTACATACATTTAACTAGTAAAACAAGTTTTTAACTTAGTTTAGAAAATATAGCAGTTGGAAGAAATAAAATTTTGGTTTTGATAATTTTATAATTTGCAAAAACTTAAAACATGAAAGTTGTAGATCTCTTTTTAAGCTTTTTGTAGCCTTTTAAATCACCCCAATCCGAGGTCAGATGAAAAATTTATGAGAAAAATAAAAAACAATGTTGCAATAGGTAAAACTAAACAGAGGTGTATGACAAGTTGTATGAACCATACACCTTCCCATATGTGTCATATGGCAAGGTGTATGAACTCAGGAAGAAAACACATGAAAGGTCAAAAAATGAAACATGATGTCATACATGGTGTATGGGATGCCGTTTCAACCTAGGGGAAAAGCGAATAAAGGTAGAAAATGAAACACCTTGTCATACATGGTGTTTCGAAAGGTGTATGAAGCATTAGTGGGTGAAACACCCTCCTATACATGTTGTATCGAAAGTATATGGTCCATACACCTTCCCAAACATGATGTTTGATAAGGTGTTTGAATTTTTTCAAATTTCCTTTGTTTCAAACTTGATTTTTAAATACTTTTATCATATCTTACCTCAACTAAAACACTACAAAAGCATCATATACCATACTACATGCTCTTAACAACTCAAAACATGCATGAAATTCATATTTCAAGGATCAAACAACTTCCTAATCCACTTTTAAACACTTCATCATCATCATCAACACACACACTATCTCAAAAGAACTCCTACATATGTAACCACTTGTCTTACCATCACTCATCTATCTCTAAACACTTCAACAATTCTTGCACTCAACAACGACACTAGAACTCATATACTACAACTTCAAGAATCTAAAAGTTTTCTCAACAACTCAACAACAACTCAACATATCAAGATTACTTTAAATCTACCATGAACTAACTTTTGACATGGAATAAAGAGGTAATAATCATCACAAAAAGACATGTAAGCTTACCTTAACTTATAGATGAATGGGAGTGAATTCTTAGTGAATTGAGCAAGAAACTCGATTAAAAAGGTTGGGAAAATAAGCTTGAAATTTCTCACAAATTTTGGTCTCTTTTTGGTTTGCGATTTTTACAAATTAAGAGTTAATATCTGTCTTTAACTTGTTGATTTTTGGGCAGATTTTAGAGAGTAAACTTGCTCACCAAATTCACATCGCTTTCTTATAATTATTATTCCACATGAATCTTCATATCTCATAAGATTTAATGATTCTCTTATCTATATTAGTCATTCTCAAATTCTTTTCATCTATTCTTCAATAATGATTCTTCTCATTCTACTCTCTACAGAATTTATATCCATTGAGCCACCAATCACATTTTACACTACCATCCTGTATCTAGATTCTCATGCATCTTAATTATGTCACTAAATCCTTCTATTCCACTCCAAATATCCATCCTTTATCTCAAATCAAAACTTTCTATTTAAATCTAAACCAACTTTTTTTTTTCCTTCATTGTCTTTGTATCATATATACCACACTTCTTATTATTTTTGAAAACTAAATTTCTAAAATTCCATCTCTACTAATGGAATTGTCCCAATTGATTACTCTAACCATATGTTTCTTGATATTCATCTATAAATTATTTGATCTTCCAATGAGAAAAATCAGGATACATACTCCACCTTCTTATTTTCAAGAATATCTAAGGTAACAAAATTCTCCTTAACCTTTTCCATCCATAGAGGCCTCCCAGGCATTGATTCAAACTTATAGACTTAATCCACAATCTTATTCAAACTCAAGACATCAGTACGCCTAGGTCCATATCCACCATTCCTATTGTTTCTTTGTGTCTCCTGTCTCATATTCCATTGCTATTGGGAAACTACTCCCAATAGAGTATTCACCACCTACATGAGCTGTGCAACATTCACTAGCAGCTGTTGACCTACAGGTGAGGCAGTGCTTGTGGTAAATCTTGAAGCACCTGATCCAAAGGTGGCTGATTCTTAGGTGGCACATGCTCATGTGGTCCTTCATTAACTTCCTATTCACCATGATTAGATGAACTAGTATCAAGGGCTCTTTTTTTTGGAGGCATACTAAGATATTAAACATATACACGTAAGAACAAAGATAACATACTATCAAGATTAAAACACTAAAAGTACTATAAGATCATAATATATATAAACTAAAGCATCCCTAACCCATTTGTTACCCCACTCATCAATGCTCACCATCCAAAGGAGTCATAACTTAAGTCTAATATGATCATAACCTATTCCTCTGATGCCAATTAAGCTGTAACGCCCTAAAATAAGGATATTCCAATCCGCCATGTAGCGTTCTCTTTATAAGAATATGCCAAGGCTATGAAATACTAATCCACATATTATATAAAAAATACAACTCCAATACTCACATATAAAAGGTATTTGTTATACAATTCATCATATAAATAATACTCTTGAATTAACTTATTGGCATAAATCAAAGCCAACATCATCTTGACTTATAACTTAACTGAAAAATCATATAAAGAAATCTTAAAATCATAAAGTAAATAATATTTTTCAAACTACCTCATAGATTATTAAATCGTCTTTCTATCTCTATGTATCCAAAATTTACCTCTATTGATCGTTAGTAGAAAAGTCAAGTTCACTATCGCCATCCCCATAATCTACAAAAATGTTATATCTAGTAAGATCATAAATCACCTTATCTTCTCCTGTTAATGAAAAATGAATGGAATGAGCGAAAACACCCGATACGCCAATTCACAAAACAAATGCATATACATACGCAATATATATATATCAAATGCAACTTATTCTTATGCAACCAATCAGATTATTATCTTTATTAAGCTAGCCAAACAACACAGTTCGAAACTATGAATCCCTAGTTCTAAACTCGGAGTAACTCAGAGCCCTGAAAAACAACCAACTTTTGAAAATAGGTAATTATATACATATATTGGTGTTGGAGAATCATCCACACACCGTGGACTCTGCCAAAACCTAATCTATCGGAATCATTTTTATGTACGAGTCCACTCGGGATAACCTCACATAGAGATCATCAGGGTGCTTCGTTAATATCACACTCTGCGTGGTTTATACTAACCAAAGCCAAACACAAGCAGCAAACATAATTTCTTATTGTCGTATAGAATTAAGTCAATTTAGAATTCTAATCCTATGTCACATATAGCAAACAAATCTAAAGCTACAAGCACATACAACAAACAAGGAATGGTCGTACTTGATTTCACTTTAGGAACAGAACCCTAATTCACCAAAACACCTTTCTTCTATAAATTGTAAAGCCACAAAATCCTCAAACATCACAATTTAGGATTTTCTTCCAAATTTCCAAGAACTTCGATTCTTATCAACCAATACAAAAACTTTAACAAAAAATTATATTTTTAGGTCATCTAAAGGGTTAAAAGAATCAATCTTACTTGTTTTTCTTGTTTATGGAATCACAAAATTTCCAAAGGATCAAAATTTTTCTCCACAATTCCTCCAAACCCTAGAATCCATTCAATACAAATTAAACAAAACCAATAAAAGTCATTCCTTTTTAATCATAAAGATTAAGAACATATAAACTTACCTAGAATTGATTCTCAATTCTCCTTGATCACAAAAATCCAATTCTCTAAACCAATTAGGGTTATTCAATTTCTCCTTCAAATCCAATTAAAAACCTTAAAAAAAACATTATTACCTTTAAATGCTAAGGAATTTACGAAGATCTACTCACCTTGATCTAGGTTCTTTGATTTCCTTTGATCGTAGAATATCATAGACAAAGAGATTTGAGAGAGGTTTCTAGGTTTAGAAATGTTATGTAAAAGAGCTAGGTTAAAGATATAAAGAGAGTTTTATGACCCTTCAATTTCCATAATAGTACATTGGAAATGAAAAGACGCGAAACCTTTCAATTCTTCTAACAGCACATGAAACAAAAAGATACCTCATGTATTATATGTCTGCTATATAATAAATATAAATAAAACTTATGAGGATAGAACATAAAACCCTCTCATTTTATAACAAATGACAACTTTTCCCCTTTCTCTTAATTTATTGAAGATTTACTATCTTTAAAGATTTGTTGACCATCATCAATGTGAGGGATGATTATTATATATCTCATTTATTAGGAATGACCAAAATTTATCTCTCCTTAATTAACAAATGATATTCCTTTGCCCTTCTTTATAAAAATATTTTTTTGTATATTACAATAGCTTTACCAAGGAAATATAAGAAATAAACACCTTCTTTTCATAATATGATAACCTAAGTCTTAGTGAAATAATTTGTTGGTATTCAAAGTTTTCACAAAAAGCTTAAGATTAAACTCTTTTCAAACTCTATAACAAAAACAAGAAGCAAATTAGTTTTCAAAGTTTAAATAAAATCAACGCCTAGATTTATAAACCTACTTAGAAACATAATGATTTTCAAGTTTCTAAAGAAGGAACTTATTTTCAAAGAATATAAAAATGATAAGATAAAAAATAAAGGATTTTATCAATAAAGAGGATTCTTTTCAAATAAAATTTGTAGAGGAAATAAAAGACCAAGTTTTAGAAAATAAGAGCTTAAGTTTTAAACAAAAAATATAAAAAGAAAATACTCATTTTCTAAAACCATTCTAAAGACAAATTTATAAATAGGGTATCAACAACTTAATAAACTTTTGAAAATTTTGTTCTTTTATCACTAGAAGTAAAAATTATGAAAAACCAAAGTTAAAGGAAAAATTTATTTGTTTTGGAAAAAGGAATGGGAAAAATAAAATAAGAATATACTCATTTATAATAATCTAAAAAAATATAAAGTTTCTTCAAATTACTTTGAAAAGAAATTGTCAAGTTTAAGTTCAACACTTTCAATGAATTGTTTTTAGAAATAAATTGTTAAGACATTACCATTAGAATTT